>JAMPIV010007122.1:0-702846 GCA_024509875.1 Oreohelix idahoensis | reverse complement strand
CATAGTTTATAAAAACAGTGTTAGCTCTGGAGATTTACCAATGATAAAACGAGAAAAACTCACTACTTGTGAAATTAGACGTTTGAAGAAAAAAAAAACTACTTTGACATGAAAAGACCTAGAGGCACAGACATAGTTGGAAGAGCATGAGTGAAGAAATATGTTGAGAAATAAAGGATCACTTTATTTCAAGAATTTTGAGATAAATCTCTCTCAGCCAGCAGCATTGGCATATTATTTGTAACTGAATTGACCAGAAGTAGAAGATAGCCAAAGAGAAAATGGAGATGAGGAGGTGACAGATATCTTTAAGGAACACAACATGTCAGCACATCAGGCTGCAGATGGTGCACCTAATAATTAACACTCCTTGCAAAACTTCATGGCATAAGCTGTAGATGCACAAGAACAGAAAATACTTGAGTCATAAACATGCTGTACTCAGAAAATAAACATTAACTTACTTCACAAAACCTGTTGGTTATTGTGTTTAATCTGGTGAACTACCGGTGTTACATGAAGGATTGTTTATTATCCTAGCAAAGGTGATGTGATGACAAGTTTCAAATCTTTGAAAAAGATCTGCACTGAATGTCGACTTCACAGGAAATAACAAATGCGATTTGAATGTTGTACTTATTTCTGCCAGGGTTGTTCTGTTCAAAAGCAGTTTAAATGCATGAATGAAGCTTAGTGCCAGCATTTATTCAGGAAATGAAGTGTTGATCTTAAGACAGCATATCAGTATTTACTGTGCACATCTTTCAAAGTCTTTATAGTGATTGCTAATATCCCAACAGATTTCTGAACCAGCTTTACATTTAAACATAACCTTATCCATCTCGATCACAAATTTTGTTGTTGTATTTTCTGTCTGAGTAGTATTGTCGTTTCTCTTCACATTGGAATGGGGTTGTTAATTATTTGAATGGATTGCAGAGGCACCCCGTGTGAGGGAATTTGAACGTAAACTGCTTGTTGCTGTTGGTGATGATACAAAGCTGTCATGCATTGCTGATGGAATCCCATTCCAAATACAACCTGGTATCGTTCAGATAGAAAAAGGTAAGTGGATGTTAAATGCTGGCAGTTATATAAGAATGCTTTTAGTAGTAGTAATGGTTCTTGCATCATTTTCATTTTCACTCCTTATGGAACATGAAGCCACCACTGCTGCAACTAGTCCCCTAATAGGAAGACTGTAACAAGCATTCACAGGGTCTTGCTGTGGTGGTTTCTGTAGCAATGTGTTTTACATGAGGAGATTGCCAGCCTCAAACACCACCTCATATTAGTTGCCCTTGTACAACATGCCTGAGGATCAGTAGTCCTATTTGTCTTGAACTCATTATATACCCCCAAGGAACTACATGGGCAAGTGTGGCGTAGAGTAGGACGGATAAGAACTTATAGTAGTAGAAATAATAGAAATAAATTAGGTGACGTTTTGCCTGTATCACCCAGAGGAAGATTTGGCTCAAGAAGTCCTGTTGGGGTCCTCCACCAGCTGAAGGGAGACAAAGAGGGTAAATTCTCCTAACTAGACAAGGTCTGGAAAAGTTTGTAAGGAGATATTTGGTCTCTCGCTACCGTAGTCCCCTTCTCAGTTATCCATTATTATTATTCTTAATGATTACTGGGATTATATATTTTACAAGCCCCCCCTCCCTTATAAAGGAAGATAAACATCAGACAATATGTAACATCTAATAGAATGAACAAGGCATGGGGTACATTATATACACCCAATTGGTTTATTAAAATTAAAATGAATGGATGGTGAATGATGGTATTGTCGATGGAAATAGTGTGTATGCTGTATGTAAAATGCGTCTCACAATTCAAGTATTTGCATCATTTACTGGCTAAAGATATGGCATTGATATGATCCCTTTTTCATAGGAACTTAGCTTTTCAGCCCCTGGCTGATAGTGAAGCGTGGTTGGTTGTCCTGTCTGCTTATGACGTTGCATCAGGTAGGTCTCAAATGGTTTGGATCTGCCTTCACTGTGCTCGACTCCCTATTCTTCTCTGAGATTGGACTGTCGTGCAAGGCTCCCCCATAGACTACTCAGAGATTGGACTCTAATCAGCAATTTAGACACGTGGCTTCACAGTGCTTTAACGCGGTCTTAGATTAGGTCTGATTCTCTTGCCTTCCTGAATGCAAGTGCAAGCGGCCTCGTTTGGCGCAACTTTTAGCGTGTGATTTCCACTTTGGCACGTGACCTGAGCATGCTTCATGTGACTTTGACATCTGATAGACGCTCCAATCAATAACGTTAAAAGTCACGTAGGGGTTTCCTAAAGTGGGTTAAACTGGTTCTAACAAAGTCTCCGTAGTCTACCCTAATTTCAAAACCGGTTTCGGGCCATTGAGGTTAAATCCAGAATGACGTCGTTAATCTAAAAATAGTATTAGACGCTAGGAGAATATCAACGAGCGAAATTTGCAGCGTATTTTTACCGGCTTTCCAATCATGCATTGAAGATGAAAAAAAAATGGTGTCTCGTAAATTAAAAAAAAGAAGAGAAGATTGGGCCAGTCGTCACAGCAAGGGCTCTTACATAGTCCATAGTTTTATTACTTACTTACTACTTAGTCATTCCCCTTCTACCGTGAGGTGTAGAGGTTTGGAAGAGAGAGCGCCAGACTATCCTATCGGCTGTCTTCCTCCTGGCCTGGTTCCATTCTAGTCCTCGGTCCTTCAAAGATTGTCTAATGTTGTCCTCCCAGCGGACTCTGGGTCATCCTGGGGGTCTGGATCCCTGGCTCTTTGTTTCCCATGCTTGTTGTGGTAGCCGATCTTCTCCCATTCTGCAGACATGGCCAAACCATCTTAGTTGGGACTGTTCTACTTAGGTCTGCAGGGGGTGGGATTTAAGGCCTTGACGTATCATCTGGTTGCGGACCATGTCTCTTCTTGTTACTTCAACCACCTTCCTAAGATACCTCATTTCTGAGGTTTGGATGTGGCTTTTGTGGGTTGTAGTCATTGCCCATGACTCGCATCCATATGTCAAGACTGGGGCATAGGTGGAGCGGTATACAGCCATCTTCGTTTTCTTACCAACCTCTCTCTTGCTGAGGAATCCTCAATTTATGGCCTGTGTCATAGATTTAGGATAGGTATTTAAGATAGATAAGTCCCGTCTGAATAGAACTGAAAAAAAGGGGGTACTCAGTGAGAGGTAAGGTAAAGAAATAGATTTCACGAGTGAAATGGTGAAAGGTAGTGTCTGTCCCTGGATTGAGAAGATACTCTAATCCAGCCTATCATTTACGACTGAAATTAGTTGATCAGACAGTATACCTCTCTGTATATATGAACATATACACTATAACCACTCACATACACACACACAGATAAGTGACGACAATTAGACGCACAAACGTGAAACTATATTAATGGTGTAGGGATATTGGGACGAGCTGACCGACACAGGTAATAAGTTTTATGTTAATGTTTATTTATCGCCAACGAGTGCGAGATATAACACCTTTGGGGAAATTGGTGGTCAGATTCTGAATGAAAGCTAAATTTGCCACTTTCGCTGGACGTGGTCCCACGAGCAAATCATCTCTTTGATCACGTCTCGTCTGCAGCTTAAATACATTCCGAACACACGGGTGGGAGGGTGTAACTGTAATTATCTCCCCCTGACCAATGTAACTAACAAAAATACCACTTTTGAATAATCGCCCTTGATTTTCTTCATAAACTTATCACCCCCTTTTCTCACTACGTGCATCATAGTCTGTTGTAAACATTCCTAGTGTCTATAAGACATAGAGAAAAGAAAAAAAATAGGCGTGGCTACAATTATGAGTTTGACAGATATAAAAGTACGAAGGTTCTGTATTAACAAATCATGCATAACTAATAAGGAAGCAAGGTGGAAGCAAAAAGCGTGTGGGTATATGTAATCTATTTACATAATCTCTGTCACAGCCTGAAAAAGTCTCCCAGCTGCTGCTTTTTGAGTGGCCAACTCTTCTTTGATGCCTCCCTTTCGGTCTATAATAGCTCTGAGGTATTTAAAGTGGTTGACCTGCTCCAGGACCTGTTCTCCCAGCTTAATCTGATGTCTTCTTTCTTCTCGTGATATCACCATAGATTTTGTTTAGAGCTGCTTTACTTTCTTTTTTTCTCCTTACATGCCTTGATGACATCGTCCATGAGGAGTATGAAAAGATAAGTGACAGGATATCACCTTGTCTTACACCAGTGGTGGTCCTGAACTCTTCTGACTTATGGTTTGCTGTCCTCACATAATTTCTGCAAGACTTGTAGAAGCTCTGTATAGCATGAATCAGAGGTGCTGGAATGTTCTTCCTTGCCAAACAGTCTCAAAGTTTGCTCCAGGGGACCCTGTCAAACGCCTTTTCCAGATCTATGAAACAAAGATGGATCTCACTTTTATACTCAAGGGCCTTTTCACTCAGCTGTGAAGATTAGGTCTTGAGTACTTCGGTTTGTTCAGAATCCGCACTGGACCTCATCCAATTGTGGCTCAGCTAGGCGTCGGAGTCTCTGCTCTAGGGTTCTAGAGTAGATTTTACCAGGGACACTGAGAAGGGATATGCCTCTATGGTTTCCACACTGTCGATTGTCACCGTCTTTGAAAATTGGTGTTATGATGGCAATCTCCCAATCCTTTGGTATGGTCTTGTCGCACCCCGCTGCCTGTGGGACCCTTAAGAGTAATAGGTCGCCTGATGCTCCCATGTACTTAACCATTTCTGGTGTTATACCATCATGCCTTGCTGCTTTGCCCATCTTGATTTTCTCCAGTGCTGCCTTCAGTTCTTCCATTTTTATGTCATCTTCACCATCATTGGTTTTCTCTTCTGTGCTAGTGATTATCATTTCTGATGCTTCACCATGCTCACCATTCAGGAGTTCTGAGAAATATTCTTTCCATCTTTCCATTACTTCCTTCGGGGCAGTAAGCAATTTGCCTTGCTTGTCTTTTATAAATTTGAGAGGGCATTGTTTTTCCTTACTCATGTTCTTTAGGGTCTTATAGAACAATTTCTGGTTTTCTTGCGCATCTTTTTCTAGCTTTTCTCCAAATTCGTCCCAGGACTTCTGTTTTGCTGCTAGCACCTTGTTCTTTGCTTCTGTTCTGAGTGTCACATATTCTCTATATTTCTCCATTTGTCCTGTTGTGTTTTTAACTCCTAAGTATTGTTTCCATGCCATTTTCTTCTCTCTTATTTTCTCTTTGACTTCCTCTGTCCACCAAGGTGTCCTCTTTCTCTTGTTCACAAGTCGGACTTCACCACATGCTTCTGCTGCAGCTGTCTTTGTGATGTCCTGGAATTTAAGCCAGAGGGTTTCCAAGTCATCAGGTTGTTCTGAAAGAGTTGAAAGAGTCCATAGTTATTACTTCTCATTATTCTTGTTCAACATTTTAATCTGGTAAGACTCTTGCAGATGCAGTTTTTCTCTTTTCATCTTGTCTTGACTGCTTTTAATTTCCACTTATTACTTCTTTTAGATCAGTTTCTATTTTTGTTTAATGTGCATCATTGATGTTTGTTGTTGCACCTTTTCTTTATTTTACAGAGAATTATTTTTATGTTCTCATCTCTTCTCGTGACTTCTCTGAACAAGTTTTTTAGTAGTGCCTTTATAACAATTAAAACTTCAGCACAGTGCGATCTGATCATCTACAAGGATGTGCTGCTTAGAAGGAACATTTGCCAGCACTGTATAGTTAAATTGTATGATGCATTTACAATGGTTTCTTTCTCCTTTCAGCTCCAGTCAGCTTATAATGTTGATGTTACACGCACTGGTATGCTGATAATTTCAAATGTTATGGATTCTGATGCTGGAGAGTACCGCTGTGTTGTTCAAAATGAGGCTGGCTCTGATTCAGCAGTGCTTACATTAGAAGTTGGATGTAAGATTTTGTTTTAGTCCAGCACTGAATAGATGTATGTTGTAAAATGAAACACATTCTGTTAGCTTCAAAGCTTTTTTTTTGCCCTGTACATAGGTAATATTTTATATTCTGATGTTCACGCATTTTTTAAAGGAATACAGTTGTGAGACTGGGGGTTTGAGTGGCTAAGAGGTATGGTGTCTGCCTCGATTTCTAGAGGTAACAGGTTCGATTCCCAGTTGAGGGAATATAATTCATGGAAATTTTGTTTTCAAAACCAGTGGTCCTAATGATGTCATACTCCCCCCCTGGTCTCCTGGGTAGTGAGATCAGATGCCTAGCCTTCTCGTATAAAAAATAGGAGATCCCGTGTGCAAGTTGCGCACATTAAAAATCCCACGGCAGTTGAAAATCATAAAGAGTAGGCTGTAAGGCTGCTGCCCTGGCAAAATGTAAAAATTAGAAAGCTACCCAGCTCATAAATATTTATATAATGTGTGATTCCTATATACAGACATTGGGATTCTTGCCGGTGCTACAGAATTCGTGCACTGTGCTGAGATCCTCCTTGTGTGATCTAAGGGAGGAGATCGGAGCATTGATGGAGTTGTCCATGTGCAATGAAGATAGTCGTTAAAACCAAACCAAACAGTTGTGAGACTAGTTGTCAGTATTTCTGAACAGCATCTCTTAACACAATCTTTATTTGTTGTAGAACAGTTTTTCCAATTTTAATTATAAATCAGACACTGATGATTAATAATTAAATATTTATTATTATCGTATTAAATATGTTTGCATTTCACTTAAAACCTAAAATGGAGAAAAGCAAGGGAACCTCTGGCAGGCAAACACCAAGAGAATTCACAATACCATAAATAAAAAAATTTTAAAAGTCAGTAATCAGTGGCTGTTGATTATTTCAGAAGCATGAGTTTTGTGTCTTCTTATTGGTTCTTCCTGAGATGACAAGCAAAACAATTTTTGTTTAAATTTTACATTGTTACATTACATACTAGTCATTATCCACAGAAAGCTTAAAGTAATATTTGAATTACCTAATGTAACTGCAAAATTTCTCATGATGTCATGGGATAATTATTTCATATCATGCTTGATTAATAGTAATCTCATTGTGATATTTCAGTTTCATCTCTCATTTGCTGCTTAGTTAAGCTCCTCACATGTTTTTAATGGAAGTATCTTTTCATACTTCATTTGCATATACGTTCACTTCCTTCTCTTTTGTTTGTATGTATAATATTCTAAATATATGAAATGGTTTAATGGTTTTCATTTTTAGCCATACCAGAAATTGTGCAAGCTCCAGAAAACATAGGCATTGATATAGAAACCAATGGATCCCTTCCATGCCAGTCTATAGGACGACCCTTACCAAAGCTTAGTTGGAGGAGAGGTGATGGGAGACCAATAGATTTGAATGGCAGATTCAGACAACTACCAACAGGAGGCTTAGAGATAACAAGTATGTTTTTTATATGTAAATGTTTGTATGTGTATTTTTATGTATGTGTTTGTGTGTGTTTTTATAAACTCTTGTGAGCTATTTCACTATTTTTGTTAAACAAACTGAAAAATATTGTCCTTGTAACTAGAACTCATTACTGAAAGAGAGGAAAAAAAGTCCTAAAAACTATGAATTTAAAAAGAATTACTGAATGAGATCAATATTACAAATTTTGGT
Organism: Oreohelix idahoensis; assembly: GCA_024509875.1. Taxonomy (NCBI): domain Eukaryota; kingdom Metazoa; phylum Mollusca; class Gastropoda; order Stylommatophora; family Oreohelicidae; genus Oreohelix; species Oreohelix idahoensis. Next base: position 695,246 of record JAMPIV010007122.1, on the reverse strand, counting down.
CATATAAAAAGGCATAATGTCTTGCTGCAACCCATAGCGAAAGGAAAAGCTGAAGGCACACATGTGAGCGGAAGACAGTACTATAAGTGGAAAATAACATCAAGTCTAGAAAACAGCTACAATACCATGATAACTTAAATGCAGAGCTATTTAAGACAGACCCTGAGGTAGCAGCAGAACTATTAGAACCACTATTTGCACAAGTCTGGAAAACAGGGACGACACCAACAGAGTAGATTAAAGGAATAATTGTCAAATTGCCCAAGAAGGGAGATCTTGCAGACTGCAACAACTGGAGAGGAATTACTCTCCTCTCAGTTCCCAGTAAAATACTAAGCAGGATAATTATACAGAGAATTTCAAAAGCAGTAGACCATAAACTGAGAAAAGAACAAGCTGGATTCAGAAAGAACAGAAGATGTGCAGATCATATATTCACCTTCAGGAACATTATAGAGCAGTCTTCAGAATGGCAGAGACAAGCTGTACATTAACTTTCTTGATTTTGAAAAGGCCTTTGACAGCATACACAGGGACATCCTGTGGAAAATACTGAGGGCTTGTGGAATTCCCAGCTGCATTGTTTCCATCATAAAAAGTCTCTATGCTAACTTAACATGTAGTGTTGGGCAGAGCAACCTAACATTTGAGGTGAAGACAGGAGTACGAGAGGGATGCCCCTTATCAACCACTTTATTTTTGACAGTCATAGACTTGGTGATGCACCAGACAACAGAGGGTAGTTCAAGCATAGCCAGCAGGTGGGTCTGAACATCAGTCTAAAGAAGACAGAGGTCATGACACTCAATGTGGGCAATCCTGAGCCCATAAACAATAAGGAACCAGAAGGTGGAACAAACAGACACATTTACAGACCTAAGATGCATAGTAACACCAGATGACGGAACAAGCAAAGACATCAAAAACAGAATGAATAAAGCGAGAACAGCCTTTGCTAGTCTAAACAACATCTGAAAGTCCCCTCAGTCCTGCACAAACACCAAATTAGTACACGAGAGCTGTGTACTTTCTGTGCTTCTCTATGGTGCAGAATGCTGGAGAGTAACAGAGAAGGATATGTCAAAACTGTCCTCTTTCCACACAGTCTGCCTAAGGAAAATTCTCCGAATCTTTTTGTTGAATACCATCACCAATCAAGAACTGCTTACTCGGAGCAACCAAGAGGACATGCACACCATCATAGCTGGCAGATGCTAGAGTTGTGTTTTTCACATCCTCAGAAGAGACTCTGAGGCCATCACAAGAACAGCTAGGCTATGTACCCCTGAAGGAAAACGAAAGAGAGGATGACCAAAAAGAACTTGGAGGCCGAGATGCAAAGAATGAACCAGAGCTGGGGCACTGCACGAAGGATGGGCACCAACCAAGCAAGGTGGAAGCAGTTTGTTGCTGCCCTACAAGCTGCCACCAGGCGTAATAACCACTGACTGCTTTGACAGTCTGTGGCTATGGTCAAAGAAGAAGAAAAAAACATCAAGGAATGGACAGGAAAGAATCTATTAGAGTGTATTATCAGGGCAAGAGACTGAATAGGCTGGAGATCCATTGCAACCGACCTTCGATGCAAAGATGGCAGCTAATCTGATTTAAATGGAACTTTTGTTGTCTTCAAGAATCTGTGGTTAGTAATTTTTTCCTGTTGGAAATATTAGACAGCCCTAGTTTCTAACACAATGTTTTTGTTTTTTTTTGAGTGTATCTTTCTCAATCTTGTATATTATTATTCTTCATTTCTCTCATATCTTCTTCTTCTTTGATCCATAACCACCAACCGTCAAAGCAGTCAGCGGCCATCACGCCTGGTGGCGTCTTGTAGGGCAGCAACAAATTGATTCCACTTTGCTCGGTCGGCTTCCATCCTTCGTACAGTGCCCCAACTGTGGTTCATTCTTTGCATCTCAGCTTCCACAGTTCTCTCATATAACCACATCTATTTCTGTCAAAAAGTTGGTTTTTTTTTGTCTCATACAGTTTCTCTATCAGGTGGGTTGGTAAAGGACATACTGTCTGTCTGCTTCTTCCATGGAGTTGGCGGTCTTGAATTCTGTTATGGGCTTGTAATAAATTTAAATAATATAGTTTACTGGGACAATCTTCTCCAATTCATTGTGCTGTAAATTTTGTTCACTGATTTTCACAAACCACAGTTCATATAAAGTCAACAAGAAGCTACATTTTCTTATTGCAGTGTGCCATTCTATTTATTCTGATCATTTTGCCATTTAAGGCAGTAGCTAAGATAAATTATCATTAGGTTGTGGTTGTGATGTACAATTTGCAGCTTTGACTTCACCAAATTTGGTGCTGCCTTTCTCACTATTTAGATATCCAACAAGAGGATGAAGGTGTCTACACTTGTGTGGCCCAGAATCCCTTTGGCATAGATGAAGCAGCAGCTTATGTCAGCGTTACAGGAATAGGTGAGCTAAACAGTCATTTCATTGAAAATGTCTTGTATTATATTTTGTAGACGCTGGCCACATCATGTGATTTATTTCAGTAGCCATAGATGATGCCCTGTCACTGATACTAGTTGTAGACTACATAGATCATAAGATTCAGGAAACACAAATGAATATACTCTTCATAGGTGACCAATACCTGATACAGAATTATGAAGAGCAACTAGTCTGAACAGCAGCTTGGTAAATATTACTTGCAGATATGCATCAGCAACACAGGAACCTTGAAGATCAACAAGACAAAAGAAATCTGAATATTAGTACTGATAATCAGTAGCAGGGAATGGAATTCAAGCACATTAATAGCATTTTTAAAAAATAGAAGATAGAGAACAGAAACATGTTAACAAAGTGCCAAGAGTTAAACAGTTTTTCAAACATCCCAGCATCTCATTGGAAGCACAATGGAAGTCCATCAGTACCATCTTCATACACACATTGTTCTATGAGAGCTTAACCTAACATAGGACAACACTGATAACCAGAAAACCATAGGCTGTGAAGTGCACACCCTGCGAACAGTGAAAACAATACAACAAAGAGATATCAGTAATAGAATATAAAAAGGTCAGAATGAGTACAGTAAGGGCAAATGTTAAAGCTATATTCTGTTAGAAATTAATAGAGTAAAAATGAGTGCAATATTAGATCACTGGAAAGTGTGGCACGAAGTAAGCAGGAAATTTGGTATTGGCTGCAGCTTTAGAGGGAGAGGCTTTTGGTTGAAGCTTTAGGGTGAGAGGATATGCTACTAAACAATTCACATACAATAACCAGGAATGCAGTTGAAGTTTCCCATGATGCTAAGCTGCAGAAGTCGAAGAATTAAGTAAGTACCACTTTAAAGAAGAAAAGGAAGTGCACGCTGTAATTCCAAACTAAATTCTCTCCTTTTTTCTCTGTTTTTGAGTGTTTCTGCAGTATTATCTTCTGCCTTCTTTAAGTCCAACATTTGCTGTATTTCCATTTTTAATATTCTGTCTTACTAATTCAGTTTTAATTTTTTTTTTTCAGTGCGTCCCCTGATAGCATACACCAACCCATATGTGAAAGTTGTTGAAGGTGAAATGGCAGAGTTAGAATGTGTGGTGCTGCTTGGTAAACCCAAGCCAAAGCTGTCATGGCTGCGCAGTGGTAAACTACTGCGGGAATCTGAAAGAGTGCGCTACATTGAGCCAGGCCGAGTAATTATAGCAAATGTGAGAGAAGAAGATGATGGAGAATATGTCTGCATGGCCAGCAACATTGGAGGAAATGAGACATACTCTGTTGATGTTGATGTTTTAGGTAGGTGTACCAGTGTAAGTAATTGTTTTGTTATTTCTAAAATGTATTACTTCTGACCTTTCATAACTGAGCTACAGGAAATACTTACTTACTTACTTAGTCGTTCCCCTTCTACCGTGAGGTGTAGAGGTTTGGAAGAGAGAGCGCCAGACTATCCTATCGGCTGTCTTCCTCCTGGCCTGGTTCCATTCTAGTCCTCGATCCTTCAAAGATTGTCTGATGTTGTCCTCCCAGCGGACTCTGGGTCGTCCTCGGGGTCTGGATCCTTGGCTCTTTGTTTCCCATGCTTGTCGTGGTATCCGATCTTCTCCCATTCTGCAGACATGGCCAAACCATCTTAATTGGGACTGTTCTACTTGGGTCTGCAGGGGGTAGGATTTAAGGCCTTGGCGTATTGTCTGGTTGCGTACCATGTCTCTTCTTGTTACTTCAACCACCTTCCTCAGATACCTCATTTCTGAGGTTTGGATCTGGCTTTTATGGGTTGTAGTCATTGCCCATGACTCGCATCCGTATGTCAAGACTGGGACATAGGTGGAGCGGTATACAGCCATCTTCGTTTTCTTACCAACCTCTCTCTTGCTGAGGAATCCTCGATTTATGGCCTGAAAAAGTCTCCCAGCTGCTGCTTTTCGAGTGGCCAACTCTTCTTTGATGCCTCCCTTTCGGTCTATAATAGCTCCGAGGTATTTAAAGTGGTCGACCTGCTCCAGGACCTGTTCTCCCAGCTTAATCTGATGTTTTCTTTCTTCTCATGATATCACCATGAATTTTGTTTTAGAGCTGCTTATGACCATCCCTCTCTTCTCCAGCTCTTCCTTCCAGACTTGCAGGTTGGATTGGAGATGTGCCTCTGATTTAGCAATCAGGGCAACATCATCAGCAAATGCCAGCTCTGAAATATAGACCTGTCTCATCTTCCAGTACCCCACTGAATACTTTCTTGTTCTCTCCTTACATGCCTTGATGACATCGTCCATAAGGAGTATGAAGAGGTAGGGTGATAGGATATCACCTTGTCTTACACCAGTGGTGGTCCTGAACTCTTCCGACTTATGGTTTGCTGTCCTCACATAATTTCTGCTACAGGAAATATGCTGAGGTTTTAAAAAAAAAAAAGTACTCCCTCATGAGAATGAAGTATTAGAGATTTCACTATACTAGGTCCAGTTTTATCAGTTCCCTTCCTCACTGCCTTTACCTTCTCTAACACACGGGCAGAGTCAGGTACTCATATACAGCTGGGCAGACTGGAGCCTGTTGCTACCAGATTTTAAACCCAGACCGTGGTAACTTTGCCAGCCTCGTGAGGCATGCACTCTAATACTTCTCTGCCAGTCTGACACTCTACACGGAGATATTTGACAATATTTAAAAATTTATATTACTGTGATGACTTCCATACATGTACTTTACTGTTTATTGATAATTACAATTTTTTTTTATGGTAAGGCAAGAAACTTAGAAATAAGTGCTTAGAAAATCCATTTACCATAGAGAAATGGCTTATCACAATAAACACAGACAAAACCTCCATAACGCTGTTCTCCCTCTCCCCCAAGGACAAAGCAGCTAACATACACCTAGGGACAACCATGATCAAGGAAGAAAGCTACCCCACCTATCTTGGAGTGACATTTGACCAAAAGCTTACATGGACAAAGCATATTGAAAATGCAGAAGGAAAGGCCAGAAGACGACTATGCATACTCCAGGTACCTAGTGGGGAGCAAATGAACGAACTCTAAAGAAGATTTATAACGGAGTAATAAGACAACACTTAGAAGTCGGCTCAGCAGCATGGTCATCAGCTGCTAACTCAATCTGCAGTCATTGGACAAGGTTCAAAATCAAGCTCTCAGGCTCATTAAAGGAGCCATGAAAACTACGCCGATATCAGAGATGCAGAAAGCTACTAGATTACAGACATTGTCCTATAGAAGAGACACAAAAAGCATGATCCAGATGGAAAAGTACAACATATGCTAACGCACCAAATGAAGGCAAGACTAGATGATCTAAAACATAGCAGCTTTGTCCATCGGGGAAAAAGACTTAAAAGACAGTATCAAGAAGACCTATCCATGAAGACAACACCACTGAAGCCCACCCTGTACCATGGAAACAGGCCAGCAGAACCCTCCAAATTAATACATCAATCAGTGGTCTCACAATTGGATATGAGTATAATGATCTGCATCAGAACTTCAAGACCCTACCTCTAGACTGGAGAAAGTAACAAGAACGGATGGGATGGAAATTAATATAGAAAAAAGCAAGATATTGGTGAATAGCCATAAGGAACATGTTCCGACCAACTTATGTTAAATGGGCAAACGTTAGAAGAAGTGAACACTTTTAAATATCTGGGGTCCACTATATGTAGTGATGGAAGATCAAGTAAAGAAATAAAGACAAGACTTGAGTTGGCCTCAGCTGCCATGACAAGGCTGAATGTGATTTGGAAAAGTAACAACAGTTTTCCTGTGAAGATCAAATTATACAAATCTCTTGTATTATCTATTCTCTTATATGGGTGTGAGGGCTGGACACTCACTGCAGATACGGAGCGAAGGATTCAGGCTTTTGAGTATAAATGTTATAGAAGAATTTTGTGCATTTGCTATAAAGAGCACAAAACAAATGTCTATCTTAGAGAGAAAATAAACACCTATGCAGGCCACCAAGAACCACTTTTGTCAGTAGTGAAACGTCGAAAGCTTGCCTGGTTTGGGCATGTAACTTGTCATGACTCCCTTTCGAAAACGATCCTCCAGGGAACAGTTGAAGGTAAACGGAGAAGAGGAAGGCAAAAAAAAATCCTGGGCTGATAACATCAAAGAATGGGCAGGGCGTGGTTTTTCCTCACTTGCACACATTGCTGAGGATACAGAGCAGTGGAGGACCCTGTCTGCTGATGCTTCCACCATGGCACCCTTACGACCTATGATGGGTTACGGGTTGAGATGATGATAATGATCTGCAATAATGAACTGCTATATTGAGTATGATCCAAAAAAGCTATCCCGAACAATCATGGATACATGCCTATACAGAAGGATCAGCAACAAATGCTGTTAAGAAGGGAGGCGCCAGTATCTTTATCTCATATCCTGACAACCACTATGAGACTAGGCATATTCCCACTGGTAAATTCTGTTTCAACTACACAGCTGAGGTTCAAGCTCTAGAACAAGCTGCAAATATGATTTATAACACCAACTCTGACTGCCACCAGGTAGTCATCCTCACAGATGCACTGTCTATACTGCAAGCTCTCAAGGGTGGTAAACTCCCGCATCTGAGAAATGAACTAAGCAAGGTAGCTGCCAAAAAGCGAACCATACTCCAGTGGGTACCATCCCATTGTGGAGTACCCGGAAATGAACAGGCAGATAAACTTGCAAAAAAAGGGAGGAGAATGTGAACAAGAAGATAAAGAAATCACATACTTTGAGAAAAAGAGAGCTATCCAGGCTATCAGAAGAGAACAGAATCAACCCAACGACAACTACCACACTCTTGACCGGCAAGGGCAGATCACCATTCTTCGCCTCAGGACAGGGCATAACAAACTGAATAAACACATGTACAAGCTACGACTGTCTGCTTCACCACTGTACACATGTGGATTAAACGAACAAACTGCTGAGCATGTTCTACAGGATTCTCTGTTCGACCAGTTAAGAAAGATATACTAGCCCAATGACTCAACACTAAACTCAAAGCTGTATGGAGCTACAGAGGAACTCCAGACAACGGTCGAATTCATCAAGAAAACTCTTCTGATGGTGTAAACATCAAAGATGTGATCACAAGAAGAAGAAAACTATATGGTGAATTCTCAAATAGCATTCCATTCTCCAAATGATGACCTCTCATGCTATGCAGAAATAAACATTTTGTTCACCGTAGCCAGCATTCCATTTGATATGGTGAACTCTAACTTTGTGCAGAAATAACTTGTTTTTATGCAGGGGCCTTCTTTGTGTTCCCACTTTGAGTGCAGATAAAATTAATGAAGTCAAGATGCAAAGAAAGCAATGACTTTAAATCAGAAATTTGATGAGTTGAAGGTAATGAAGTGCCTATCAGTGATTTGGTTTTGTTTAAAGTTTATGCTAGTCATCCCCATTGTGCATTATAAATGAACAATTAAAATGGAAAGGCCACCAAAAACGTTATACCAAGATGATCTCCACAAGAATTTCTTTTTCTTTTGTGATTTGATTTTAAATTTTTTTTATTTTTTTTTTATTGGTTTCCAATGTTTTTAACATGTTATGGGGGAACCCCCCCCCCCCCCCCAAAAATTGTACATTTCTTCAACAACAAAAAAAGTTGAGCATTGGTATGGTTCATACTCAATACCTTACTTCATGCTGTCATTTATAGTTTGCAGCTTTAACTATTCACAGCTTCCAGGAACTAAGCCCACTAAAAACAGTGTTGTTGACTCAAGTCAATCGACTCAGAATTAAAGCACTACAGCGATTCGACTCGAGATGAATTGCGATTTAAGCATAAGGACTCCACTCGAGACTCACCAAATTTGGTGAACTGACTCACCGTCCACATTCATAATGTACTCATAATTAAGGAGAAACAAGTTTTTTTTTCTTTGCGATATCACTCAAATGTCACAGCACATAAAAAAAACTAGTATGATATGCTTGAAGATAATATTTCAAAAAGTAAAGCTGAAAAATAACCGTGATAGCATAAATAGTCAGCAAATAAAATAGTAAAATTACAAAAAATATATATTATTATTTTTCACTATTAATTGTAGTGATTGATTGTTTGATAAAGTGCGGTTGTAGCTATAAACAACTTTAGATCAAAAATGAGGCTTTCTGTTGAAAGCCAGTGTTAGGGACTTGAGACTTGTACTAAGAGACTCGTTAGGAAAGACTTGATGACAGCTCTACTATAAAAAAGCATGGTTTGATTATATTTGAGTGTTCTAAGTACCAGAATGTTTTGATAGCATAACATTTAAGATTTAGTATGGCCATCAAGCAAACATTAGAACAAATTTTCTTGGTTTTGAAGAGAGGTTGAAAAAAGCATTTGACAGCTTGTTCAGAGAGACAAAGTGAAAATTCCTATCAATATACGGCGTTCCGTGTGCAAGCAGTAATACTGTATGAAACTAATTAAATGAATACCAATGAACAAGTGAAACACAATGGCATAGAATCTGATAAACTTGAAACAATAGATAAGTTATAAGATTAAACACAGTAGTACAGACATTAACAAAGTCAGTGTAACAAAGGATGTATTCAGAACTGTATACCATCTCCCCTTTTATTTGTGTGATTGACTTTTATGTGAAAGAGTAACTGGACACCACATAATTTTCTTTAATGGTACCGTATAGGAAACGTGCAACCTTTGGCCAAAACCGCAAATGTTAAATTTAAGTTGAAACAAAGACAATTGCAGAAATTACCGGCTGAGTGCATATCTAGATCCATAAGGCTATAAATTAATACCACGAAATAAAAAGTTATGGAATTTAACAACAAAAACAATAGAGTCAATATTAAAAACTTTCAAAGTTGCACTTGAGGTATTAGGAAATCACAGCAGTGTTATATGGCAGCATAATAATAAACATTTTACATTTATCTCTGTAATGTAGATTTGATACATTGAAATTTGTAAATTTTTGTCCCCAGTTCCTCCAAAGTTGGTAACAGACAATGATGCAGACAGACAGAAAAATTTCTCAGTAATTCAGGGCCGCAGTGTGTTCTTACCTTGCACAGTCACAGCTGATCCCCAGGCAACATTCACTTGGTTTAAAGATGGCATTCCCATATCCCTGACAGACATCCGTTACTACATTCGTATGGATGGAGCTCTGGAAATATTCAGTGCTGATGTTCAAGATACTGCTAATTATAAATGTGTGGCATCAAATGTGGCTGGTGAAGTGGAAAAGAATTTGAATCTCTTTGTCGAAGGTTTGTTATGAAAAACCCTTCTGGGTTTTTTTTCTTTTTCATTTTTTAGCAACCCAGCAGATGTGTAAGTTTAAGAGGAAAAGAACAAGAAATATTTGAATTATTAATATTTGAATAATGTGAATATTAAATATTTTGATTGATTTCATGCATAAAATTGTCATAATAGTTTGAGCAGCTTCTCTAGACAGTGATTGCAGGACATAAACAATTTAATACAGCCCTCTTCTGTGGCATTATTCTTTTCAGAAAGCTTAACTCTTTAGTAAACGGTAAGCCACTTGAAGTGGCTCACAGTTTGGCCCAAAAATATGGGAAACCACTTGAAGTGGCAGTCGCGTCTCATAATTTACTCACTAAAATGAGCTTGTAGAAACGTGGATTGTGAGCACGTATACTAAGAATTAATGTTTTATTTCAGTAAACCATTTTTTTTTCCCAATTGATCTTCCTGCTACTGTTTTGGCTGTGAAGCATTGCAAGGAGAATTTATATGCAGAGTATTGTTTTTTTTTCATCCGCAGCACAAAAAAGTACCTTCTTCTAGGCTGCCCTGTATTTTTCCAGAATTTTCCTTATTTAAAAAACAAAAACTTTTTAAAACGTTTGTGCATTAGGCATCGTCTTCATGGTTCCCAAAGCCACACATTTCCATTTGTATTAAGACCCTTGCCGTCTGCTTTCTTCACTCTATTGTATCTTTCTGGGTCTTGTCAGTGGTGCTTTGAAACGTCTTGTGTGTTCAATTTCTTTTTAAAATTCAGTGTGGTCAGTGTTAATACATATAGCATGTTTATTAATTACTGTTTTTTGTATGTTCAGAATTGTAAGCTGTACTACTCTTTTTGTTGAAAACGTACTGATGGAATGTTACTTATGTCTTTCTATGATGAGCACTGATAGAATGTTAGTTTCTGTGTTTAATTCAGCTTTTATTGGCCCATTGGTAGTTGAAAATAGCAAAAACAGTTTATCCATCTGTCGGTTGCAAGAAACACATCACGAACTGTTGGACCCCAAGATGCAGCAATAGTGAATACAGTCAGCGACTCATAGCTTGACTGCCTGCGTCAGGACCAGCGAACCAGAGCTGGTCAAGACCATGCTCCACCTCCACGTGGTGGTCCTGGAAACAGTCTGCAGCAGTGCAGGCTGGCTGAGCGAGCATGGATCGTAATGGGAAGGCAAACCCGGTCCTTAAAAAATGCCGTGCAGAAGTCGGATGTGTCGACCGAAAGGTGCAGATATCACAGCTTAGGCGCAAACAGACACAACGCAACCACCGTCCTTTTCAGGACGAACGAAGAAGAAGGACCAAATTTGATAAATTTTGTATTGATAGATTTTGACAGAAATGAATCAGCCAACTAAAGATTTGATTTCAAAAGGGTTAGTAGTATTAAGGGCACTTAACTTGAGTGATGCAGCTTCAGTTTTGAGACTATGTGTTTTGAAAGTTAATTACAAGTTTCTCTTTTTTATTTTTTTTTAAACCTGATTATTCAAGCTATTTTAGGAAATCCATGGTTTTATAACAATATCAAGACTTTTGTCCACTTATCCTTGTTTGTGTAGTGCCATCATCTGTTATGAGTTCACTATTGACATGGTTTAGAAATATAATTAATCAGCAAAGCGAACATAGCTACATCTTGTTATGTACAAAGCAGTTCTTCTAGTCCTTATTGCAGACAATAATATTTGCTTTGGACTACTTATAGAAGCATTATATGGTGCACTATACTGTATGTTGTTGCTGCACTTCTATGGTTACTATAATTTTACATGACCCTTCTTTATGTTGTTGCACAAATTCTTGTTTGATTCTTATCAGCATTCTTATCTCTGATACCCTAAAAGAAAATTCATTTATTGATGCATTATGTAGCATTGAAATCCATTTTACAATTTCTTACAGTTGCCCCAAGGATTTCTGGCAGTTTGGAAGAAACATATGAAATCAATGTTAATGAGTCAATACTACTGCCCTGTGAAACCAGTGGTATACCCCAGCCAGCAGTCACCTGGAAACAGAACTTCATGCCATTAAATCCAAACCCTCAGAGAATACAGGTGCAGCCTGATGGGTTGTACATATTCAGAGCCCAGATTTCTGACAAAGCTATTTATGAGTGCTTGGCTTCAAATATTGCTGGAGATGCTAATAAAGTCATTACTCTCATTGTTTATGGTAAGCAGACTTTGTCTAGTCTTTGGTTTTCTTTCTCTTCTTCATCGCTAGAGATCCACAAAATTAGTTACTGCAATAATAAGCCTTCACATATTCTCTCTGACTTTTTATTCATTTTTTTTTCTGATTTTAAAAATTTGTTGTCTGTAATTTTCATGTCCATGTCAGTCCATCTTAACTTGGAAAACCCATCATCTGCTGTTGTAGTGCCCATATAAGAGCACCCCTATCAGTTAATATTTTTGTTTTTGAAGAATTTCATTATGAATTTATTCTTCCATTTTATAGACATTTAACAGCGTCTTGGATTTCATTCCAGTGTAATCTTCTGTTGTCTTCATCAGAACTAGTTAAACTTTTAACTTTATTTTCTGGTTATTTTATTTTTTAGTTAGGTATTTTAAAGCACATTATGGCTTCATGTTGAAATCACACACAAATACTAGAAATATTTTTTTTATTAATATATAGTTAACAAACAGATAAAAAAAGCAGTATGTATGCATCATCATCATCATGTGACAAATTCTCTCCAGAACGTTGTCTCCATTACGGCTGCTCTGAACGCAACACGATTTTGGGCAAGTCGACCTGCATCTATGTATGCATATACTTAAAAAAACTATTTTGGTCCATAGAACTTAAGTGGATCTTTAGGGTACCATTCTGCTGTAATTTAGGACCATCCCTATACTGAACACTCAGAACTTAGCTGAGATCAGTATGTATTCATATATGTCCCCCCCCCCCTTTTTTTTTCTCTTTTTGTTTTATGTAAACCTCTGTCAAATGTCAATAATCACATTTGTCATCAGAAAGAAATCTAGCCTTTGACCTCAAGCAGACAGATAACTTTGAATTCAGACAACAGTAAAAAACTACACAGCTTGGAACTGCTAATTTTGGTCAAAAAATATAATGTATATTTAGGCCAATATGGTATTATACATCTTATACAATTTATGTCTACTCTTATCATTGATGCAGTTTACTAGAAGAAGAAAAAAAGTTTTGATAACAAATTTGAACTGTATGCAGCATTCTTTGCTCTGTACAACCTGCAAATCTTTTTCATAATGCAGTATGGAAGCGAGTCATTGGCAGTTTAGTAATTAAGTACTTAATACACAAGTAGGAAAAGTGCTAAAGGCCTCATAGGTGCGGTTTTATTGAAGAATGTTAAAATACCAGACAGCTAGAAAGAGCAGTTAGGATGTCCTGAAGTAAGCCAGTGCACAAAGCAAGCTTATTGCTCACATTAGAAGGAAGCAATCCACTATTTTGGGCATGTTATGTGAGGAAGAAAGTTTAGTAATTAAGTACTTAATACACAAGTAGGAAAAGTGCTAGAAGCCTCAGTTATGAGGTTTATTGAAGAATGTTAAAATACCAGACAGCTGAAAAGTAATTAGGATGTGCTGAAGTAAGCCAGTGCACAAAGAAAGCTTATTGCTCATATTAGAAGGAAGCAATCCACTTTTTTAGGCATGTTATGAGAGGAAGAAAGCTTGAGTATATCAACAAGATAAAAGATTAAAAGAGAATAGATAGAAGATAAAGAGAAAATACTGGACAGTTTGACATCATGGCATGGGAAAATGTCAAAAACAAAAATCAACAGAACTGGAGACTGGAGGTTAAGGAGAAACATGATCCCCAATGCCACTAGGTCATGGTACTTGAAGAAGAAGAAGTAGCAATGAAGCTGTCCTTAGATGGAATATTGCAAGAAAAGTAGGAAAGGTACCTCCCAGACAAACATCATCATCATCAGTTGCCATCTCCACAACGAAGGTTGGCTGTAATGGATCTCCAACGTCTTCTGTCTCTTGTCTTGGTGGTGCACTCTGATAGACTCTTTCCTGTCCATCTTTTGATGTTATCTTCCCACTTATAGCGCTGTCTTCCACTTGCACGTTTGCCTTCAACTCTCCCTTCTGTTATGGTCTTCTGAAAGGTGTTATGCCTTTTTATGTGGCCAAAGTATTTTAGCTGCCGAACTTTGACCTCCCTCATAGACAAACTAAGGAGAGCTAATAGAAGGGAAGACATGAATTAATTGAGCTAGTTTGCATAAGATAAATCCAGATGGGGAAAATAACAGAATCCTCAGTAAGAAAGCAGAAAATTAATACTACTCATTAATGACAATATTTTATGAGTGTTGTATAATTTAAAAAAAACCATTTTTTTAAAGTTACTTTTGTTTTTAGATCCACCATCCCTGGATCCTGGCCCAGCTGATATAATAGTACTCTATGGGCAGACAGCTTTGTTAGAATGTGAATCACATGGCGACCCCCCTCCAACTGTTCTCTGGAAGAAAGATGGGGTCATCTTGGATGCTGATGATCCAGAAAGGGGTTACTTCATGTCACCAAGGGGTTCTTTGACCATCACCTCAGCTGTTTTGAAAGATACTGGACGCTATTCATGCTCTGCAACTAATCCAGCTGGTGTTGTATCCAGGGACATTTCTCTAACAGTTCATGGTAGGGGAATAATAAGTAAAGAGAAATTTAAAGAGAGATATTTGACGAAAAAATTATGAAATAGTTTTCATTGTGTTCTAAAAAGTGTGTCTGTTTTCATACAAAAGAATTTTGAGAGTTTGCTACTGGTGGTGTTTTGGTTTTTTTTAAAACTGCAATTCTTCATTATTTTGCAAGCTCTTGTTATGATCAGTTTTAGTTCTGTCTTTTTTCCTTCATATTGTCACATCAAATTTACTCACATTTAGCATTTTTTTTTCATATAGAGAGGTGTTGATTTCATTACACTTTTGTAATGCAGCCAATTCTGGCTTTGTTTATTAGCTTTTTAGCTGTGCTATGCAGACTCAGTTAATCATAATGAAAGCTTCAGACTTTAGCCTTTAGCACGCTGCATAAAAATTATGAAAATTTGCCCTGCAGCTGCATTCTTTTTCACAACGCCCCATTTTTATAGTGGGTGTCTAGTAAATTCTATAGTTTTTTTGGTCAATTGCTATCATTTTTGGACTGTGTAGAAATGAATGAATGATGAATCTGATGATGTAAATTTTGTTTGTGTACATGTTAGATAAGATAGGAAGAGAGGAAAGGAAAGATGAAAAAAACTATTTAAAAAAAAATTTTAAATAAAAAAATTTTTTTTTTTTAATTTAAAAAAAATATCCAACAAACGAAGAGTCCATATCCCTTGCATCTCAATGAAAGTCATTTGACAAATCGACCAATACAAATCAAATGACGATCTTTTCGTTACACCCATCATCAGTAGCAAAGCAACAAACGCCCTCGTCAGCAGTGACATTCGGCCGTAATTCTAAACCTTTCCGATATTCCTAATCCTAACCCCTAAAATTATACATACTAGCAATGCCATTCTACTTTCGTTTCCATCTCGGCCATCAAACATATTCTGAAAACCGATATCAGCGCTTATAAAGACAAAAATCTCATCCCCACCGCATGGCGTCAGAATCCAATAAAATTAGAGCGAAAATGGCCGCGTGTTCGATGCCGATTCATTTCGATTTAAAAAATTCACAGAAAATAAACACGAATACATCCATTACTAAAAAAAAATCGGAAACGGAAGCTAACTCTCTCCCAGACAAGTTTAAAACTTAACATCCGGGGGTGATATAACGTGTACACAAATCCTATTGCTAAAAAACGACGATATCCGAAGGCGACACATGTCGCCCCAAGCAGTCGGAACATAGGTTTCTGCAGGCGACACATGTCACCCGCAGCGTGCTAAAGACTAAAAGACCTAACATATTTGTCCTATATATAGATATGATGCGAGAGTTACGGGACTTGGAAGATGGCCGTTATGTGAGGTCAGACATGTTTGTAACCCTGTGTGTAATAAAATATTAAAAACGTCAAAAGTCTGATATTAGTTCTTTTAGATAGGACTAAGGTAGAATACCACAAATGGCGACGAGGATGTTAGAATTACCCATTACGTTTTTTCAGTACGATCACGATGTGAACATAGGAACCAAGTGGGAAAAATGGGTAAGCCGTTTCGAAAACTGTCTGGCGGCATTTGAGGTCAAAGATGTCAAACGCAAACAGTGTTTACTTTTGCACTATGCCGGAGAAGATGTATATGACATCTACCAGACTATGGCCGATACAAGTGATGATTATGACAAGGTGAAGCAAAAGCTGACCTCGTATTTCATCCCTAAGAAGAATACAATGTATGAACAGTTCAAGTTCAGACAGGCCATTCAAAACGGTGAAGAAAATTTAGACCAGTACGTCACGAGGTTACGCCAACTTGTAAAACACTGCCAATTTCAGAATCAAGATGATGAAATTAGAAATCATGTCATACAGACATGTACATCATCGAAATTAAGAAGAAGGATTCTTCAAAGTGAAAAATCCATTACATTAGATGAAGTACTACAGATTGGCAGAACGTTAGAAATTGTAGAAATACAGGCTACACACATAGAGAAGAAAGAAGAGAACACTGTCAACAAACTGCAATTTCAGAATTCTAGATCTAGAACCCAAGATTCAGTCACACTAGCTGACAAACATAGCAGACAGAAACCACAGTTTCATGAGTCCAGATCTAACTCCAAGAAAGAATCAAATACAAATTGCAAATGTTGTGGAAGGAAATATCCTCACAAAGGCGGAAGACAGAACTGCCCTGCATTTGGGAAAGAGTGTCATATTTGTCACAAGCAAAATCACTTTGCCAAGTTCTGTCTCACACCTAAAAATAAGGTTCAACAGGTTAGTGAGAAAAAGGAAAACACCACAGACACTGACAGCAGCTCAGAGGCTTATGTTTATGCACTGGATAACAGATCAGATGTCCCCAGAATAATCATTAAAATGCAAGATACACATCTGTCTGCAATGATAGACACGGGTTCAAGTGTGGATGTCATAAGCA
Source organism: Oreohelix idahoensis (assembly GCA_024509875.1). Classification (NCBI taxonomy): domain Eukaryota; kingdom Metazoa; phylum Mollusca; class Gastropoda; order Stylommatophora; family Oreohelicidae; genus Oreohelix; species Oreohelix idahoensis. The sequence goes on along the minus strand of JAMPIV010007122.1, from coordinate 678,396 downwards.
CAACCATGTACAAACAGTTGAAGAAAAGACCACAGTTGTTTCCCACTAATAAAAAGTTATATGCATATGCATCCAAGACTCCATTAAAAGTGGTTGGAATGTTCAGAACAACCGTTGAATCCAAGCATCATCAAGCCAGTACTACTGTCTATGTAGTAGAAGGTGGACATGAAGTTCTTATAAGCCATAAGACAGCATCTAAATTGCAGGTTGTCAGAATAATAAATAGCATCAACAGCAAGAGAACACATAATCTGTTTGAAAAGTATTCAGACCTGTTCCAAGGTGTAGGTAAATTGAAAGATTTTGAGCTGAAACTACACATAAATGTGAATGTGAAACCTAAAGCACAACAGCACAGAAGAATTCCATTTCACATCAGGCAAAAAGTAGAAGAAGAAATGAAAAGATTAGAAGAAGAAGATATCATTGAACATGTTTCAGGGCCAACTCCATGGGTCAGTCCTATTGTACCTGTCATCAAGAAGAATGGTGATGTAAGAATTTGTGTAGACATGAGACAGCCTAATGAAGCTATAGAAAGAGAGAGACACATCACTCCTACAATAGACAACATAATAGTAGATCTAAATGGAGCAAAGGTTTTCAGCAAATTAGATCTGAGAAGTGGCTACCATCAAATTCTATTAGCTCCGGAATCTAGATACATCACAACTTTCTCAACACATCTAGGTTTACGAAGATACAAAAGGCTCAGTTTTGGAATAGCCTCAGCGGCAGAAGCATTCCAGAATATAATTGGAAATGTGCTTCAGGGTCTGAAAGGACAGTTGAATGTATCTGATGATATTCTGGTTTATGGAAAAACCCAGAAAGAACATGATGAAAATCTAGAACAGGTATTCATCAGACTGAGGCAGCATAACCTCACATTGAATAAAGAGAAATGTGAATTCAGCAAAAACACATTGGATTTTTATGGATATACTTTTTCTGAGAAGGGAATTGTTCCAGACCACAGAAAAGTTAGTGCACTTCAAGAAATGGCAGAACCAACCAATGTATCTGAATTGAGAAGTCTACTGGGAATGTTCAACTACTGTTCACGTTTTATTCAAAACTATGCAACTCTCAGTCAGCCTTTAAGAATGCTTACAAGAAAAGGCACACCATGGATATGGACTGCAACTCAGTCAAAAGCATTAGATATGCTGAAATCAGAACTATCCAAAAGTGCTGGTACATCCTATTTTGATAGGAACAGAAAGACATTCATCTCAGTGGATGCAAGTCCAGTCGGTTTAGCGGCAATGCTAACCCAAAGAGATGACAGAAACAAAGAATATGTTGTAGCTTTTGGCAGTAGAAGTCTGTCAGATACAGAAACTAGATACTCACAGACAGAAAAAGAGGCTTTAGCAATAGTGTGGGCTTGTGAATATTTTCACTTATATATTTATGGCAGCAAGTTCACCATCATATCAGATCACAAGGCATTGGAGATGATATTTGGAAAAAGAACATCCAAGCCTCCTGCTCGTATAGAAAGATGGGTTTTAAGACTGCAGCAGTATGATTTTAATGTTGTATACAAGCCTGGGAAAAATAATCCTGTTGATTATATGTCAAGACACCCACTAAAGGTGCAGTCTGAGAACAAAAACAGTGAAGAGACAGAAACATATGTGAGATTCCTTGCCATGAACAGCGTTCCAAAAGCTATGGATCTCAAAGAAATACAAGAAGAGACCATGAAAGACTCACTGTTGCAAGCAGTTCAGTTTATAATCAGAAATAATAAATGGAATAACATTCCTTATGAACAGTTCTCTAATGTGAACAGAGACGATCTTAATATTTTCCACAGATTAAGAACTGAACTAACACTTACTGAAGACAATTTATTACTGAGAGGTTCAAGAATAGTAATTCCTAGTACACTCCAGAGAAGAGCAGTAGAGTTAGCTCATGAAGGACATCAAGGTATAGTCAAGACCAAATGTTTGGTTAGAGAGAAAATTTGGTTCCCCAGATTAGACAAAATGGTTGAAGAGACTATTGAAAATTGTTTAGCTTGTCAAGCTTGCACAGAAAGTGGAGCACATATGACACCTTTGAAAATGTCTGAGCTTCCCAAAGCTCCATGGACAGAGGTCTCTGCAGATTTTTGTGGACCATTACCGTGTGGACAGTATATTCTTGTCATGATAGATGAATATTCAAGATTTCCAGTTGCTGAAATCATTAATTCCACATCAGCAAGAACTGTCATTCCTGTGATTGACAAGATATTTTCGACATTTGGAATTCCTGAAATTTTAAAAACAGATAATGGTTCCCCATTTAACAGTCAAGACATGAACAATTTTATGCACCATGTTGGATGCAGACACAGAAGAATCACACCTTACTGGCCAAGGGCAAACGGGGAGGTGGAAAGGATGATGAGAAATCTCAAGAAGGTCATTCAAACAGCCACAGTTGAAGGAAAGTGTTGGAGACAACAGCTGTATGCTTTCCTTAGAAATTATAGGGCAACACCTCATATGTCAACAAGCAAATCACCATATGAGCTCATGTTTCAGAGAAAGGTCTCGATTAAGATTCCAACAGTTGAAAACCAAAGAGAGTCAACCAGCCTCATCAGATGTGCAGAGAAAAGATGCACAGGCTAAAAACAGAATGAAGCAACATGCAGACCGTAGACTACGATCGCAGCCGTCTCATTTGAAAGTAGGAGATTTTGTTTTAGTACGACAAGAACAAAACAGCAAATCAACTCCGAGGTTTAATCCAGAACCTTACCAGATTACTAAAATCAAAGGAAACATGATAAGTGCTTCAGGTGAAGGCAGAGTTGTGACAAGAAATGTTTCGTTTTTCAAGAAAGTCAACGAAAACCTGGCCAGATCAGCCAAAAAGAAATCACAGCCAGATGATGATTACTTAGATGACTTTGTCAGTCATGAGTTGCCACTAACTGCCACAGAACCAGCTGACGTCACCATGGACAACAACAGGCAGTTACCGCAAACAGGCAGACCACCGCCTAGACACCGAAATGTACCAAGACGTCTCAATGACTATGTTTTGTATTGACAATGACTCTGTCTGTCATTGGTGATGTTTATAAAATAGTTTGTGTTTCAGAGTGTTTTGTTATTCAAGAAAGGGAGAGAATGTAGTGTCCTATATATAGATATGATGCGAGAGTTACGGGACTTGGAAGATGGCCGTTATGTGAGGTCAGACATGTTTGTAACCCTGTGTGTAATAAAATATTAAAAACGTCAAAAGTCTGATATTAGTTCTTTTAGATAGGACTAAGGTAGAATACCACACCTGCTATGAACTGGCCTCTAATATACAGATGTAGGAAATAACAGACGAGATGTGTTGGTGCTAAAATCTTTGTTGGCAATGCAGTTGTGTAAAATAGGCAATCTCAAATGTTAATTAACAAAGCGGCCACTAGGTGGCAAACATGGGCGTGTGCACAATCTTTGCAGACACTCGCATATATGGTAATAATGTATTGCTGACCTCATACTGTATTACTGTTCTGTGGCTTTTTAGGCTATATACAAGGGGATTGACATAAGTCTTGGGCCTGACCATGAAAGACATGTCACAGAGAGCTGAAATTTTGTATAGTGTTTATTCCTTTTCAATTTAGCCACCGTCTGAATTGACACACTTCTGCCATCTCTGCTTGACCTTGAAAAGACCTTTGGATTAGAACACCCTATTTTTCAAGCTAAACCAGTCATCACATGCCAGTATAACCTCTTCATCGCTGTCAAAATGATTTCCTTTCAGCTGTTTTTTAAGATTTGGGAATAGAAAAAAGTCTGATGGAGCCAAATCTGGAGAATATGGTGGGTGTGGAAGAATTTCAATATTCAAATCGTTGGCTGCTAGCTGCACAAGCCGTGCTTTGTGAGAGAGCGCGTTGTCTTGAAGCAAAGGAAGATTTTGAGTGCGCGTTATCCCTCGTTTCCTGGTCACAACCTTTCTTAGTTTTGTGAGAAGATCTGCATAGTACTGTCCATTAACTGTGTTGCCACGAGGCAGATAATCTTTCAAAAGGACACCTTTGCCATCCCAAAAAACAGTCAGCATCACTTTTCCTGCAGATTTCTGCGCCCTCGGCTTGACAGGTGTTGGGGAGCCCGGGGTTTTCCATTGCATGCTGGCAATTTTGGATTCGGAGTCATAATGGTGTACCCAAGTCTCATCTACTGTCACTATGGTCTCCAAAAAAATTTTTGACTGACACTTTTTTGAGCAACAATTGACAGCAATTTACCCTCGTTTGCTTCTGTTCACGTGTCAACAGCCGCGGAACGCAGCGTGCACACACTTTTCTCATGCTCAGTCTGTTGTGTAAAATTCTATAAACTGTTCTTTCATTTAGTTTTACTCTACTAGCTATCTCCACAATTGTCATTTTCCGATCCTGGTCAATGATTTTCTTCACTCTTGTTGCATTTTCATCGTTGCACTCTGAGGCTGGTCTACCAGATCTTGGCAGATCAGCAACATTTGAGCGGCCGCACTTAAACTGTTGACACCAGTTTTTTTACCGAAGTATATGAAGGACAAGAATCACGAAACACTGGTTCCATCTCCTGTGTATTTCTGTAGGTGTTTTTCCCTGAAACATCAGAAATTTTATCACAGCTCTGGCCTCCTTCTTTTCCATTGTTTTGTCAAATCTTTGGAGCAGCAGATCCGGTCAATAGGGTGCATTGCGCCGTGCACCGTAGCAGGAAAACCCATTAAAGAAACAAATGCGTACTTTACACATTCAGTGCAAATATGATGAACTTTAAATGTGCCAAGTTTCATCTTCCTCCTGTGACTCCTTCATGGTCAGGCCCAAGACTTATGTCAATCCCCTTGTACATTCACATAATTCAGAACTACCAGACAATCTACAGTATGGGCCACCAACTTCACCTATTTAATCGACAGCACTCCAAGCATGTACTTCATTGTCACAATGGAGGTATCTCGCGTACAGCCCAAGACTATGCGCATCCCACCATTCTGAATGCGTTGAGGACTGAAGACGCAGCTAGAGAGATGGATGCAGTTAGCGACCCATAGCTTGACTGCTTGCATCAGGGTCAGCGAACCAGAGCTGACCAAGACCCTACTCCACCTCCAAGTGGTGGTCATGGAAACAGGCTGCACCACTGCAGTCTGGCTGAGAGAGTAGGGATTGAAGTGGGAAGGCAAACCCAGTCCCAAAAAATGCCGCGCTGAAGTCGGATGTGTCAGCCGAAAGGCGCAAATATCGCAGCTTTGCTGTAAACGGACACAACGCAACCAACGTCCTTTTCAGGACGAATGAGGAAGAAGAAGAAGAATGCGTTCTAGTCGTTCACATTGTGTTACTGACAGCGTGAGTATTCCCAGCCCATACTCAATGACCGATATGACTAGCTGTTGATAAAGAAGAAATAGTAATCTCTGCTGCAGATGCGCCGCAGTCATTATTTTCAAGGCTGCTAGACCTCTCCTGCATTTCTGTGTGATTGGCTCAACATGGCACTTATACGACAGCCCGCGATCAAATGTAACTCCAAGGTATTTCAGCTTTTCTTGCCTTTCAATTTTCTGTCCATTGAGAGTAATATCTGGGAGATCTGCTTTCACAATGGAGTTCTTCAAGGAGCACCACAACACACAGGCCTTGTTGGAATTGACTTTGGAGCCAGTTTCCTCGCACCATTTAGACACCTCCTGTAGTGTCCCATGTATGCTATTAACCATTTCTTGTCAGTCAGAGCCAGTTCTGTAAATGAGTATATCATCAGCAAATGTCAGTGTTCGTCCCAACCCAGTTGGTTGAATGGTGGCTACTTTTGCTCTATAGGTATTAAACAGCACCGGTGATAGTGGAGAACCCTGGGGTAGTCCCGGGCAAATGAGCATTGGATCTGATGTCCATATTCCTAAGCAAAATGCCACTGACCTCTCAGTTAAGGCAGCTGCTATCCATCTTGTAAGCCAAGAGTTAACACCGCAAGCCATTACACAGTTTATTAATGTTGCAAAGTTCACACTGTTATAAGCATCCTTTAGGTCAATTGCTACTGCAACCGTTTCTCGCTTATCCTGGAACCCCTCATATACATCATAAGCAAAAGTTCTAGCGTTACCCCATGTAACTTTCATGTCGATTAAATCCAGATATGCGATGGCCTAATGTCACGAAGTGGATTTAAGTCTAGAGGTTGTCTTAATAGAGAGACAATACCCTATTTGTAAAAAAGTCCGAGAAGATAGAATTTTGATGGAAAATGACGTGACTGTGGAACGATGAGACTATTGGCTCAAGGTTGAGAACCTGGATTGACTCTCCCTTGCTGCTTCGTGACTTCAGAATTGCTATAGCCTCACCCCCTCTGACTACCTTTAAACAAAAGGAGATAAGGTTTATATAACTACCACAGACACCACTATACTGACAAACATATAAGTGTCAGATAGTCTAGAAGCTGATCCAGTGTACAATATATATATATATATATATATATATATATTTTATTTACACAATAAAACATAAAAATGTCATCATACAGCAAAGAAATAAATATCATGCACTGTTGCACAGACCTGAAAAGCAAAGAACCAATTAAATACGTAGATCGCCACATAAAAACCCCAACCACATTCACTCTGTCAGTCACCCCGCTGGGGAAAAATAGAATGATTAATGGTTGAAACCACAATCTAAATGGTGGGGCATCAACTTTGGCCACCACTTCCTATTACTATAACATTATCTACTGTCTCTGTCCTGTTGACTCTGCCTAGACAAAGGTTTACACAGCTTCCAACTCGTTAGGCGATATGCGCCCCTAACTAACACAATGGACTGCTACACTAGTAGACTTTTATAACATCTATTACTCAGAGGCTCTCCTCTGAGGATATCATCAGACCCTACTGGCCCCGGCTATCTCCTCTCCCTCTCTCTCTCTCTTCTCTTTCTCTTTGCTTCAGTGTCTCTCTGACACTCTTGACATCTGTTGCGGTGGCGTATCCGTTGACGCCTTCTCTCGTTGCCGTTATTATCAGAACCAGGTATGTTCACCCTCTCTCCTGATTTCTGATGACTGCACTGATGACTGGATTTTCAAGCACGAGGTACTTGATGAAATTGTAGAAGCTTCTCTGTTGCTGAATAGCTTCTCTGCCTTTCCTCGATAACCCGCTCAGGGTTTAGAGGAACACAGCATTTATTTCAGTCTGTATAAATTAGACTAATCTCCCAGCCATGTGCCGTTGTCGGAGTGGTATGAATGGCGATGAGCTCTGGGCTTTATGATAGATAAACCCATTACCGCTGAAGCATGGGGCTTCACTGCAAGAGAACTGGTCCGGTCCTGCTGAAGATTTGTACTTCAATGCAAAGGGACCGTAGGTTATTTTCTTTTGCTTCTGGCGATGCCAACTTTGCCGTTGGTAATTTGTATGTGCCAACTACACTCTGCTACTGTTACACTGTTACCGTACCGTGACCCGCTGTGGACACAAAGATACAACTTATGTACACCAACTTCAACATACTTTATCTTTAACCTATATCTTCCATAAATAAATACTACTCCCCTCGCTCAATACAGCACCCCTTTACCCGCTATGCACAATGATACATAAAATATTTTAAACCACGTGTCACTCCATCTCACCTTCCTTTTACCTCCCCTGCTTCAACGAAAATCTTTCTGGTACGTGAACAAAGCCCTAGACATTTATCTGACCTTAATCTTTTGTCACGCCAGAATAACCACGTGCCCAAACAATTCAACTAGGGAAATCTCCTGTCCGAAATTCCTTGGTCTCCTTTATAACATTGACACCTGGGGTTTCCCTGCTTAACCCAAACATTAAATTAAACCTCTCGCTAGGAATAATTTACTCCTTATAGCAATATAATCCACTTATAAATTACATCTGTACCCTCCGACTGCATTACCCACATTCACGCACAATAAAATCCTGTACACACAATAAAATTGCCCATAGTATTACACTTGTAAATATTCAGAAATAAATGGTGGTTTCACACAACACTCTACATACTAAAGAGCGCCCATGTATCAAATAGCTAAACCTCACACAGTCATATAGACTGCCAAATATCCTAGAAAGAATTAGGCACACTTTACCTTTACATCATTGCTACAAAATAGTAATGGATGGCACTTTACGTTTAAATCTATCAGTTAACCTCCCGAAGAACTTTAAACTGAATCCGTCTATGACGCTATTACAGAAACCCACTAATTTACGGCTCAAATAAAAATAATCGCATACCAATTCATTGCGTTTCTTCCACATGGAGCAGACAATGAATGCTGGATTCACGGTAGTACATTTCATCAGGCATAGGGGTTGGTAACGGACTGAGCGGGTATATATACAAGAAAATCCGCACTCAACTTCTGCCTACGTCATATCTACAGCTTATAACTAAACTAATGGGATTACTAAAAAAATTAATAACGGGGTCTACACCAATAGATTTGAAAAGCACATCGTGACCTGTTCATCCCGACCGCGTGCATTTCCCACTTACATCATATTGCGCTGACCACGATATTTCCTAACAAAGAAACTGGGACTACGTGATCGCGATAAATTTATAGAAAGGAAGACTGGTGCAAGTTTTAGAATTTAACCCTACTGTCATCCCTCTTATAAAACACAATAAAATACCTACAAAAAAAGACCAAGCACATAATAATTTAGAAAGACAAGAAAACTGGGCCTCTTGAAGAACAGAATTTCAGTACTTCATCACACCTAAGCAAAAGCCTATATGCGAGTATCCGCGGACAAACGGCACCCTCTGCGAGGTAACATAGCTGACATTAAGGGAGCAAGAATAAAGAGAGGGATGTCATGGATGGCACAGGCAGAGACAACGATCAAGCAGGTGGCCACAGTTGACAATATACTCAAGGGGAAAGAATGAAGTATGTCAGATGAGAACTGGATTAACTACCAGCAGGTCATCATCAGCTGTGGCAGAGAGTGTAGAAATTGGGGGAATGGAAAAAACAGAACTGGAAATTAATCAACTGATACATGATCATTCCAGGGATGATGATGCCATTGTGTATACAGATGGGTCTGTGATCCGCGGTGAGAAATCTTGTTGGGGCTTCTCTGCTCGGGTACAGGGCAGAATCATCGCCGAACATAGCGGGGCTTACAAGATAACAACTTCCAGCATGAGAATGGAAGTTGAGGCAGTTACTGCAGCCTTAAGGTGGATAACTGAAACTTCATTAACAAAGGCTATCATTGTGTCAGACTCTCAGTCTATGCTTTGGAAGGTTCGAAGTGGTTGGTTGTGGCATGAATGGAAAACATTCATAGAAGCTTCCAGTCTACAAGAGCTGGTGTTTATATACTGTCCTGATCATGCTGGGGTATGTGGTAATGAAAGAGCTGACAGACTAGCATCAAGAGCACCCATTGTGGAGACACTAGATATGGATAAGGGAGATACACTGAGAACAATTAATGATCACCTGTTAGAGAATGACACTGCAATAGATGAATCATCAAGGTTAAGACTGTTGGAATTTGGCATCAAACGTAAGGCTAGTAGAGATGGACGTATGAGAGGATGCATCCATCGTGTTTACAACCAGCGAGCTACAGGAACAGTTAGCATTCACACTCTTCGACATATGCTGATGGAGACTGAGCACCTATGGGTCTGCCTGGAGTGCAATGATGTCAATTCTTTATAACAATAACTCCTCCTATTAGTCCATTCATAAGGGGTATTACAGTACTTCCAGTTGCAAGGAACAGTTCACATATATTTTTGTTTTCTCAGGTGCGCCAGAAATTTCAGGGATTTACCAAGAGTATAATGACGTGGTAGAAGGAAATCCAGTGATTTTGCCTTGCCCAGCTGTAGGAACTCCTAAGCCTCAGATTACGTGGTATAAGGACAACATAATTCTGACTGGTGAAGAGCTGGGGGTGACACAGCTTGAGGATGGGTCACTTCAAATAGATACTGCAAGAGCTACAGACTCTGGACGATATGAATGTGTGGCAGAGAATTTGGCTGGTGTAGCCAATAGAAATTTTGAGCTCAAGATTTTAGGTAAATCTGTTTTTAAGTACATTAAGAATATTATTTTAAAATTATCATTGGGCAAGGGGTTATCATTTAAAGATCATATTCATGTATGTTTGTTTTGAGCTTAGTAATACAATAGTGTTAAGAAATTAAGCTAGAAGATTAATATGTTCATTATTCATTAGCTCCCGAAGGTGCATAGGACTTCAACAAAAGTATGCCAAGTGCTCCTGTCATGTGCCATCAGCTCAAGGTCTTTCCTTGTCATTTTCATTTGTCTCCAGTTGTCTTCTCTGTGTTTGTGTGTGTGTCTAACTCTGCTTCTATTACCCTGGGGATTCCAGACTAAGGAGTGCCTGTTAATGCTATCAACAGATTTCCTTACTGTGTGTCCTGTCTATTGCCAGCGATTTCATAATTAGTAGATGAGAGAATGTGTTTCTCCAGTTCTTATTGTTCCCTTCGGCAAACTTAGCACTGTGGAGACTGAGAGATTTCTCATACCTTGAAATGGATCCTATGCAAAGTTGTTTGCATAGTTAGCATTTACACTCAATTACTTTGAAAGGTTACCTGTCCTTATATAAGGGTCTTTTCATTGCTAGTTCTTGACAGTCATTTCTGACCACTGTCACATGAAACAACCAGTTTTGGGCCTTCTTCTTTTGTTGTTCGTTGCATCAGTTATTGGTCCACAGACAAGATCATGACACTGTGGACATCTAAACCATTGTAATCACACACACACACACCCCCACCCCCAAGAGGATCACATTCATCTACCTTCACATCTGTCAGAAATATGAAGCCATATGTTTAAAAAAATCCAGTTTATACAGATGCCTCCCACTAAGCTGACATTTTACTCATAAAGTGTTTTTTTTTTTTTTTAATCATGGATTACTCCATAAGTGAGACCTTAGTAAGCATCTGGCTCACTGTTGAGTCCAGTTTTTTACAGACATAAAAAATCTGAGGAGCTTCTGTTGGGCTAACCCTGACTTTAGATCTTGTGTCCAGACTTAACAGCCCACTGTTAGATAACCTGTGCTAAATTTTAGGCTAACAAACTGATGTTAAATAGTACAGCGCAGTTAGGAGCAGCTATTTGCTTGAAGTCACAGATGTCTTGAACAATACTAATATTGTATTCTTCAGCTGATCAGAACTTGGGCAGCTACAGAAACTCTTAAACTTAATTTCTTTCTTGTTGGAAGGGCCCATTATGGTACATAGTCATACCTAAGGGTCTTTTATATTTGGACATGTGCCCTAATATAACCGACTAGGTTGAACGGGATGCGCCTTGCCAAAACGAGGCAAAACTTTATATTTAAAAAAAAAATAATGCATAGTCATAAGTGATCCATAGTCATATGTGATACATAGTTATATAGTCATAAGTGATCCATAGTCATATGTGATACATAGTTATTTAGTCATAAGTGATCCATAGTCATATGTGAAACATAGTTATATAGTCATAAGTGATCCATAGTCATACATTCATAATTTATTATATTCTTTCCCTGTGGAACGTAGCCTTCAACAAGGTCATGCCAAGCCTTCCTTTCCATGCTAGTTGGGTTCCATGTCTTCAATATCCATTTTAAGTCTGTGTCTAGGTCCCTTTTCAGTGTATTTTAGATCTCCCCTTCACTTGCCCTGGGGATTTCAGAACAAGGACTGCCTTGTAATGCTTTTAACTATTTTCCTCAATGGATGCATCTGTATGACTAGACATGGCACTTATTGTGAGATATTCATGTATAACTGGCAGGAAATAGGTACTGACATTAACAGTTTTATCCTCGGCTTAGACATGAAAATACTTTCAAACAATTTCGCTTCTTTGTGTGTTAGTGTTGGTTAACAGTTCTATAGTCATTAGAACCATTAAAAGCCATGACTTTTCAGCTGTGAAGCAATAACATTGTTTCTCTTTAACTGTGAGCAAATCTGGTTCACATTGAGTCACAGTTGTAAATTAACTTAATACATTTTTGTATTATCACAGATTTGAAACATTTTTTTCCCCCAATTAAAAGTCTTGGAGTAGGAATCACCTTTTTGAACATTTTTAAAAGTGTTGTTGGAAATGATCTATGAGAGTTAAGGTAACTGAAGTCAAAGATAAAAAAGAAGAGTAACAACAAAACAAATTTACGGTTAATCTTGGGTGAAACAAAAAAATTCTGTTTTCTTATTTTTATTTCTTCTTTACAGTTCCACCTAAATTAAAGGGAGGCCCAGATGACAAGTCTAGTCCTGAAATTCATAGAGTGATTTTAGATAGGAATATTACCATAACTTGTCCTGTATCAGAAGACACAGACCCTCCCCCCGTGATCACCTGGCTAAAGGACAGTCAGCCAATGAAACAAGACAGTCGTGTATTTGTACAGGACCAAGGGAGATCTCTCACAATCACCAGAGCTATAGTGGGAGATGAAGCTAGGTACCGCTGTGTTGCTAGTAATGTTGCAGGAGAAGTAGAAAAGAACTTTGTTCTTGATGTTCAAGGTAAGACATTTAAACATGCTTTCTTTAATATAAGCTGAGGAATGTAGTATTCTCAGTTATTGTTATATTTTTGGTGTGTGGCTATAATTTTAATGACAGAAGTAATGATCCAGTATAAATAATGGAGTTGTTCTGAGTGCAGTATTGAAGAAAATTAAAGCACAAATGAATTCTGAAACAAGTTTGTACATTTAAGTACCAGAACACACTAATAGTGTAAATGGAAGATGCAACTTTTAAAGGAAAGAACACAATAGCTGAAGCTAAACACAATATTTCAGAAGAAGAAAAACTACTTTTTTTACAGCAGATCTTTAATGTTAATAGAATAGAGTGTTCCAGTGCAGCATGTAGTCAATGCTAACATTCAGAAACAAATCATGGGAATGAGCAGACGGACATGAAGACTACAAGTGACCACAAAGTTTGGTTCTAAAGAAGGATGCTGAAAATCTCATACAGCTAGAAATATTAACGACGGTGGTCAGCATGCAAAGAAATATGATCGTGTGTGGAAAAGAAAGGAGGGAATCTTCTTTCAGTGACACCATCTGAGAAGAAGAGACACACAGTAAAAGTAGGTAAAACAGATAGAAACAAGAGATGAAAGTAGACATAGAGAGAGGAAGAGACACACCAAAAAAGTAGGTAAAATTGATAGAAACAAGAGATGAAGGTAGACATAGAGAGAGGAAGAGAAACAGTAAAAGTAGGTAAAACTGATAGAAACAAGAGATGAAGGTAGACATAGAGAGAGGAAGCGACACACAGTAAAAGTAGGTAAAACTGATAGAAACAAGAGATGAAAGTAGACATAGAGAGAGGAAGAGACACACCAAAAAAGTAGGTAAAATTGATAGAAACAAGAGATGAAGGTAGACATAGAGAGAGGAAGAGACACAGTAAAAGTAGGTAAAACTGATATAAATAAGAGATGAAGGTAGACATAGAGAGAGGAAGAGACATAGTAAAAGTAGGTAAAACTGATAGAAATAAGAGATGAAGGTAGACATAGAGAGAGGAAGAGACACAGTAAAAGTAGGTAAACTGATAGAAAAAAGAGATGAAGGTAAACATAGAGAGAGAAAGAGACACAGTAAAAGTAGGTAAAACTGATAGAAATAAGAGATGAAGGTAGACAAAGAGAGAGGAAGAGACACAGTAAAAGTAGGTAAAACTGATAGAAATAAGAGATGAAGGTAGACATAGAGAGAGGAAGAGACACAGTAAAACTAGGTAAAACTGATAGAAATGAGATGAAGGTAGTACACATAGAGAGGGAAAAGACACAGTAAAAGTAGGTAAAACTGATAGAAATAAGAGATGAAGGTAGACATAGAGTCATAAATAAGAGATGATGGTAGACATAGAGTTATAAAATAACTAAAACTATCAGTTGAAAATGAGGTGCAAACAATATAACGTTAGTAAGAGACAAGCAAGGAAATCTCATCACCACAGCTGTTGCTGTCGTTTTTGACGGTTTCATAAGACGTAAATCTATTTAATACTTTTGATGATCTAAGGTAGAGAACTGTTTATTAACTCCCTGGGACAGGTTGATTTAGGGTCATCTTCCCTTTGTTATTCATTGTAGTTGTCCTGTCTTCAGACGGGGTTAGCTGTTCTCAAATCTGTTTTGTTTACGCATGCGCAAGTTTCTTGGGCGCGAAACGAATAGACTTCCGTCATTGAGTGATGAGCTGGGTTCTGACCGGACGACATGTCCGTTGTTCTTCTCTGAATTTTCTGGGGGAAAGATAGTCTTCAGTGTGACTGTGATGTCAGTGATTCTCCCCAGAGTTATTCTGTTCGTCAAGAATGACGACAGTTGTTATTAGTGTATTTCTCGGATTCTGTCCAAGGTAAAAAGAACTTAATTATTATGCCTAGACTGCAGAACATTTTGTGTCAAGCTGTGAGTAGCACTCACAGTTCTTGAGATGCAGAGTCCATTTTGTGTGCTCGATATAGCCACCTAAGACAATTCGTCTAGCTATATTACAGAAGCCCAGTGAAGAGATATTAATATGGAAACCGCCTGTTGGTGGTATGTTTCGGCATGGATGACCATACCTGCCTATGCAGAATACACTGTTGTTTGAATTATTATAGAGGCCCGATATCTCGGCCGATATCTTTGAGCAGAAGAAGAAGTGTCTGGCGTGTGAAGCCAGATGAAGTCTTGACTTTTATTATGCAAGTTCTTAGACTTTGATATTGATCAACTGGATCCGCCTTTATCGTGCGGCATATTTGTTGAAAGACTACCTGACGTCTTTAGTCAGGGGCCCTGAGCTACAGTAAGAAAGAATGTATATTGTCAAGCCAGCTTTACTAGCATCTTACATATGAGCTATGCAAGATTATGATGCTCGATGATTATTATTATTTATCACACATGAAATGTCCATGACCCTTTGTGCTATTGACTGTGTCATCTGTCAGCGTACTGTTGCAGTAATAAATGTTGGAAAAGTCATCTGTATTATCCACATCTATGACTTCTACTTGTGGTGGTGTGAGTTTGGCGTAGATGGATAAGAGCCTATATGACCTCGTGTCCACGATCTGCTGCCTCCTACGCATACACCTTTACACTCTACTGCATCTCACTACGAGTACTACACTCCTAAGAAACTACATGTATGCTATTATGTATGAGTGTCTGTATTACACCCTGGCAGTACCTCACGCTGTTGACCTAGATACACGCAACACTGAACTGTCCAGGTGATCAACGACACGCCCACTCAGCGACACTTCAACACGGTGCAAATATCAGATTTCACATGAGCAAACAGACTTTAACATCTTATACTTAAACCGCTCGTTAACATCATAGCATTCTGGACAAAATCAACCGGTAACATCTGGCTGTAATATTGTTACGGTGTTATTTTAAATGACGGCGTCTGCTGGGGTTTAGCAGTGCGCAACGTTTAGGGGTCAATAACATTAATAGAATATGTCGATATTTTATGGACTACTGAACGCGAAATATATGCCAAGATTATGACGTATTCGCGTTGGGAAGGTCACGCTTGGTGACTTGGTTACATTACCCCTTTTATGCTGTCCGTCAAGCAGAGAAGTCGTGTCTTGTATTTCTTCCAAGGAGAGGCTTAGCATATAGCCGATATATGGATTCAATATAGAACTCAGGGTCAGTTCAGATATTAAGATAAAGTATGAGATTTATTAAGTAAATAAAAATGATGGAAGGAGAATCGTATTATGATTCAATTTGTAGCTGTCAAGAACTCATGCGCTCATTTCTGGCTGTCTGACTACAGCAGCGCATGTACATAGCCATGATGTTCATCTGACACATTATATTGACACGGACGGACCTGAATATTATGCACGTAATTTCTAATGAACTATATATGAATGTATACCTATGTGAACTGTCTTCGTGCGTCAACTTGTAATAAATATTGGACTCTAATCGACGACTTACCCACATTACTTTGATTACGTTTGATTGCTTCAACTTGCATTGTTGATTGTCCTTTGACCTGATGGACTCTTCTTTATAGGAAGTTTATATTAATAATGAATCAGTTCGTACGGAACCGAGGTTTGCTTGGACACTTATTAATCAACAACAAAACTTTGTGTCGACCTCAACTGAGATAATGATAGATAAGCAAGCATACAAGCTAAACTAATAATAATCAAACGAAGGACACCCCAACACCAGCGACACCCACGCAACAAATATCTAGTGGTTAAAAAGCTTCTGTTACATCTGGTGGACCAGATTCGTGGGTCAAGATAACATTGTGGAGTGACAGCTACGCAGCGAACAGTACTAAGCAGGTCAACGCCTTATACTGTTTCATGGACCACAGCTGCTTATGATGTTGATTTACGCTGTGCTACAAAAGTAAACACCCCTTCAACACTTTGACAGTCGTCAATGGACATACATGTTTACATTCAAGTCAATTTATCTACGTTCAAGCTCAGGTTGTAAACATTACAATCTATTGTTTACATGCTAAGTCTACACATATCGACGTTGGATCTTCCGATCTCAACTGATGTCGAGAATGATTTAATGTAGCTACACTTTGGAGACTTCTACCTGTTGGCAAGTTACGGTGACCTTCAACGGTGGATCGTCTGCCATTATTGTTTACAGTTGTACCGCATTGTACTGCATCTTTGCGGGTGTTTGAGGATTGTGCTTGAGATAAGTGGCCCGTTTATGTGTTAAACTGTGCCTTTATTTATGTTCAACTGAGCCTTCCTCTATACACATTTTTTATATTGTGTATTTACATACTACATGCATTCTTTGTTTACATGTTCTTTGTTTACATGTTGTGTTAGTGTGTATATTTAGCGGGTTGGTTGGGAAGGTGACTACTTTAGAATATACCACGTGACAGCGGTTCTACTGAGAGTGTTTTCTTTAGGGACTGTGCATATTTCCCACAGCGGAAATTGCGAGCGACGTGTGTTGCTACTTTTCATTTTTTTTTCTTAGCTGTGACGAGATGTGTTAGTGTCGTTTTCGTTATTTTTTTCCATTCTTTGATTTTTGATTTGTTTTGTTTGTAATTGTCTGCTCTCTTTCTTCCTTTCATTTATTTCTATACATCTTTTTGTTTATAACAGTGTTGTCAGTTGTTTTGTTTAATTTTTGCAGTTATCATTGCAATTCTTTGCAACATTAGATTTAGTTAAGCTTTATTTTTGATTTGACTTCTGCGAACGTTTTCAGTTGTTCTATATTCTTGTCTTTGTATTGTTATCGTATATATGTTTATCATACACAGTCTATATATATATACTTGGTCATGAACTACTATTATTATTAATATGATGCACTTTTCAGATAGAGGTTATTTATGATGATATTATTATAGAGAAACAAGGTGATTATACAAGTTTTTGATTAAAAGACTTGTCTCCCACTGAGGTTGGGATATAAAGTGTATTATTATTTCAGGTGTTAATAGCACATTAATAGACAGAATGTCTACATTGGATTTCTTCATCGAGCAAGGGAAAGCCCTTGGCAAAACTGATGAGAAATTGGAAGAGTTTGCACTTACTCAATATGCCAAGGCACAGAAGGCTGAAGAGAAAAGGATGCAAATGCAGTTAGAGAAGCTGCTGCTGAAGCTGAAAATAAAAGATTGGACAGAGAAGCTGCTGCTGAAGAGAGGAAACTTCAAGCTGCTGCTGAAGAGAGGAAACTTCAAGCTGCTGCTGAAGAGAGGAAACTTCAAGCTGCTGCTGAAGAGAGGAAACTTCAAGCTGCTGCTGAAGAGAGGAAACTTCAAGCTGCTGCTGAAGAAAGGAAAATTGAACATGAGGAAAAACTCTTAGCTTTTGAGTTGGAGAAATTAAAGATCATAAATATGAGTGCTCCTCAAGCAACTTCGGGTAAGATAAAGGAGAGTACTTATAAAGTCAAATTGCCCCCTTTCAACCCTCTAAAGGATGACATAACCTTCTACCTTGATAGATTTCAATTAACATGCGTAACGCATAAGGTAGATAAGGAACAATATGTTGGACAACTGATGGAGTTACTTTCAGGTGAACCATTAAGTACTGTAATGGCAGTAGAGGAACCTGACAGAGCTAATTATGATGTTGTCAGGGCAACATTACTTAAAAGATATCAATTAAAAGAAGAAGACTATCGTCTTCATTTTAAGACAATGCTACCAGAAACTGGAGTAGAGTTCTCTGACTTTATTATGAAGATACGTCTTATATTCACACGTTGGATTGAGCTGTCTAAAACAGAAAAAACATACGAAGCCCTTATGGACTTATTACTTCGAGATAAAGTTATGTCATCTGTCAATGAGTCTTTCCTTGCTTTTCTTCATGAGCGTAAACCTAAGAACATAAAATACATGGAAGAATATTGTTGCCAGTACGTCACTGCACATCCCCATGCTACGGTTAGTAATTCTAAGGTGAAGGAAGAGTTGCCAGTTGCTTCTGCAGCACCATATGGCCCTAACTTTATGCATAAATTCCAAGGTGCTCAACACAACTTTAATAAGAAGAGCAATCGTAATTATGATCAGAATCAGGGTAACCCATCACATAATGGGTCTTCTACAAAAAACTGGAGGCGATCTAATAGTCCTCGTTATTTCGGGTCCAATAATTATGGAAACTTTCGGAGAGGTAGTCACAATAGACACTATCAAGGCTATTCTTCGCGGGGACATCGAAACCAAACAGGAAGACACTATAACCAGTGGGAAAATGACAATAGTGATTGTGGAAACTGGGATTCGAACCAGAACGGTGGTCACGGTAGATCAAACTATGACAATTTCAGAGGGAATAATAATCGGGGTAGATCTCAACACAAGAAAAAGAGATCATATCATCAGGGAAACTCTGTACAACAAGAGTCTCATGGTGCCAGTAATCAAGTGAATGATAATAAAAACTCTAATGCTGTCACCTGTTCTGCTTTTGATTTTGGGAGAGCATTTCAATGCCCCCAATGCACAACATTATTTGAACCGACCACAGTAACTACTTTAAGTTGTTGTCACCCTCTTCCCGCTCTTCCTGCTGCAGTTGCGCATGACGGGAGAGGATCGCTTATCTTGCATAAAGGTCTTGTGGATAGTAAGCCAGTCTCAGTGCTTTTTGATTCTGGGTGCACTACTATTGGGGTTAAGCAATCTCTTATAGATCCTCGCTGTGCCACAGGAAAGGTGGTTAAATGTGTAACATTTGGTGGCACAGTAGAAAATTACTCAACTGCTATTATTCACATTGCTACTCCCTTCTTTACGGGAGATGTCCACGCGTGTCTTCTACCTAATCCTATTGCGGATCTTATCATTGGTCGTATTCATGGGGTTAAGGAATGCACCCCGCAGCAAATTGCTGCCTGGGAAGAACGGAATATCCAAACAGCCAATGCAGTGGTAACAAGAGCACAAGCTCTTATTCCTCAAACTTCATCTACTGAAGTTAATGAAATACATAGCCAAGAGGATCACTTGGTGATTTCGCATGACTCGTTTGTGAAACTACAAGAAAAAGACCCGTCTTTAAAGAAATTCTTTCTTCTCGCTAAAAACGGTGATCCGAATCAGAATACTAATCGCAAATCATATATCACTATGAAAAATGGTATACTAGTGCGTATGGTACAACACTCAGACACGTCTATGCATTCTCAAATTCTCATGCCCAAAAGTATGAGAGCCCTAATTCTTCAACATGCACACGATTCTCAGTGTGCTGGACGCATGGGTTTTTCCCGAACTAAGTCGAGAGTTCTGGCATCTTTCTTTTGGCCATTTGTCAATAAAGACATACGAATTTATTGCCGGTCTTGCAAAATATGTCAAGAGGTCAAATCTAGAGGTCCACGGCATGCTGCGCCTATTCAGGCTGCAGACATTCCTATTTGGCCATTTCAGAAAATGGCCATAGATATCATTGGCCCTTTTAAGACTAAATCGGCCAGAGGACATCAATTGATCCTCACATGCGTTGATATGTGCACGCGTTGGCCAGAGGCTATACCTCTTAAGAGCATCTCTACTGCTGATATCGCAGACGCTCTTTGGCTTATATTCTCTCGTTTGGGTTTTCCCGGAGAAATATTGTCAGACCATGGCACACAATTGATATCAGACACAATGTCACAGGTAATGTCTACTCTGCACATTAAAAGATCTTTGAGTAGTATTTATCACCCAATGTCTAATGGGTTAGTTGAACGTCTTAATAGAACACTCAAGAACTTACTTGGGAAGATAACTGAGGATCATCCTCAGGATTGGGACAGGGTTCTACCCGCGGTTCTCTTTGCCTATAGAGAGGTCGCAACAAACATGCAGGATTCTCTCCTTTTGAACTTGTCTTTGGTGCACGACCGCACGGTCCTATGTCTTTACTGCATGATCTGATTACTGCTGATAATATCGACAATGACACACAATCTTCATATGAGTATGTCATTGCTCTAAGGCAAAAGATTATTGAAGCATGCAAGCTAGCAACTTCCTCATCCGAATTTGCTAAAGAAAAGGCAAGGCGATTTGTTAATAAGAAGAGACGCCTACGTCAACTTTGTCCTGGAGACAAAGCGTTTATTTTACTTCCTTCTAGGGAGAACAGACTTCTTATTACATGGAAAGGTCCATATACAATAGTCTCGAAAAGTTCCGATGTCGACTATGTTGTCAATATTGATGGAAGGCATAAAACCTTCCATATAAATATGCTTACGGAATATCATAAACGACCAGACTATTTGCAGCCTATTTTCCAGGCGACGGACGATTCTCCAGTCCAACAAGGTCATATCTCATCCCTGTCAGTTATACAGGATGAGGAAACTACTTTTTCGGATGTTAATCTACCTCTTCCTGTGATTCCACTTACTTCTACGGAATCATGGAAAAACGTTACTGTTTCTTCTAATTTGTCTTTTGAGAAACAGCGACAAGTATCTTCTACGCTACAAGTATTTCAGGATGTCCTTACCGACATTCCTGGACACACACATGTCATTGAACATGACATTATACTTACTGATCATAATCCGATCAGAGTAAGAGCATGATGCGTCGAATTCTTTCATATCGTTCAGATGTCATTGCTTACTTAGATGACATCTGTCTTTTCAGTAATACTTGGGAAGAACACTATTTGGGTTTAAATGAATTGCTGTCTACTCTACACGAGCATAATTTGACTGCAAAACCCTCTAAAGCCTATGTTGGGTTTAGTGAAATTTCTTTCCTGGGTCATCATGTTGGTCATGGTCTATTGAAGACAGAGGACCAAAACATCTCTAAGATATTAAATATCTCTGTACCTAAAACAAAAAAAACAAGTACGTAGTCTCTTGGGATTAATACAATTCTACGGAAGATTCATTAACTGATTCCGTACGCAAGATCTAATAATAGATGCAAAGGCCGAACGCTGTAGACGTAAGATCTTTTAAAAGACGCTGATTTATTTCATTGTTTCTTTTTATTCTGATATTTTATACTGCCCGGAATTTATCTCGAACGGAAGTAAACACAAAACTGGGCAAATTTCAACAAGCTTCAACGTCTTTTATTTGCGTTTGAACGGATTTTTTCACATTTATCTTCATCTTTAATCGTGTTTTGTCGTATCGCCATAATGGCCGAAAAACACACAGGATATGTTACTAATATGTGAACAGTGAACAAACTGTGTGATCAACAATAACTTTCTTACTTTTTCTGTGTTTCTAAATGGATTACCTGCACAAAGAGAGCAGTGAAACTGTATTGTGATAACAATTTATGTTACAAGCCTTACGTAAGTCGAAAATTTTTGTTCAAAATTTCAAGTTATCTTTTTTCCGTGTACATGTTATCTGTTATAACATAAACATAACATAAAATTAGCTAGAAAGGCATATGGATTTATATTGTTCATCCAATGTACTTTAATTTGATATATAATATGTTATACTTAACTCATGATTAGACACACATTGTCAGTAAACGTAAATTATGTATGTGTAAATTTTTGGGGCTTAAAAATAATTCCGTCCAGAGCTGAAAATAATTACGTATGGAATCAGTTAAGAATCTATCCTCTATCATGGCACCACTCTCAACCCTATTGAAGAAAGGGTCTCCTAACATGGTGCGCTGGTCTCAAGAATGTCAATCTTCATTGGATCAGATTAAGAATTTGTTCTCATCCCCACCTATCTTAAGGCTACCTATTGCTGATAAGACTTTTATTCTTCATAGTGACGCCTCATCCACTGGGATCGGAGCGGCACTAATGCAGGAGTATTCAGGAACTCTGCATCCTGTAATGTATATCTCTAGGAAACTGAATGCGGCAGAAAGGAATTACTCGGTTTTAGACCGTGAATTGTTGGCTATGGTTTGGTCAATCCTTAAGTTACAAAGATTCCTTCTTGGTGCACATTTCATTGTGGAAACAGACCAAACATCTCTTACAGCTATTCAGTGTAAGAACTTGAAGAGCTCGAGATCTACTTGATATGCTATTGCTCTTCAACCTTTTCATTTCACGGTACGAGCTATCAGTGGTCTGGATAATGTGATGGCAGACATACTGTCTAGATGCCCACATGAGTCCACTTAAGTCTTATGTCTACATTTTCTTGATACACTTCTAGACTTATGTCTTTTCAATATAACAATATATATTAAATCATTTGTTGTCACCTTAGAGTGGTAAATTAATTGTTTTCTTTCTCTGTTACCATCTTTGGTGTAATGGAGAAGGTTGAGTTGACATATATAAAGGTCGGAAGAAAAAAAAATTAATGCGGCCACATGTAATACCTACACATGTATTAGTAATTATAGTACATTATAGCATGTTGCTAATTGTGTCATTTATATTGTTCTCAGTGCAAACTAGTACCAGGTACAGAGTGCTTTTGAGAATCATGATGATGCCATATGTCACTTACATACTATGTGGATGCTGTTTACATTGATCTTCGGGATACAGCATTGTTGTGTACTGTGGATGCCATCTTCTATTAATTAGATTATACTCTTGTATTGTCATATGTATATATAATGACTTTACAAATTTTGTTATGGCCATCCATTAGATAATTGTGATTATATAGCATGAGACTTCGATACATTTATATGTTATTATGACATCTCAATTTATGTTGTCATTCGCATTGCTATAACATAGCATTTTTTGATATGTATGTGATTTTTGTTAGCATCGCCAGCAACTGAGATTTGTTTGATGGTACCTTCCGGATATGTTTTATGTGGAGAAAATATACCTCTTTTCTTGTGAGGTGATTTTTTGTTCTCACTAGACGCTTTATTGTGCGTCGATTGAGCCTGTCATTACGACATTATTTTATGTTGTTTGTTTCATCGGCGCATCATTCATGCGTTATGAGCATGTTGTATCTTGCTCATTGATGTATTTCAAAAAAAAAAAAAAAAAAAAAATGTGTTCATTTTTTTTATCCGGAAAGTGTGGTAGTCTGTTGCTGTCATTTTTGACGGTTTCATAAGACGTAAATCTATTTAATACTTTTGATGATCTAAGGTAGAGAACTGTTTATTAACTCCCTGGGACAGGTTGATTTAGGGTCATCTTCCCTTTGTTATTCATTGTAGTTGTCCTGTCTATAGACGGGGTTAGCTGTTCTCAAATCTGTTCTGTCTACGCATGCGCAAGTTTCTTGGGTGCAAAACGAATAGACTTCCGTCATTGAGTGATGAGCTGGGTTCTGACCGGACGACATGTCCGTTGTTCTTCTCTGAATTTTCTGGGGGAAAGATAGTCTTCAGTGTGACTGTGATGTCAGTGATTCTCCCCAGAGTTATTCTGTTCGTCAAGAATGACGACAGTTGTTATTAGTGTATTTCTCGGATTCTGTCCAAGGTAAAAAAAACTTAATTATTACGCCTAGATTGCAGAACATTTTGTGTCAAGCTGTGAGTAGTGCTCACAGTTCTTGAGATGCAGAGTCCATTTTGTGTGCTCGATATAGCCACCTAAGACGATTTGTCTAGCTATATTACAGAAGCCCAGTGAAGAGATATTAATATGGAAACCGCCTGTTGGTGGTATGTTTCGGCATGGATGACCATACCTGCCTATGCAGAATACACTGTTGTTTGAATTATTATAGAGGCCCGATATCTCGGCCGATATCTTTGAGCAGAAGAAGAGGTGTCTGGCGTGTGAAGCCAGATGAAGTCTTGACTTATTATACAAGTTCTTAGACTTTGATATTGATCAACTGGATCCGCCTTTATCGTGCGGCATATTTGTTGAAAGACTACCTGACGTGTTTAGTTAGGGGCCCTGAGCTACAGTAAGAAAGAATGTATATTGTCAAGCCAGCTTTACTAGCATCTTACATATGAGCTATGCAAGATTATGATGCTCGATGATTATTATTATTTATCACACATGAAATGTCCATGACCCTTTGTGCTATTGACTGTGTCGTCTGTCAGCGTACTGTTGCAGTAATAAATGTTGGAAAAGTCATCTGTATTATCCACATCTATGACTTCTACTTGTGGTGGTGTGAGTTTGGCGTAGATGGATAAGAGCCTATACGACCTCGTGTCCACGATCTGCTGCCTCCTACGCATACACCTTTACACTCTACTGCATCTCACTACGAGTACTACACTCCTAAGAAACTACATGTATGCTATTATGTATGAGTGTCTGTATTACACCCTGGCAGTGCCTCACGCTGTTGACCTAGATACACGCAACACTGAACTGTCCAGGTGATCAACGACACGCCCACTCAGCGGCACTTCAACACGGTACAAATACCAGATTTCACACGAGCAAACAGACTTTAACATCTTATACTTAAACCGCTCGTTAACATCATAGCATTCTGGACAAAATCAACTGGTAACATCTGGCTGTAATATCTAGTGGATGAAATGGGTTGTTACAACAGCACAGGGGCTGGAAACAAGATGGGCAGAGCATTTCAGAGAAACTCTGAACAAGGAACCACCAGAGACACAGTTGAATGTTCCTGTAGTGAAATCTGAATCCTATCTCGGCCCTCATTCAAAACATTACACCGCACAGAAATTCTGAGAAGTCCAACAACCAATCAAAACCGCAGCTCGGTACATGCAATGCTAATATTTTGTAAGGCCTTTTAGTAGGAAGACGAGAAAGTGTAGATGTTGACAATTTTTCGAAAGGCAATGTGCAGATATGAACGGAATATATCAATGATGAGGAACATAATTTGATAATAGGGATCATTAGCTATTGGCAGATATCTATAATTTCACTGGAAGTGGTGTACAATCAAAGAAAATGTGTATCTAACTCTTTGACTCCAGACCAATGCTCTAAGCGTTGCAAAATTCAATGCGTTGTGCCAGATCAATGCTCAGAGCGTTGTTTTTAGTTAATCATGAATAAACCCCAAAAATCGTCCATTTAATGCAGTTCATATTTTAAAACTCATAGAATGACTTCTACTATTTAAACAACTAACTTGATTGTAGTTAAGCAGCACATGTGCGTGTTTTGATGTTATTATCACAATTTGTGTGCTGATTTGCGTGTTTGCGTTTTTCGTTGTTATTGCTAGAGAAATATGTCACGCTTTATATTTACATTTTCTAAGTCTCCTAAGCAAATAATT
Source organism: Oreohelix idahoensis (assembly GCA_024509875.1). Classification (NCBI taxonomy): domain Eukaryota; kingdom Metazoa; phylum Mollusca; class Gastropoda; order Stylommatophora; family Oreohelicidae; genus Oreohelix; species Oreohelix idahoensis. The sequence goes on along the minus strand of JAMPIV010007122.1, from coordinate 652,630 downwards.
GTGTCAAACTACTTTGAAACATTGCTGACATTGATGATGATTGTTTGGTAGTCACAGTTTGTTGTCAAAATATGGAATCGGTGCAGAAAAGCTAGACACATTAGATTTAGTTGATGAGTGGGCGTAGTCATATTCTGGCCGATCAAAAAACAACAAAACTAGACCTACCGTAACATCTAATCACTAGTCCTACGTAGAAGATGAAGCTAGGGATACTATTAAAACATTAAACAAGTGTAAAAAAGTTTTTATATGACATTATTCTTCTTTATTTGTTTGAAAATTACGTAATGCACGATTGCATAATTTATTTTTTAATCATAAGGGACCACAGTAAAAACTGGTGTGAATAACACTAAATGTACTAATTGTGGCCATAAGCAATGTTTTTTTTACTTTGTATATAGGTTAACGTGATGTTTGAAGACTAAAAAGAAAGTTTTATTGTCTACAGCAGTAATTTGTCTTTGGTAAGATCGTATTCTACAGTTAACTTTTTAGTGTTTTTCAATTTTACATGCAAAATGTTTTAAGTATACCGAACAAACTTGCGTTAATACCACCAAAGACGTTATATATTACAATTTTCTGTCCATTTCCCTACAGTTTGGTATATAATAAGTATATGTTCACTGTTGATATGCTCTTTGTGTACATATCTGTTTCGATGTTTAGTTTGTTTCCCTGACTAGACTTACTTGGCCTTATGGGAACTCTTCTGTTACTCTTCTTACTACTTCCTGTCTTCTAAGATGGTTGATTAAACAAGACGTTTGTATCCAGTGTGTTCCGGCTTAATCATTATGCTTCGTAACGTGAGTATGTATGACAGCCAGCCACGTCTCATTACTTCTATCAATATTTACTACACACGACGGTAAAGATCAACATGGTGGCAGCAGTGTTTATTTCTACGGAATTCGAACTATTCTGATGAATATCTTCCGACACGTGTGCTGACGTCACAGACTCTGGTAGGTTATTGCTTGCATACCATCATTAGACATTTCGTCATGGCAGAACGGCCCTTATTTCGGTTACCACCCTGCCTAGACATAAATAACATCGAATCAGACACATTTCATAAATGGAGACGACAGTTAGAACTATACATGCATGCAATAGAGGTGGCCACTAAACCTGATTCTGTTCTGGCGGCCATCATTCTACACTGTGCTGGACCTCAAGCTGTCGAAGTTTTTGATCAACTGGCAGAGGAAGGAGACCAGTCTAACCCTACTAAAATTCTCGATTTGCTCCAGAACCATTGTAGCTCACGAAGCAATGAAGTATTACATACGTTCAGATTCTGGAACACACCTCTTCAAGATCCTTTTAATTCCTTTTTGACTGAACTGAGAACTAAGGCAGACTTATGCAACTTTGACGACAAGGATCGTATGATAAGAGACAAAATTGTCTTTACTGTTAACAAAAGGTTACAGGAGAAACTCTTGAGAGAAGCTGACCTCGATCTAAAGAAAGCCATTCACATATGCAGAGTCTTCGAGCAAACTGGAAACGACATAAGAGAGATGAGTAATACAGTTCAACCTTCTGAAGCAAGGGTTGAAAAGGTACAGAAAAAATTACTCAACCATAAACCTCCCAAGAGAGACACTGGGCATACTGGTAAAGCCTGTCATTACTGTGGACAGAAACATCTATTGATTAAGAAAAAGGGTCCTGCATGGGGGAAGTTTTGCTCAAACTGTGGGGGAAGAAACCATTTCAAAGTTAAATGCAAGAAAGTTCATACTGTTCACTCAGAGCCAGTGGAAGATTCTGAAGTTTTCCTTAATTGTGTGAAGTCTAGCAAAGCTTGTACATCTGCACAACTCATTATCAATGGGAAAATGGTAAAATTTCAGCTAGACACAGCTGCTGATGTGAATACAATATGTCAACGCTTTGTGATGCAAGAACAACTGTTACCCACTAAACAGAGGCTTGTTATGTGGAATGGTACTAAGATGACTCCACTGGGAGAAGTTCTATTAACTGCTGAGAATCCTAAGACTGGGACAAAACACAATATAAGGTTCACTGTTGTGAAAAATAAATTCACATGTTTGCTGGGCAACAACACACTGCAGGATCTACAGTTTGTGACAGTCAACACAAACAAATTTATTGCTAAGGTGGCTACTGACAGTTCAGAAAATGATCATAACTCTGATAACCATCTAGGTGTCCTGGGTGAAGCTGTGTTGCATATTGATCCTAATATTCGTCCAAAGGCACTGCCGTGCAGGAAAATACCATTTTCACTTAAGAGCAAGGTAAAGTCAGAGCTTCAAAATCTAATGAACAGAGGTATATTAACTCTTAGTATCCGGCAAGCCCCGTGAAGTGGCGCAGGTTTAGTACCAATTTTACGGCTCGCCAGTTCAAGTGGCGCGCGACGGTAACGATAGCTAAACTAGCGCGTAAAAACGCGGTTTTAGCTCCCGTATAGTAAGAGTTAATACCAGTAGAGGAACCGACTGAATGGGTTAACCAAATGGCTGTTGTTGAAAAATCTGATGGTTCCTTAAGAATATGTATTGATCCTAGACCCCTGAATGAGGCATTGCAGAGAGAGCATTACAGATTACCAACTTTGGATGATGTATTGCCTGAACTCAATAATGCCAAGATTTTCACAAAGCTGGATATCAAGGAAGCATTCTGGCAAATCAAACTTGATGAGAAGTCTAGTAAACTTACAACAATGATTACACCTTATGGTAGGTTCAGATGGTCTAGATTACCATTTGGCTTGAATGTAAGCAGTGAAATTTTCCAGAGGTATCTAGCACAAGCTCTTGAAGGTCTTCATGGTTGCATAAATGTTGCTGATGACATAGTTATTGCAGGTTGTGGATCAAACAGACAGCAAGCAATTAAGGACCATGATCTGAAGCTTAAAGCACTGAAACACAGGAGTAAAGAGAAAGGTATTAAACTGAATGACGGTAAAGCTCAAGAGAAGAAAGAAGAAATTACCTTCATGGGTCACCTTATTACTGCTCGAGGTGTTGAACCAGACAAGAAAAAGGTTGAGACAATACTAAACATGCCCGTTCCTAAGGACTGTCATGAGGTTCACAGATTTTGCGGCATGATACAGTATCTAGCAAAGTTTCTCAACAATCTTTCAGAAGTTCTTCATCCAATAAGAGAACTTACCCGTAAGGATACTCCCTTAATCTGGTCTGCTGAATGTGATCAAGCTTTCAAGAGAGTCAAGAAACTGATTACTTCTACTCCAGTACTCGCATACTATGATCCTGATGAATCTTTGTGTATTCAAATTGATAGTAGCAGCTATGGACTTGGGGCTGTCCTCCTACAAAATGGTCAGCCAATAGAGTTTGCTTCTAGAGCTCTAACTGAAACAGAACAACGCTGGGCTCAAAGTGAGAAGGAGCTCTTAGCTGTTGTATATCGTTTGGAACGCTTTGACCAGTACACTTATGGAAGGAAAGTTACAGTCATCAACGACCATAAACCTTTGGCAGCCATCGTTAAGAAACCTCTGAGTCAAATTCCTCGAAGACTGCAGAATTTACTGATGCGCAGCCATCGATATGACTTTGAATTCCAATGGGTACAAGGTTCCGATCTTCTTATAGCCGACACACTGTCCAGAGCTTGTATTCATAATGTCACATTAGATTCTTTAGCTGATAGAGAGAGCAATGCAGAAGCTGATGCACCTGTAAGATTACCTGAAATACCAGATGTGATGATGGAAAAGATTAAAGCTGAAACTCTCAAAGACAGCGTGCTCCAGAGGTTGAAGTCGACCATTTTGGATGGGTGGCCTAAAAGAAAGTCTGATGTACCAGCTGAGCTTATGCCTTATTTCGACATTCGTGATACGCTGACAACAGAACAAGGCATAATACTTAAAGGAGAGCGTATTCTTATCCCAAAAGCACTGAGGCCTGAAATCAAGCAGAAGCTACACGCTGCTCATCTTGCATTTGACAGCATGATGTGCCGGGCCAGAAGTTGTCTGTTTTGGATCGGCATGACGTCTGAGATTTGACAGATAGCTGACAGTTGTCCAGAATGTCAAGAAACAAAGGCAAGGAATACTAAAGAACCTTTAAACCAACACTCAAGAGGTTTATCACCCTGGGAGAAAGTTGGCACTGACATCTTTATTATAGAAGGCCGATATTATTTAGTCCTGATTGACTACTTCTCCAACTTCATTGAAGTAGACTTTCTACCTACAATGACAGCACAGTTAGTCATCAGGAAATTGAAGTCTCATTTTGCTCGTTATGGTGTTCCCAAAGTTATTGTATCTGACCAAGGTACTCAGTTTACGTCTGCACAGTTTAGATCATTTACTGCTAGATGGGGAATACTTCATGTTAAATCAGCACTAGGTCATCATAAAGCCAATGGATTAGCTGAATCTGCTGTGAAACTCATTAAGGGTTTGATCAAAGTCCAGCAGAAATACTGTTCAGCAGGAAACTGCGCACACTGATACCTTCTGCAGTGAAACCCGTTGCATCTCACAGTAGAGTTACCGAAAGTAGACGCAAGAGAGACAGATCAGTGAAAAAGTATTATGATAAAACTGCTCATGATCTGCCCAAGTTGTCTCACCAGCCAGTCTACTATCAAGACCCTGGACGACCAAACTGGCAACCTGGAAGGATCGATAAGAGGCTCTCTGAAAGATCTTATCTCGTTGAAGGGGAGAATGGAGGTCAATATGTCAGAAATAGAATTCATCTAAGACCTAAAACAACACCTTTCACACCTGATCCCGAGGACCTGGAAATTGATGTCTCCTCACCAGTTCTACCCGAGCAACAGGTTGTTTTGCCAGACATGGAGAACACTAGTGAAGCGAATAGCTCCAATCCTACAGAAGTTGGTCATTCGACTCCAGCTACTTCTAGTCCTGGGAAAGCTAGCAAAGAACATTCCCTCCAACCATCTTGCCCTAAGAGACCTCAAAGAGATCGCAAGAAACCCTCTTGGATGAATGACTTTGTTCACTCATAAAGAAGGGGGGATGTTGATATGCTCTTTGTGTACATATCTGTTTTGATGTTTAGTTTGTTTCCCTGACTAGACTTACTTGGCCTTATGGGAACTCTTCTGTTATTCTTCTTACTACTTCCTGTCTTCTAAGATGGTTGATTAAACAAGACGTTTGTATCCAGTGTGTTCCGGCTTAATCATTATGCTTCGTAACGTGAGTATGTATGACAGCCAGTCACGTCTCATTACTTCTATCAATATTTACTACACACGACGGTAAAGATCAACATTCACAAAAAAAGTTTAACATAAAATTTACACTAAAAGACAGTACACTTCACCGTTTAGAATTCTTCAAAAAATAATTATGGCACAGGGTGGAAAATAATTGTGGAGTCAAAGAGTTAAGGCATCGAAGCATGAACCATGTTGTGCTTTGCCATATTTAGGCTGCTCCAGTGAAAAGTCAGATTAATCTAGACATAAGAGAGATACTGCAATAGATAGAGCTTAGCCCTAAGAATAATATAAGTTTTGGATGAAGGAAATCTGTTCAGAGATAAAGAAACTAGAACAATTTCTGGTTTTTCATACTGGCACAGAACGCCAAAGATTTTCACTTTTTCTAGTGGGCAAAATACTTTGGCCTTGATGCTTTCTCGTACGGAAAACCTTGACCTATAAAAGGCGGGAGATACCAATAGTAATACACTTGCCAGACAATTCAAACTTAAGACACGAGTGAAATCGTCTACTACCAGACTTCATTGCCATCTGCAGTGTAACACAGTCTGTAGAGCCATTAAAAGCCGGTCTACATGTATTTGAGGGTAAGAAAAAATTTAATTACATATTTATATATAATTATATTATTAATGTGTGCCTTATAGAAGTGGATAAGTGTGTGTGAAATCACTGTGTAATTCTTGGAGGGAATTCAAACATGTGTTAGCTCAATTTAATTGTGAAATGAAAGCAGATGGACGTGTAGATTGTGATGTTAATTTTAGGAAAGTATTTTGAAGATGTTAAGTTTGCAGGAATGGACCACCTTATTGGAAAGATGGAAAGAATGAAAGAAATTATTTATTGTACAAATTGAGTTATAACATAACTCTTTCCACAAGGCCATCTGATTGTAAGGAAGCAAATCATGGACAAACTGTAACCAGAGAGTTACTGGAATAGTGTGCCATTAATTAAATGAATTATGTTATTTTTGACTTGCTATGATTCTCATGAGTAACCACATCTTGTCTGATCTGTCTCATCTTACCTCCTGGCTGGATAGAGAGTCAGTGAGTGATACTACGTGGGTTATATATATTATATTTCAGGTTATATCCTACCTTGAAGAGTCTAATAAATTCTATGTGCCTAAGTCAGCTGGAGGAAGCTCCTGTTGTTCTGAGCCCTTGTGAAATGTCAGAGGGTCTTCAACAGTGCCACCTTTAAGATTGGAAGAACCGCAATTGCGGGATTCTTTCCAGTTCCATTGCTGGGCCAGGCCTAGAAGAACTTTTTGAAGATAAATAGCCTTGTTTGGGGCTACTTGACTTTACGAAACCGTACCACACAAAAGAAATTAGAAACTTAAGATTATAAGAATCTAAGAATATGGACCATATAACCTACGAGTTTATTCTTTACAAGTGAACATTGAAATGATGAAACAAGTATATGGTGTTAAAGAACCTAGCAAATGCCATTATAACTTGTGATATAATCATATTAACATTTGTTCAAGTTTAGCACAGAAGAAAAACAGTTTTCATCAAAGATCAAGAAAACAGATGAAGATGAACTTTAATTAACTTTAAATGTAATATAAATACTTGACAGTGAAGCTATATATATATATATTTTTTTTTTTAATCATTTTGATTTTATTTGAAAATTATCCAACAGAACAAAGAAAGATCCTGTACATAAATAAATTATAAATTGTACCAACAGTCTTTATTGAATTATTTCAGTTTGGTTCTTAATTCTTGTTGGTTAGTTAATTACCCCTAGCAGAGTCATAGTCTAAGGTTAGTCTGGAGAGGGGCATTATAGGAACCTAAGATAGTACATTACCATCTCATATAGGAACTTATACAGCTTGACTATACTCTTGATGTCGATACACCATTACTCTTTTCAGAGAATGGGGTATTTCTTGTAAGACCAGTCTCTTATCTGGCACTATGTATCATTTGATGCATCTATTTGTCCAGGATATTATCATCATCATTATATCTTTTCTCTCGCTACAGAGAGGCTGAAAGGGGTCTAGATGTTAATACAGACATTCCACGAAAGGAAGAAATCATCACGGCAATCAAAGGGTTAAAGAATGGAAAAGCCCCTGGCCACGATAACTTAAATGCTGAGTTATTCAAGGCAAACCCTGAACTAGCAGCAGAACTATTAGAACCACTATTTGCACAAGTCTGGGAAACTGAGACAACACAAACAGAGTGGAGTAAAGGAATAATTGTCAAATTGCCCAAGAAGGGCGACCTTGCAGACTGCAACAACTGGAGAGGAATTACTCTCCTCTCTGTTCCCAGTAAAATACTAGGCAGGATAATCATCCAGAGAATTTCAAAAGCAGTTGACCATAAACTGAGGAAAGAACAAGCGGGTTTTAGAAAGAACAGAAGATGTGCAGATCATATATTCACCCTCAGGAACATCATAGAGCAGTGCTCAGAATGGCAGAGACAGCTATACACTAACTTTGTTGATTTTGAAAAGGCTTTTGACAGCATATACAGGGACAGTGTATGGAAAATACTGAGGGATTATGGAATTCCCAGCTGCATTGTTTCCATTATAAAAAGCCTCTATTCTAACTTTACATGCAGTGTTGGATTGAGTAAACTATAAGGAGCATAATGAAAATGATGATAGGTGACCAGCACAGCTTGGGGGAAAGCTAACAACACATTGATAGAGAACTCATGAACTGTAGGTTGTAGATAGACATAACCTGCACCAGTGGTTCTCAGACGGTGTGGTATGCCACACTAGTGTGGCGCAAGAGGATGGCAGGTGTGGCGGGAAGATTCTAAGATAATCAAGGATTTAGAGACATTTTCAAAAAATTAATATGAATGAGTCATGTTTTTATGTGGCTGTATTTTTTTATACTTTCTGGATGTCTCATGATCATACTATAAAGTAGTTGTGTTCTTTGTTATGAATAAAGCACTCTTACAGCTTTTTTTTTAAAGGTATGAATACAAAATTTGGTGTGGCATGAGCAAAATTTCATACAGAAAGTGTGGCTCAGAGAAAAAAAAGTTTGGGAACCACTGACCTACACCATTTGGCATGGCACTTGATGATAATGTATGATTTATTTATGTATAAATGACATGGAAGTTGTATTGACATTAACAAATATGTCCTTGAAAATCCATAACAAAAAAGTTTTTATTTTGTTTATTAATGCTGGTTAACATTTCTGTATGATAATTCACCAGTTCCTCCAAATGTGGATGAATCTAGCCTATCTCCTTCAAACCAGTCAGTTATCAGAGGTCAGCCTCTCTACATCAATTGTCCCATTCAAGGGAAGCCGCCACCACAGGTTTGAAAAAGTTTTGTAATTCAATTGAGTAAAAAAGTTTTGTATGTGAGAGTGAAAGGGATTAGCATGTGCTTTGAAAACACTGCTGAAGTTTTAACAATAGAAATTTTGCCATTGGTAGTTGTGCTAGTAAGTTGTAAAATTTGGATCTTGAACATTGTGTTCCTTAAAATGAAATTTTACACAGAGGTGCCCACGAAACAGTCATTACTATGCAGCGGACTGACACAACTAGGTGAGGGAACTTGCACTAAGAATGATTAAACTTTCTTTATGTGTATCAAAAAATTGTGTAGAAAGTAAAAATTATGCAGTTTTTTTATATCCAAGATCATATGTATGCTTAAGTCCTTAGCTGTGTTAATTACAACTTGATGATATCTGCATGAGTTCTGTATGTCTAAATGAGCTCTCAGTACTGTTTATCAGTTGCATCTGTTATTACATCTCAGCCGTTGCTAGATGGCTGCCTGAGGTACTTCATTTAGGCTTATTCAGTTCTACTAGCTTTTGTCTTTTCTTCTTGCTGATAATTAGTTCTTATTCTAAAGCTTTTAATCTCACTGTGTTTTTCCTTCTCTTTCACATATCTCCTCTGTGGGTCTAGGTCAGAGGTTTTCAAACTGTGCGTCGCGGCTCCCAGGGGCATCGCGGCCCTCGGCTAAGGGCGTCGCCGTGGCTTGGGAAAGTCATTAATATCTTTTTGGGTACAATTGCTTGTATATAATATATAGTATAGAGAGGAGCTGCAGTGATTTATGCACAGGTCAAGGGAGCCGCTGACCAAAAAAGTTTGAAAACCTCTGGTCTAGGTTATATCTGTATTTCACATTCTGGGAGCTGTGACACAGGGGAAGGATAACTTTGCCAGTCATGATCCTGGATTGTTGTTGGTCACTTTTTAAAAAACCCGTTTAAGGCCCAGTGCCCGATATAGAACCCATTGTTTATTAAATTATTTTTGATGTATTAATACTCATTAGGCGATAAGTGGATTAATGGTTTCATATTTGTAAAAAAGGCTGCATTCTACACAGTAAACATTCTGTCTTAAAAACAACAACAAAGTATACAATTTTGTTTCCTAGTAGAACCTCTTAACAAGCATATGTCCACCACTTCAGCTTGTGGCCTTATAGGAAGCAGGCTTCAAGGCACTTTTTGGGGCAGTTTATTTTATGTAAGACTTGTAAGAGGAATCAGGGCTGGATTAAGCCAAGAAGGACCTCTAGGCTGTTTTGGTGTTTCCAAGTTACGATGGACCGATACCTGTGTTTTACCGCCGCTATATTGATGATGGGATTGGCATTACAGACATGTCTGAGGTAGACCTCCGTCAATTTATTGACTATGTTGGTAATTTCAATCCTGACATCCAATTCACTTCTCAAATTTCTACGACTTCAGTGAACTTTCTTGACATCACTGTGACAATTAACCCTACTGGTCTTAAAATTCTGTCTATTATAAGCCTACTGACGCACATGGTTTCCTTCTTTATACTTCATCTCACCCTCTTAGTTATAAAAATTCCATTCCCTTTTCTCAACTTTTTCGCTAGCATTGGTTATTTCACGATGATGATGATTTCCATGAGCGAATCAAGAGTTTTTTCGCTGATGTCTTTATCCAAAACATGTTTTATCTGATGCTCTTAATCGCATCACACGTCATTCGTTAGATGGCACTCACTACTAAACCTTCTGCCAAATCTGACAGACTCAAACTGGTTCTAACTTTCCATCCTCACTGTCTGGCAGTGAAGAGAATTCTATTACGTCATCTGCCTATTATCAGTATTCTCAACTCTGATCCTGTTACCCGTGAATTGTTCCGGGATCATCCTCTGGTGGCATATCACAGGGATAAGAATTTCAAGGACATTCTTGTACACACCCATGTGATGAATACCAGCCCTCCATATTTTGGTACACAGTCTTGCCATCGCCCAAGATGTCGTTCGTGTGTGCTTGTGCTCCAGACTCCGACTGTTTCATTTCCGAAGGGCAATTTTATTATTAGAGAGTCATTTACATGTGAATCTAGGAATCATATTTATGCCATTATCTGTAAAAGATGCAACATTACCTATATTGATGAAACTGGCAGGCATTTGGCAGATAGATTCCGCGAGCACTTAAGTGACATTTATCACAGAGAACCAAAACCTGTGGCCTTTCATTTCAATAGCCCAGACCATTCCAATCCCTGTGACATCTAGGTAACCAGTTTACGTTCCTTCTTTTTCGATGACTATAGTCGATTTTCTGTAGAGAATCGTCTCATTTTTTAAATGGTTTGCCTTTCTCCTAATGGTCTAAAATGTCCAACATCATTTTGCTTGACTCTGTTATTCATTGGCTTTCCTCTATTTCAGACTTCTTTATTCCATCCGCTGCTGTTTTCACGATCTTTTATGAAGTTTTTTATTTCCATTTGCGTATTTTTATGACGTCACTTTTATTCATCGCTGTTGGACGCCATTGGGACTAGTGTTCATTACTTGCACGATTCTTTCAGTGGAGAGTTTTATAGCAGGACTTTTTGTTTTTTAATTTCATTTTCTGCTTTTGATTTTCGTCGATTGTTAAATTTCTTGTATTGATTAATTTTTTTGGGTTGTGTAGTTTCCTTGCTTTATTATTGCTCTGTGGCAGTGTACTACCACCCAGGTATGGTGGTCTCTCTGTGACATCATCAGGCCATAATAAAATGATAGTCTCAAAGCCAAAGTACCGGAAGAGGCATAATAATTAACTACTAAATGATTGGTTACTAATAGACTCTATGGAAATAAATAAATACGTAGCTTGTTCACATTTTGGGTTGCCCTGCAACAAATAAAAGAATTGGTAGGGACACTTGCAAGCCAGACCTCGAGAAGTCAGCAGCTTTTTATCAGAACCAGCTCCCAAGGGGTTGACGTTGTCTTCAAGATTGTATATCGCTGGGTCCATGATGATGAATAATAAATAGTAGAACGATGCAAACTTTGAACGCCCTATCCTACAAGATATAACCTGTATGACATCTGAAGATTGCCCACGTCAACAAAAACTACAAGATTGGCAAAAAACGTCCGTCCATGAGGTTAGTAGAATAAACTGTTATCGATGATTAAAAACAATCGCTAAAAGTAAAACCTTTTGAACGATGAGCTGAAATCTTTCAGGCCTGGCTAAGGCAATAACAAATCATAGCCATATTTTTGGTTTAAGGAACCATACAATTTACATAATAGCTCTGAATAGCTGTACACCAGACTTTAAATTCAACAGTTAGATATTACTACGCAGATCAATGAACGAATAACTTATATAGACGACGGTTCTTATCCAGTCAGCTTCATTGACACGGTTGGAGAACGATGGCGTGGAAAAGCAACTTTACATTCTTCCGTACCAGTAAGGTGACCATATTTTCAAAACCCTAATCCGGGACAAAATAGTAGATTTGACCTATTTCAATGCAAAAAATCGGGACAAGAGGGTAAAGAAAAGGTCAAAAGTCGGGACATGTCCCGGAAAAATCAAGTTGATGTCAATTTAAAATAATATACATTTTATATATACATTTGAATAACATACATTTTACTGTATAAGTTTAACTACTTAAACTAATAAGAGAGAAAAACATCAATAATCCTTACTTAAGGTGAAGCTGAGTTACTGTACTTTTCAGATGAGTGGATTTTTATCAATAGGTCCTTCTTTGCAAGCAGCATCTTAAAAAACTTGACACATGTTTCCTCACAGTTCACTTTGGTTGTCAACATAGCTTTCAAAGTTTCAACACCTAGCTGTGTTTTATCACTTGCCCATAAGCTGTTCATCAAAGAAAACACTCTTTCTGTGGCAGCATTTGTTCCAGGTAGACAGAAAAAAAACTCTGCCAACTTCAAAATATTTGAAAATCTCACATTATTGTTTTTGAAGTGGGAAACCATTTCAATCCAACGTTGTGGTGGCAATGTTTTTTTTGGCACTCCATTCACTAATTTTCTGAGAAGTAACAAACTGCTTCATATAGACATATTCGTCATAAATTTCAGTTTCTGTAAAGTGGGCTGAAGGTAATGTTTGAATCACTAGTGATGATGATATCTCAATATCTGCCCAAATTGGTATTCTGTTCAGTGTTACCCAGCTGTAGGATTCTAGGTCTTGAAAATTTTTTGCAGCCCAATTATTCAAATAATTGAAAGCTGTTTCATAGAACGAAGAAACGCTAGCATGAAACTTTTTCACATCCTCCTTTGGAAGTCCTTCCATTTCCAGCTTTTCAAGGATTAGCTTAACTCTTGATGGCAAGAAACAGTCTTCTAGTTTGGACTTCAAAATAGTTTTCAACCTGTTGATGCTGTCAATGACTTCAAACACAGTGACCGTCTGTCCCTCTATTTTTTGCACTGCTTCGTGGAATGGAGAGGCCTGACTGAACAAAAACAAGCCATGCCTCAGATAGAGGATTTTCAAAGAATGTCTGTATAAAAACTGGGCATCTGTCTTGAGATTGAAAATATGATTTTAGAGGCAGGAACATCTGAAGAACCTTTCAACAGCAGGCAGCAGAGCAAGCCACCTAGTCTGAGCATAACCTAAGATCATCTGGAAGTCTGTTTCCACAAACTGGCAAAACTCCTTGAGTCTTTCAACTCGTACTGTGTATGATTTGAAGAGTAGGTAAACTTTAGCAATAATCAGCTCAACATCAACAAGCAGTACATCTGCAGCTGTTCGAACAGTGTTGTGGAAAATATGACCTGCACACCCAACTCCTATAAGACCATGTCCAAGGTTTTCTTGCAGTTTTTTGAAAACATTGTTCTGTCCTTTCCTTTCAGCACCTCCAAAATTGGAATTTGTGTTGTCTGCGCATAATCCAACTACTTTCCTGTCTAAACCATTTTCAGTATGCAGTCATTAAGAAATCTACTTACAATATCAGATGTTTCACCTAGCAATGACTTTAACTCTTTAACCCCCAAGAGCCAGTATACTGGCTCTCCTCCTAGACGCATTTGGCCCAATCAACAGTATACTGGCTTTCTATCTCTTGAGCTGTTTTCTAATTTTAACAACCCAAAAACGCTATTTTCTTAAAGTATAGCCATCCATTTTGGACTTTTGCCATGAAAGACAAAACGAGTACTGTGTTAAGTAATTAATTTTTAATTTTTTTTAAGTGCACATTTCGTTACATAAAATGGCCGCTCCCACTTCTTCTGACAGACCTCACAAATTAACGTCAAAACAAGCTAGAAAGTTATTTGAAGAAATTTAGATAGTGATAATAATTCACAATAATTCGCAGTTCTTCAAATAGTAGTGGAAGCTAGTCAGATCCTAATGTCAAGTCATTTAAAATTGATGATGAGAATGGGAGGCTTTTTGTTAAATCGGATTTCATATCTTTTGCTCCTTTCCAGAGCTGTTTTCTAATTTTAACAACCCAAAACATCATTTCCGACAGGAAGTTCATTCTTTTTAAATTCTGCGTGTGTTGAAGAGGATATGTGATGAGTGTTGATATTAATTTTAGATTTTTTTAGCAATTTTTAGTGAATATTTTCTCAGATAAAATTGCCACGCCCACTGGTTCGAATAGGTGATTAACGTCAGATCAAGCTTGTAAGTTATTTGAAGATATTGTTGAAAAGTGATAATGAATCTGAATGTAGTATAGGCCTAGATAGCAGTGACGAAAATTTTCAGCTGGAGCATCCTAACATCGACTCCTCGGAAACCGAGGAAGATGATAGGTCTGATGTAGATATTGAAGTTATGGATATTTATTTTGGGAAAAATACAGCCTATGATCCTAGTCTAGATTCCAGTTCTGCTCATGCTGTGAAAGTGTTCAGCACTCTTTTGAAGCCACTGAGATCAGGACATCATATTTTTGCTGATAGATTTTATTCATCCAAAGCTCTGATTGAATATCTGCTTGCACACAGTTATAATTATACAGGAACCCTGAATGTCACCCTCCTGAAATAAAAAATCTCAAGCTTGGCCATCAAGAGATGAAATGGTTTTTGGGCTCGGAAAATACAACATTGTGTGTTGCCTGGAGGGATAAAAAAAGCTAAAAAGCCTTGCATAGGCTACTTGTTTCAACAAAATCAGCTGTCGCAATGGTTGAGAAGGGCTAGGGTCTAACCAAAGTTACAAAGCCAAAGGTAGTTGATGATTACAATATTAGTATGAATGGCTGCAACCGCATGGATCAAATGGTTTGTTACTACAGTATGCACAACCGTAAAACCAGAAAGTGGTGGAAGAATATTTACCACTGGATTATTGAAGTAACACAGGTAAATGCCCACATCCTTTACAATTTGTGTCAGGAAGGTGCGACTACAAAAAGGAAGCTAACACTTCAAGATTTTAAACAGAGTTTGATTGAGGATCTGTGCAAAGAAGCTGCTGAGCTGACACCAGGCGGTGTAATAGATTGTCCACCCAAAAATTCTAAACGCTCCATGAAAGGAAATGAAGTGGAACGGATGATTGGAGCCAGACATCTAGTGGAATATGATGGAAAGGACAGAGCCTGTGTTCATTGTAGCGCCACTGGAAGGCAGAGGCGCAGATCACGCTTTGTGTGTATAGGATGCACAGGCAGACCCCCACCTTTGTACAAAAAATTGCTTTGTAGCTTATCATAAGCAACAATATATATATGGTCTGCCTAGATATGAATAAAGTGTTAATAAAATATTCTTTTCCCTTTTCTGATATGTTTGATAGGGCTTACAATTTGAAATTTTCATTTTTTTTAAATGCTAGGGACTTTTTTTCTGTTAAATTTTTTACTTCGGATTTAATTATAAAATAATGTTTATACATAGGCCCCCTAGTGTGAATATATTTAGAACAAGTGATCTTTTGTGATTTCCTATGGATTATATCTTCAGAAGAGGAGCAGCTCGGCAAGGTAAGAATATATATATTTTTTTCAAATTTATCTACTGTTTCATCTGCGTCTTATTCAGCCTCCATTTTATTTTACATTTTACTAACTAATAATTTTTATTGATAATATAATATTTAAATTATGCACAAGATGCAGTTACTAACAATCATTCATGTTTAAATAATATTATAACTCCCATCGTTCTGATGTATAAACTGAAATTTCCTCTTTTTTACAACAATATGACCTGTTGTTGTACTTTGTGAAATGATCAATCTTCTGAGTGTTTATTGTTTAAAAACTGATTGAACTTTGTTAGAATACTTCTGTTTGAGACATTTTGAAACTTTACCCTTGGATATTCTCATGAGGAACAATTGTAGAAGAATTTTAATGAATACTTTTCCTCTAATTTTGCACCGGCTTCTTCTTTTGTCCTCCATTTTACCTTGAATAACTAATCATTTTTCAATGAAAGCTTTTATACTTGTAGCACAAGAGTAAAGTACATCCAATTACCTTCAGTTTCATATACAACAACAAAGTTATTTATACATTTGAACATTTTAAAAAATTATTTCCAAACAACAACAATAAAAACACACAGGGTTGACAATTTCCTCTTTTTTACCTGTTGTTGTAGTTTGTGAAATTAACAATCTTCTGAGTGTTTATTGATTAAAAACTGATTTTACTTTGCTAGAATACTTCTGTTTGTGACATTTTGAAACTTTACACTTGGATATTCTCATGAGGAACAATTGTAGAAGAATTTTAATGAATACTTTTCCTCTAATTTTGCACCGGCTTCTTCTTTTGTCCTCCATTTTACCTTGAATAACTAATCATTTTTCAATGAAAGCTTTTATACTTGTAGCACAAGAGTAAAGTACATCCAATTACCTTCAGTTTCATATACAACAACAAAGTTATTTATACATTTTAAAAAATTATTTCCAAACAACAACAATAAAAACGTACTGGGGGTGGCCATTTTTGCTTGGGCCAAACCCACTTTTTTGCTTGGGACTGAAAGAGTTAACTCTAATATTTTAATTTTCACTCCATTACTGTGATCAAAGTATCTGACAAGCAAAGGAAAAATCTTGAATTCTTTGTGGTTGGATGCATCTGTCAGTACAGAAATAAATGTAGACTTTTCTAGGTCACACCTTAACTCGTTTAGAATATGGGGTGCCAAGACATTTCGAATAATGGCTTCTGTTTTCGTACGTGCACATGCAAATTTTGGCTCTAAAGTAACCTGAAGTAATTTTGATGTGCAATCCATAGACCTGAAAGTATGATTGTGTAGCACTGTATGGTATGCAAAGGTGCCTTCTATACCAGCTAATTGCACTTCTTGGTCATCAATTTTACCAGCTCTGAAGAAAGTGGTTAACGACGAGCTTGATGCAGCTGTAACGACGGCTCTCTTATGTTTCTCACTGCTTATGTGGTTCTTCATATCACCACGTCCACTATGGCTTATCGAAAACCCGGAGGCACATATATTGCATCGTACATTGAAGTTTGATGTACTCTTTTTAATAAACAGATATTCCTTTTGTAAATCTTCATTGAAACTGCATTTACGCTTTGGTACCATTTTCTTACAACAACAAAATATGCACAAATAGTTCACCGTTTAAATTAAATAAACGTATACCGTACGCAAAATCTTGGTACTTTACCACTACCTACAATTTCAAATAACTGCGAATATCACATTGGAACTACAAAACTAATTCGCGGTCCTGACAACCTCTTGTGCTGTTTCGGCGCCAGTTCACTAATAATTAAAAATTCCCTCAAGTCAGCCACGGAATAATAATTTTTTTTTAAATCTGTGAGATTTATGCCAAATTTGTACAAAACCGGGACAAATTGGCGTCCCGGATTGCATGGAAAAAAGGTCGGGACAAATTATAAAAAATGGTCGAAAACCGGGACTGTCCTGGAAAAACCGGGACGTCTGGTCACCTTAGTACCAGAGATAACCCACTAGTAATGACCTCTGAGACTAGAGCCATCAGACTGTCGCTGGCATGTTTTCCATGACCACCTTCCATTTTGTATAACGCAACTTGAGCATTTATTAAAGAAAAGAAAAAGAAAACTCAACCAAGAACTTGACTTTGATGGTTTCGCCTTTTGACTTTATTGTTGAGATTGGAATTTCTTGACATGATGTTATTATGAAATTTACCAGTTTATATTTTCTTCTACCGACAAGTGAGATGAATGTCTTCGACGTTAACTCATTAGACTCAATGATTTATCCATGATGTTGACTCGTGCAAATAAAATAAATTCAACAAAAGATAGAACAGGGAATAGGGTCAAGGCCCACGAATCTAACAACACAGAGTACAAAATCCCATATAGCCACAAACCTTCCACTAATACGCACTGCCCCAGACATAAGGGATTAAACTATGTCTGGAAACTTTGGCTAACCAGCCTTGGCATCTGTCGTAGAGACAGCGACTGCCAAATTTATCAAAGACACCGGTTACAGCTCTTCATCTGTGTTAATATATATTACGTGTTTGCAGTGTCTATCTATAGTATTTTTCTTTAACACGTCTATATTTCTTGTCCTTGTTGCCTGTTTGTAACTGTGGCTGATGAAGGGTGTAAAATAAAATGTCCCGTGTTTCCTGTGTACCGTTAATTTGTAAAACTGATTCAATACCGTTTTATTTGTTTATATATATATTTCCTTACCAGTTTTACAGCAGCCCCTTAATTTATTTGGTGTTTGGGCCCCCCCTCACCTATTAGGCAATAATTTTAATATTTTTTTTTCAAACCCCTTAGCATGGTGATGGTATTTACAAGTATTATGGGAGTCGTGCTGGTGTAATGGTTACCACACTGTGCTAGCAATCGGGTGATCCAGGTTCGAGCCCTGGCGAGAACATTTGAAGTAGTGTCGTCGACCAGGACTTGGACTGGAATAATTCAAGCCCTGGCGAAGACATTTGAAAGAGTGTCTTCGACCAGGGACTGGAATAACCTGAACGGCTCCTGAGCCGACCCAGCTCTAATGGGTACCTCCGAAATGGCGAGTGTCTGCCTGAATGGCGAGAGGACACCTGTCATTGTACAAAGAAAAAAGGGATACGTAAAATACGTTTCAGGTTAGATATATTAACCGGAGATTTCGCCTCGAGTAATAGCGGGCGTACGGAAAAAAAAAAACAACTAGTATTATTAATAGACTGATATGTTTAGAACGTTATGAATGAGATTGCAGAGTACAAACATTTTTTTATGTACATAAATCTATGCATTAAAAAAAATTTTTTAAACTTATGCACTGGCCCCCAAGAGCTCAGGGCCCCTAGGCTTCAGCCTACTTAGCCTAATGGATAATCTGGCCCTGAGGGGAATTTATGGCCTATCTTGGTAGTTAATTATATACGATGATGGTAATGGTTGTATAAAGATATTTTTCTCATGAAAGTTAGGCCTAAACATTTCTTATTTTCAAATTATCTTGACTGCTGTCTCAAAAACACAAATGTGTAGCAGTTTTAGCTGATTTTGCACTAAAATAATTGTTTTGTTTAACCAGGTAAGATGGCTTAAAGATGGAGAACCAATCTCATTTGATCTTGATCCAAATGTGAAAATGCTGGCAGAAGGTCGTAGATTGGAGGTCCTCAATGCAAGAGTAACTGATAAAGGGCGGTATATGTGCATTGGAGAGAATATAGCAGGAAAGACTACAAGGGATTTCACGGTCAATGTGTTTGGTAAGTCATGTTACATATCATTATCACTAGTTCTAATAAGGACCAGAGGCACTATAATGGGAAAACAAAAACTCAATCCAACAAAATCCATAGTATATCTGTCTCTTCCATTTTGTCATTGCCTTCCTGTGCCACTGATTTCTTTAGTACCCTGATGAGCCCAGTCTTTTTCCTTGCCTGTCCTATTCTAATTCCATCTCCTGTGTTTAATCTCCACACTAATGTCCTTTACACTTGTTTTTTTTTTTTTTTGATTTCTATGATGCTTCCACTGCCTGCCAAGATGTTGCAGTTTTTCAGTGCTTTAGCTTGTTTATGTATCATCGTCAACTTGTCTATGCATTGGGCCCGTGTTAGTATAAAGCAGCGTTTCTCAAACTTTTTTGTCTCAGGATCCCTTTATAATCTTAACAATTATTGAGGACCCCAGCGAGCTTTTGTTTATGTTGGTGATGTCTATCGATTCTTACCATGTTAGAAAACATACATATTTATACCCTAAACTTACTACCTTAGAAACTTGTAGAAAACAAAAGAATACTCAGGCATACATTTCATTCTATTGGCCATCAGACTACACATCACGTAGTCTCTGGAAAACTCCACTGTACACTCAAGGAGAGAATTAGACTAAAAAAATCAAATAACATCTTAGATTATTGTGAACGGTGGTTTGGTTTTAGACAAGTAAGTGAGTGAAGGTAAATGGTTTGGAAAAAATGAATGGAGTTGTTAAAAAGACTGTTTGTCTTTGTTGAAGGGAAGTGATATGTGTGGAGAAGTGCTTTGGGCAAAGGGAGGAAACTCCGTGGTTTCCACTTGGAAGATGTAGTAGTTATTTTAGAGTTAAGCATATTAAGTGAGTCCAAAATTGTGGTGGGACAAATTTGCATGTAAAGTTTTTGTAATAAGAATTGAAGAGAAGTGTATGGTTTTGAGTCAAATCATCAAAGGGAGATAACTTGGAATTACGTCCCTTGTAAGTTTTGGTGGGTGAACAAGAAAAAATACGCACGAGAAAGTTGTGGTAGGAGGAACAGAATTTTAGGAGTAAACGAGAAATGTTAGAACGGGGATTAGAGGAGTCTGATTTTTGAAACGCGATGAGCGTAAGTCAGGAAGTTTTGCTGTGAGTGGAGAAGTGAAAGAAGTGGCAGCGAAATGGGAGTTAAATCGTGTCAATAAGTCGATAAATGTTTTTGGTAGTTTTTCTGTGAGACGGAAAAGTGACTACCACCCAGACGCCCAAGCGCATTGCTTGCCATAATTGTGTACGACACTTGTTCGTCATTTTATTTCTGAGGACAAGATGTTAGTGAGAGAAAAAGTGTGTATTTTGAAACAAACCAGGAACGTTGAACATTTTTGGGTCTAACTTCTAATAGTGCAGTTCAGTAGACAAGCTGATAGGTTAGTGAGTAGAAGACAGACTTGGTAAAGTGTCAGCCCTGGCAGTGAGGCCAGTTTCCTTAAGATATACCAAGCAGAACGTAGGAGTCAAACTCAGCACCTAACTCAGCACCTAAGAGAGACAATGTTTTGCATGAAGAATTAGATGGCAGATAAAAATTCTACAACAGTGGTTCTCAAACTGTGACCACAATAACAACTAGAGACATTTGGCTGACTGAAATAAGAAAGAGAATAAAAGAGAGAGATAAAGTGATACTGAGATTATTACCAACTGAAATTTTATTGTACGAGTCAGCCAACCTGAAGAGGAAGGTTGGGCGCATCATTTTATTAACATTTGCTATCTTATATAAATAAAGTTCGACGTTGAATATTTTACCGCTGTTCCTCTTGAAATCGATGATCAACTGTTGGTATGAGGAATGTACAGTCTTTTAGGAGAAGGAAGTTTTCTTATTACCATACAACCACTGCTACTGGTTAGGGCAGTGATCTGAATCACTATACGAACACTACATAAAATGCAACCACACCATCACGGCCACATTATTATGAAAACAGTTTTGACCTCATGGACCATCTGAAAGGGCCTCTGGTATAATCTGCATAGACCGGAAACATGAAAATAATTTGTACATTTTTAAATGGTGTGTCACTTGTGAGCAAAAATTGCCCAACAAATTGCTATGGTCAAATATATACTTGTTTTTTTTTATTTTTTTACAAAAATAAAAACTTTTGATTTTCAGAGTTTTTTAATATCAGAATTTTAAATAAATGGTTATGGACCTGTTTTATCATTTTCCAATCTGATGCATATAATGAAACTTGACTGTGTTGTTACATTTTATTTCATTTAAAATGTCTTCCATTTGATCCATATTTTTATGAACAGTCCTATTTTTATGACCATGTCTAGTTCTGATATGAGGCCGCTGGTTTATCTAGCTTAATTCTACTTTTTTGTTTTCTTTCCACTCCTGTGGTTGAGCATAATTGGAAATCACTATTATGTTCTTTGGTGTTTCAGTTGCTTTCTATGATGTTATATACTTTTCTACTGAGGGCTTCAGCCATGCTCTCAGTGCAGGTATCAGTCTGCTGATTCTTTGTTCTATACCAATATTAAAGCCACTACCAACTTGCTGGACCCCAAGCTACTTCTCAAGAGACCTTTTAACCAGCACTTTTATCATGCTCATGTAGTCATCTTTTTTCTGTCATTAATATTGCACAGAGCAATAATATCACTTGACAAGTCTTTGAAAAAGGAATACAACTAAAAATCATTCTCACAGCATATTTAAAAATCATCTTTTAATTTGTATTTTGATATGTTCAAGTAGCTAGATTTAACTGAGCTACCAGAAATGTTCTAGAAGAGCTCAGGCTAAAGAAAAATCAATTTTGCTTTTAATAGTTACTTTAAATATACAGTATTATAAATCAGATTGTGCTTTACACTTCTGCAGTTCCACCCTCAGTGGAAGAGCCTAATGTTCCAGAAAAAACAGAGGTTATTGATGGCAACTCTGTGTTCATCACTTGCCCTGCCTCAGGCATCCCATTACCAAAAATAACATGGTTTAGGCAAGAGGTTCCCATCAGGGCAAATACTTCAAAGGCAAGTATGTTAATGGTGTAGTGTTTTTAAGACACTGCAGAGATAGCACTTTTGAAAAAAAGTGCCCTCTGCAGTGGATCTCTATTTGGAGGGTGATAAGGGTTACTGTATGTGAGAAACTAATCACGAGAAGAAAAGTGCAAATGAGTTTGCCAATAAAACAAGGCAAAAACAAACGTGATAAATTTATATGTGCTTATATTCTCTAACAATAAGATGATGGCTTGATGTTTAATTTTTTCATTTGCCTTGGTACTTACTTGTACTTTTTCTGTTCACTAGTACAATTAAGTGCCATGAAGAAGTTTTCAAACTTGTGTGAGATATGCTGCTTTGGCCAGTGTCATACCATGTTTACTGGCCTTATCTAAACAAATGCAGTTCTAATTTTAGTTTTCTGTCCCATTTTTGTGTTTACTATTATATAAACTTTACATAAAGCTATGACGTGCCCATTAAGGTGAAAGTAGATGAAGAAATTTATCTATAAATTTGAAACTTTTCCTTAATTTTAAGATCAAATATTGCATTTATTAAGAAAAAGACGTGCTGTATCATTTGCAGTTTCTTGTCCATGTAATCAGTTTTGTCCCCTTTTTATTTGGGACTTCTGTACAGCTGATACTTCTAGACTTTGGATGGACACTGGAGATTAAGGATACCAACATAACAGATGCCACTAGATACTACTGCAGAGCTGAAAATATTGCAGGACAGGCTGAGAAGGCATTTGACTTGGAAGTCTTGCGTAAGTTATCACATATTTTCCCATGGAAAAAAACCAATAAATGAAATACATCACTGGATAAATTGCAAATGCAGTTGACTTAGATTTTTTTAAGTTAGCATACTTTCATTCCTGCATATGGTTAAAGGCAAGATTACTTCTTTAGTATGAAAGAATTTCATTCATTTGCAGAATATTTTCTTTAAAGTAGACCATATACGTTATTCATAAATATATTTAATCAAAATTATTAGTTAAAAACATTTAATAATGCACATTGACGCAGCTTTTCAACATCACAAGTATTTCTTTATTGATTGAAATGTGCATGTCTTAATGTTAATGACAAGTCAAGGTGTTGTGAATTTTGGACTAACTATACTTCACAGTTTTGGGTTCAGTTGATCAAGCAGTTTAGAATTATACTTTTAGGAGATGCTAGTTTCTGTCAAGAATTTCATAGACTGTTTAATTCTTATAGGATTTTCCCCTAATTAAAGCTATTAACTCTTACTATACAGGAGCTAAAACCGCGTTTTTACGCGCTAGTTTAGCTATCGTTACCGTCACGCGCCACTTCACGGGGCGAGCCGTAAAATTGGTACTAAACTCGCGCCACTTCACGGGGCTTGCCGGATTGTAAGAGTTAAATAAATACAGTTAGTATTACACCACAGTAAATCTACAATTTAGTTTTGATATCACAGTCAGCTATTGATGGTCTTCCCTTTCAGTCCATTGTATGAAGGGTTTACTACATTAACATTACAAAATAACTATTGGAATATGCTGGGGTTAAGAATGACAAGAGATTATTACCAGCTCAGTGTATTTATTGGCATTTGACTCCGAGTTAGTTTATTCACTTTTAAATTATTGTCATTGCATCAAGCAGTTTCTGTTGTATTGCTTTCTTTCTTTTGCTTTCAAGTTCCACCTAGAATAAATAGAGAGAACCTAGACACAAAACCCAAAGTAATTGTCAACAATACAGCAGTTATAAATTGTCCTGTATCAGGGATTCCAACCCCAGAGATTTTGTGGTAAGTATTACTTTTAGATAGCCACTAAATTTAATGTTAATAAATAGGAGCTTACATTGAATAAGACTGAAAAGGTGAGACAGGATCACTTAACGTAGAATTGGTTTTCCTAAATGTCATATTTGTTTGGTTTTCTAAATGTCATTTGTTCTTGTTCATCTGTAAAACTGATATATATACCTTTATCTTTAACTTCAAAGGCAATTAAAACCTTCTTCAGCTCAGACAGCAAACAAAAACCAACATGGTCAGTAAATAAAACAAAAAAAAACTATATATAAGAAATGACAGAAGTTCTTCTTCTTTCACTTTTCAACTCCCAAAGGAGCATAGGCCTTCAACATAGTAATGCTGTTTTCTTGTCCCGTGCCATCAGCTCAAGGTCTTTCCATGTCTGTCTTCAGCTCTCTTATCCTTCTCCCTGTTTTCTTCCTGGTCTTCCTGTACCTCTCTTACCCTGCGGATTCCAGAACAAGGACTGCCTGGTAATGCTATAAACAGGTTAATGAATATTTTTAAAATAGTGATAATGACACAGAAGTTACTGAAACAAGAAAAACATGAATATAGAAGTTAAAAGAACTGCATTAAAAGGTAACAGTTTATTATTGTTGAGGACTGTTTCGGGGTGTGAAGCAACTTGGATAGTTTGTTTTCTTGGTATTGAAGTTTTTGCACCATGAAACCACCCTCTCAAATATGAGTACGTATTCACATGCAATTGTTGACGATGAATGTTGATGTTTTAACACAAATGAGAAGGGCTCATATAAGTGTTCAGAAACAATCACGACATGTTAGCTCATGAATACGTGGGTTAACAACTGTTCACAACGTTTGCGTATTTTTGTTGACTGTAGCGAAATCTGTGAGATAATCACTTATTTCAGTAAGATTTTAGTCCTATAATACTAAATACACCAGCCCTCAGGTGTCTGACTATTTTCATCTTCAACGCCAGTAGAGCGCTGCCTTTGGTGCAGTGGAAATGCTTAAAAAATGACCCGCCGTAAAAATCTAACACGCTTTTAGTTTCGGTTTCGAAACGTACAATGAACATTTTAACATCTCGCCGATCTGCTGCACGAAACGGAGGAAAAAGTTTGAATTAACGTAATATGTTAACTTTAACACTAAAATTTGTAATAATTCGGACATTTCCCAGTAGTAAGAACGAGATGATTGTAATAATTAACGCCAACACTACCAAAGTTTTGAAAAACCCCTCTTCGCTCTGCACGCGGTCGCTTTAATATATACATGCTGTGGGCATAGCCAGCAGAGACAAACACACAGACAGTTTTCCATTTCCTCCTAGCGGTAAAATTCTGATGTCACTCAAACTAGTTGGTTTATTTGAATAATGAAAGAAATGTTAGAGACAGGGGGGGGAAGATGGCCGACTTGTGTACAAGTTATATTTGACGATTGACAGTGACAAAACTGAAAAATATAAACCATAAGGAAACTGACCATAAAAATCATATAGTAGAATAGCTTAGTGTCCCCTGAGCAAAAATGTTTTAAAAAATATGGTAGTCCAAGTATTAGCCAAGTTATTGAGAAAATACTATGTCTAAGAACGCTCGGACGGACAGATTGTTGTTCTTGCTCATTACACATAACGTTATTGGGGACGCAAGTAAAAAAAAAGAGGCATTGGAGTAATTCAAATCCTATTGGTTGGTATAAGAGTATAGGAGTAAAGGGGGGGGGGGGGGGGGGTGTAAAAGTGTTAACAAAAACTAAACATCTTTTTTCTATTGGCATAACTAACGCAGACTGATCAATGGACTACGAGGCACATAGTTTGTTTGGAAATTTTGTTTTGTTTTTTCAAACTAAATTCAAAAAGATGTAGTAGTGCCTGCTTTCATTGGTTGGCTCTAATAGATATTGGCAAGAGGCATAGTGGTCTCTGGGCCATTTGACTAGAAAATTTTATACAAACAACTACGTTGAGAGCAGATGTGATAAATTGTAAAATTAACTACTAAATTCACTATCTGGACGGGGCAGAGCAAAACTGAGGCCATATTCTTTGCCAATCAACGTTATTTGTGACATATTTCTTTGAAACTAGTGGTAAGAATGCTTTATGTATTTACATGCTTGATTAAAACTGCACAAGTTAGATACTGCTATGGGGAAAAATGAAGGACATGCCGGGAGCAAACATTATTGAGTCCTCACATTGAACTGTATTTGACTTGCATATTTTTATGATTTTGTATTAACTATTTTGTATTGGAAGATGTTAGGAAGCCTCAGTGTTCCATGAACACTCTTTAACATGCCTAGAGCGTTTATAATTTAGAAAAGAAAAGAAAAATCATATAAAAGGAGATGTGGTTACTCCACGTTATTGTATTGAAGCAAACTAGGTAAAAGTACAGTGGCGTATCTGCCATAGGGACCTGAGGTGTGGTCACAGAAGGGTGTGAGTCATATAATTAGGGGCTGATGCACATGAATGCACACGAGGCTGACCCCATACCTTCATGTATACATAGGGATAGGAAGTTGTGATCAGATATGAAAAGGCCAGGGTGTCTTTTTATTGCAGAGTTTTTATTTCCTGTTATCATCCGGTGACAGGAAACCTGATGAGTGAGTGAAAAGTCTCCATTCTTAAGTTTATGCTGTCAGCTGATAGCCTGAAGGAGCTTGTGTGTGGGTGCTGATCTATTATATCTGCAACGACATACTGACTTATTATCGTCATACCAAGAATCCCAGGTGACACGTTAACAGCTGGGACATCTGACACTTCCTCCTAATAAACTGGTTCCTATCAAAATAAAACTGAATTATATGGGGAATGACGAAAACAACAGCTCCTCATAACCAATGACTAACACTAGCAGTTATTAAAGTTTTAGTCTGTGAATACACCTACAGGAACTCTATAATAACATTACATTCATAGGACCAAGAGTCCATACTTTTTAGTTAAAGCATTATATGTAAATATATTTCCTCATTTTCAAAGACCTGTCCAAAAGAGAGGGCGGGACAGGCAGATTAAATTGTACAAAGAAAAAACATTCCAATTTTAAAAGAAAACTTTAACCACAGTCTTATTTATTTTCTTATAGTGAGTTAAAGTGTATTGTGTTGATGTACCATCATCTTTATTTCACCCCTAGACACTAGAGACATCATACACCAGCCACTAGAATCAAAATACGGACTGTGTGAGATCTAGGGAGGTAGCGTTAGGTTCCCTGAATATGTATATATCATTATCATCATCATCATCTTTTTTAGATTCAGGGGCCTACATGTGCTTGACTTCACACAGTTGATACAGACACAGCTATCTTTCTTGTTAGGTATAACATCTTAACCTCCCCAGCAAATTACCTTTGCTACATTGACGTTGGTAGAACAGAGAGGCAGTCAGTGGGTTTTTCATTTTTGAGCAAACAAGAGGTGTTCTACCCTCTCAATGTGTGTGTGGCCCATGCCACATTATTCATGTATATGGAATGATATTTGTGTATCTAGATGGGAGAATTCTATTGGAGTTTGATACTTAATATGTAAGCTTGTAGCGAGTTGTAAAAACACGCTTAGTATTCTTAGTATTGAATGAAGACAGGAATTTAGGTCAAAGGCCTAATGCAATAGTATTATTGTTTGGAGGTGTGTCGGGGTCACTCAATCACAGAACAGGAACCTACACAAAAACCGCTCGATAAATGCTACCGCTGTTTAATATGGAGGATAAAAAGTGTAGAATATGAGGTTAGACTTAGGACTCGATTTGCCGACCTTGTTTCTCGTACGTATGGTCTCAGCCAATTAAAGGAGACCACGGATAATTCAAACTTACTTGCACAGCATAAAGACAGAAGGACGGAAAGCAAGAGAGATGCTTGTTGAGGCTAAATTCTTACCATCTGTGGCCGGGCAGCATTATTCTCCACCAAAGCCAGTCTATTGAAGAATTACTAACGAACAGAGCTGTCATAATGAAATGACGAACCCACGGTTGCAGCAATAAATATTTGACATTCAGAACAACTCAATAATATTATAATAATATTTTAAAAATAAAAGACTGCAACACAACACTACCCTACATTAACGCAGTGCGCTGCTAAGATGAAATTAGATGGAGAAAATCTTTAATTTTCCTCAACATTTTAAAAATAAATTTAGAACTATTTGGGTCCTATAGATTTTAAGATATTTAATTAGTAGCCTAAATGTGTCGCCCTTGGTAATATTTTCCTCAAATGATGATGATGTTTTATAATGGCTGTTACAAAGCAAAATAATATAAAAAAAACAATGAAAATCCACACAGAGGTAGTATTTTGCACGAAGTTACGAGGGGCGTTCAGAAAGTAATGCACCACATCGTTTTTCTCAGGAGCTGTTTATTCAAAAAGCATGAAATTTATACACAGTATAAATGGATATGTCATGTAAACATCGGTATTATTCAACATAATCCCCATCAACTTGTACGGCTTTATGGCAGCGTGAAACAAGTGCATGTATTCCTAGCCCATACCAGATTTTGCCTTGATCATGTAGCCATTTTCTTCGCTGCATGAATCACTCCTTCATCATCTTCAAACCTTGTTCCACGGAGTGCATCTTTAAGTGGACCAAATAGATGAAAATCAGAGGGTGCCAAATCAGGACTATAGGGTGGATGGGGTAGTAGAGTCCAACCCAATTTGGTGATTGCTTCCCGTGTTGCCAGACTTGTGTGAGGTCGCGCGAGTACAGTCCAACCCAATTTGGTGATTGCTTCCCGTGTTGCCAGACTTGTGTGAGGTCGCGCATTGTCGTGAAGGAGAAGCAGGTCTGCTGGATTCTTGTGCAGCCGAACTCTGCGAAAACGTTGATTGAGTTTTTTCAATGTCTTAATGTAAGCTTGCGAATTGATTGTCTCTCCTCTTGGCATAACGTCCACAAGAATCACACCTTCAATGTCCCAAAAGACAGTGATCATGACCTTTCCAGCTGAAGGAATTGTCTTGAATTTCTTTCTTCGTGGTGATTGCGGATGATGCCACTCCATTGACTGTCTTTTTGTCTCAGGTTCAAAATGATGTGCCCAGGTTTCGTCACCTGTAACGATCTTAGCCAAAAAGTTCTCTCCATCAGCATTGAAACGCTCCAACAATTCCGAAGAAATTGCTTTCCTTTGCAATAGGTGGTCATTTGTGAGACTTTGAGGAACCCATCTTGTGCAAACCTTAGAAAATCCGATAGTTTTTATAACTGCATTTGCACTACCAATGCTGACTGACAGCTGTAAGGCCAATTGTTGAGTAGTGATTCGCTTATCAGTAAGAATAATGCCCTCAGCGCATTTCAACATTTCTGCGTTGGTGGCTGTTGCAGGACGTCCTCAGCAAGGCCGATCAAGGAGCTCCGTATCTCCACTTCCTGATTCTTTGATTCTCTGAACCCAGCGACTGACTGTACTCCTGTCGACTGCAAAACTTCCATACACATCACATAGATGCTTGTGAATGTTCACAACAGTTTCCTTCTCTGCAACGAGAAATTCTATCACAATTCACTGCTTATAACGCAAGTTGCTAACACGCTCCATTTCAACGGTTTAGGGCAGCCGTATAATTTGGCCGGTTGCGGTGCAATTTGGTGCACACAATTGGCACATGCCATATTTAAAGTGTGCAAAATTTCATGCTTCTATCTTCATTATTAGCTGAGAAAAACGATGTGGTGCATTACTTTCTGAACGCTCCTTGTATTTTCTAGCAAATTATTTTAGTCCTGCACTTATCAGGAATGCACTTAAACTGGTTTAAATTTCATGTTTTTTCAAGCCAAAGTCAGCTGTTAATATCCCGCCAAAGTAAACGATGCTGTGTTCGCCAGTTAACAAGATTTATTGCCTTCGGGTCAGGAGAAAGGGTGCGAAATTAAAGTAGCGACATTTTAGAAGGCACAAACAGCTGTGCCTGTTGTATTTCTATCTTAGTCCCCTAAATGAAATAATACTTGACTCTTGTCGTTCTTAACATTTATTACACATAGAGATACAAACTTGTCTAACATCTCATAACGGCCATTATCTCAAGTCCCATAACTCTTCCTCTCATATCTAAATATATCTCTAAAATATTGGAGTAAGGTGTGATTCTTCTGTGTCTGCATCCAACATGGTGCATAAAAATTTCATGTCTTGACTGTTAAATGGTGAACCGTTATCTGTTTTTAAAGTTTCAGGAATTCCAAATGTCGAAAATATCTCATCAATCACAGGAATGACAGTTCTTGCTGATGTGGAATTAATGATTTCAGCAACTGGAAATCTTGAATATTCATCTACCTTGACAAGAATATACTGTCCACATGGCAATGGTTCACAAAAATCTGCAGAGACCTCTGTCCATGGAGCTTTGGGAAGCTCAGACATTTTCAAAGGTGTCATGTGTGCTCCACCTTCAGTGCAAGCTTGACAAGCTAAACAATTTGCAAGTCTCTTCAACCATTATGTCTAATCTGAGGAACCAAATTTTCTCTCTAACCAAACATTTGGTCTTGACTATGCCTTGATGTCCTTCATAGGCCAAATCTACTGCTCTTCTCTGGAGTGTTGTAGGAATTACTATTCTTGAACCTCTAAGTAATAAATTGTCTTCAGTAAAAATATTAAGATCTTCTCTGTTCACTTTAGAGAACTGTTCATAAGGAATGTTATTCCATTTATTATTTCTGATAATAAACTGAACTGCTTGTAACAGTGGGTCTTTCATAGTTTTTTCTTGTATTTCACTTAAATTCATAGCTTTTGGAACACTGTTCATGGCTAAAAATCTCACATGTTTCTGTCTCTTCACTGTTTTTGTTCTCAGACTTCTCTTTTAGTGAGTGTCTTGACATATAATCAGCAGGATTATTCTTTCCAGGCTTGTATACAACACTGAAATTGTACTGCTACAGTCTTAAAACCCATCTTTCTATACGAGTAGGAGGCTTAGATGTTCTTTTTCCAAATATCAACTCCATTGCCTTGTGATCTGATATGATGGTGAACTTGCTGTCATAAATGTATAAGTGAAAATACTCACAAGCCCACACTATTGCTAAAGCCTCTTTTTCTGTTGTGAATATCTAGTTTCTGTATCTGACAGACTTCTGCTGCCAAAAGCTACAACATATTCTTTGTTTCTGTCATCTCTTTGGGTTAGCATTGCTGCTAAACCGGCTGGACTTGCATCTACTGAGATGAATGTGAATGTCTTTCTGTTCCTATCAAAATAGGATGTACCAGAACTTTTTGTTAGTTTTGATTTCAGCATATCTAATGCTTTTGACTGAGTTACTGTCCATGCCCATGGTTTGTCTTTACTTGTAAGCATTCTTAAAGGCTGACTGAATGTTGCATAGTTTTGAATAAAACGTGAACAGTAATTGAACATTCCCAGTAAATGTCTCAATTCATTGGTTGGTTCTTCCATATCTTGAAGTGCACTAACTTTTCTGTGGTCTGAAACAATTCCCTTCTCAGAAAAAGTATATCCATAAAAATTCAGTGTGTTTTTGCTGAATTCACATTTCTCTTTATTCATTGTGAGGTTATGCTGCCTCAGTCTGATGGATACCTGTTCTAGATTTTCATCATGTTCTTTTGGGGTTTTTCCATAAACCAGAATATCATCAGATACATTCAACTGTCCCTTCAGACCCTGAAACACATTTCCAATTATATTCTGGAATGCTTCTGCTACTGAGGCTATTCCAAAACTGAGCCTTTTGTATCTTCATAAACCTAGATGTGTTGAAAAAGTTGTGATGTATCTAGATTCCGGAGTTAATGGAATTTGATGGTAGCCACTTCTCAGATCTAATTTGCTGAAAACTTTTGCTCCTTTTAGATCAACTATTATGTTGTCTATTGTAGGAGTGATGTGTCTCTCTCTTTCTATAGCTTCATTAGGCTGTCCCATGTCTACACAAATTCTTACATCACCATTCTTCTTGATGACAGGTACTATAGAACTGACCCATGGAGTTGGCCCTGAAACTTGTTCAATGATGTCTTCTTCATCTAATCTTTTAATTTCTTCTACTTTTTGCCTGATGTTAAATGGAATTCTTCTGTGCTGTTGTGCTTTAGATTTCACATTTGCATTTATGTGTAGTTTTAGCTCAAAGTTTTTCAATTTGGAACAGGTCTGAATACTTTTCAAATAGATTAGGTGTTCTGTTGCTGTTGATGCTATTTATTATTTTGACAACCTGCAATTTAGATACTGTCTTATGGCTTAGAAGAACTTCATGTCCACCTTCTACTACATAGACAGTAGTACTGGCTTGATGATGCTTGGATTCAATAGTTGTTCTAAAAATTCCAACCACTTTTAAGGGAGTCTTGGTAGCATATGCATATAACTTTTTATTAGTGGAAAACAACTGTGGTTTTCTCTTCAACTTGTTGTTTGTGGATGTGCTTATGACATCCACACTTGAACCCATGTCTATCATTGCAGACATATGTGTATCTTGCATTCTGATCATTGTTCTGGGGACATCTGGTCTGTTATCCAGTGCAAAACATAAGCCTCTGAGCAGTGTCTGTGGTGTTTTCCTTTTTCTCAGCAATCTGTTGAACTTTATTTTTAGGGGTGAGACAATACTTGGCAAAGTGATTTTGCTTGTGACAAATATGACACTCTTTCCCAAATGCTGGGCAGTTCTGTCTTCCACCTTTGTGAGGATATTTCCTTCCACAACATTTGCATTTTGTATATGATTCTTTCTTGGAGTTAGATCTGGACATATGAAACTGCGGTTTCTGTCTGTCTTGTTTGTCAGCTTGTGTGACTGAATCTTGGGTTCTAGATCTTGACTCCTTAAACTGTAGTCTGTTGACAGTGTTCTCTTCTTTCTTCTCTATGTGTGTGGCCTGTATTTCTACAATTTCTAAAGTTTGCCAATTTGTAGTACCTCATCCAATGTAAGAGATTTTTCACTTTGGAGAATCCTTCTTCTTAACTTCGATGATGTGCAAGTTTGTATTACATGATTTCTAATTTCATCATCTGGATTCAGAAACTGGCAATGTTTTACAAGTTAGCGTAACCTCGTGACATCATCATCATCATGTGATGTATTCTTTCCAGAACGTTGTCTCCATTACAGCTGCTCTGAACACATCACAATTCTGGGCAAGTCGACCTGCATCAGCCAAAGACAAGTTCAGACTCTCTGTGATGTCCTGGGTCCTCGTGACATACTGGTCTAAATTTTCTTCACCGTTTTGAATGGCCTGTCTGAACCTAAACTGTTCATACATTGTATTCTTCTTTGGGAGGAAGTACGAGTTCAACTTCTGCTTTACCTTGTTGTAATCATCACTTGTATTGGCCATAGCCTGGTTTATATCATATACATCTTCTCCGGTATAGTGCAACAGTAAACACTGCTTGCGTTTGACATTTGTGACCTCAAATGCCTCCAGACTGTTTTTGAAATGGCTTAGCCATTTTTCCAATTTGGCTCCTATGTTCACATCGTGATCATACTGAAAAAGCATGATGGATAACATCCTCATCGCCATTTGTGGTATTCTATCTTAGTCCCCAAAATGAAATAATACTAGACTCTTGTCATTCTTAACATTTATTACACATAGAGATACAAACTTGTCTAACATCTCATAACGGCCATTATCCCAAGTCCCATAACTCTTCCTCTCATATCTGAACATATCTATAAAATATTGGATAGGATACTACAGTGCCCACCTCTCTATGCCGGACCTAGTATAGTGAAGTCTCTAACACTTCACTCCCCTATGGCAGTATCTGTTATGGGACTTCCTATACCATTTACGTAACTCTAGCATCATCATCATTATCCATCTGCTCCCTGGGGAGAATAGACCTTCTGTCAGTTTATGCCAAGCTCTCTTAGCCTGTGTCATCTGTTCAAGTGCTTTCCTTTTCTATTTTATCTTCTTAAAATCTGTCTCCATGTTTTTTTTAAATCTTCCTCCATTTCTCTAACCTTGAGGATTCCATATTAAGGACTGTCTATTGACATTTTATACTGCTAATATATTTCCTGTAATAAATTTGTACCTGAAAATAATGTATAAAGTTTATGGCAGTGGTCTGCAACTGGTCAATCTAGATCCCCCAATAGATCACAAGGCATGGTGTGGTAGATCTCTGGTGACTGAAAGGGAAGAAAAGAAACAATTTTTAAGATTGGGAAGTTTCATATTAGCCCTCTCCCACCAACATTTAAAATCGTGGTATCCCAAGGATTAACAGCATTTTTCTGTGTTCCCTGTGAAAACCCACAGGCTTGCTTAATTAAATTAACTTTATTTCTTAATTGTGTAAGATAGTAACACAATGTTTTCTTTGAAGTTAAGTTAACATTCTGTAAAAAAATCATTTAGTTTGAACTTTCCACCATTGTGTTGATGAAATTACAGGAAGCAGATGTCCATCAGAGATATAACTGTTATATACAGGTAGTGATTTTCAAATTACAAACTTTCCAAAACCTGAAAACATAAATGATGTTATCATGGTAAATCTTTAGGTAGCTCAGTATTTCTAAAGTAGGTCCCCACAGCTCCTGTTTTGCCTATCACTGGTTTCGAGTATTTGATGGTCATGTATGCTTCTCAGGTACAAAAATGAAGTGTTGCTTGATGCCACCATCCATCCACGATATGAGATTCTTGGAGGGGGACGGCAAATACGGATCTACCCAGCACAAGTCAAAGACAGAGGCCAGTACACCTGTGCAGCCACCAGCAGGGCTGGGGATGACAGTGTGGATTTTGATTTAGATGTTCTTGGTAAGCTGTCTAGGAATATTCTGTGGGCCACTTCAGTATTATATTACAACTTTCAGATGATGTCTTCCAGCTACTTGATCCCATTATGTGATAAAAAAGTGTAATGGTAATTACAAATCTTATTTAATTCTTTTGAAACAATAGCTAGCAACGGCTTTTAATAGCATACGAGTTGTAGTATTAGCATCAGTGAAATGTGGTTCTTTAATGGAAAGCTCAAGATCTCATGAATGGCACAAATTAGTAGTGGAATGGTGCTCTAGTATAGTGCACGATAACCTTTTTTACTTCCTGGCACACTTAAAGTGCCCTTCAAAATTCCACGGCACACTATTATATTTAAGTAAGTGGGTATGGTAAGTAGTAAAAAATTCACTGCAATCATGAGACAACGCTCCCTAATTTTTTAGTGATGGATTAGTGGATGATGATAAACTCAACTTATTATTTATAAATTGTGCATGTAAGATTCTTTCGTACTCTTTTACCATAACATATAATTTGTTTACCATTATATGGTGTATTCTGCCTGATGGCAGGGCACACCAGGCAGACCCCTGCAGCACACTAATGGACTGCTCTAGTATATATATCAGACATGAATAGAATAAAGAAGACATGGACAAATTTTGAATGGATGGCACATGACAGGAAGGCTTGGCATGAACTAGTTGAAGACCTTTGTTCCTTAAGGAGCTGAAGGGTCATGAAGTAGGCTTATCAAGAAAACCTGTTGCTCACTCAGTGATCACTAACATCTGCCTCACATAAGGCAGTCAGGGTGGTAACAAGGATTTTAGGTAGCTATTCTTTTAAGCTGATGATTATGCTGATAGAATGATATGTAAATTCACCTTAGACTTTATCTAGTTACGATGCTGATTTTTTTTTTTTTTAACTTAAATACTGGGGCACGGGCGTCCTTACAGCACTAGGCACCCTGGACAGATCCTTCCATAAATAAAAACATGCACAAATTTATCATGTTTGCAATTAGATTTTAAAAATATTACATTACTTTCAAAATGGTGTCCGACTGCACACCCTTCCTGGCTGACACCCCCCCTCCCCCTCACACCCCATTTAGTATGCCACTGAACTGGGGGTAAGTTCAGAAGAATGCCTAAAGACATCTCTTCACAAATATTTCTGCATATCTAAGTCAAAACTGCATTCTTTTTTTTTCTTCCTACTTTTAGTCCCACCAAAGATTGACAGACAGGGCGTAAATACTCATCCAAAAGTTGTAGTGAACAGCTCATTGGTCATACCTTGTCCTGCCAATGGTGTGCCTGCAGCAGACATAAAGTGGTTTAAAGATGGCCAGCCTGTAGAGGTGAAAGCTGGTGTTGTTGAGACCAGACTGGGTGGAACAGAGTTGGTGTTGTATCGTGCACAGATACTGGACTCAGGCTGGTATAGGTGTGTGGCTACTAATCCTGCTGGAGAAGATAACCTGAGTTTCCAACTGAGTGTGCAAGGTGAAGCACATTTGCTTCCATTGAAGCCTGTATAATCTCTGACATTGTTACAATAAATATATCACTTATATATCTTATATCACTAAGAAAATTATCTTTAACAAATATAATCCTTGTGTAGAACATTAATTTACGTTATATATTAATTTACGTGTTTGTATCATACATAATGTACACATATTTCTTAGCTGCATTAGAAAATAGCTTTCCATTTTTTTGTTTTTTGGCAGTGCATGTGATAGATTAAGAATTCACACAGTTATATTGTTGCTTCATATTTTACAGTTTACGGGCATGGGTTTTTCATATAACCTATACATAATTTTTGCTAGATCTTTAGTTTTTCAATTTAATGTTTAAACTTATTTTCATTAATTAATTATTCATCATCATTAAGTACAATGTCTAGTGGCGTAGGAGATCATGTCTCTCCACAGTATCCTGTCTCTAGTACAATTTATGAATTCTGTTTTTTACTTTTTTCCATGCCACAATGTCAAACTGTCCAGAATTTGCTCTCTTTGTCTTCCCCTATCTCTTTTTCCTTCTGTCTTACCTGTTGTTACGATATACTCCAACTTACCTGTTGTTATGATATACTCCAGCTTTCCTGTTGTTATGATATACTTCAACTTATCTGTTGTTACGATATACTCCAGCTTACCTGTTGTTACAATATACTCCATCTTACCTGTTGTTATGATATACTCCAGCTTACCTGTTGTTACAATATACTCCCACATCTTACATGTTGTTATGATATACTCCATCTTACCTGTTGTTACGATATACTCCATCTTACCTGTTGTTATGATATACTCCAGCTTTCCTGTTGTTACGATATACTCCAGCTTTCCTGTTGTTATGATATACTCCAGTTTACCTGTTGTTACGATATACTCCAGCTTACCTGTTGTTACAATATACTCCATCTTACCTGTTGTTATGATATACTCCATCTTACCTGTTGTTATGATATATTCCAGCTTACCTGTTGTTACGATATATTCCATCTTACCTGTTGTTATGATATATTCCAGCTTACCTGTTGTTACGATATATTCCAGCTTTCCTCTTCTCATAACATGCCCAAAAGAAGATGATTGCTTCGTTCTAACTTGTGAAAAAAGTTTCCTTTGCTCATTAGCCTCTTTCAGGACATTCTCATTACTCTTTTTTGGCTGTCCATGGTATTTTTAACATTCTTCTGTAAAACCACATCTCTGTGGCCTCTAGTGCCTTCCCTACTTGTTTACTAATTGTCCATAACTCACATTTATTATTCACAGTCTTTTAATGGCAGGAAAATATATCTCATTCTTTGTTTTTCTCAGTTCCACCCACCATAAACCTGGATGGTGTTGTTACCGACCATAAAGTCATTGAAAATGACACCACAGTGTTGGATTGTCCTGCAGAAGGTGTACCAGAACCAGCTGTCCTCTGGTTTATCAATGGCGTTCCACTAGACCCAGAAAACCAGCCTGGTATCACAGTCAGTGAATCTGGGCAAAGGCTTATCATCAGCCCAACAGAGATCTCTGATGCTGGGTTATATACTTGTATTGCCGCCAGTGAAGCTGGAGAAGCAGAGCAAATATATGAGCTTGATGTCTGGGGTAAGAATCATTGATGTTGGTTAGCTTTAAAATAAACACTTCTTAAACTGTAAAATGTGGCTTAGTTTTCTCACATTTTCAGAGCTGATTGACACTAAGATCATCAGTTAAAAACAAATTTAGGTATAATTTGTACATCCTTTCTGTCCACTTGGAAGTATGTAGCAGTTTACCATCTCTTCTTGACTGTGCAAATGACTGGAAAATGGCAGTACTCCTACCTGGGCTGGAGGCATATCCAGAGAGTATCAGAAGATCTCGAAGATGGCCAGATATAGTGCTGCATTCCTCATCATCGCACCAGATTATAATGATTGAGCTGACCGTGCCATTTGAATCCAGATTGGACGAGCAACACTCATTCAAAGTGGCCAAGTATAATGATCTGGCCGCAGACTTGAGACATGATGGGTTCACTGCAAGGGTCATGGCTGTTGAGGTGGGTGCAAGAGGTCTCGCGGCTGCCTCAGTGTATGATCTATTGAAACTGTTGGGGTTGAGGGGACAGTCAAGAACAAGGGCACTGAAGAGGCTCAGTGAAACTGCGGAAAAGGCATTGTGCTGGCTGTGGAACAACCGCAATGGGCTATGGAACTCGAGATAGTAATTTGTTTTCGACATAGGGGTTACTTTCAAAATTGCCTCCAGTTGGCAGAAAATAGGAGTGAATTTGAAAGCTGCAACCAAGGTGGAGTGGGTTCAATTCTCTGCACTAGACAAAACAGGAGGCTGACACTTGGGAGTCATGTAAAGGAGATTAAGGGGCCAAAACACTTGATTGATGGGGGAACCCTTTCTCATGATCAGATTGCCTCCTGTTGTATCACTCTGTATAGAGTTTCCTACCATATGTATTTGACATCACATCAAGCTCTCAGAGAATATTGTGAGTTTGTTACAGTATTCTACTTAATGTAATTCTTATTATTATAAGAAATTTCCAACATGTTTAATTATCATTACAGTTAAGAAACTTAAATTCTACCTCTGTATTTAAAAAAAAATTTACTACATATTAGAATTTTTCCCATACAAGAAAAAAAACACACACAGATTTAATATATTTACAATTAGATTTTTAAACAGTACAATACTTTCAGAAGGTGTTTAACCCTTTTTTTTTTAATTTTTCCTTTGCCATTCTTTGTTGCTTCTTATGTGTACATTTTCTAGTTATTTATTTTCTTACATCCTATTTAAGTTTCTTGTCTTTTATGACTGGCTGACAAATGATGATCCTAAAGTGTGTTGTTCATTTGTAAAACTGACTCCAATGCCTTTTTGTTTTTTCTTTTTTTTGAAATTTCTTTCACCAGTTTTACCGCAGCCTCCCTTTTTTATTTTTTTTTTACACCTAATATGTCCAAAAAAGCATTATCAGTGTGCTTATTCATTTAGCTATTTTAGTATGCCTCCTATCATATTTGTTTGTCTTCATCATGACCTATAACTTGTTTGAAAAGTTTTCATTTCAAACAAAAAAAGCTGAGTATTTTAATCTTCCTTACAGTTCCTCCAGTAATAGATGATGCTGCAGTTGAGTCTAATCCACGTGTCATAAAAGGCCATGTAGCTGTTATTAACTGCCCAGTTTCTGGTATTCCTTTCCCAACCATCACATGGACTCGAGATGGTGTAAAAATTGAGCCAAGTTCTAGAATTCAAATGATTAGTAATGGCTTGCAGTTGCGTATTCTTGATGCACTGGAAACTGATGCAGCTTTATATTCTTGCATTGCTACAAACCCTGCTGGAACAGACAAAGCTGACTATGATCTGATAGTTCTAGGTGAATATTGTGGTTATTTGAATGAATTCTAAGTTTTACATCAGTTAAAATTGTTTTTGAATACAGTATTTATAGCTTTGAATAAAAAGTGGCATGACTAAATTCTCAGCAATGTATGTATACCAGACTAGCAGCTACTGTTCGTGATATCATGTCTAGTTTTTGTCATTTTATTTAGTTAGTAAAAGAATTCTACTTTGGTTAAATCGGTATGGGTTCACAAGAGAACTATACAAGTATTTTCTGACCACAAGTGACTAATGATTCTGTAGAATATTGTGAGAAATACAAGATTAAATGGCAATTGCTACAGACATAACTGAACTGAATTTTTTTCCTTAAGTCACTTTGATGATAAATATGGGGGAAAACTACAAACACATTGTAATATAGAGACTGCTTGAGAAAAAAATATTACTGTAAGATGATTAATACTGACTACGATCAAAGCAGTAATGATGGGTCATCTTCTTTTATAATTGCCTTCAGTCAATCAATCATACCCTTTAGCTCCCCAAGGAGCATAGGCCTTCAACAAACACATTCCAAGTCCTCCTGCAACATGCCATTCAGTTCAAGTTCTTTCCACGTTTTCC
This sequence comes from Oreohelix idahoensis, assembly GCA_024509875.1. Lineage (NCBI taxonomy): Eukaryota > Metazoa > Mollusca > Gastropoda > Stylommatophora > Oreohelicidae > Oreohelix > Oreohelix idahoensis. The sequence continues at coordinate 612,265 of JAMPIV010007122.1, read as the reverse complement.
TCAACATTTTCACTTCTGCCTCCATTATAATTGTCTTGGTATGTCCCAAACTGCCCTGTGTAGAGTTCCTGAGGGTCTGTGAAGAGATAGAGAAAGAACAGGACTACACAGGCTTGTAATTCAGGGTGACTAATATGAGGTTGTACATGAGGTTGGCAACCTCATTATGTCAAACTAATTGCCACTGCTGCAAGAGCATATGAAGGCTTAGTGTAGGCTCTCTACAAGGGGACTAGCTACAGTGGTGAATCCATGCTTTGTAAGGAGCGCTGAGAAAAATGATGATGTCCCTAACTTACACAACACAGTAATAACTCAGGGAGGCAGTCGTTAAGATTAAAAATAACTACATTTACCAAGGCACATCCGTGGTTAAATATTTAAAACATAGTTTCCAGGCGAATGTTCTGCATTCAGGTATTGGTAGATGTTTTTATTTTTTAAATTTATTTTCATTCAGTCATTTGTCTTCAATATTTATCAGTGTTTTTTGTTAATTATAGTTTCCAAGTGTCTGTGTGTGTTGATGGGTTTACTCTTGGTGAAAGGTGGAAGGAAATGGAAAGCAAGAAACTGAATATAGGAGAAGTGGTGCTATTCTCAGGACATGAGACAGAAATCGTGCACCATAATTCTTTGCCATCATTTTTTTAATGTGGAGGTCAAGAGAAATCAAGTACTACACAAAAATAAGAACCTTCATCTCAAATGTCAAATCAGTCCTAATGTATGGCTCTGAAACATGGAGAACAACAAAAACAACAACAAAAAAAGTTAGACATTCATAAATGGGTGCTTGCGTAGAATAGAAGGATTGAAATGGTATGGCTGCTGGCGGTGGACAGGACACACATTGAGGAAACCAGTTGACAGCATTACAAAGCAGTCCTTGTTCTGTAATAATCCCCAGGGAAAGAGGCAGAGGTAGACCAAAAACATGGAGAAGAGAACTGGAGGCAGAAATGAAAATGATGAGGAAAACTTGGAAAGATCTTGAGCTGATGGCAGGTGACAGGAGGACTTGGTATGTGTTTGTTGAAGGCCTATGCTCCTTGGGGAGATAAAGGGTATTGATTGATTTTTTGAAGGGTTACGTGTTAGTATTTAACAGCAATGCTATCTTAGATAAATGGTTCACAAAAAGGGTAAGGCTCCAGCTTCCCATACAACCAGAAGCCACTCCTGTTATATAAAAAAAAAATTGTAAATGTAATTCTCTTATACTGTTAAATTTTGTGTGCAGACAAATAGTTTTACATCTATGTGTGGATTTTTTTTAGTTTTAGGTTCTAGCAAATATTTAAAATTCTCAGACATATTTTGAAGACTGCATTGTTCTTATTTCCAAATGGGATTATGGTTTATTATGTGAATATGATAAGGATGTTTGTTCTTTCAGTGCCTCCATCCATTGATGAGTCGAATGTTGTGTACGATCGCAAGGTTAACATTGGCAGGAGGGTAGAGTTGGAGTGTCCAGTGCATGGTATTCCAACACCTTCCGTGCAGTGGATGGTTAATGCACAGCCAATAGAAAAATTTACTCACATAAGGTTGGCTTTATCTGTTTTTTGTTTGTTAATTGGCTCTTTCAGTTTACACTTGTGATGTCCTATTTTTAATGCATATCTGTGAATTAGCTAATACCTTAATTACTAATTCAAGGTGTGATGGGTGTTAAGTATTGTCAGTATATGATTATTTTACACAAGCTAAGTTTTGTTGTTTAATTGTGTATAATTTTTGTGCATAACAAGACAAAACTGAGAAAGTTATATTTTGACTATATAAAAGTGAAGACTGTGAGAGGTGTGGTATGAGTGCTTTCTACAAGTTGCATTTTGTCCTTGTAAACAGTGGGAGATTGCTGTTTATTCTTGTGAACAGTTGGGAGAGCTACTTTGTGAGGTGATAGTAAAGGGAGGCTCTAGTTTAGTGAATAGTTTGCATATTGCTGTTTGCAACATTGGAAAATTTGTTCCTGCCAAAATATTGCTCATCGCCTTGCATCTTATGATTTACAGTATTTCTGTAAAACTTGTCTTGTTTTATTTGAAATATTTAGGCTTCTAAGTGACAGCCGTACCCTAGAAATTGATCATGTAGATATTGGAGACACTGCATTTTACACCTGCATTGCCACTAATGAAGCTGGTCAGCTGGAGAGGAACTTCAATCTTGAAGTTCTCAGTGAGTATTTTCATTGCTACCGATAGTGTAACAAAGAATGTAGGCAGATATCAAACATCTTTTAAAATTATCATAAAAATTAGTGGCAGGAGAGAAGAATGAAGAACTTTTATACATGGTCAAACAAGAGCCTGGTAAGTTTGGATTGACAGTGAAAATAGTTTGGCATACACTCAGATATCAAAATATAGGATAGCCTGTCAGGTGCTAACATTAAACGAAAAATGAGGAGGGCCAAGAAGCATAGAGAAGACAAAGCATTCCAGAACTAAAAATGGAGGATACTTCTGTAGATATTGACAGAGATATGTGTTGGTTGAATGTATGTGGCCTCTGGCCGTTGCTCTTGGAGGAGGCAAGGGTTTGATTGACCTGATTGGTTGACAAATAAAAGTAAAAGTAAAGACATACTTCAGAAAGTTGCAGATTGTTAAGTTTGAAGCATGTTATCTTATGATGACCTTGTTTGTAATGGATGTTATATAATCGTCAAATTTTGTCTCTGTTTCAGTTAAGTTTGAAGCATGTTATCTTATGATGACCTTGTTTGTAATGGATGTTATATAATCGTCAAATTTTGTCTCTGTTTCAGTTAAGTTTGAAGCATGTTATCTTATGATAACCTTGTTTGTAATGGATGTTATATAATCGTCAAATTTTGTCTCTGTTTCAGTTAAGTTTGAAGCATGTTATCTTATGATGACCTTGTTTGTAATGGATGTTATATAATCGTCAAATTTTGTCTCTGTTTCAGTTAAGTTTGAAGCATGTTATCTTATGATAACCTTGTTTGTAATGGATGTTATATAATCGTCAAATTTTGTCTCTGTTTCAGTTAAGTTTGAAGCATGTTATCTTATGATAACCTTGTTTGTAATGGATGTTATATAATCGTCAAATTTTGTCTCTGTTTCAGTTAAGTTTGAAGCATGTTATCTTATGATGACCTTGTTTGTAATGGATGTTATATAATCGTCAAATTTTGTCTCTGTTTCAGTTAAGTTTTGAAGCATGTTTATCTTATGATAACCTTGTTTGTAATGGATGTTATATAATCGTCAAATTTTGTCTCTGTTTCAGTTAAGTTTGAAGCATGTTATCTTATGATAACCTTGTTTGTAATGGATGTTATATAACCGTCAAGTTTTGTCTCTGTTTCAGTTCCACCTACGATTGGGCGAGACTCCATCCAAACTAACCTGGTCGCCATTCATAACCAGACTGTCAAGATCTATTGTCCTGCTACAGGAATACCTGAGCCTGATATTATGTGGATGAAAGAAGAGGTACCTGTAGCTGTAACATTCTGTAATGAAATAATACTAATCATGTATTACTATTTAATTATATGTTGGTTAAACATGTTAATGTTTTGAACAGGTGCTCCGTTACTTTTTCACTAGAAAAAATTTTAACATTAATTGTAATATTATATAACAGTTTTATACAGAATATCAGAGTGTTAAATGGGTTCAAGCTTTAATATTTATTAATATCCATTATCTTGTGTTTTCTTCTTTCTTTGATCCTTTGCCGCCTACTGTCAAAGCAGTCAGTATCCAATTAGCCTGGTGGCATCTTGTAGGACAGCAACAAACAGCTTCCACCTTGCTCGGTCAGCAGCCATCCTTCGTGCAGTGCCCCAGTTCTGGTTCATTCGTTGCTTGTGTTTTAAGACAGTATTATTCTCCATCGTACTCAATAAATTTCTCTTGTTCTACTTGTAACTTTACAACATGGTCTGTTTTCCTTCCATAAACATCATTGTTTGATTACTTTATAAATAAAGATCATTGAGGAAATGAATAAAGAATGAGACTGCTGCTCACTGCTGACATGTTGTAAGAGGTGAGGTTGTGTATATAACTAGCAGCCGTACGTTGTAAAACATATTTCTACAAAATCTGAACCATTTGAAGAAGTGCTTTAGCATATACTTCTACATGGGGGAAAACTGCAGTAGTGACATTTATGCTCTTAACGAGCCAAAAAAAAAAGAATTCTGTTGTCATGAATTCTTGCGACATTATTGGATAAGGAGTAATTTAAAACACCTTGCATTCAATTTATTTTGTTGCACAAACGAAAGCAGGAAAACAAATTTATTACAAGCTCTGCTTTCTAAATTAAGATCACTGGGCTAGCTTATATGCACGAGTTTATCATGGGAGAGGATGCACTGGAAAATTTGCCCAAGGTGCCACAAAATAGTCATTTGAAATGAGAGAAAATTTGTTAATACCTTTTAAAACCTTTTACTGTTCACCTTGGTGCCTAATTGGTAACTATTTAAGTAATTCTTTGATTTGTTTTTTTTCTTATACTCTGCCGTCAGTTCATACCAGACTAAGGGTGGCAAAACTGACTGAAATGAAAAGATCTAAATGGTTTTATCAAAGGGTCTAGGAAACCTGAATAAGACATAGGAACAGTAACCAATTACATAATATGCAATGCATTGGTTATGGTGGGTGCAGCTTTAGTTCTATATTATGCAAGATAAAGTTATGCTTCACTTTGATATTGACATTTGTTATATACTTTTCAGGGTCAGAAACACAAGAGAGTTGGTCTACCAAATATATCAGGATACATAGCATGTTATTTGGAAAATAAAATCTGGATAATGCAGTGTTAGTGGTCACTGTTAGACATCCTGTGTTTCTAGTGCATTGTTCATTAGTAAAACTGATTACAATATTATTTTTAACATATTTACTAAAACATTTCCTGTTTTTCCAATGTCCATAGGGGGTCAGAGTGGCTAAGAGGTATAGTGTCCGCCTCTAATTCTAAAGATACCGGGTTCGGTTCCCAGTACAGAGAATAAATTTAATGGAAATTTTTTTCAGAACCATTGGGTCCTAATGATGTCATACTCCTCCCTGATCTCCTGAGTAATGAGATTAGATGCCTAGCCTTCTCGGATAATAGGAAGTCCTGTGTGCAAGTTGCACACGTTAAAAATCCCTCGGCAGTTGGAAATTGTAAAGAGCAGTCAGTATGGCCGCTGCCCTGGCACATTTACTAAATTAGGAAAACTTACCTGCCATAAAAATATTTATAGAATGTGTGATTCCTGTATACACACTTTTGGATCTTCGTCAGTGCTACGGAGTATGTGCACTGTGCTAAGATCCTCCTTGTGTGATCTAAAGGAGGAGATCAGAGCATTGATGGAGTTGTCCGTGTGCAGTGAAGATGGTTGTTAAAACCAAAACCAAACAAATGTCCTGTAATATTGTCAGCTGATACAGACTGATAACTGGCCACTGCAGACACAAGTAGCATCATTTTATCAATTAAAAATCAGACAGATGTACGTCCGTGTGAGGAAGACAAGCAAACACTAGAACATGTCCTCCAAGAATATCAGCTCCATTAGAGCTGGTAAATTGGACAGCATAGTCTTCACCGTCCTTGTACAGGGAGATCTGTATGGCAATGAGAGAAACCCAAAATAGACCACTCACTTTATGAGAGAAATAGATGTAGTTATATGAGAGCTAATGACCAAGAAGAAGTATGCTAGATAAGAGATCCTAAACTTCAATGCAAATTGTGAGAAACTTGCAAAGTATTTGACTAATTTAGGAGTGTTGAGCAAATATTGCTTGAGAGGTTGCATGAGATAGAGTATACAAGTACAGTGTTTAGAAATTTGCTCTTAGGGTTATTAACAGATCATTATGTATTTTTTTTTTTTTTTTTTTTCCTTAACCAGCGGCACTTGGGCTTTCAGCCCTTCGGCCCAATGACATATCATTGCGAGGCTGGGGAACCTGAGGACTTTCCTTCCAACCCGGTCAGGAGCTTCGCTCCTTCCCATCCACAGAGGGTTTATCACAGGAGCAGTTCAGGCTATTCAGTCAAATTTCCGGCCGTAAACATTTCTTCAAATGCCGACGCCCGGGTTTGAACCATGAACACCTGGTCGCCAGTACAACGCCGAAGCCATTACACCAGCGCGGCTCCCGATCATTATGTATAAATTAATGCTGTAATCTACTTCCAGGTGCCCTTTCTAGATTTTCCTTATCCCAGACGTCGTTTGCTTGATGATGGTCAAACTTTGGAAATTAGCAATGTTAATCTGAACGATGCTGGAAACTACAGCTGCAGAGCCACAAATCCAGCTGGACAGGATGAAGTGGATTTTTCTTTGCAAGTGTTTGGTGAGGTTTAAATGTCTCAGGTTTATTTAAAACTGGCTTACAAGGATGTAGACAAATATGTTACGGTTGTGGGGATAGAGTAAATAAGTTTGATTTATACATGAAATAATGTTCATGGTGATTGTGATGATAAACATCTTAATCATATTTATCACCATCACCACAACATTATTAATAATTTAGAATTTTAGTAAGGCTGTTCCTCCATCTGTACTCATTTGTCCTTCTCACCCATAGTAACCTCAAATTGAAGTCTGGATCACTCGCTGACGTTCTCTCTTATCAAATAATTTCTAGAACTGCATCTGAATAGTTAGAACACTATTTGAACAAGGAAGAACAGCAGAAGTATAAAGCCATTCAGGAATATATCATTTATCATTACAAGGCAGTCCTTGTTCTAGAATCTTCATTTTAAAAGAAATTGAGAAGAGCTGGTAAAAGGCAAACATAAATAAAAAATTCATGGAAAGAACTTGACAAAACATTAACTAGAGGGCATGATAACTGGTTGAACTATGCTGTAAATAGAGCTGACCAGCACACAGAAATGTCAAATATCAGCCTTACCAAAGTTCAACTTATAAATGTCAATTAAACCATGTCTTTGATATCTAGTGTTTTTGGTGGTAACTGACCTTTTTTAATTTCTTAGTGCCACCTTCTATAGGCAAGCCAACTCCAGATAGATTACATGTGATTGAAGGTCAATCTGTCTCAATGAGGTGCACAGTCACAGGTACTCCTGAGCCTTCAGTTTTGTGGCTTAAAGATGGAGCAGTCATAATTGAAGAGAATGGTCGCAAACAGGTTTGTGCTGTTGCCAGTTTACCTTCATAGTCAAAAAGAATTGAAAATAAAATTATGACGTGATTTTCACAGACAGTTAAGTATTAGCAAAAAGGTGTTAAAAACACATCAAAAGATTATAAACATTTACCTGAGAAATGAACAGATCAGGAAGAGCATTCTTCCATATGAATGTGACAAGTATTTTGTTGTCACAGAATTGAACTGATGAATGCAGGCATTAGAACTAATACATTTAGATATGTCCTGGGAATATCTTATATAGATTATGTAAGTTAAAGGTAAAGGATCCCGTTTACATGCCCACTGAGGCATATTGAGAATATGGTGTTAGGCCCATATTTTCTTGACCGTCGGCACACTAGGGGTTATGTGGTCACCATCATGCCAGCTGCCTTTAACCTTCCCAGAGTTGCTCTCGTACTCAGTTCATGAGGCTGGGTTGACCCCGGAACCATTTGCGGTGTAAAAAATCTCACCTCAACTGGGGACTGAACCATGGACCACCGAGCTAGGAAGCCAGTGCACTAATCATCACACTACCTTGGCTCCCATTTATATTATTTAACAGATAAAAAGTTTACAAAAAATGTTAAAGACCTGTTTGAAGATTAATCAACAACAACATTTTTAATTAACGAAACACATTTCAAGATTAATGTTAAAGAAAAGATAATTTTATTCAATACAGTTTTTTTTTTAAATGGAAATGAATGCTTAGGTATAATCACAAAATACTTGTATATAGTAAGGCTTTCATGAAATGATAATAAAATTTTACAAATAAAAACATGTCATAAAATGTTTGTGAGAATAATGCCTAAACAGCCACTTAAGGGATCATCAATCATCATCAGTACTCTTTAGCTCCCCGAGGGGCATAGGCCTTCAACAAACACACGCCAAGTCTTCCTGTCCTGTGCCATCTGCTCAAGTTCTTTCAATGTTTTCCTCATCATTTTCACCTCTGTATCCAGTTCTCTTCTCCATGTGATTTTTGGTCTACCTGCCTCTCTTTCCCTGTGGATTCCAGAACAAGGACTGCCTTGTAATGTTATCAACAAGTCTCCTCAATGTGTGTCCTATCCATCGCGAGCGTCTTCTTCTCAACTCTTGTTCCACTGGCTCTTGTCATCAATTCCACATTTATGACTTTGTCATACCATTTCAGTCCTTCTGTTCTACACAAGCACTCGTTTATAAAAGTCTGTAGCTCCTTGGTTGTTGTTTTTGTTGCTCTCCATGTCTCAGAGCCATACAATAGGACCGACTTGACACCTGAGCTGAAGATTCTTATTTTTGTGTTGGACCTGACTTCTCCTGTTCTCCATATGTTTCCCAATGCAATGAAAGCTCCTCTTGCTTTTTGTATTCTTATTTTGATATCATTGTCTGTCCCTCCAACTCTGTCTATATTACTGCCAAGAAATGTGTACAATTCTACATCCTTTAGTGGTGTTTCTTCAAGTTCAACCTTGTTATCATTTCATGCATTTATTCTCATAATCTTTGTCTTTTCCCTGTGTATTTTCAGGTCCACTTGTTGTAACCTCTCATCAAGAATTTTCATTTTCTCTTGCATCTGATTATGGTTATGGGACAGAAGAGCCAAGTCATCTGTAAAATCCAGATCATCAAGCTGTTTAGTCAGATTCCACTGGATTCCATTTCTGTTGTGTGATGTTGATGTTTTCATAACCCAATCTATTGCTAGTAAGAAAAGAAGTGGAGTCAAGAGGCATTCCTGTCTCACTCCCGTTCTAATCCTAAAGGGTTCTGTAAGTTGTCCTTCATGAAGAACTCTGCATGTCATGTCTTCATAGGTCTTCCTTATTAAGTTAATGATCTTCATGGGAACTCCATAATGCCTCATCAATTTCCAAAGTGATTCTCTGTCTACACTGCCAAATGCCTGTTCATAGTTCTCGAATCCAATGAATAGCGGTGAATTCCATTCCAGACTTTGTTCAAATATTATTCTCAATGTGGCTATCTGGTCTGTACAGGATCTGTTTTGTCGAAAACCTGCTTGTTCATCTCTCAGTTGCTTGTCTATAGACTCTTTTAATCTCTCAATGATGATTCTGTTTAATACATTTCCTGGCACTGATAGTAACATTATTCCTCTATAATTTGTACACTCTTGTAAATTTCCCTTCCTAGGCAACTTGACTAGATAACCTTCCTTCCATTCTGCTGGTATTTCCTCTCTCTCCCAGACTTTGCCAAGTAGTTTGTATAATATCTCGGGGGATACACTAAATTAAAAATGTTCTAATTCAGTATTGTAGTAACTAAAAAGGGATCATTATTTTAGAGATAAACTTGTTACTGATTTTATTTTTTAATTGCTTTTCCATTATCTAGATTTTGGATCAGGGTAGAACGTTGCAAATTGTAGATGCACACCCAGTAGATAGGGCTCGTTACACATGTCATGCAGAGAATCAAGCTGGATTTGCTGAGAAGTATTTTGACTTGGAGGTTTATGGTAAGTTTAACTTCCACTGATCAGAAGTACAGCAGTATTAGATAATCTTGTTTGAACATAATAAAAGATTTATCTAGGGGAAGAACAAAACTGTAATATTACATAATTAGGTTATTCATATAGTGCTGATTAATATTTTAATTTTTCCTTTTCAGTTCTTGGGACCCTTTGTCCTGGGGTTTTTTTTGTAAACAATTCTCCATTTCTTTCTGTCTTTCATGTGCTGTTGAAAACTAAACTGAGCGTCATGAGTATTGTTTGTCTTTGTCACGTAGCGTTTGAAGGATACTAATTATTTAGAGGAAATAATAGATCTGAATGTGGAAGATTTGGCTCAAGGAATTCCTGCTGGGTTTTCCACCACTGAAGGGAGACAAAGAGGGTAAATTCTCCTAACTAGACAGGTCTGGAAAAGATTGTAAGGAGATATTTGGTCTCTCGCTACCGTCGTCCCCTTCTCAGTTATCTATTATTATTATTCTTTAAATTATATTATATTTTACGAGCCCCTCTCCCTTATAAAGGAAGATAAACATAGACAATATTCAACATCTAATGGAAGGAACAAAGCATGGGGTACAGTATATACACCCAATTGGTTTATTGCAATAAAATGGATAGATGGTGAATGATAGTATTGTCGATGGAATTAGTGTCTGCTGTATGTACTATGTGTCTCACATCAAGTGTGTTTCATCATGGATGACAATAATTATGGCATTGATATAGTGAGTTCCCTTTTTAAAGGAACTTAGCTGTTCAGCCCCCGGCTGATAGTGAAGCGTGGTTAGTTCTCCGGTCTCCTGACGTTGCCCCAGGTAGGTCTTGAATGGTTTGGATTTGCCTTCTCTGTGCTCGACTCCGTATTCTGCTCTGAGATTGGACTGTCGTGCAAGGCTCCACCATAGACTGAAGACAAATACGACGGCTTCATTAATTTTCTAGCTTTAGAAAGCAGTCTTTCCCTAAGCCGTCCCTCTGCCAGTCATCTCAGATTTTAGTCTCTAACATCATATGTCTAGAGCCTAATCGTGAATTCAAGTTTCTCCTGTCTGTCCTTTATTATATTTCTCTGCCCCAGTGGCAGTATTATAATTCTTTAGACTGATTTATCGTCAACTTAACCCGATGAATTATTATAAATGTCAGTTAAACCCACCAAATTTATCATAGAAATGTCGGCAACAGTATTCTAGTTCTGTGCCTCTAGCCTAATCGTCATGTCATTATGATGAATTTAACAAATAATTCTTGGACATCCGTGTTTTAGAATTGTCTGACAACATTATCACACACTTCATGTCTGGTCGCATCGTCATATAATTTATAATGAATATATGTCACGGTCTGTCAACATTATCGTTAATATTAATTTCCGTTAGTCTAAGCGTCGGGTCCAAAAATAATCAAATAATATGGAAATTAATAGCTATATATATTCCCGTTATACATTATTATGAACATGTTGTACATATCCCGTGGGATCATAAATACACCCGATCACATGTGGCTGGATGTGATCGTAAAACAAAAATATGAATAAAGTAAACATACCAATCTTGCGTCGATTTTGCAAGGTACTACACATTTCATCACATTATATTCTAGCGAGATTTCACTTACCTACTCAAAGATGGACGCTAACCCGCAATTTAGACACGTGGCTTCAGTGCTTTTAATGCGAGAATTCGCCGATATCGGGATTAGTTCTAGCGATCTCGAGGTTTCCTGGGCAAGTGAAAAAATGCTGGATTTGCCGCCTTTTAGCGGGTCATTTCCGCTTGGACACGTGATCCGTAGCGTGCATCATGTGACCTTAGCCTCATATAGACGCTCCAATCAGTAACGTTAAAAGTCACGTGGGGTCTTCCTAAAGTGGCCTATACTGGTTCTATCTACCGAGGTCAGTGGTCAACAATGACGTCGTATCTAAAAATAGCGAGGAGAAAATACCGAACGCTAGGAGATTATCCGCAAGTGACAATTCCCGGGACTTTGCGATCATGCATTGAGGATGAGAAAAAATGATGTCACGTAAATAATAAAAAAATGAAGAGAAGATTGGGCAAGTCATCACAGTCTTCTTTACTTTTTAATTCTTTCCTGCAATATTTTGAACAGTATTATAATAGTGTTACTCTTCAGGTTGATTGTTCTACAGTCTGAACATTCCATTGCACTACATTTTTGTTTGTTTAAACAAAGTTATCAAGAATAATGTCTTCATGTCAATGGGTATGTATCCTGTATTTTAATCTTACTACATAGTTCTGTACTTTTATCTATACCAAAGTTCACTTTAAAAAAAAAAAAACTGGCAGATGCTGGACTTGGGTTGGCCACGTCCTCAGAAGAGACCCTGATGCCATCACAAAAACAGCTATGCTATGGACCCCTGAAGGAAAGTAAAAGAGAGGCCAACCAAACACAACTTGGTGGAGAACTTTAGAGGCAGAGATGCAAAGAATGAACCAGAGCTGGGGCACTACGAAGGATGGCCGCCAACCGAACAAGGTGGAAGCAGTTTGTTGCTGCCTTACAAGATGCCACCAGTCGTGATGGCCACTGACTGCTTTGGTAGTCGGCAGCTAAGGATCAAAGAAGAGAAGAAAGTTCTCTAGGCTTCTATCATTTGTATTTTATTGATGTACATGCCTGCTGTTTTTCTTTTTTTCATCATATATATTATTGCTTTCTGTACATTGATCTAAGAATGTTTAGGCTTTAATTAACAGTGTTGGTTTGTTGCTCTATTGTCCTTGAATAGTTGTCTTAAATATTCTGTTCAAATTTTTTTCTGTTGTTCTCATTAAATAAAATTTGCCCATTCCTTGTTCTTGATACAGGCTCGTACTTGGGCAAGCTTTTGCTTGCTTAAGATTTTTTTCATTTCTCTTGTGTTGTTATTTATTTCTGTGTCACCTGATCCCTTAAGCAGTACATGTGAACATCAGGTGATGGCTTCAGCTCATTGGTGCTTAATATCCAGGGCATAACTGACATTAGGAGCCTGCTTCACCATATCTTGCATTCACATTACAATGTGTGTAAATAATGCCAATTTTTGTTATTTGTTTTATTCTATTACAAGCTTGAAATTTTTGCTGACATTTTCTGTGCCCACATCTGCACATAGTAAATTCTGATTGCCTTCCCCTTGCAATGTCTTGAAATGTAGGGTTCATATTTGACTTACTTTTGATATATTTTCACTGTCTTTAAAACAGTATATGTTTGAGTTTACTGAAATATGAGCTGCTTTGATGTTAATATTTTTTTTTTTCCTTGATGGGATTTGGTATATGTGGTACATCTGCATTAGAAAATGTGACATGACAAATTCAGTAACATATTAGAATATTAAATATTGAGCTTGGGTATCACAAGAAATGTGTTTTAAAAAGCTTTGCAGTGGTGAAAAAATGTAAAAAGCAAAATTTAAAAAAATGTAAAAAACTATGCCTGTTTGAAAACGGTATGTCAGTGATGTTGAATTCAAAGAAAATCAGTTTTAATATCGGGCTAATGCTTTTAAATAGGGCAATTTTTTTCTAAAGCTTTTAAATATATTTATCATCATTTCTTACACATGTGATCTATACCTTTTGAAAGTGAATAAACTGAACTTCCAAAAAATGTAAACATCAGAATCTGTAATTTTATTCAAATTAAAAGTTTTTAGCAAATTTATCAAAATCAGGTAAGCTATGTTATTGATTTTGTGTGATCATATTGCAGTACCTTTAATTAGTTTCCCAATTTTAAATAAATAAATTTTAATTTAAAAATTAGAAACCTACTCACCACAAAAATGTTTATACAATGTGTGATTTCTATATACACATATTGGGATTCTTGCTGGTGCTTTGGAGTTTGTGCACTGTGCTGAGATCTTCCATGTGTGATCTAATGGAGGAGATCGGAGCACTGATGGAGTTATCCGTGTGCAATGAAGATAGTCCTTAAAACCAAATCAAATCAATAAGTTTTCCAGTTTTAACAAATTCAGATATAAACTCTCTTGGTGGGTTGTTCCACAGAACCTGCAAGAATTAATGGCTCTGGACATAGAATGGATGTTCCTGTGGTTATCAACCAGCAGGTTATCCTGAATTGTCCAGCAGAGGGAGTGCCAGCACCCACTATCACATGGCTGAGGAAGAACTCACCTATTCCTGCATATGGCATGCCAAATATTCGTATTCAGGTATATTAGTTTCATGGCTTAGTGGTTATGGAAGCAAACCTCATGCAGTTTTCTTCTGTCTTCTTTTCCCTTTTCGTCCCATATGGAGCATGGAGCCACCATTGCTGCTGGTTCCTTTACAGTAAGCCTGCTTAAAAGGATTTGTGTTCTCTTGCAGTGATGGTTTATATTACAATTTGTTTGACATGATGAGGTTGCCAGCCACATGCACAACCTCGTATAAATCACATCTTATGACAAGCCTGAGGTAGCAGGAGTCTTCTGAGAGACTCCTGGGACCTGTAAGGGACATTGCTCATGTAGTACAGGTATATTATTTTCATGATGCATTGGTTGTGGGAACAAATATCATGTAATAAAACATGTACTACAATATTTGAAAGTGAACCATTTTCTAAATTGTTTTTACTAAACATGCAAATTGTTAAGCAATATTACATAAAATAACAAGCAGTTACATTAATTCCATTTATGTTATTTGTTAAAACACTAGATACATGAACAGTTTGGTGCCTGCTGTGTGACAGGTTTTAGGTTTTTCTCATCTTTCTATAAGTGAAACCAACACTGACACACTATTCGGATAGAATTTTCACAATAGATGTAGTTATTTGTTGTCTCGCATGTTTTTGCAGGAAGTATTGATTAGACTTACAAGTAAGATATATAAGATCATGAGCAGACTGTGCAAATACAAAAATAATTTGTAACAAATATTTTTTAATGAGCAGCAATATATGTGTTTGTAAAATTGGTAATAATTGCATATTATAAAAACCATACTACGTTTTTTGCCGAATTCATTTCACTTTTTATAGAATCCACAATACTTGATTGTTGTTGAATCCATTTTTACTTGTTTGTTATAGTGTAATTCATTTTACTTGTTTGTTGTTGAATCCATGATGTCTGATAGCTGAAGAATCCGTACTTCATTTTTGTTTTAATATCCATTTTACTTTGTTATCAGTACTACTTGTCTGATGTTGAATCCATAACTGCATGTTTGTTAAAGAACTCATTACTGGATGTAAAATCCATCATGTGTATTTGGTTGCAAATCCTGTTAATATCATCCATCTTAAAGGTGTTTCTTCTATTGTTCTTCAGGACAATGGCCGTCAGTTAATCATCATATCAGCACAGTTGTTAGACTTTGGTGATTACTCATGTCAGGCTAGCAACGCAGCAGGGGATGACAGGCTGCAGTTTAATGTTGCTATTATGGGTAAAGACATATTCTTTACACTTTTCAAGGAAATAAAATGTTATTATTTAGACAGATCTTAGGTGATGTGAAAACATTAGTTCTTTTTTTTCTTTCTGGGCAGTTTTAGTGAAAGCATTAATGTTGATATTTTTTTTTCTGTTTTCTATTTCACCTGATAAAACTTGACCGTATATAAAGTACGAGTCCAAATTCCTATATTTATTTTCTTCAATTGATTTCATTGGAAGCTGACATGGGATCGGCAGAGAAAATGGAAGAAGGGAAGTCCAAGGAATATATAAAAAGGAATATTATGGCAGAACTAAATGGTGGATAATGAACATGGGGGAAAAAATAGAGAGTTGCAGAGAAAAAAGGTAAATAGAAGCAATCGATCTAATAGACTATGCACCAAAGGAGCAGTGAGCATTGAGTAAATGATTTATATTTATATTGCAAGTTCTTTTTGGGATGTCAACTTTTCTGTCTTATTTGCTTTTTTTTTTTTACAGTACCACCTGAAATTGAGAGTGGGTCAAGTGAGATTGCAGAAAACGTGAATGCTCAAACTATCCTCCAGTGTGAAACTAGTGGTCAGCCAACACCCACGGTCACCTGGACAAAAGATGGAGCACCATTCCCATCAACAGGACTCAGACACAGAATGTTGCCCTCAGGGTCTCTGGAGTTCATGATAGTTCGTCTGGAGGATGATGGTGTGTACCAGTGTACTGCCAGCAACCCTGCAGGAAATGCATCACACACAATAGAATTCAAAGTTCAGAGTGAGTACTTGTTGCTGTTGTACAAATGCTTTTGTTAATTTTAGTGCCATGCAAAATTACTATGATGCTAATGATTTTGTAATTTAATTAATTAATTTTGCATTAATTATGTTTCTTCATTTTTGGTTCATGATTTCTAATTTGTTATGTTTATTCATTCCAGTTCCAGCTAAAATTCTAAACAAAGGACAAAGTTCTGTGAGGGTATCTGAAGGTGAACCTATAACACTGAGTTGTGAAGTTCAGGGTTCTCCACCACCAACAGTCTACTGGCTGAAATACAGACAGTATGTGGAAAGTGATGCTCGTAAGTTGTATGGATTGAAATAAATTTGAAAGATAATTTGGTCAGTTTGTTTGTTTGATATTTTTCCTCATAAAGCCAGCTCTAACAAAGCACAGATTTCTACCACTATAGTGGTAGAATATGAAAAGTGTTAAAGAAATCCAGTATATAGATGTGGGCTTTATTTTTCACAACATTTAGTTTCTTTATTTTGGAAACTCATAAGTTTAGTGGTTTAAATATAGTGCTTACCCGTTTTTGTTTTTCCATGGAAAAAAAAGAAGCTTGGAGATATATCAGCTGTTTTATTTTTTTACATGAAAGTGCATTAACATTTTAAAATTAATTTGAGTATTTGTTTACAAAAAATAGGGTAAAATAGAGTATTTTATGTCACCTGTTCGTTATCTGAGCCTAAATGGGGAACACTGAATAACCATACCGCTCCCTACCAACCATGTCATATGAGGTGCCAACGGAGGGTTGAACAAGCTAGCCTATCCTGTAGAAACTATATTAAAAGAACTTTAAAAAAAACATGGACAAGTCAAAGAAAGTAAGAGGTGAGAAGAAAGGTGCTGGTGTCAGAAAGAACACACATTGAATAAACATATTGATAGCGTTACAAAGCAGTCCATGTTCTGGGATAATAGAGCTAGATGGAGACCAGAAAAATATAGAGAAGGGAATAGAAAAGGAGAAAGAAGACATGATAAGACCTTTAATAGATGGCACAGGCCAGGAAGGTTTGACATGAAGGTGTGTGTGTGTGTTCCTTAGACAGTTGATTGCTAAGGATGAGGATTTGTGCATATTCTATTGAGAACAGCAAGTTATGGAAATGGAGACTGAATAGATACTTTCAAGTTAAGCATATTTATTTTGGAACTAACATTTATAGTTGATGTCAATTTGTCTTCTTTATAATAGGTGTGAAAGTTATGGAGAATGGATCTCTGTACTTCTCTAAATCAGATCGAAGAGACTCGGCTGTCTACACGTGCTTGGCTCAGAACAATGCTGGTACTGACAGCAAAGATATCAGACTCAGAGTACAAGGTAGCAACAAGGATTTTCTTTGTAACAGTCTGAGATATATTTGAATTTGAGTGTAATTCATGTGATTACATTTTTTAGATAGAGATATTTTAAGTGGTGTATATTTGATCTGATTTGCATTTTTTTTATGTTTAGAATGTGTGTATTTACTTATAGTTGATGTGATTTATGATTGCATGTTACAAAAGTTGGGATTCCAAGATACATCATGCTTCTATTTTCCAAAATTTGTGCTGCAAGTTCATTCCAAGTGCTTAGAATACAAAGCTGTCACGAAATGGATTTAGGACTAGAGACTGTCTACCTATAGTGACAAGACACTAGTGAGAAGGAAGACTGGAAAATTAGATTCAGATAGAAATATAGTGCAAAAAGTGAAAGTTGAGACCATTGGCTCCGAGGTTGAGAACCGAGGTTGATTCTTTCCTCGCCACTTCGGACGTTTAAATTGCTATGGCCTCGAACCACCTCTAACTACCCTATGGGGATAAGGTTCAATTAAGATTCACAAACACCAAGGTACAGACAACATATAGCTACTGTACTAAAGGAAATGACTGATGCCAGCTACAATTTATACAAGTTTATTATACACCTATAAACAACAAACATATGCATGTCCCATACATCAAGTGCGAGGATGCACTCCTGAAACAAAATCAAGCACAGTTTAAAAAAATGCATCCACCCCAACCCTTCTCCCACAAATGCAACCTGTATGGAGAAAGAAGGTAAGGTTAACTGAAATGAACTACACTGCACTTGATGTCGCCTACACTCCAAACTAGCTGTTCTAAATTCTAACTCTAACTCTAAGTCCACTGATAGCTGGAACGACGGCGAAGTGACTACACAATCTCTGCACAGACTTCGGTTCTACACAGCCTATCCTGGAATCTCCTGAACACAACTAACTGCACCTCTAAACTTCAGCAGCTGTCCTCTGCTATGATTCACCAAAACTAACAGTTCTGCCTATCTGTGCTGACTTCAGTAGAGAGAATGTTTACCCTATCTCTCTCCACTAACTCTGGAATTGATGACTGAGGTTTAACAGAACCCCACTGGATTCTGGACTGGAACGGTAGCTGACTTCTACCACTCTGAAATTACCTGCCCGAGTACCTATAACTGGGCCGTCGGCTTTATTATGGCCGTGAAGAAACGAACACAAAATTACCACAACGCTGGCAGCCTGCCAAATCTGCGTGTGTAACGAGCGTCAGAGCTCAGGATTTATCCACAAAAATCCTATTCGCTGGAAAATGTCTTCCCCTGGCTGGGAAAACGTATTTTCTTCCTCTCCTTCCACTACTGGCAACTAACGTAAAACCCTTGCGGTTCTGCGAATGCCCCAACTTTGCCGTGGGAGAAATTTTGTGGTCTCAAAATTCCGCTCTCATTCCCACAAAGCCGGTACCTGCTGTTTTAGACAAACAAAACAACAGCTAAACAAACCGTAATAATACATTTCAAATAATAATTAACTCCCTTACTCTTCAACACGTAACTCCCCTCTCTTCTCTCTCCCCGTCTCTACCTGAGCCCCAAAATAAAACATTTCCCGGTAATACAATCACGCAGACCGTCTGACCCAGGGTTCTGCATGACTAACTCCCAGCAACAACAATATTTTCAATGGCCCGTCTGGGCAGACGTACTGTGGCCTACTTCTTACGCTGACACTAATGCCGTAATGTTTAATACAAAATAAAACTAGCCCTCTCTAGGAATTCCTAAAATTCCCGTCAGTATGATTAATCACCTCAAAATTGAAATAAAATATTATTCCCTTAACATAAATAAATTTCATCTCCATCTTCTGAATACACAGAATAACAAAGCACAATCAATAACCTATAACCCTGTTTACGCTAGCATCTACATGCCGTCAAAAGTTATACATAATGGTTATCAATTAAATCTCAGTAGTTACAACACGTGGTTACAATTTTATGACCACGTGCTTCTCTCCCCCTCGTCCCTCTGAACATCGTATCAATAAAGATACCGTAACCACGCGCTCACGTGCTTCAATTAATACCTATTTACTCCCGTCCACAGATATATGCGTAACTATATAAATAGCGAGCATCAATACTCTCACTAAAATCACAAATGAAAATACACATTACACACGCTCCCGACTATACTCTCACTAAAATCACAACTGAAAATACACATGATTCGCAGATGCGAGTTTCTCTCCCGACCGACTTTGCAATAATACAAAGCGGTGATATCTCAACATTTAAACCATGCCGCTATTCTTTCAACAAGGAATGAAATGGACCTATAAATTTTCAAGTCTATCACTAAGATCGTATTGATGGCTCTGGAGTTAAGAATTAAATTAAACTAAAACTTCCCAAGAAACTTAAATGATCGGCTAGGACTAGAAAAATTAAATAAAGTCCTCACGCAAAAATTCATGCTTACCAAATCTCGAATGTCCAACTGAAGGCAATCGACAATATGCTTCTGGCACCCGGCTTTGGCAATTTTTTCATTAAAAGAGAAAGAGGCCATGAAATATAGGCCTTTTATAATCAAGACCCCCACGCGCCGACTTCATGACGTCATATGCGCGGCGTGGTTCTAAAGCCAATGAGAGCTCTGCATTTCAACTGCAGTTACCTCTCAGCCAATCAGAACCTTAGATCGTTCTGATGTAACGTGCATGGGTTTTAGACAAAGAAACGAGATTAAGCCTAGCCCTATACTGCGGAAATGAAGCAAAAATGGCCGCAAATAATTTAACTCCCGAAAAATGCGTATATGGCCACGCAATATCTTTAAAAAAAAAGACAATCTGGTGCCAATCCTGATCTAGCATCTATAATCTTTCTTCTAGAAAAATACTGTCTAATTCCCTACACCCCCATTCTAAACACATAAAGAAGAACCATAAAGCAGATGAGATCAAACTCCCTCGTGATCTCATCTTGAAAAAACGTAAATAATAGAAGGAGAAGAAACATGGAGAAGGATTTCCTGTAATCCCTCCTAAAAATAGTGAACAAAATGCAAGGAGAAAAAGACATGGGCCATTTGAAAGACAGAATCTCAGTACTTTCGTCACATCACTCTCCTTCAAAGATTGAGCAACGATCTCCTTACTGAAATCTCTGTGTTTCACATTGGCCCTTATTCCTGTCTACAAGGCTGTCTGTCCTTACCCCTCCTATTCAGTGTTCTTCGACCTTCCTCTTTTGCGTTTCCTCCTTCCTCCTCTCCTAGAATGAGCTCCTATGCTCCGTTGGGAGAGTTGATCTCTCTTCAGACCTGTGCCGTCTAATGGCGGGTCTGAACTTTCCCTTGCTATGACCGTCAAAAGGCTGTTCTGGTCAGCTGATGTGACCGGCGGGCGCTGTGGCGACCTGGCAATGGCGACTTCCTCGCTGCGCGTCAGCAGAGTTGTGACTGCTGGTACCGTGCGAAACTGATGCAACGTCTCGGGTTCCTCTGGTGTAGAGCCTCCGATTTCTTGCTGGGTGTCTATTGGATCACGATCGACCTCAATAGCTTCTACCTTTGAAGAAAGGTAGGTAAGATCTGCCCCTGGCAGTGGTTCTGGACTCGCTCTTCCCCTACCAATCTGAAGCGGGACAGAGCTCTCCAAAATAGCTCCTTGCAAATGCGTAAGGTCGCTTTTCTCACTCTTTTCTGGCCTGAAAAGTTGGTGAGATGAAAATGTAGACCACGGGAGCTCTCCGTCTAACACCCTGGTTCTACCTTCAACCTTGCCCTCCCCTGTGAGAGTTACTGGCGTCAGTTGGAATGTGTCCTGCAGTGACACTTGACGGTTTAAGATCCCGTTAGATCGCGGAGAATCTGAGTTAAAGCTCTCAGTAACTGGTTCCAATGTTCCGTGAAACGAATTGGAAAAGATAGCCAATTTTTCAGGCTGCTCGTTACAAGAGTTGTTTCCTGTAAACGAGATACGAGAGTTGTGGGGCCCATCTCCGTCTATAGGCAAACGGATACTCAGATCACTGTCCTCCTCCGTTTGAGTAAAGTGCTGGTCGGATGGGGCTCCAGGGCTGGTTGGAACTATATGCTCGCTCAGACCGCTATCTTGTGCCCTATGAAGATGGCGCTGGTCGTTGACATATGTAATACCGCTCTTGTCAGTATGTCCCCCACTTGAAGGAGCTAATACCATCGGGGGCCTAATTCCCGACAACAAAGAGTGTACTTCCGGAATCAGAGGCGTCGTCACCACTGTTTGGCCGGTTGGCTGAACAGGGCTGGCGGGCGAATTTGCCTCTGCAAATAACATATCACTGTCGTCAGAGGCGTTGCACCCCTCCTTGGCACGACAGCTATGTTTGAGCTCGCTCGGGGCTCCGTGAATTAGGGGTTCTCCTTTTTCACTTATCTGGCCTGCAGTAGGCCCCCTTGCATCAGCAAGGATCGGTGTGGGCGGGTTCCCCAAAACTAAATATGGGTTACCGAGAATGAAGTCGTAGGCCGGCTGAGCCGTTACAGCTGCCTTGATGGTGCCAGACACGAACCTACATTTCACCTCAATATTGGCTACCGGAAAGCACTGTGAAGTCCCTTTCCTTAAAACTCCACCAATATTCACTTTTTCCTTCGTCATCTGCCAGGGCTTCACCAGATGTCGGGCGACTATGCTGGGGTATGTAAGCCCGCTGTCAAATAAGCATGTTGTCTCAGTCCCGTTCACTTCTGCTGGCCCGCTGTTGGAAAACAACTTCTCTGACTGGAAGGGTTTCCACTTCTTCCCTTGTTTCACCCTCACAGGCCTTAAACAAGCCATCTGATGAGCGGGTTGTTTGTTTGGGCACCGTGTTGTCCAATGAGAAGTAGTCCGACAGAACCTACAATATCTCTCATTATCTCCCCGGTTCCTGACGGGTTCATGAGAAGTCGGCCCCTGTGTTCTGTTAGGCGGCTGGGAGCGCATGTTATGACTGGGAGGGAGCTCCTTGCGAGACGGCCCTTGCTGCTGGTGAGCTGAAGAGGAAGGCGAATGCGATGAAGATGCTCCTTTGTCCGGGGCTGGCAGGTCAGGGTGTTTTCTTTTCTGGCCCAGTACTTCGGCCTGTGCCGACTGGAACCTTTCAGCAAAAAGAATTATCTGGTCCAGTTGCTGGGCGCCCTGCTCCGCCAGGTACTTCCTTAAGTCCGGAGACATGTTGGCCTTTATCTGTTCGCACAGGATGAGCTCTTCGAGTCCTTCAAACGATTTAGCCAAACCCGACAACTCTCTCCAGCGAGTGAGGTAATTCCTCAGCCTCTCCGCGAACTGGGGAAAACTTTCTCCTTTCTCCAGTCGACTTTCCCTAAACATCGTTTGGCACTTCCGGGGAGTCCATTGGAATCGCTGTAACAGGGCGTTCCGCAGAGCCTCAAAGTTACCTTGGTCATCTACCAGCATCTTGCTATAGACCTCATACGCATGTCCTCTTAGAGATTGAGATAATTTGAGACACCAAAGACTATCATCCAGCCCGTATGCCTTTGCCATCCGTTCAAATTTTTCTAAAAATACCTCAATTTTCTCATTCCCGTTAGGAAAAGAGTCCATCGGAAAATTCATGGCTGCCATCCGGGGGCCCTCCGTTTCCTGAGGTGTCTGTTGCCCCTGCTCCGGGAGAATCTCCGTTAGCCGAACTGCCTTCCGAAGATCGGTACTGCAGTTCCAGTGAACGCAGGGCAAGTTCATGCTGTCTCTCTGCTGCCTTCTCCCTCTCTTGGGCTTCCCTCTGTGCTAACTTCTCCTGGGCTTCCCTCTGTGCTATCTTCTCCTGGGCTTCCCTCTCTGCTTTTCTCTCTTCTGCCTGTCGGGTCTTCTCTTCTTTCTCCGCTTCCAATTTACGCAGGTCCATCTCTGCCAGTCGGGCCCTCTCTTCTTTCTCTGCTTCCAATTTACGCAGGTCTTTCTCCGCTTCCCTTTTCTCTCTCTCCGTCTGCCGGTCCTGTTCCCTCATAATGTAAGCCCTAGTCTCGGCCTCATTCATCCCCATGCTTTTAGCTGCGTCCTTCCATGCAGTAAGTAGCTTGACCAATTCAGCCATCTTACCTGACAAATCAGCAGTACTCACAACGAGGGGAAATGACAAAAAAGGAACAAGAAAAATTTACTGTTACCTACTAGGAATATGCTGTCGCAAAAACCCGCACTCAGACTAGCACCAAGTCTGACTAATAACTACCTGAAAAAAATTCAAGTTATCCAGCTACCCAAAACCCGAATTTACTTTCCTGTCAAGAAAAAAAATTCCATTAGCCATCAATTACTTCTAAGTCATAAACAACCTTACAACCACTATCATCTATACTAACTGGAACCTGTGGAAAAAAACTTATAGCTGGATCAGTCTTAATATAGCTCAAGTCTAGGGGATTTTATAAAGAAAATCTATTTCCCAGAACTTCCTACAGAGACAATCTATGAATCTAGAATTGATCCCAAGGACGATGCCACCCACTTTGTCAAGATCACAGAATTGAACGTAACAAAGATGATTCACCGGACGATAGCACCCACTTTGTCACGAAATGGATTTAGGACTAGAGACTGTCTACCTATAGTGACAAGACACTAGTGAGAAGGAAGACTGGAAAATTAGATTCAGATAGAAATATAGTGCAAAAAGTGAAAGTTGAGACCATTGGCTCCGAGGTTGAGAACCGAGGTTGATTCTTTCCTCGCCACTTCGGACGTTTAAATTGCTATGGCCTCGAACCACCTCTAACTACCCTATGGGGATAAGGTTCAATTAAGATTCACAAACACCAAGGTACAGACAACATATAGCTACTGTACTAAAGGAAATGACTGATGCCAGCTACAATTTATACAAGTTTATTATACACCTATAAACAACAAACATATGCATGTCCCATACATCAAGTGCGAGGATGCACTCCTGAAACAAAATCAAGCACAGTTAAAAAAAATGCATCCACCCCAACCCTTCTCCCACAATTGCAACCTGTATGGAGAAAGAAGGTAAGGTTAACTGAAATGAACTACACTGCACTTGATGTCGCCTACACTCCAAACTAGCTGTTCTAAATTCTAACTCTAACTCTAAGTCCACTGATAGCTGGAACGACGGCGAAGTGACTACACAATCTCTGCACAGACTTCGGTTCTACACAGCCTATCCTGGAATCTCCTGAACACAACTAACTGCACCTCTAAACTTCAGCAGCTGTCCTCTGCTATGATTCACCAAAACTAACAGTTCTGCCTATCTGTGCTGACTTCAGTAGAGAGAATGTTTACCCTATCTCTCTCCACTAACTCTGGAATTGATGACTGAGGTTTAACAGAACCCCACTGGATTCTGGACTGGAACGGTAGCTGACTTCTACCACTCTGAAATTACCTGCCCGAGTACCTATAACTGGGCCGTCGGCTTTATTATGGCCGTGAAGAAACGAACACAAAATTACCACAACGCTGGCAGCCTGCCAAATCTGCGTGTGTAACGAGCGTCAGAGCTCAGGATTTATCCACAAAAATCCTATTCGCTGGAAAATGTCTTCCCCTGGCTGGGAAAACGTATTTTCTTCCTCTCCTTCCACTACTGGCAACTAACGTAAAACCCTTGCGGTTCTGCGAATGCCCCAACTTTGCCGTGGGAGAAATTTTGTGGTCTCAAAATTCCGCTCTCATTCCCACAAAGCCGGTACCTGCTGTTTTAGACAAACAAAACAACAGCTAAACAAACCGTAATAATACATTTCAAATAACAATTAACTCCCTTACTCTTCAACACGTAACTCCCCTCTCTTCTCTCTCCCCGTCTCTACCTGAGCCCCAAAATAAAACATTTCCCGGTAATACAATCACGCAGACCGTCTGACCCAGGGTTCTGCATGACTAACTCCCAGCAACAACAATATTTTCAATGGCCCGTCTGGGCAGACGTACTGTGGCCTACTTCTTACGCTGACACTAATGCCGTAATGTTTAACACAAAATAAAACTAGCCCTCTCTAGGAATTCCTAAAATTCCCGTCAATATGATTAATCACATCAAAATTGAATAAAAATATTCCCTTAACATAAAAAATTTCACTTCTCCATCTTCTGAATACACAGAACAATAAAGCACAATCAATAACCTATAACCCTGTTTACGCTAGCATCTACATGCCGTCAAAAGTTATACATAATGGTTATCAATTAAATCTCAGTAGTTACAACACGTGGTTACAATTTTATGACCACGTGCTTCTCTCCCCCTCGTCCCTCTGAACATCGTATCAATAAAGATACCGTAACCACGCGCTCACGTGCTTCAATTAATACCTATTTACTCCCCGTCCACAGATATATGCGTAACTATATAAATAGCGAGCATCAATACTCTCACTAAAATCACAAATGAAAATACACATTACACACGCTCCCGACTATACTCTCACTAAAATCACAACTGAAAATACACATGATTCGCAGATGCGAGTTTCTCTCCCGACCGACTTTGCAATAATACAAAGCGGTGATATCTCAACATTTAAACCATGCCGCTATTCTTTCAACAAGGAATGAAATGGACCTATAAATTTTCAAGTCTATCACTAAGATCGTATTGATGGCTCTGGAGTTAAGAATTAAATTAAACTAAAACTTCCCAAGAAACTTAAATGATCGGCTAGGACTAGAAAAATTAAATAAAGTCCTCACGCAAAAATTCATGCTTACCAAATCTCGAATGTCCAACTGAAGGCAATCGACAATATGCTTCTGGCACCCGGCTTTGGCAATTTTTCATTAAAAGAGAAAGAGGCCTATGAAATATAGGCCTTTTATAATCAAGACCCCCACGCGCCGACTTCATGACGTCATATGCGCGGCGTGGTTCTAAAGCCAATGAGAGCTCTGCATTTCAACTGCAGTTACCTCTCAGCCAATCAGAACCTTAGATCGTTCTGATGTAACGTGCATGGGTTTTAGACAAAGAAACGAGATTAAGCCTAGCCCTATACTGCGGAAATGAAGCAAAAATGGCCGCAAATAATTTAACTCCCGAAAAATGCGTATATGGCCACGCAATATCTTTAAAAAAAGACAATCTGGTGCCAATCCTGATCTAGCATCTATAATCTTTCTTCTAGAAAAATACTGTCTAATTCCCTACACCCCCATTCTAAACACATAAAGAAGAACCATAAAGCAGATGAGATCAAACTCCCTCGTGATCTCATCTTGAAAAAACGTAAATAATAGAAGGAGAAGAAACATGGAGAAGGATTTCCTGTAATCCCTCCTAAAAATAGTGAACAAAATGCAAGGAGAAAAAGACATGGGCCATTTGAAAGACAGAATCTCATACTTCTCCCTTGCTGTGACTCTGCTACTAGGAAGAAGCATGTACAAAAATGTTCAGAATTACAGCAGTTATAGCTTGATGTCAGCAGGATCCATTTACATCTTTCTTTTCCCATTCAGCTGAGCCTTCACAAGAACTGCATAAGTCTGCCAGTACTTAAGTTTCATATTCTGTGCAAATTAAAAGTTTAAAGCGAAATGTTATGACAGAACACTTTTGTCAAGTGCAACCAATACTAAATGTTTGTCGCCAGTACAGAGCCTCTATTTTGGCTCCTTGTTTTGTGCACTGGCCTACCAGATAACAAATATTGTCTCCAGTGCATTAATTGCCATAGCTGTGACAGGGAGACCCTGTTGTCAGGTTTCTCTAATGAGACAAAGAAAGGATAGGACTAGTGTTACCTCAGTCATGTCCTACCAATATGAGGCTGGCAATCTCATTGTGTCAAACAAATTAACTACAGAAACTACCACTGTAAGAGCATGTGATTGCTTGTTGTAGACCTCCTTCAAGGTAACCAACTGCAGCATTGGCTCCCTGCTGTACAGGAGCAACAAGAAAAATGAAGATGAAATAATTCAGTGAAACACTTGAGCACAAATGAAACAGATTTATTAATGACTGTGCTTATAAAGAATGTTGAAGTAGTATTACTGTGCCCAGAGTCACATCTTAGAATTGTACTGCAACTGTAGAGCTATCCGCAGATGTCTGGAAACTGAGGGCTTTCAGGGTTACAGTATGTTTCATAGTTAACTGTTCCATCATACATTTGGGATGTTTGTGGGGGATTTCTGGCATACATAAAATTGAAGGCACAGAATTTTTTCAACTTGTCTTTTTAACATTTCATCCAAATTGTTTCCTGTGCTTTGGTCTTTCTTTGTGTAATTTCCAATGCACCAAATAAAGATTCAACAGCTTTTGCTCCATCACAAAGGTACAATGTTCAAGCTCTCTGATCAATTCACCTGTCAACTCAAATAGCTTGCCTGTTTCATTTCCATCACTGCTAGTTCTCTTCACTTTCATTGTCTGAATCAGGATTTAAAACAATGTCTGTAATTTCAGAGTTGGTTCAGTGATAAACCAATTGCATGACTTTCCTCTGCCCTCTCATAATTTTGTCACAATGGAACAAGGTGCAGGCCATCTTTTCCCAGAAAATTAGTTGTGTTCCTGTGTATTAATTCAAAAATGCTTGCACCGATTATAAGGTAATGTAGTCGGTCAATCTAATTTAGTTACACCCTTTGTCTTTCAATACAGAACCTCCTGAAATTCACATGGGACAAACAGATTTTACAGTTCTTCAGAATCGAACAGTTGTTCTTCCATGCCAAGTCAGTGGCCGTCCCAAGCCAAAGGTTCGCTGGGAGAAAGATGGACATGAAATCACATCACCCTCAAACAACCAACAAGGCAGCAGAGTGCAATACATAACATTACAGACTGGTGGGCTAGCCATTCCTCATACAAGGTTCAGTAATGTTTTATATATTACATTGTTAGATATCACACTGCCTCATGTGGTTACTTGTGGGGGTAGGGGGGTCTGATGAGACAAAGAATAAGGTCACTGCTGCTACCGTGATATGTTGTAAGAGGTGGTTTGGTTTGGTAAGGTGATGGGGCTGGCAACCCTACAGCGTAAAACAAATTGCTACAGAAATGTCTCTGCTTGAACACGTAAGTGCTTTGGTGCAGGCTTTATGCATGGAGGCTACTGCAATAGTGGTTCCATGCTCCATAAAGAGCAAGAAGGGGAAAGAAGAAGAAATCACATTATCATTAACTACCGAATTGAAAAACACACTGTGGCCGGATAAAATTTGTTTCCCATTTTCATCCTGTAGGTGTTTGCACAAAGTAAGCTGTAGTTTTCGTAATTGTTTACATATTTTTGTGAATTACACGTCATTTTAAAGATAAATGAATGTACTATTACAATAAGCACCATTTGTAACTCTAGGTTGTCCAATGGCCGAGGACTTGCAATATTTTCACAATTATAACTGCTTGCGCCCCATCTCTATCAAAATCACTATTTCAATCAATGTGCACACCGTTTTCACTCTTGTCCTCGTCGCTAGATCTATTAGTCAATTGTTGAAACAAGTTTCTAACCTATTCAGCCGTTAGACGAGATGTACACGCATTTTTTGTGGTCCTTTCACTAGTCGCCACAGTAAACAGTTTTAAACGATTTGGTAACTAACCCACAACGCTGAAAAATATGAATATAATATCAATTTTCCAGTGTTCTACAACAACCATGCTTTGGGAATTTGTTTTCCGGTGGCAACTTAAAATCTCGAACCAGATCAGAAAGTGTTTCAGTACATTTTTCATTCGTTTTATTACTAAAATTAGATCGGCGCTCTGAGCGGCTCGCGGTTCAAATGATAGGATTTCAAAAGCCGGTCCCACCGGCTCGCGGTAGTTAATTTGTTAAGATGGGAAAATGTCTCGTAATTTGATCTAGTTCTGTTTTCATTCATAATACAATGTGGAGAAAAACTTTCATCTAGTTTAATAACTTTTATTTAAAGTTTTTAAGAGTTTTGGTGGAGTGGTACATGATCTGGTGTGTTGTATTATTTGAAATGTAAATTACTGTTGGGAGCCATGGTAGTGCAGTGGTTAGTTTACTGGCTTCCTCGCTCAATGGTCCATGGTTCGATCCCCAGTTGAGGTGGGATTTTTTACACCGCAAATGGCTTTAGGGTTGACCCACTGTAACTGCCTCGTTTGTCCTAGTTCCTTGATTGTCATTATGTTTGGATAGTGATGGTTCAAGGGTGACAGTTAACTACATGTGTGTCTTACGCGAATGTTCGTTTGCAGAGTGAATGTGCAACAGTTAAATTCCAAATGGTCACATCAACTTCAACAGTGTCAAGGGAAGGACACTGGAACTCATGGCTGATTAAAATTACAATCACCGGTTTATTTAACGATTACGTGGACACGGACGATAAGATGAATAGTGCATACATATTAGATTAATTCTTGACATGTGGTATTTAGCTTCCATCATGTAGACAGTTGAGCATCATAAAAGAACATCGACATATTCAAAAATGTTCAGCTTGTAATATAGAATAGCTGGCTTAACAAACGTTCTATGCGACGGTTGACCTTTCAAGGGCAATCCATCATCTTATAACCAAGGGTATGCAACCCATCAAAGAATACTCCTTCATATCTAGATTGACAACGAAATACCATCTCTGGTATTCGGATATCATAATGGAATCATTAACCTGATCAGTATATATAGACTTCTAACTTCTGACTTTTGTTTCACCTCTCCATATAAGCCGTTACTCGCATGACGGTGAGTCCATAATTCAATTAAGTAGATCCCTTTCTTTCGATAAACAATTTCATTAAAACATGTTCAAAACTTCCAATGAATTGACTCTTCAAGTTTGATCCATTCTAGTACCATCGCGTGAAGGTTCTAGCTAGAGGTCGACTTGGATAAAATGTCAATGAAAACTAATCATATAAATTTCAATCAACTAGCGAAATACCTTACTCTTGTGATACAGAGGCTATGACTTGTATGCAGGAAGCCGATCACAAAGTAACTCAAATATGCCCGAACGAAGGGCTGAAAATATCATCAGACTATCTGTCTGGCAGGGATCCTAGCTTGCTCATCCAAGCCTCTACGTCATCTGGTTTGTTTGGCAACAAGCACACTAATTTTCAAAATACCAGAAATGTGCGTTAGCGTGCGCGATAAAATTAAATTAATAATATATTAGTAACATATTAGTTGGTGCGTACTATCTTAACAGAAGCAGGACCTAATGACTACTTATGTCTGTTAATGCCTGTTAAGGACTTAGAAAGGACGCAACACCCACCCTCATGAATTTGGTACCAGAGCAACTCTGGGAAGGTTAAGGCAGCCGACGTGATGCTGACCACATCACCCCTTGTGTGCCGATGGTCAAGAAAATATAGGCCTAACCATATTCCCAATATGCCTCTATGGGCGTGTAACGGGATCCCTAAATTACTGTTCACGGCTGTTTGCCAGCGATCTTTTAGTTTTCCCTGACCGCGCTATTTATAGCTATCGTGACAGAGGTCACGTGGTCAATTTCCTAACGGGAAAAAAATGTGGCGGTGTTTACTTTTGATAGGGCTTAATTAATGCTTTTAGGCTACTTTATTATTATAAATACCGGCTTTAATTTTGCGTAAAGCTAGACTAGAAATGTTAGAGTAAATTTTAGAACAAGAACAAACATTTTATCACAATTAGAACAGAAGATAAAATAGTCTGAAATAGTGTAAAATTTACGTTTTTTTTTATATTTTGTTATGGTTTGTTTCTAATGCAATTTACACTAAAACAGTCACAATCAACATGCATAACAAATTACAGAAATCAAAAGTAGAAAACCTGCAGAAAATGGATATCAAAGTTTTGTTTTGGTTTCATGCGTCAAACATTAGTTATTGAAACATTAAATTGCAAGTCCACATTTATTACCTTAAAATAACACACCCAATTGTCCCCAAAACATGAGAGCTAACAATTATCTCAATCATACATCACGATGGTCATGTAAAAATGAGTATGGTCATGAGTAAAACGAAATGTTCAATTTAATAGATAAATAGGTGTATTTAATAAATACATCTATTAAATGATTTCCACACTCTGTTAATTCTGTCACTCTCACGCAACAGCTGCCATAATTTGCTCTAGCCCCAAAATTTAGCTCAATTATCATTCACACTTCCTTTTTTTTATAGGATGAATCTGTACATTCACAGATGGAGAAATTTGTAACAAACGAGTTTCCATTATAAATTTTAATTGTGAAGTTATATTTTTAATACTGCTGGCTTGTCTTTCAATTTTGGAAATAGTGGAATGTACAAATTCTCCTCCTTGCTCTCCATACATGCCCATTCCAAAGCCATGAGTTCTGATCCAGTCTGCGCAATGTTTTTCTAATATGTGCTATTTAGGAATTGTCTTACTGGGGAATAGCTTTCTGAACAAAGACTTATAAGTCTCTATTAATGCTGTTATTGATTCTTTACTAATTGGTTTACTGTGTGATATTTTGTTGTGTACTTTCTCAAATGCTTCTTTCAGTGAGTTGAATTGTTCTTGGGCAATAAAAGCTATGTTAGTTATATCTTGTCTGTAATTTTCAGTGTTTGTGTAATGATTGCTCTTCTAAGATCTTTATAAACTTTTTGTGTGAGATATCTGTGGCAGTGATTCCCTATGAATGCTCTGCTATGATAAGCCTGTGGTATGATTTTGTGTTTGGCTAGTACCTTGTCCAAGTGTGAGCAAACTGGACCAGACCTAGCACACAGATCTTGAAACTGAAGTTTGGCCAGCATATCTTGTGCATTTTCAAGTTTAACTTTAAAACTATCTGTCTCCTCCTTATCCTCACAAAGTTCAATACCTGCCTGAAAAAATTCAATTTTAGCTTCTAATTCTTCTGCCTGTTTCCAGTTCCAACCAAATCTCTTCAAGTTCTTAATAGTACTAATGTTTGCATGTATCTCTTGCGGATTCTCAAATATCTTTGCGTCTATTGTATCAGCTACCTGTTCTAGAAGTCTGTGGTGTTTCAAAACAATGCCTAATAAAATATGAAGGTAAGGAGGAGCTACATTTTCAATTTCAATCTCTAACATTGGTTTGTGTAAACAATTATGGTAACGTGCCACTTGCCTTTTATTCCCTTTCCCATATTTCATATATCTATGTAATCTCTTATCAACATTGCCAAACTTCTTGGTTTGCAAGTTGTATGCTCTCTGGGTGTCTTTATTTCCTTGTTTTGCTGGAGACACCACAGACATGGGTATATTCCTTGAACTCCAGACAAACCAAACATTTTCATCAAAAAGTCATAATCCCCGAATAAGAAAACAACAACTTTTTTACCATCCTACTCTAAATCTTTTAGTGACTCTATCTGAGCTTTCATGCCATTCATAAATATTTCTAAATTATCATATGTATCTCTGACTCTAGCCATTGATAAAAGGATGGTATTAGATTTAGAATTTGGTTTCTCTAAATTTACTACCTGCATTGTAACTTTGAATAAAAGAAGATGTACAAACAGTTACTTAGAATTCTTTGGCAGCCGTCGTGTGCACAGGATTGTCTACCAAAGCACACTAATGGAACAGTCCTTATCTCACACACAATAAAAAAAAGACATTCATATTATAAATACAAGATTAACAAGACTTGAAAGATAGATCAAAGTATTGTGGAAGTAATCTATCTATAGCTTTACATGTTTTCTGACGCTTATATACGCAGCTAAATATCATTATAAATGAATGAAAATGCAAAAACAGATGGCGCTTTACAAAAAGTTCTTTTTTTACAACCTTTTTTATTTAAGATTTGCGAGTATCTGGAATGCGTTTACAGTGATTTAAATGTTATAAAATCTGGTGACAATATGCTTGTTCTTGTAATGCCAAACTCACAAAACTGACTACCACACATTCTCAAGATATGAAACCCAAAAAAAAAGTATGTGGAAATAATCTTTAGCTTCCCTTCGAGAAGTCTTTATAATTATAAACTCAAACGAATGGGCCGATTTTTAGATATTAAATTAATGAAAAGATTACTTATTTTATGAATTTCCTCAAATGATGATGCTGTTTTCAAAAGTCTGTAACTCCGTCAAAACTAATTTCAAACAAATAAAAATGCAATCAAAAATAGAACACAGAACAAAGTTATAGTACACAAAAGAATTTTAGCGCTGTGTTTATCCAGAATGAGTGTGTAATGATTTATATTTTACACACACATCAGCTGATTTTCCCCGCCAAAACCCTCAGTAGTTTTTTACGGTGCATATGAAAATTTTATACCCGGTGTCAGAATTCCGGTCACCGAAACTAAAAGATCACTCTGGTATAAGGCACAAACAGCCGTGTGTTATGCATAAAGTACATACAGTCTTTACTGCTGTTTTCAAAGTTTTGAACCTGTCACAAATTGTAGTTGATGTGCAAAAAAAATTATTTCTGTAGAATAATCCTTGAAACGGGAAATATTCATTATTTTAGAAAAAATTTATTTTTTCTGAATTAGTGGCTGGGGAGAATTTATTTCCTTTGAATTAGTAATAATTTTATTTCAGATATCCGACGTATTACAAAAAAATTAAGAATACATTTTTTGGAAACAACAGATGTTCTTAAAAAAATCATGATGTGATGTTCTTTAAAGCAGTAGATGTTCTTAGCATATTAAGCTAGATTAATTTTTAAATTGTTAATGGTCTGTGAACATTAAGATTATAATTTTCTTTTATAATTTTCTGTGAACCAGGGCTGAAGATGCTGGTAGCTATACATGTGTAGCAGAGAATAGTGCAGGGGAGACAAGGCAGAAGCTCACACTTACTGTACAAGGTTTGCTTATATAATCCAAATTTTAAAAGTTGGTGTCATGAAGCATTTGTATTTCTTCTTTATTATGTCAGTGATTTGCTGGACGGTACAACATCAACAAAAATGTGAAAAGAATTATGCTTTGTTAAACATTTCAGTGAAGACTCAATATTTACAGAAAATTCAGTGTTTCACTTATCAGCTGCTATAGCTCATAATTATAAATGTTTAAAAAAATGAAAAGAAGAAAACAAAAACAGAATTGTAATTTTCTTAGTGAAATATGCACATTTTAAAATGTAGAAGCTTATTATTGACTTTCAGATGAAGTATATGCAGTTTAAATGAAACTAAAAAAAAATGCTATATGGCTGTGAGGAAATTTTCCACTGTATATTATATTTTTAAATCCCTGTTTTAAGGAAACTTAATCAACATTTTTTATTCTCTGCTTGAATTGTCCCTTTATGTTTTTTTAAGGCAAATTTAACATTGCCTGGTCATGTCACAGCATTTGTAATGAATAAAAATATTAAGACAGAATTCCACAGATGTCTAATTCAGAGAAAATTGGACTTAACAGTCGGCACCATATTAATTTTTTCTGAAATGTCTCAGTGCATTAAGGATCCCATTACACGCCAATTGAGGCATATTGGGTATATGGTGTTAGGCCCATACCCAGAGTTGCTCTGATACCCAATTCATGAGGCTTGATTGACCCCAGAACTGTTTGTGGTCTAAAAGATTCCACCTCAACTGGGGATCGAACCATGGACCACCGAGCTGGGAAGCCAGTACACTAACCACTGTGCTACTGCAGCTCCCAAGATGTATATTAATTGTATCTAATATCATTTTTGACAGAAGTAAAGTATACTGTTCAATAGTTGAAAATCTAAAGTGTCATGAAACTTAAAACATTCAAAAATTGAAATGTTCAACCAAATATTTTTTTTATTTTTATCAAAATCAGATATGCAGATACTGATAGATTTTGCCAGAATGTACCACTTATTGTCAGTCCATATACTTTTTGCATCTCCTGAACTGTTGCCTTATTTTGATTCTACTTTGGTTGATCCCTCTCAGGTATCTCCCATTTATTCACCTCTTTCCAATTATCACAGTCTGGTGTTATGAATCTGACTTTAGTAATGGGCACTTGTTTAGTCCTATATTTTCTGTTTTCATTCTCCATTGCTGTTCCAAAAATTCTTCAACTGTTGCATATATTCCTCACTGTAACCTTTTTATTTTCAGAATATTGTGAATGAGTTACGTCTTGGTTAGTTGTGCTCAGGTCTGAGAGCCAAATATGACTCAGGTTATGATTGGTTGTCGGCGTCTGTGGTCTAATGGATATGAACGCAGTTTCATTATCCAGATATACCAGGTTCGAAACCTGCTGCAGGCGGTTTGGTGGCAGATCGCTTTGTGTAGATTTTTAACAATGGTATAAGCGCCGTACCGTTCAGAAAGCAATGGCAAACTACTGAATGAAAAAAAAATGCCTAGAAAAATCACAAACAGCCAATAAAAGCTGGGGTTGATTGCCACGTCCTGTAAAGGATAAGCAACTAACTATGATTGGTTCTTTTAGATGGCTAATTTATTTTTAATGTGATACAATATTTTATGTCAGAATGTATTTCTTACAAGATATAATACAGTTAATTCTTAAAATGTTATTTGAAAGTAATTACATAAAGAAATCTGTCATTGTGAGGCCATGCCATCTATTCATAAATTACTTTTTTGCCACACAGTTTTAAAAAAAGGGAAAATGCAGGGGCAGGTACTAGTAACCTAAACTCTGTAATTTTTTACATTTTTTTCGTACAGTTTCATTTATGAAAACAGAGGAACTTTCACACTGATTTTGACATATTTAAAAATCATTTGTAGTTATGCATGTAATCAGTACTCACTACTTACCTATAAACAAATAGTGAATTTTTTGTCATGCATTTTAACAGTGCCGCCAATGATTGAAGCAGCAGACCACCAGTTTGTAGTTTCAGTAGGAGAATATATTTCACTGCCCTGTGTGACAGTTGGTTTACCCACCCCAGATATTACATGGACACGAGACCGGCGTCGCATTGATCCACGTGACCCAAAGTACATTATAGGCTCTGATGGATCTCTTACCATTCAGGATATAAATGTAAAGCACTAATTCTGATTACAATTTCAAAGATAATCTTATTTATACAGTCGCATATATATTGTGTTTGTAAATATGGCTAAAATGTGTTATGCATCTTTACGCATTGTCAGAGAGAAGTTATGTGTTAATTATTTTAGTTTAAACAGCACCCAGATATTGACAGAGATAATTTACTAAGTTTATTGACTTTGGAGCTTTTTGTATTTGCACACATGTAACAAGAGTGTCATAACTGCTTTGCCTGCCAGTTTTCTTGGAGCATTAACCTTCATTTCATGCCAAGCCTTCTTGCCTTGTGCCATCTGTTCATGCTCTTTCTGCATCATTTGTCGTACTTTTACTTTTTCATTCCACTGTTGCCATGAAGCTTAGTGGTGAACTAAGTTTGCGTACTTTAGCCAAGTGTGTTTCATTGATTGTTATGAGCCCGTGTTGTTGAAGAACTTCTGTGATATCTATCCATCTGCCTCTTGTCTTCCCCATGCCCTGAAACCAGATCTTCTATCCTTTGTCATTATCCTAAAAAAGAGCATAGCAATAACTTACTGTTATCAGAATCTGTCATGACCTAAAGGAAGAAAGTTCTGTGTTTGTTTAATAGTGGCTGTTATTAAAGCATGACTGAAAAATAATATGAAAATAGTGCTTGAACTGAAACAATAACTTTGTGTTTATGGAGTTTCAAGAACCTACAGAACATATGCATGTTACATTCAGTAACACAAAGAGACATTACAGTAGAACAAAGAATTGACAGCACATTTGAGAGGAAAAATATTTGGTCATCTGTCTGACAGGCTGGTGACACAGGTAGCTATGTGTGTACAGCAGAGAATATTGTTGGCACAGATTCACAGAGTAGACTACTGAGAGTTCAAGGTGAGATATATCATAAGTTTACATATTGTTTTATTTGCTAAAATCTTAAATATCAAATCATGGTTGAATTTCTGTCAGATGTCAGGTCTGAAAAGGAAATAGTTCTTGTAGAACATGTCAGAATTTGCATAAGCTAGTGACAGCATCAGCATTAACAACCACAGAGCATTCTAAAACAGACTTGCAGTCTGAATGCTAACATTTTAAAATCAAACCAGACTGTGCTTTCTACTTTCTCAGTACCACCAGAAATCATTACACCACCCAGAGACAAAGAGCTGACAATCAATAGCAACTTCCAAATGAACTGTGTTGCTAGAGGGGTCCCTACACCAGCTATAACGTGGATGCTGAATGGAAGACCACTAGCTAGTAAGTTATACAACAATGACCACCCCTGTCCCGTTTTTTTTCTTTGATCATCAACTTGTTATCTTTCCCAGTAGGTTCTTTTGTTGTAGTAGTTATTTACCATTGAGAGAGAAACGAGAACTGTGCAGGAAATAGTGTAGTTTAAAATTTGTAAGCACAATCACAGATGCTGTTTGTATTTCTTCTGTATTCCAGGACTTTTGTATTATGGTTATGTTTTCCATAATTTTTTCTGTATATTGTTTCTATGTTTTTCTCAGGTTTTACTATTGATGAGACATTTTTTTCTTTCTATTGTTTCTTTATAAGCTGTTTTATGCTTCAATCTTTGAGTTTTGATTACTTATAAAATGACCTAACTATAAATACCAGCAACAACCGCACAAACAAAAGTGGACTAACAAAATTACAATCGGTATAAAAAATCCCAAATTATCTGTCCTTGAACCAAACATTGTTTCATTTGCTGTTATGTAATTCCCAGATTTACATATGCATGTGAAAAAGTTTGACAGCAGATTTAGGAAGAATAATACAGGTATTTTTTTTTTTTTTCGTACGCACGCTAATACTCGAGGCAAAATCTCAGGTTATTATTAATGTCTAACCTGACATTGATTTTACGTGAGTATCCCTTTTTTCTTGTACAGAGACAGGTGTCCCTCACCATTCAGGCAGATACTCGCCGATTTCGGAGGTACCCATTAGAGCTGGGTCGGCTCACGAGCCGCCAATCCCCGGTCGACGACACTCCTTCAAATGTTCTCGCCAGGTCTTGAGTTAATCCAGTCCAAATCCCGGTCGACGAAAAATCCTCAAATGCCGTCGCCTCGGGTTTGATCCTGGATCACCCGGTCGCCAGAGCGGTGTGGTAACCACTACGCTAGCGCGGCTCCATACAGGTATTAGAAATGAGATATGATAGAACAACCTCTGGGATACCACAAATCGATCATATTACACATGAAGAGATAAGACATACAATTATAAAGCTATAAGACTATATGAAGACCATCTCACAATAATAAAGAGATGAAAGCTGACATGATGTGGCCACTCATCTTGATCAGATGGACTACCAAAGATTTTCCTTTACAGCACGGTGCCAGGCAACAGAAGACAGTAGGGAAGAGATAAAAATAAGTTTATTCCTGTGCTTGGCATATTCTCATAGGATATGCATCCTCATTCATTTCTTCTTGAGGAGTATTCAGAGCAGAGACTTCATTCATGCTCACATACACTTTTTTTCACTATTCACAGCTCCTCCAAGTCTGAATGGTGGGAGTACAATCACAGTGAGAAATGCCATGAAAGAGGATGCTGGAGAGTACACTTGTGTGGCAACTAACCCAGCCAATGACCAGCAGGTTACAGCTAGTGCAAAAGTTATAATTAAAGGTCAGTTGATGTTAAATTTTTTGGGGTATATTTGTCATATAAAATTGAATACAGCACAGCTGTTAATACATTATAAAGTATATGAAAAGTTATATCCTGTTCATACCAATCAACATTTTGTTAATATTTTGGTAAATTTGTTTTTCATTAGTCACCAGAATTTCTTTATGGATCATCATCGTTTGCCTTTTCCCATCCCAAGGAGCATGGAAATA
The DNA here is from genome assembly GCA_024509875.1 of Oreohelix idahoensis. Classification (NCBI taxonomy): domain Eukaryota; kingdom Metazoa; phylum Mollusca; class Gastropoda; order Stylommatophora; family Oreohelicidae; genus Oreohelix; species Oreohelix idahoensis. The sequence goes on along the minus strand of JAMPIV010007122.1, from coordinate 573,267 downwards.
TATATATATAAACAAATAAAACGGTATTGAATCAGTTTTACAAATAAACAGGAAACAAGGGACATTTTGGGCTTGACCCTTCATCAGCCACAGTTACAAACAGGCAACAAGGACTACTATTTACTTACTTACAAGGAGCATGGAGACACCACTGTAGTTGGTCTCCTTACAAAAAGCCTATACCAAAACATTCATGGACTTTCACAGCATTTGGTTTTTTTTGTTGTAGTTTGTTTTACATGATGAGGTTGCTAGCCCCATGCTCATCCTCGTGTTAATTTGCTCTTACGACCTGCCTAAGAGAGCAGTAATCATATTATTTCTTTGTCTAATATATACACAGCTATTTGCTAAAATGATGTCTGATTGTGACATTTTGCAGTTCAGTATTTTAGCTCTCTGTCTATAAAACAAAGAGAAATCATGGATTAAGTCAGTGTTTGCCTTCATGTCACATATCTTTTTATTTTGTCCAGCGGTTTTTGTGACATTTTGTGGTATTTTTTTCAAAACCATCAAGCAACCCTTAAAAAAGCACATTGTGCCACATATTCCTGTTGTACATGCTACAGATATGTCAGTATAGAGACCTAACATTTAGGCCTCTGTCTATTAAATTATTGACATAAACCTATACATTCCACACATAACTGTCAAAATACTAGATAAAGTTTGGTCAAGATCTTTTATATAAGAACAAACACATGCTCTAATATAACTTCTACACATCATGTCCCTTTGGCATAGAAGCTCATTCTCAGCAGTGTTCTTAAAAGTTTATAGCAACCATTTTTTTGAGTTAGTGTTAGTTGTATATAAGCATTACCTCGTCATCTACACAAGCACACACGTTTCAGAAGGGACTCAGTAAAAGCATGTTCAATTCGTAGCCATGTTTATTTACAGAATATCGTACATGTGAAGATTCGCATATTATTACAATGTGTGGTTCGTATTATTAATGTATCATATTATATTACATCCCCCCTTTTTTGAAAAAAAAAATGTGTGCAAACATTTCCAACAAAATGTTTCATGTGAGAAAGGATAAGTATGTGTAATGCTCAGTGTGAGTATATATATGTCACTGTCTGTATCGGCTGGGAGGTGTCACTGTACGGCCAGAACGAGTGGTGTAAAGTGCTGGTGGTTCTGCGGAAGTCCCTGGTTTAGCTTGAGTTGGTTGTGATTTCGGCCTTGGCGCTTGTTGGTTTTGTGGGGCACCAAGGTCTGGAGTTACTGCGTTGTCTGTTGAAAGCATGGGAATTCTCTGTTCTGTTGTATTCTGTGGGATTTCTCTTATGTCCACTCTGTTTCGCCTCAGGAGATTGCTGTTGCTGTCTGGTCTTAAAGTATAGCTCCTGGGTTCAGGGTTTCTGGAAATGATTGTTGCTTTTGACCATGTGTCATTGTTGTGGTTGTAGGTAGTCACATGCTGACCAGGATATAATGGTGGTAAGTCTTTAGCACATTTGTCATAGTTGGATTTCTGAACTTGCTGACGATGCTGAAGTTGATCGTATGTGCTGTCTCTATGTTGTGGACGGAAGTGGACCTTAGATGGTAGAAGGTCTTTAATTCTTCTATCAAACATAAGTTCTGCTGGACTGTCGATCTTACTGTCTACCGGTGTTGTTCTCCATCTCAAGAGTGCTAGGTGTACATCCTCTGTTCTTGTTTTCTTCATGATTGACTTGATAGTTTGTATCTGTCTCTCAATGAAACCATTAGATTTAGGGTATCTAGGTGATGATGTTGTGTGTTTGATCTTCCAGTCCTTAGTGAAGTTTCTGTATGCTTGACCTGAGAAATGTGGACCGTTGTCTGATCTAATTTCATCTGGGATGCCAAACATGCTGCAATACTTCTTTGTAATGTCTGCAATAACAGCTGATGGTGAGGGTTGTGGAAGTTTCTCAATGATGGGAAATTTGCTGTAGTAATCAGCAATAATAAGATAGTCATTATTGTCGATTGAGAAAATATCAGTTCCTATAATGCTCCAAGGGCTCAATGGTATGTCTGATGGTATGAGAGGTTCTCTGCACTGCCTATTTGCATGTTCTTGGCAAATTGAACAGTTTTTACATAGTGTTTCTATGTCCTTGTTTATCTGTGGCCAGTAAACATCTTTCTTTGCTCTCAGTTGTGTCTTCACAATACCAAGGTGACTATTATGGAGCTGTTTAAGGATGATATCGCGTTGTGTTTCTGGTACAACAATGCGATCTCCTTTAAGGATCAGACCATCTTCGATGCTTAACTCGTCCCTCATCGAGTAGTATGGACGGATGTGTGTTGGAACTTCCCTGATAGAGCTTGGCCATCCATGGTATATCAGTTCTTTGAGAGAGTTAAGGATAGGATCTCTCATTGTGTCTTCTCTGATGTGCTCAAGCCGATTATCGCTAAACTTGACAAAATCAACTTTGATGTTTGGGGTAAGATCTGCTGTCTTGTTGGGGTTTGGTAATCTGCTGAGAGCATCTGCAAGACCTATATCCTCTCCTGGGATATACTGAATATTAAAATCATAACCTTGTGTTTCCAATAACAGAGCTTGTAGTCGTGGTGGTGCTGAAGCTATTGGTTTTTTATGAATCATCTCAAGTGGCTTATGATCTGAGAGAATTGTAAATGGGCGGTTGAAAAGAAATGTGTGGAAGCGTTTGATTCCAAAACGTACAGCTAGCATTTCTCTTTCAATGTTTGCAAGTTTCTTTTCGCCAGAACTTAATGATTTGCTTGCGTAAGCTACAGGACGAAGTTCTTTGGCATAGTGTCCTTCAGGATTTTTGTCTGGTTGCAAAAGTGCTGCTCCTAGGCCTTTCAGACTGGAATCAACCATGAGAAAAGTGGGTGCTTGCATGTCATAGTATTTCAAGCATGCATCAGATGATATGAGGGTCTTCAAGTGGTTGAATATGTGTTGGTAGTCTTCTGACCATTCATACGGAGTTTCATTCTGTAGTAGAGATCGCAAAGGTTCTGCAGCAGCTGACAAATTTGGTATGAATTGTGCTAGGAAATTGACAGCACCTAAGAATTGTTGCAGTTCCTTCTTTGTAGCTGGTGTTGGCATGTCATGAATATCTTCAACCTTTTTAGGGTCTGGTTTTACACCATTCTGGGTGTACAGCAATCCAAAAAATTGTATCTCCGTTGCCTTAATTGTACACTTTTTGCTGTTGAATGTTAGCCCATTGGCCTGTGCTACATGCATCAAGTTAATCAAGTTACGGTCGTGTTCTTGTTCTGACCTGCCGCAGACTACAATGTCATCCGCAATAGCCACTGTACCAGAACATTGCTCAACAATGTTGTCAATCTTCTGTTGGAAGATGTCTTGTGATACATTCAAACCAAATGGGAGTCTCTTGAAACAATATCTGCCGAATGGTGTTCGAAAAGTTGTAAGGAGTTGACTTTCCTCTGCTATCTCAACACTCCAGTATCCGTGTACAGCATCTAGTTTAGAAAAATATTTGGCATTGTGGAATCTGTGAGTTATCTCTTCCACTGTATGCATTTTGTGTGGACAGCGCTTTAGACTGTTGTTTAAGTGTTTTGGGTCAAGGCAAACCCGAAGAGAACCATCCTGCTTCAGAACGGTTGTGATACTACTACACCAATCAGAATGCTCTTCAACCTTTCTAATAACATCATTCTGCACCATCTTTTCTAGTTCTGTGGCAAGTTTCTGTTTAACATGTATAGGATACTTTCTAGGTGGGTCTATCTTTGGCTCAGCGTTGTCTTTTAAAAAGAATCTTGCCTTTCCTGGAAGTTTGCCTATTCTGTCGAACTGTTCTGGGAATCGCTGTTTAAGGTCATCTACTCCAGTGACGTGTAGAGTAAGATGTTCTTTTTTGTCAGCTTTAATGTTGTTAATAGTTACCACACTCAGCTTTTCGCACATTGGTAAACCCAAAATTGCAGGTCCTTCAACATCTACCAAGTAAAATGTTGACGATGTCCATTCAGAGTCTCTGTATAAACATTCAAGTGTTACTGCTCCGAAACAGTCTATACTTGTTCCATTGTAAGCTCTTAGCTTTGTCCTGCCACTCCTACTTTTTACATCCCTTGTGGGAAATCCTTGCTTATCCACCTTGTCAGGCATGATCTGTCTGAATATTCTTAAGGGTAGAGTGTTACCTTGGGCACCTGTGTCTATCTTGAACCGAATATATCTTTCTTTGTGCCTTTTAATTCCTGGTATTCGGAATTGTACCTTGCAGAAAGCCTGCGTTCTCTTTGGTTCATTACTGAAAGTTAGTATCTTCACAGTATCAAATGTGGAAGGATCACTTTCTTCACTGGAGTCAAGGTCCTCAGTCATCATAAAGTGTGTTTGTTTTGATGACTCTCTGCTGTGAAAGTTGTGTTGAGCACTGTCTTGTTTCCTCTTGAAACATAATTTTATCCAGTGGCCCCTCTTTCTGCAGTAATGACATGTAGAGTCTTTAGCTGGACAGTGGTTTTGTATGTGGTTTAGGCCACAACATTTACACATAGCACCTCTGCTTGTGTTGTGTTTTTCTTGTTGTTTCGAACCAGTTGCTTTGTTGTGTCTAGGTTTATAGCTTTTCACTGCATCCACCTGGGCTGCTACTGTACCTTGCTGAATTTGTTTAATGTTTAGTGCTTGTGCCTCGTGTTTCCTGCCTTCATCCAGAAGTTGTTGTAAAATTAGTGTATCACTCTGGCTCAGTATCCATTTCTGGAACTCTGGCATTGGTGTGCTGAGAAGGATCTGTTCGATAATTCGCTCTTTTTCTTCTTCTTTGTTAAATTTGCATACACTTGTTTTTCTCCTTGATGCGAGTGAAAAAATCATCTAGACTTTCACTAGGTTTCTGTCGCAGGTGGTGGAGTTCTAATCTTGCCGCTCTAAAGTTTGTGTGCTTTATGATCAGACGTTTTTCAAATTCGTCCAATATGGCTACGGGGTCGGTCGCTGACTCAACAGGCATGGCGGTAGCAAAACTGTTGTAAATTTTCAAACCTTCATCGTCCAATGCTTCTAGGATGTATGGAGTTAGGGTTTGTCCTTCCAGACCAGTGGTCTTGGAATATAGATCTATGCGTTGGCGCCATAACAAGAAAGCTTCACTCTTATCATTTCGACCGGCAAATCGCATTTGCGGTGCGCTGCGGTAGTGTTTAGACTCCATGGCTGACCTCGATGACGAAAATTAGTCGAATAAACTGTACTCACGTGTTATCGTGTAGCTGTTTTGCGTCAGTCCGGTATCGACCGCTGCCACCATGTAATGTTATGATGTATGTATATAAGCATTACCTCGTCATCTACACAAGCACACACGTTTCAGAAGGGACTCAGTAAAAGCATGTTCAATTCGTAGCCATGTTTATTTACAGAATATCGTACATGTGAAGATTCGCATATTATTACAATGTGTGGTTCGTATTATTAATGTATCATATTATATTACACTTTCGTCAGGGTCAGCGAACCAGAGCTGACCAAGACCCTACTCCACCTCCACGTGGTGGTCCTGGAACAGGCTGCATCACTGCAGTCTGGCTGAGAGAGTAGGGATCGAAGAGGGAAGGCAAACCCGGTCCCAAAAAATTCCGTGCTGAAGTCAGATGTGTTGGCCGAAAGGCGCAGATATCGCAGCTCCGGTGTAAACAGACACAACGCAACCAACGTCCTTTTCAGGATGAACGAGGAAGAAGAATGGCTAAACAGAGTCAGAAACATAACAAATATGGAAGGATAAGGTAGATGGATCAGGCATACATTGGTGAAAACAACTTTTAGTACAACTCATCAGTTAAAGAAATGGATGCAACAAATAAAAAGGAAGCGGGGAAGGCACTAGGAGACGAGGTATTAAGACAATAACTAATAGATGGAGAACATACCTGGAGAGAGATACTGAAAGTGACATAGAAATTATTTCAGTAAAAGCATGTAGTCATTGGCTTATGTGACCAATGACGTCAAGGGCCTTGACTTATTTTTATGTTTTTATGCAGGTCTGTTTTAAGAGTTTTACATGCTTTTTGAGAACCTAATATTAAGTATTGCTGTTGTAGGAGGTTGTTTACAATGATGTTTTATGACTAAATGTTTTTTGCAATGCATATTCAGAAAGTTCTATTGAAAAGTTAGTTGTCAGTAGTTTGGATAGTTACTTTTAACTATAATTGTCTATAATTCTTGTCCTTGTCACCTGTTTGTAGCTGTGGCTGATGAAGGGTGAAACCCAAAACGTCCCTTGTTACCTGTGTAACGTTAATTTGTAATACTGATTCCATACTATTTTATTTTTTAATTTATATATTTGCTTTTAACCATGCTGTTTGAGGAGTTTTTCAGTTTTGCCCCTCTTTTTTTCATGACCCAAGTACCCCCAGTAGTAATAGTGCCACCTGGAGATTGGGCTGTGAGAATTGCTGAGAAGGTTGTGCTGGACTGTTCTGTGGGTGGTGACCCAGCTCCAGAAATTCTTTGGACAAAAAATAGCAGACCTGTAGAACTAAATGATAGGATACAGAAACTGAGCAATGGATCTCTTGTCATCTATGATCTTACTGTAAGTACACAGTAAACTATTATTGTTAGTTATGGATCTCACACAATGGCAGATAACTATTTTGATAATTGCTGATAACTAAGAATTTCAACAAATCTCACAGAAAAGTTGATGGGGTTTTTATATTTGTTAAGGCGGCAGGCGTGATACTGACCACATCACCCCTAGTGTGCCGATGGTCAAGAAAATATGGGCCTAACACCATATTCCCAATATGCCTCAATTGGCGTGTGACGGGATCCTTTACCTTTTTCTCTAACAGACAAAACCATAAGACCTTTGATCAGAAGTGTTGTACTAAACACTAGGGATGTGATGTGTGAGTAATATTGCAATCAGGAAACTTGTCATTAGCTTGCAATGTCCCTATAATCCAAAGAATTACATTTGGAATAAATCTGTGAATAATATGATATTATTTCTGACATTGTATTGTAGGTGCTTGTGAAAGAGCTCGTGATTTAACTTTTAATTTTTATTGCATTCTTCATTTTCAACTGTACTTATATATTTATATGGAAAATTATAATGACACCCCTTAATATCCCTAACTTCACATTATGAGATAAGTGACTACGAAATTTTATATTCAGATGTAGTACCAGTGCATTTGCAGGCCATTTTTTTGTACAAGTCAGTTTTTTTTAATTTAGAGAAACAGATTTTCAGAAATAACCCAGAATAAGTTTTTTTTGTGTGGCTTGTTTCCTTTTTGTATTGCAATTTCTTGTTTTTAAGATAAGAAAATGATCTTGCAGGATTGTTTTTAATTGCATCCCAAGAAAATGAAGCTTATATCAGCTTGTCAAGTTTCAATACCATTGTCAAAAACATTGATGTAGTTTTTAAATATATATTTCACAGCTTTGGCACTTAAATAAAAATTCAGTTTTTGTGCTATCGGAAGAAGTGTTGGGTTTGATGCTAGTCACTTATCATGTAGAAACTTAGCTAAATTAATATAAGACAAACATAAAGGTATGTTATCAGGCACTCGTAGGAAATAAAGAAGTAGAACACTAGACAACAGAAAAACAACAGACATGAGTGGCTTACCCAGGATTTGAACCCTGGACCTTCCGTGCGACAACCCCGCCTAGCTATGCAAGCGAATCACACTATCCTCCCTGCCATCTACGCATCACCAAAAAATGATGTTTCGATGACAGGTCATTAGTGTGAACCGCTATACATAACACCGGAGGTTTACCATGGGCAGTTCAGCCTATTAATGACGCAATCACTTCTGTTGTTCCCCTATTATACTGTATAGGCCAGTCCAACAAGACAAAGACCTTAATACTGTGTCCAGTAAATGATAGTAGACTTAGAACAGTAAGAACAGGACAGAGGGTAGGTTTGGTATTGTATAAACATTTATAACACATAAGAAAGGGAAACCCGAGGCCTGTAAACAGTAAATTAATATAAGACAAACATAAAGGTATGTTATCAGGCACTCGTATAAAATTCTCAGAGAAACCAGCTAATTAGAAACTTAGCTAGCTTCATATACATAAAGTAGATTAAGAACAAGTCATTCAAACAGCCACACATGATAAAATTGGCCCTCCAGAGTTGAGCCTATTGATGCAGGGTTGTGAAAGCCAGAAGGAGTAACCATAGAGATATGTTGGAGAAATTCCAGAAGTTGCAGTTCAATAGGATACTGTGCTCAAATTTGATAATGGATAAGATACATACTGAGAAACCAGCTAATAGCATCACATGCTTCTCCTTCTTATGTCAGTCCCAGAATACAAGAAATAGATAGAGACATACATATACACTCTCACACACAAATGCATGGTAAAGAAATAGAGACAGATGTTAAAAAAGCTATAAAGAGGACTTGGAATTAACTTGAACAGATAATTCATGACAAGACGCATGATTTAATTGTTCCTCAAAGGGCTTAACTCAAGAAATGAAGAATATCTCCCAAAAATATTAAACTAACATAAGCCTCATTTTGTGATGATCCATTTTATTTCCTGTAATACCACTATATATTTTATCATTCATCACATCATATCAAGTACTGCATTTATTAACATGTTGCTATTCTGAGTTTTTCATGTTTGTATAAAATGATCTCAATGTCTCACGCCTAAGGCATCCGATGCAGCCACATACAAGTGTATAGCTATCAATGATGCTGGCACATCAGAAGCACAGTCTGTTGTTACAGTCAAATGTAAGTTTGCAAACTGAAAATATGTCTTAGCATCCATTAAATTGTGGCTAATTTTTTTTTTAGTTTTAAAATATATATTTAATATAAACACATCATCACACCTAATATACTTGAGTTTATGTAAGGTAAAATTCACCTTTAGCGACAGTTCGTATCGCGACTTCCCTTTAAATTGTACTTGATAAAAGTAGAAAATGTTCATGCTTCTAATTTTTGTTGAAAACATACTTTTACTCTGCTTCTGTAGCTGAGCCCAAGTTCAAGATAGAACCAAGTGATGCTTTAGTTGAAGTAGGTCAGACTGTTATATTTGACTGCACTGCTGAAGGCATACCTACTCCAACTATGTATTGGTGGAAAGAAACTGAAGAGATTGTCTTAGGAGGAAGAATCAGTGTGCTAGCCAACAATTCCCTCAGGTTTGTTTGACATTTTGCTTTGTTTTCTAATGCTAAATATATGTTTATTATTGAAAGAAGATGGACATTGTTGAATTGGGTCAGTTATGAAATATATTGAGAAATGATGGATCAGGTAATAGATGAAGATTAAACTTTATCAACCATCACACATAAATAACAGTAGTGTAAACAGAGGACTACCAAGGAGAAAGGGTACTGAGGTGTGGCAGATGCTATAAATAAGCACAAAATGACAGAATACCAGACTTCACTGTGTAGTTAATGTCAGAAACCAATAATAAACTTTCCTTTGATAGTTGACTGCATGCATAGTAGAATGAGGAGAGAAGAAAGCATATCTTATGTTTTACACATGCTTCAGAAACAATAGTTTGGAAAATTAAGCAGTGTCATTACATTCATATCAAGACCAATAACAGTGTTATAAAGATAGTGAGCTTTGAAATGTGGTTGTTTATAATTTTGTTTTCTTTCCATATCATAGGAATTTTTTTTTTCATCTGTATCATATTTACATCAGTTATACGGTTTGTTTACACGAAGTTCTAAAACTATGAAAACTGTTTTGTGCAGTTGTGAATGATCAGAACATTACATAAAACTATTGCCATTAACATAAGAAAAGTCCTTTAAAAGACTACTTACTTTAGTGGGTAGTAATTCAGGCATGTCCTAAGAGGCAGATAATATATGAGGTTGTGCACAGCATAAGGTTGGGAATGTTATTGTTGAACAGAATCTACATCATTGCGCTCCAGGCAAACCCATAGGTGCTCAGTCTCCCTCAGCTGTCAAAGAGTGTGAATGCTTACTGTTCCTGTAGCTTGCCGGTTGTATACATGACGGATGCATCCTCTCATACTTCCATCTCTGCTAGCCTTGTGTTTGATGCCAAATTCCAACAGTCTTAATCTTGATGATTGCAGTGTCATTATCTAACAGGCGATTATTAATTGTTCTCAGTATCTCTTCCTTATCCATATCCATTGTCCCCACTATGGGTGCTCTTTATGCTAATCTGTCAGCTTTCGCATTACCGCATACCCCTGCATGACCAGGGCAGTAGATCCACACCAGCTCCTGCAGACTTGAAGCTTCTATGAATGTTTTCCATTCATGACGTAGCCAACCATTTTGAACCTTTCGAAGCATGGACTGAGAGACTGATACAATAACTGCCTTTGTTAATGAAGTTTCAAATATCCACCTTAAGGCTGCAGTAGCTGCCTCTACTTCCATTCTCATGCTGGAAGTTGTTATCTTGTACGCCCCGCTATGTTCGGCGACGATTCTGCCATTTACCCTAGCAGAGAAACCCCAATCTGATTTCTCACCACGGATCACAGACCCATCTGTATACAATAATGGCATCATTATCCCCGGCATGATCATGTATCTGTTGATTAATCTCCAGTTCTGCTTTCCAGTTGCCCCAAGTTCTACGCTCTCTGCCAAGGCTGATGATGACCTGCTGGTAGTTAATCCAGTTCTCATCTGACATACTCTAGTCTTCCCTTATGAATATATTTTCAACTGTGTCTTTGTTACATTTGCTGAAGGCAATGTATCATGTAAAACATCATGTATGAAGGGAATGTATCATGTAAAACATCATGTATGAAGGGAATGTATCATGTAAAACAAATTATTACAGAAACCGTCACTGCAAGAGTATATGAATGCTTTGCTGTAGGCTTCCTGCAGATGGATCAGCTGCTTTTGTGGCTCCAAGCTTCATAAGGAAAGGGATATAAATGGGTGTAGTAACATGAAGAATGTCATTAAAATATTACATAAAGTAATTGAGCGTCCGACTGACAGAGTGGTTAGACTGCGGTCTCTCGCAGTGGATACCTGACTTTGCTCTTGAGTTAGGGAAGGAAAAGGCAGTGAGGAAGGGAATTAATATGAAACAAATATAAAGGTATGTTATCAGGCACTCGCAGGAAATAAAGAAGTAGAACACCAGACAACAGAAAAACAACAGACATGAGTGGCTTACCCAGGATTTGAACACTGGACCTTCCGTGCGACAACCCCGCCTAGCCATGCAAGCGAATCACACTATCCGCTCTGCCATCTACGCATCATCAAAAAATGATGTTTCAATGGCAGGTCAATAGTGCGAACCACAATACACGACACCAGAAGTCCTCCATGGGCAGTTCAGCCTATTAATGACGCAATCACCCCCACCTCTCAATGCTGGACCTGGTATAGTGAAGTCTGTAACATTTCATTCCCCTACTGCAGTATCAGTTATGGGACTACCTTTACTTTTATAAAGTAATTATCAGTAAAGTAAGGAGAGTCATTCAACACAACACCCGAGGTAATTGTCAAAAAATGTAAGGAACATTTTTTTATAAAAATTACATGTGATGGCCAGTAAAGTAAGCTGTGGTGTGAAGAAATTGATGGAAAACAGTTTTTTTTTTTTCAACACTTCTGTTAAACTTAAAGGTAAAGGTTGTCCCATAGCAGATACTGTTATATGGGATTGAAGTGTTAGAGACCAGATCTCTTCCTTGCTGCCTTTTCCTTCCCTAACTCACAAGCAGAGTCAGTACCCATTTGCAACTAAGTATACTGGGGCGTGACGCCACCATGTTTCAAACCCGGTATCTTAGCTGTGAGAGGCCAGAGCTCTTAAACACTCTGCCATTTGAACGCCCCTGTTAAACTTATTATGCAAATAGGTGTAACTGTAAAGTGATGTTGTAATCACCTTCTTTCTCTAGCACATTCTTCCATTAGCTAATCCAACAATGGATCAGCAATTTTCATGTATTAATTTTGTGAACCTAATTTTATTCCTTGACCTTATTTTTGTCAGGATTGTTGCCACTCAACAAAGTGATGCTGGTTTATATAGATGCTTTGCTAGCAATCCTTTAGGCAAGACATTCGTGGAAACCCACCTAAATGTGGTAGGTTAGTACTGTTTTTTTTATAATAATTTTTTCTTGCATGTGTCATGTGGTTACTCTATGACTGATAATTTACAATTGGACAATTAGGGAGTCCAAAATGCTGTTTGTCAGGCAAGACATTCGTGGAAACCCACCTAAATGTGGTAGGTTAGTACTGTTTTTCTCTCCACATGTAAGCCTACCTTGCCGTGGTTGGAGAGCTTGAGCGCCTCAATGATCCCGGGAGCTATGCCGGCGGGAGTTTTACTCCTGGCAGGGTCACCCAAGCCGGACAGGTCCTGGGTGAGGGGCCAGACTAAATGGGCTGAGGAGTGGGTGGAACCCTATAGGTGTAGATGCAGAACCCACCGGCGAGTGGTACATGCTCTGGTCTGCACCAATCCACCCCCACTTCATGGGTTAAATGCTTTCTTGCCTCATTCTTCACTGTTTGTCGTCTATCACGCCCATGGCGACCGTTGCCTCAATTGGCTGTGTGTGGTGTACCCGGAAACGGGGCCTCCCAGTACTGAGGCAAAGTTAAGTCCCCGATGTCACTTATCGGTGCAGAATTGAGAGAGATGGCTGAGCATCACAATCCCTCCTGTGTTGCAGCATGATGAGAACCCAGCATTGCACACTGAGCTTGGGGGGATCACTTGGGCACCAGACTTAATACTGGCTCTTGACTGGATGGCCGCATGCAGGAGATTTCTACAATGGAGGGTTGGCAGGTGGTGGGTATCGGGAAGTGGCTCTGTGCAGGACGTGAGGATTCCTTGGGAGAGCCCCGAACCAGAGCACAGCATTGTGCAAGCTCTGCATAGTTGGAGAGCCCCCTGGATGACGGGGAATGCACAGTGTGCTACCCCACCTATCCCCAACTGCTAACTTAGAACCAGAAGTGGGGTCCTCTGTATGCGTGCCAGGCCAGGATAAAATGCCTGGGAAAGAGACTGGAGCTCAGAACTCCCTAACTCAAAGTTGCAGGATGGCAGAAAAGCCACGGGAAAGACAGGGCTATTTTGAAGATAACGCAACCATATTTTCACCATACGAGCTCGGACGCCGCCTCGGTAAACAAGGTCCGCGCAGAGCAGTGACACCCCCAGGCTGCTTGCGAATAGTCTACTACTGGGAACATAAACAGATTAGGGATGAGCCCACTCTCCCGTTGAACAGGTGCTAAAGTCGTAGATACTGGGCCAGAAGGCGCACCGGAAACCACAGTATCATGCAACTCGCTTTTTTTTTTCTATGGAGAGTACACCGTCAAATAAATCTCGTTCTGGTGCTCGCCCTGTGGAGCTCCACCAGGCAGGTGCAGTGCCGGGCTCTGAGCCTCAACAGAGCCCACCCTCAGCTACTGGAGGACCCTCTAGACCGTCTTGTGGAGTCAACAGACGGCGGAGGAGAACTACTGACCAAAACAAAACAGAAAAAGAGAAACCCAGAGTGCCACTTGTCATGATGCACTGGAATGCAGAGGGAGTGAACAGCAAGCAGGCTGGATACAGCAAAAAGACAGAGCTGGAAAACATCTTGTATGAGAAGCAAGTCAGTGTTTGCTGTATCCAAGAGACTCACTTGAAAGCAGATCAAACCTTTAAAATAAGGGGATATCAATGCTTCAGATCCGACAGACAAGATAGACGAAAAGGAGGAGTACTTACTCTTGTAAGGAATAACATTCCTGCACACGAAAGGAAAACCTTCATGGATGGAGCAGAATATCAGCTGCTGCAGATAAAGGTAGACAAGATGGAAATAGAACTCCTGAACTATTACTGTCCGAACAACAAACCCCTGAGTCTCAGCTCTATACAGGTACCAGCCACCAACTTTATAGCAGTTGGAGACTTTAATAGCCACTCCCAGAGCTGGGGCTATAACCATCTGGATCACAGAGGTGAAGAGGTTGAAACTTGGCAAGATGATCACTCCCTAATCCTAGTCAATAATGCCACAGATACTCCTACCTTCTACTCCAGAGGATGGCACACAACCTCAACACCAGATCTTGCCTTCTCCACACCAGATATAGCTGGATCTATTAGTAGAGAAGTAGGAGACCAACTAGGGGGAAGCGACCATCGCCCAATCTTTCTTACTGTCCAGAGTGCAACTCTCAGTACAGGCCCAGCCATTACAAGATGGAACTACAAAAAAGCCAACTGGGGTTTATTCAGGCATCAGGTGAACACGCTGCTGTCTACCCTCAAGGTACAGAACAGAGACATTAATGAAGTGGTAAAAGACTTCAACAGATGCATACTACAAGCTGCAAAAGAAACCATTCCCAAAGGATGCCGGCGTAACTACATACCATACTGGTCCAGCACACTCCAAGAACGTCAGGAAGCTATGGACAAGGCTAGAAAGGACGCAGAGTCTCAGCCTTCACTTGAAACTCACAACAAATGGAAAAAGGCTGTAGCAGAGTTTCAGAGAACAAAGCTAGAAGAAAAGCGGAAAAGCTGGAGAACTAAAACGGCATCGCTGAACCTTGAGAAAGACGGCAGGAAACTTTGGAGATTAGTCAAGTCTCTAAATGAAGAGCATTCCTCACCAAGGCAGACTATCACATTGGATGAAGGTGGCAAACTTTTCAGAGGAAAACAAGCTGCAGACTTGTTTGCTAGAAGATACAGTTCAGAAAGCAACTTACCCATTAACATAGACCATCAGAGAGAGATAAGAAAAGAAATACTGGCAACCATGGGACAGACAGATACTCCTGCCCCAATGAGGGAACCCATCACACTAGGAGAACTACAGAAGGCTATTTCCAAGCTTAAGTTTCAAAAGTCACCCGGCCCAGACAAAATCAGCAACGAAATGCTAGTAAATCTGAGCTCAGCAGCAAAGACAAAACTGCTTGAGATATTCAACCACAGCTGGTTGAAAGGAACGGTACCCCAAGTATGGAGAGAAGCCATCACAATACCCATACTAAAGAAAGGGAAATGTAAGACCGAGGCTGCAAGTTACCGGCCAATCAGTCTCACAAGCTGTGTTGGGAAGACTATGGAGCGAATAGTCAACCACAGATTGAAATGGTATTTAGAGTCTGAGCAGATCCTGGTGCCGGAACAAGCTGGATTTAGAGAATGCTACAGTATAGAAGACCAAGTTACTTACTTGTCTCAAGCAATAGAAGATGCCTTCCAGGAGAAGAAAAAGGTCCTAACGATCTGGGTCGACTTCAAGCAGGCCTTTGACAAGGTGTGGAAAGATGGCCTCATTGCAAAACTTAGGAGAAGTGGAATCCAAGGCAACATGATGAAATGGATCCAGTCATACTTGCATAACAGGAGAACTAGAGTCACTCTTGACGGTCTGCAGAGCAGAAAAGTGTTGCTCCATCAGGGGGTACCTCAAGGAGGAGTAATTTCCCCAACACTCTTCCTTGTTTACATCAATGACCTGGTGAAAGATCTCCCTGCAGGAGTTAAAGCTGCCTTATATGGCAGCGCCACCCCCCGGGCAACGGCTTTGACTGGCCGGCCAAACTACATGAGTAAATTGAAAAAGGGAGGTCCCCCTTAAACAGTACACACAACTGCTGGCCGAACGGGCGGATGATCAATAATATTTTGACAACGGCTTCTAGGGCAGGAGTTGGAAAGGCCTGGTATCGGGCTGAGGGCGCACCATGGACTGTAATGGTAAGCGGCCAGAACCATCCAGAAAGCAATGGCAAACTACTGGATGTACAATGCCAAGAAATCCATAATGGCTAATCTGAATAGTCTGGAAAAAACAGTGATGGAAGGCATGGTCCCTGGAAAAAGGGGAAGGGGTCGACCTAGACGACGGTGGACCCAGGACATCACAGAGAGTCTGAACTTGTCTTTGGCTGATGCAGGTCGACTTGCCCAGAATCGTGATGCGTTCAGAGCAGCTGTAATGGAGACAACGTTCTGGAAAGAATACGTCACATGATGATGATGCAGATGACCTAGTACTCTGGTGCGCTGATGAAAATGTCACCACAGCAAATTATAGAATGCAGCGGGCAGCAGACATGCTAGTGTCATGGGCAGAGAAATGGCTTATCACAATAAACACAGACAAAACCTCCACAACACTGTTCTCCCTCGCCCCCAAGGACAAATCAGCTAACATACACCTAGGGACAACCGTGATCAAGGAAGAAAGCTACCCCACCTATCTTGGGGTGACATTTGACCAAAGGCTTACATGGAATAAGCATATTGAAAATGCAGAAGGAAAGGCCCGAAGACGACTAGGCATACTCAGAAAATTAGCAGGTACCAACTGGGGAGCAAATGAACGAAATCTAAAGAAGATTTATAATGGAGTAATAAGACCACACTTAGAGTTTAGCTCAGCAGCATGGTCATCAGCTGCTAACTCACATCTGCAGTCTTTGGACAAGGTGCAAAAATCAAGCTCTCAGGCTCATTACAGGAGCCATGAAAACTACACCAATAACAGAGATGCAGAAGGTTGCTGGATTACAGACATTGTCCCATAGAGACACAAAAACCATGATCCAGATGGAAAAGTACAACAGTATGCCAATGCACCCAATGAAGGCAAGACTAGATGATCTGGCATTGGGACGTCTAAAGCGTAGCAGCTTTGTGCATCGGGGGAAAAGACTTATAAGACAGCATCAAGAAGACCTATCCATGAAGACAACACCACTGAAGCCCACCCTATACCCTGTACCATGGGAGCAGGCCAGCAGTGCCCTCCAAATTAATACAACAGTCAGTGGTCTCACAAGTGGATGTGAGTATAATGATCTGCAAAAACGAACTGCTACATTGAGTATGATCCAAGAAAGCTATCCCGATCAATCATGGATACATGCCTATACAGATGGATCAGCAACTAATGCTGTTAGGAATGGAGGTGCCGGTATCTTTATCTCATATCCTGACAACCACTATGAGACTAGGCACATTCCCACTGGTAAATTCTGTTCCAACTATACAGCTGAGGTTCAAGCTCTAGAGCAAGCTGCAAATATGATTTATAACACCAACTCTGACTGCCACCAGGTAGTCATCCTCACAGATGCACTGTCTGTCCTGCAAGCTCTCAAGGGTGGTAAACTCCCGCATCTGAGAAATGAACTAAACAAGGTAGCTGCCAAAAAGAGAACCATACTTCAGTGGGTACCATCTCATTGTGGTGTACCCGGAAATGAAAAGGCAGATAAACTTGCAAAAAAGGGAGGAGAATGTGAACAAGAAGATAATGAAGTCACATACTTTGAGAAAAAGAGAGCTATCCAGACTATCAGAAGAGAACAGAACCAACCCAAAGACGACTATCACACTCTCGACCGGCAGGGACAGACAACTATTTTTCGACTCAGGACAGGGCATAACAAACTGAATAAACACATGCACAAGCTACGATTGTCTGCTTCACCACTGTGCACATGTGGATTAAACGAACAAACTGCTGAGCATGTTCTACAGGACTGTATTCTGTATGACCAGTTAAGAAAGATATACTGGCCGAATGACTCAACACTAAACTCAAAGCTATATGGAGTTAAAGAGGAACTTCAAACAACAGTCGAATTCATCATGAGAACTCGTCTGACGGTGTAATCATCAAAGATGCGATCGCAAGAAGAAGAAGAAGAAGAAGTACTGTTTTTTTTATAATAATTTTTTCTTGCATGTGTCATGTGGTTACTCTATGACTGATAATTTACAATTGGACAATTAGGGAGTCCAAAATGCTGTTTGTCAGGCAAGACATTCGTGGAAACCCACCTAAATGTGGTAGGTTAGTACTGTTTTTTTTTAAATAATTTTGTGATAATTTTCTCTTGCATGTGTCATGTGGTTACTCTATGACTGATAATTTACATTTGGATAATTAGGGAGTCCAACATGCTGTTTGTCAGTGAGGACAGAACAATCAATTTTTCTAACAAATTTAGAAAAAAAGCTGTTTCTTTGGTTGAACATCATATAAAGTAGTTGGCTTGTGTTTTGGAATCCATGTTGTAGGAAAACTTTGTAAATTAAAATACACTTTAATGACACTCAACATAGTAGTATATACACCGTAAACAATATACTCTGTATGATGCATGCTAGCATTGAGACAGACAAGTATCAATATGTGTAAATAATAAAGGGGACTGCTGTAAAACTGATAAAATAAAGTAAAGAAATGAAAAATGGTATCGATGTCAGTTTTACAAATGAACTGTACACTAGAAACAAGATGTTTCAGACAGGTCTCAGGCTCACTCTGGACTTACTATCGTGGAGTAACATAGTGGCACAACAAACTGAATCACTCACACTATTGAAATTATTTTTTTCAAATTATCAGCACCTGTAACTGAATTTACATAAATTCATCATGCATATGATGAGAATGTACTGTGTATTTGTTTATGAACATGTATTTCCAACTCTTGTTTTGTACATAGTTGGAGGCCAGCTCTTAAACACATTCATGTTAGTGGCAGAGCATTGTGGCAGTCGTAGTCTTAGGGAACAGATACTAAGGCCGCTGCACCTTAATTTCCTAACATGCTTGTCACTAATGTTTGGGGCCGGATGTTCATGATTGTGGGATTCGATGTATATTTTCTTTTATTATCTGCTGGCCGATCATTTCAACTAGACTTCTCTAAATATTTATTTTGAAGTTCATTTTCACAATTATTTCCTTGATAATATGACCAGGGTGGTCTTCAGTGTTCATTTCCTTCATAAGGTTCTAATTTTATTTGAAAAAACCTTCAGTAAACTGTGACTGGCTCAAACATTATAGAAACATGGACGTCTGCACAGAGCATAAACGACTTATGACGAATCACAAATACGACGACGTCAGTTAATTAGGAACTTTACAGTTATTGAACAAAGTACATCTAGATGTTAATACTGTTCTGAGTACCAGAAGTTTTCATTCTTTATTTGGTGTGTATAGTCTTGGGCTGTACGCGAGATACCCCATTGTGATGATGCGGCACATGCTTGGATTGCTGTCAATTAGATCCAGATATGCGATGGCCCAGGTAAAAGCGTATATGCGAGTAACCACAGACAAAAGACATCCCCTGCATGGGAACATAGCTGACATCAAAGGAGCAATAATAAAGAGGGAGATGTCATGAATGGCACAGGCAGAGGCGACCTTTAGACAGGTGACCACAGTTGAAAATATGTTCAAGGGAGAAGAGTGGTGTAAGTCAGATGAGAGGTGGATGAACTACCAGCAAGTCATCATCAGCCTTGGTAGAGAGTGCAGAACTTGGGCCAATGGAAGAGCAGAGCTGGAAATTGATCAGCTGATAAATGATAATACTTGGGGATGATAATGCCATTGTTTACACTGATGGGTCTGTAATCCGTGGTAATAAATCAGGCTGGGGCTTCTCTGCTAGAGTAAAGAGCAGAGTCGTCGCTGAATAGCGGGGCTTACATGATAACAACCTCTAGCATGATGTCGTGAAATGACGTCTGTCTCACATCACGAATTCTAAATATTCTGACCATACCGCGCACCATACATTGTAGAAAGATATGATACACTAACCAATGAAAACGCTTTCTTGGTCCTGTGTTTACTACCGCTGGGAAAATAAAGATGGCAAGGCCCAATCTGTGTAACCTGATTAACTTCAGAATTTTACTACAGCATTTTAGAAGAAGTACCACTTGAAAGAGGGTACCAACACAATATTAGGGATGTTACTCTACCCGTAAGTAATAATACTTTTACTAATACTAATATAGGACGGAAGAAATCTTTGGATGAATGCAATCGAAGCTTCAGGTTGTCCTCAATTTAGCAGTTTAAACTATGCATAACATAAAATGCAATTTGGAAACTGAAAGATTATTACATAGATATATAAAGCCTAATTACAGGTATAATTTAAGCTTTGGGGGAATAAAATCGCATCAGGAATAACGGAGATAATTAAAAAAGTAGTTTTCCTACATTGAACGATAGGCAAAAAGGTACCCATATTTTCTGATCGTGATTACATTCCTCGGGGTTCCCATCTCGTACGTCCGAGGTCACACTATAAATAGACTTGCCTAACAAACTCGGGTCAGTCACTATTATTTGAATACAGAGAGAGCGGCAAAAGCGGAGCATATGTTAATGTAAGTGTTTGCCTTCTGTACCTGTTAGCAGACCTTAATCAACCATTAAGGGCTCGTCTGTGTGTGCCTGAGGGTAAGAACGAATCTATATATATGTATATATTTATGTGTAATTATATTGATTAATCCATCTGTGCGATAAGACGTGTATAGATGTGTTAGGAATGGACAGTGTGTACTGGTGAAATTTACAGGCTCATGTGTAATTCTAGAGGCAAAGCCCGCCTTAGGAAATATTTAAAATATTGAGAATTATGGCCAAGAGTGTCCATGAGTTTAGGAATGTATTTAAAGAAGTATTTCTTGAATGGAATGAGACACCTACCAAGAATATAAGGAAGGATGAAAGGGATTGAAGTACTGTATAATTTGACCTCCTCTAATGAGTAAGGAAGTACATAATGACGAGTGTTCCTTAAATTCTGTTGAAAGGGAGCATTCTGAGAAAGACCACCTAAAAACTAGTAGGAGAAGCCTAAAAATAGGAACATGGAATGTTAGAACTTTAAACGGAGAAGGAAAGCTGGACAATCTTATATTAGAGGCAACCGACATGAAACTCGATATACTGGGAGTTGCAGAGGCAAGACTTTTGGATACAGGCTACATAACAAGAGACCAGTACACGCTTATACACTCAGGAGGAGAAAAACACGAAAGAGGGGTAGGAATGTTGATAAAGAAGGAGTTAGAAAAATACGTATGTGGATACTGGACACACAATGACAGAATGATGTTACTAAAGATGAGAGCAAAGCCATTCGACATATCAATCTTACAAACTTATGCACCAACTAAAGATTACAGCGAGGAAGAAATAGAAGAATACTATGAAGAGCTACAACACACACTTAAACCAGTCAAATCTACAGATGTGTTGATAGTAATGGGTGATATGAATGCAAAAGTAGGAAAAGGAAAATACAAGAAAATAGTAGGACAGTATGGATTAGGGACAAGAAATGATAGAGGAGACAGACTTATCCAGTTCTGTGAAGAAAACCAGCTGGTCATATGTAACACCTTTTTTGAACATCACCCAAGGAAATTATACACATGGAAAAGCCCAGGAGATGTAACACGTAATCAAATCGACTATATCATGATAAAACATAGATTTAAGAACAGTGTCACAAGTGCAAAGACACATCCTGGCGCCGACATAAATTCAGATCACAATCCAGTTGTCATCAAAGTAAATATAAAGCTGAAAAGAGCAGGAAACAGAAGACAGGAGGAACCCCAGATAGAAATATCAGCGCTGAAACAACCAGATATAAAACAGAAATATTTAATCGAAGTCAAAAATAAATACCAACAGTTATTGACAGAAAGCATGGAGCAGTATAGAAGAGAAAACCCAGAAGAAAAAGCAACCGCAAAATGGGAATGCTTAAAAACAAGCATACAATCAGCAAATGCAAATTTACCTAAAAAGGAGTCTAAGAAAAATCAAATTTGGATGACAGATGACATCTTGAATAAAATGGCAGAAAGAAAGAAAGCAAAAAATACTCCAGAATATAAAACAATAGACAATGACATACGTACTATGTGTAGAGAAGCAAAAGAACGGTGGATAGAAACAAAATGTAAGGAAATAGAAGACTTGGAAGCGAAGCACATGACAAGAGATATGCATGAAGAAATAAAGAAATTATCAAATCGGTCGCGGTTTGCACAAGGAGGAAGCTGTATCAAGAACAAAAATGGTGTAATATTACTTGATGAGAAAGACATATCAAACAGATGGGCAGAATACGTAAAAGAACTATTCGAGGACAACAGAGGTAAAAAACCATCACCAGATTCTAATGAAGGCCCACACATTCTCAGATCAGAAGTAGAGAATGCCATTCATATGATACAAAAAGGAAGATCAGCAGGCATGGATAACATAAACATTGAAATGATAGAAGCTCTGGAGAGCTTTGGTATAGATACAATCACAGAAATATGCAATGATATATACAATACAGGATATTTACCACACGACATGAAGACATCAGTTTTTATAACATTGCCCAAAAAACCAAATGCAACAGAATGTTCAGACTTCAGAACAATCAGCCTGATGAGTCATGCAATTAAGATACTGCTCAAAATCATACAGGAAAGAATAAAAAGTAAAGTAGACAGCGAAATCCAAGAAGAACAGTTTTGGTTTTAGACGGAACAGTGGAACAAGAGAGGCAATATTTTGCCTAAGAAGATTAGCAGAAAAATATACAGAGGTCCAAAAAAGTATGTATATGTGCTTCATTGACTATAAGAAGGCTTTTGACAGAATCCATCATGAGAAAATAATTGAATGCCTCAAAGACATAGGTATTGATGGAAAAGATATAAGAATACTCAGTAACCTTTATTGGGAGCAAACTGCCACAGTAAGATCGGGAAGGAATTATTCACCATACATAGACATAAAAAGAGGTGTCAGACAAGGTTGTGTGCTGTCCCCCTACCTATTTAATTTATACACCGAAAAAATTTTCAAACAGATACAGGAAATACCAGGACTGAACATCAGTGGAAGATCAATAAACAACCTTAGATATGCAGATGATACCGTGTTGTTAGCTGAAAGCGAACAGGAGTTACAAGAACTAGTGAAGCAAGTGAACAGTATAAGTCATGAATATGGACTCGACATTAATATTGAGAAAACTAAAACTATGATAATTAGCAAAACAGATGATAAACCCACATTAAAGATAAGCGTAAATGGGAAAATCCTGGAACAAGTCAAGAGCTACGTATATCTTGGTCATATAATAACAGAAGATGGCAGATGTGAAACAGAAATCAAGAAGAGAATAGGAATGGCCAAAGCTACATTCAACAACATGAAACATATACTGACATCCAAACAGTTATCTCATAAATTAAAACTGAGAATCATAAAGTGTTATATATATTCTGCATTTCTGTATGGTGCAGAAACATGGACGATGAATAAGCATTTGGAAGAAAGAATTGAGGCTCTTGAAATGTGGATATAGAAGAATGGGGCGTATCTCATGGAAAGAGATGAAAACAAATAAGGAGGTCCTAGAAAATCTAGGTATGAAAAGAGAACTAATGAGAGAGGTCAAAGTTCGGCAGCTAAAATACTTTGGCCACATAAAAAGGCATAACACCTTGCAGAAGACCATAACAGAAGGGAGAGTTGAAGGTAAACGTGCAAGGGGAAGACAGCGCTATAAGTGGGAAGATAACATCAAGAGATGGACGGGAAAGAGTCTATCAGAGTGTACCACCAAGACAAGAGACAGAAGACGTTGGAGATCCATTACAGCCAACCTCCGTTGTGGAGATGGCAACTGATGATGATGATAATTTGACCTATTACTTAGTAGTTTTATTCGCAACCAAATTATTGTATGGAGGTGAATCATGGGAAACGAATGATAATTAAGAAGGTAGAAGAAAATTATGATCACATTGAACTAAAATGATTGTTGCTACTATACTATACCTTGTGCATCTGCTAGCACGCTAGTCTGAAACTGTCTATCGTCCCCATCTGTGTCATAGAGGGATATTGATAGGCAAATAAAGGGATTGCGTTTGACTTCGTTTCAGGTTTAATCCTTTAACTTAAAGCCTACAACAAATAAGAAGAGGCTTCTCTTACTGAAAGTGCAACGTATGCAGTGCCAGTCTAAGGTAGAGGGCCAGCCATATTGTGTATAACAGTTGGAAGGTTTTCATCTGAAGATTCTCTCCAGCATCAGAGGGAGCCATCTGCAGTGACTCAGTTAAGTTGCTCTCAAGGCAACTGTGTAGCTTATGCCTGCTCACCAAAATAATCGCATCCAGTTCGTGATGAACAGAACAGTATAGAGCTTCAATTAAATTGAACTAATAACACTAGTAATTCTTCAGTGAAAGATCAAACAAGCTAAACTGTCTACAAAATGATAGACATCTTAACACAAGTGAAAGACATTTGCTGAACTGTTCTTATTTATTTACTTTTGTAAAATATTTGATTTTAAACAAAACTTTTCAAACAGAAAAGAGTACATGTATTAATAAATTGTAAATATTTACCAGCAGACTTCCTTAAATTCTTTAAGTTAAGTTTTTATTCACTGTTGGTAAATTTTAATTTAATAATTTCCCCTAGCAGAGTCAGAAACAATATTATCTACCATAAACACAGAGGTGGATCTGGAGAGGTAGCAGTTAGGGACTCAGAGTACTACATCACCATCTTCTCTGGGAACTTACACAGCTTGACCCTACCTTTGTTGTCTATACACCCTTACTTTTCAGAGAAGGGGGTATTACTGATAAGACCAGACTCTTATCTGGCACTATCATAGTATCATCTGATACACCTGTATGTCCAGGATATCTTCTTATTTTCAATAACATCTGAACCTCTCGTGACACATGAGAATGGAGGTAGAGGCAGCTACTGCTGCTTTAAGATGGCTGTCTGAGACTTTATTAACAAAGGCAGTTATTGTATCAGACTCACAATCCATTCTTCGAAAGGTCCAAAATTGATGGCTCTGACATGAATAGAAAACCTCCATAGAAGCATAGAATCTTCAAGAACTGATATGGATCTACTGTCTTGGTCATGCAGGGGTACACGGCAATGAAAGAAATGACAGACTAGCTTCAAGAGCACCCATAGAAGGTGCATTGGACATGGATAAGAGAGAAATACTGAGGGCAATTAATGATCACCTATTAGAGAATGTCACTGCAATTGATGAATCATCAAGGTTAAGACTGCTGGAATTTGGCATCAAATGTAAACCCAGCAGGGATGGACGTATGAGAGGGCACATCCGGCGTGTATACAACCAGTGTGCAACCCTTCAACATTTGCTGAGGGAGACTGAGCACCTATGGGTTTGCCTGAAGTGCAATGACGTCGATTCTGATCAACAATAACAATATTTGATATTATTCGTCTTCTTTTATTGGTTTTCACTTATCAGTTCATGCGCTGAGATGAAAATGAATTTTGGGGGTTTTGTGATGTGACATCTGTGGTCATAGTCTTGAAGTTATTTGCTAAAGTCCGTCAGACGTTATTGTCCTTTTAAAAATGATGATTGTCCTTATTAATATAAATCATATGGAGTGACTAATTTTGATTTTCATTTTTCACTCTTCAATTTTTAACTACTATTTGATGGTCAGCTTAGAGTCTGTCGTTACTCCCTCATAATGTCTCAAGACTAAGTACATTTTTGCTAGACTTATACGAACTAAACTAAAAGTCTATATCGAATCTCGAGCTATGTCCCAATAAAACATGAGGCTGGAGGTCTAACACCTCGTACTTACATGCCATTATTTTCAGTGATGAATTATAGAAGGATCGACCTGCTTAGTCTCAGATCCCAGTTCTGAGTTGCAATCTTCAGTATAGTAATGCAGCATAACATCTGCAGCGACTGTCGAATGTCAAAAACCAACTGTTCTTTTCCATTCTCCATACTACTGGTGGACACAGTTGTTATCAGTCATCTTCTCGGTTTGACAGAGCGGTAGCAACAACTTTAGTTACCTTGACCTCGGAGCTATGGAGACAAAACATGTCATTAGTACATTTCTGTCTTCTAAGCGTGTGTCTCATAACAACGGCGGTTACTAATTGAATGCTAGTACCCCCTTCCAATGATCTGGCATCTAGGTTACTACAATATTTTGACAATGACGTCATGCAGAGCTCCTAAGGCAGGACTACGCTACGATAGCATAACAAAAATACTACACTCAGTTGTCATCACAGGGTTCTTAATATATGGCAAACACATTTAAAGTACTGTAGGACAAAGAAGGTAACAGGGAAATATAGGTAATTAAATGGCCTTATCAATGACAAGAATGGAAAATTGCTTAGCAACATAAAGGAGTGTAAATTAAGAGATGAACAGAACATTTCAAGGAACTTCTGAATGGAACAGTTCTGCAAGATCCTCTAGACACCCAACCAGTAGAAAAGGAGTTACAACTATATAAAGTTGCCAAAGAAAACAGATTTGCAAGAGTACACAAATTACAGAGTAATAGCGTTTCTATTAGTGTCAGGGAAAACGTTAAACAAGATCATCCTTGAGAGATGAACAGAGGCCATGGACAAACAACTGAAAAAAGAACAAGTCAGTTTTCAACAGTAGAACTAGATAACAGACTAAAAAAAAAAAGGCAAAAAAAAAAAAAACTAACAAAACATTAACTCTTACTATCCGGCAAGCCCCGTGAAGTGGCGCGGGTTTAGTACCAATTTTACGGCTCGCCACTTCAAGTGGCGCGCGACGGTAACGATAGCTAAACTAGCGCTTAAAAACGCGGTTTTAGCTCACGTTTAGTAAGAGTTAATGGATGCGTTAAAAAAAAAATTTCACAAAATCTTAACATGCACCTTGCTCAAGAAGCATTCAGATGCATTTGATAAAAACAGTAGAACAGTTTCTTCTTATTTCAGTGCTGTGCTGGTGAGGTTTGAAAAGTTTACTTATTTAACTTGCATAATCTTATGTCTGGCTGGTGTGCATTGGCTTATAGCAAATTGTGGCACCAATTGCTATAAAGACCACATAATCATATGGCAGTCTTTCTTATAGTGAAGCAAAGTTACAAAATGAAAATTATGTTTGATTTTATTTTATCTGAAGCTGTTTTGTTACACAAAATATTTTTGTATGTAGCTATAATAAATGTGTGGTTATGTAGATAATATCTATCATTCAGTACACCAGAAGCTGTTGCTGTATATGGAAGTGTAACTCTCTTTGACGAATAGGCCTGTATTAAATTTATGCCTGGTAGGTCACAGAAGCCCTATTCTTTGATTTTCCTATTAAGATTTCAAATACATCATGAGAGATGCAAATTCATTTTCTCTAGTACATTCAATTTCATAACATGCTGGAGGCATAGATTCTAGTTTTCCCACTTTGAGGAATAAATAAATAATGATGAGGGGAAAAAAAATATTATTAAAGCTTCTTTTTTCATTGTCTAGACTGGCAGATGATGAACTGGACCTGTTGTCAGGTTAGCATGCAGTGAGATTGGCTTGTCATGAAACTAGCCTTAGCTGAGTTTTGCTTGTGGTTAATTTTTTATGTGATGAGTGTACTTACCTGTGAAATAAGCATAAGGGGTTCCACTATGATGAATTTTTAGCAGATACTTCTCAACACTTGCAAATGTTATTTTCAGTTCATGGTGAATACTCGCCTTGGGGAGACTGGGGTTCTTGTAGCAGCAGTTGTGGTTGGGGAGAGCGCTCAAGACGCAGAAACTGTGACCGCCCTGCACCACAAAATGGAGGAAGAGATTGTATTGGTCCTAGTGTGGAATATTCCAGCTGTATGACAGAGTTATGTCCAGGTTATATCATTTTCTTTTGAAATTATTCTTCTAATGTTTGTAGTCTGTTTTCCCCATTATTAGTTTTGTTTTGTAAATGTTTCTTTCCATCCATTTATCTACGTAGCCGGTGCTTCCTGAGTTTGGCAGTCGCTACCTATACGGTAAATGCCAAGGCGGTTAAGCTTTTGTTACCAGACGCAGTTATCCATGTACATCTGGGGCCAGTTGTAAAGTGGTCTGACCTTATGTGGCGTGATCCTAGTTAGTACTTCACGTTGCAGTTGTATTTAGCATTTTCCTTATATCTTCTTCCAAATTTTATCAGCTTAATTCTTAATATGAACAATAGTACATCTCCCATTTATATGAACAGTCAAGTGTACCAAGAAGTTAATAAAAGTTTTTTTTTTTTAATTCTCTCAAGAAATGTGCTGTAACAGAAACTGAGCGTTCTTCGAAAGTAAAGATGAATGAACTCCTAAATAAATGAGGACGTTACACAGCAGAGATGGTTTTCTCTGTCTTTTTCTACTCTGTTTATTTTCCATTTTTATTTTCATCATTTGTTCAGGATATTTTTACTGTACAGCGTTCATGGATGATGATGACGGCGATAGTCTGTTCAATTCCCTGTCTGATGTCGGTCGTTCTGACCTATATTTCTAAATTAAGGTTGTCTTCTGTTCTTTGCATTTTACATGTCGTTCAGCAGTCAAGTTTTCTTTTCTGAGCCACGATCTTTTCCCCTGCTCTGTACGTTATTTATTTATTTATTCAATGTAGTCATGCAAGGTCACGTCAGACCATGAACTCCCAGGTTCATCATTTAACAGATTCTTAGTCATTTATCATTTTTCTTGAGTTAAAACGTAAGACTGTCAGAAACGTTTCCTAAATCCGAGCAATATGAACCTATTTTTAAGCACAACGAATTGTGGACAACCTTGAAAAGTTAGCAATTTCTTATGGCGATCGCAATAGGAAGATCTGTGAAAAATGAGTCATTTTACTCACGTATAAGCCCTTATTCTATATTTTCTGTAGAAAGTTTGATCTGCTTCATAGTTTCTGTCATGGTTTACAACTTCTTGTTTTCAGTACCAAAGCAAAGGCTTAGATCATGAGTTGTTATAGACATCTCACATCTTTCTGTCACTATACTGAACAAACTTAGTTCGGCGGTGATGTTGTTAAAACTGAGAAAGATTCAGAAAAGGCTGCTGATTCTTTGGGATCTAGCCTACAAGTGTCGTTTTTCTTTTACCGTGTTGCAGGGCAACCTAAAACGCAAACAAGCTACGTATTTATTTATGTGCATTAGCGACCAATTAGTTAATAGCTAATTAGTAACCCCCTTCTGGTAATTTGGCCTCGAGACTATCATATCTTTTATTTTTGCCTGATGACATCATATAGATCCCGTCATACTTAGATGGTAGCCACACGGCTACATCTACTTATATGATAACTCATATGAACAGTGTTTTGGGAAACTCACATTGAAGACCAAACCTGTGGTATAAAATGCCTGCATCATCAGCACAATTTTATATGGCAGCGAAACATGAACAACCTATGCTAAGCAAGAAAACAGGCTCAATATCTTCAGTCTACGATACATCCTTGGTATTGTGTGGAAATTCAAAGTGACATAAACCGAGATGCTGTCACATGCTAAACCTTCAAAGCGTGTATACATACTTAAACAGCACAGACTATGCTGGCTTCCATGTCCGCTGCATGGAAGATGGTCGCATCCCCAAAGATATTTTCCACAGACAATTGGCAGATGGCAAAAGAACAGATAGGCAACTGCAGCTAAGGTTCAAGGATGTATGTAAGAGAGACATGAAGGCATTGGACATGAATCAAGCAACCTGGGAGAATGAAGCTGCCGATCGTACCATGTGCTGATGTTCTGTACGGTGCCACATCATACTGGGCAAAAAGAAGTTCTTACACAACAATGCTGAAAGGAACACCTGGCACACAAAAAAACAGCTGAGGGCTATCACCTCAAGGACACATCATTCCCATAGCAAGTCATGACTGAAGGAAGTACTACTACTATGAACCCTTAAACACACTCACACATGTTCATATGTAGATTCTTCTTCTTCTTTGATCCTTAGCCGCCGACCGTCAAAGCAGTCAGTGGCCATCACGCTTAGTGGCGTCTTGTAGGGCAACAACAAATAGGGATTTAATCCAGATTGTGACCAAGTATTTTCTAAATTTCAGTTAAAATTTAGACGAACCAAGTGGGTATTTCATAAGGCTTGTGGAATATGCTATAGTGTAGGCTGCTGCACCACCAGGCTCATGGGGTAGAATGAGTTAATTCAAGTTTTCTAGCAGGACTAGAAAAATTAAAAGTTCATTTATCAGTTGAAGGCATTAAATTTTTTTAGAATGAATGTTCAGCCGGTTTATGTTGACATTAATTATTAGTCATCAGTCCACAGCTAAATGAAGGAAACAGGCTGACAGTATGTTCGTCACCAACTCCCTTGAGAGAAAAAAAATGTTTAGTAGTGAGAGAAGCCTAAGCCAATCTGCCGATTTTATATATATGAGAGAGAGAGAGAGATATGGTTATATGAGAGCAAACAAAGAAGGATAAGAAGTTGTCGATCATGAGCAAAATATGAATTTTGTTTTTCATAATTAACAGTAGTGTGGGTCGTCCTTAATATGTAGCTTTCTTGATTTGTGTGTTTGTTTTTGTATTAAGTTGCTGTTGTTACCAAAAGCTATCCATTGCATGTTTCAGTTCATGGTAACTGGGGGCCGTGGAATGTCTGGGGTGAGTGCAGTCAAACCTGTGGTGGAGGGCAGAGGAGAAGATCAAGATCCTGCAGCAATCCACCTCCAAGTGGAGGTGGCCAACCTTGCATGGGCACTGGAGAGGAGATTGAGTACTGTAATTCTCAGGGTTGTCCAGGTGACTATTTTTTAAAATGACACTTAGGATTGTAAAGATAATTACTGATAAAGTGTAACCCTTAGGGCTACCAATGTAATTACTTACTTACTTAGTCGTTCCTCTTCTACCGTGAGGTGTAGAGGTTTGGAAGAGAGAGCGCCAGACTATCCTATCGGCTGTCTTTTTCCTGGCCTGGTTCCATTCTAGTCCTCGGTCCTTCAAAGATTGTCTAATATTGTCCTCCCAGCGGACTCTGGGTCGTCCTGGAGGTCTGGATCCCTGGCTCTTTGTTTCCCATGCTTGTCGTGGTAGCCGATCTTCTCCCATTCTGCAGACATGGCCAAACCATCTTAGTTGGGACTGTTCTATTTGGGTCTGCAGCGGGTGGGATTTTAGGCCTTGACGTATCGTCTGGTTGCGGACCATGTCTCTTCTTGTTACTTCAACCACCTTCCTCAGATACCTCATTTCTGAGGTTTGAATCTGGCTTTTGTGGGTTGTAGTCATTGCCCATGACTCGCATCCATATGTCAAGACTGGGACATAGGTGGAGCGGTATACAGCCATCTTCGTTTTCTTACCAACCTCTTTCTTGCTGAGGAATCCTCGATTTATGGCCTGATAAAGTCTCCCAGCCGCTGCTTTTCGAGTGGCCAACTCTTCTTTGATGCCCCCC
The DNA here is from genome assembly GCA_024509875.1 of Oreohelix idahoensis. Lineage (NCBI taxonomy): Eukaryota > Metazoa > Mollusca > Gastropoda > Stylommatophora > Oreohelicidae > Oreohelix > Oreohelix idahoensis. Next base: position 542,089 of record JAMPIV010007122.1, on the reverse strand, counting down.
TTTCGGTCTATAATAGCTCCGAGATATTTAAAGTGGTCGACCTGCTCCAGGACCTGTTCTCCCAACTTAATCTGATGTTTTCTTTCTTCTCGTGATATCACCATGGATTTTGTTTTAGAGCTGCTTATGACCATCCCTCTATTCTCCAGCTCTTCCTTCCAGACTTGCAGGTTGGATTGGAGATGTGTCTCTGATTTAGCAATCAGGACAACATCATCAGCAAATGCTAGCTCTGAAATACAGACCTGTCTCATCTTCCAGTACCCCACTAAATACTTTCTTGTTCTCTCCTTACATGCCTTGATGACATCGTCCATGAGGAGTATGAAAGATAAGGTGACAGGATATCGCCTTGTCTTACACCAGTGGTGGTCCTGAACTCTTCTGACTTATAGTTTGCTGTCCTCACATAATTTCTGCAAGACTTGTAGAAGCTCTGTATAGCATGAATCAGAGGTGCTGGAATGTTCTTCCTTGCCAAACAGTCCCAAAGTTCGCTCCAGGGGACCCTGTCAAACGCCTTTTCCAGATCTATGAAACAAAGATGGATCTCACTCTTGTACTCAAGGGCCTTTTCACTCAGCTGCCTGAGTGTGAAGATTAGGTCTTGAGTACTTCGGTTTGCTCGGAATCCGCACTGGGCTTCATCCAATTGTGGCTCAGCTAGGCATCGGAGTCTCTGCTCTAGGATTCTAGAGTAGATTTTACCAGGGACACTGAGAAGGGATATGCCTCTGTGGTTTCCACGTTGTCGATTGTCACCCTTTTTGAAAATCGGTGTTATAATGGCAATCTCCCAATCCTTTGGTATGGCCACCAATGTAATTACTGATAAACGTAACCCTCAAGAGGATTGTCCAGGTAATTACTGATAAATGGTAACACTCAGGATTGTACAGATAATTATTAATAAATGGTAAATCTCACAGCTGTCCTGGTAACTATTGATCAATGGTAACCCTGAAAGCTGTGCAGGTAATTATTGATAAATATGACTTAGGGCTTACACCGTGTAGATCCCAGAGGTCTCTGAGATATTGAAGAATCTGACTACTGCACCCTCAGACATGTCATACAAGGCAACTGATAATGAGGCTGGCAATGTCATCATGTACAAAATAATTACTACAGAAACCACCATTGAAAAAGCATGTGAATTATTTGTGTAGGTTTTTTGGAAGGGGGCCAGCTACAGTAATGGCTCTATAAGCTGTAAGGAACGCAATGGAAAATAATGAATTAGTGGATGACATGGGGCTTGTTAGGTAATAATTTATTATATTTTCACACACGTTATTATAAAATGCAAAAATGGCTTTAAAAAATCCTTTCTGATCTTCTGAATTATTTTATTCAACAGAAAGTGATTCTTTGTTTATCACTAGGCATGTCTTTTCTGTTTTTTAATGTAATAAAATCTCACTGCAGTTAATGGCACTTTTACTGAGTGGTCAGAATGGTCAGTTTGCTCCAAAACCTGTGGGTCAGGTACAAAAGAAAGGTTGAGAGAGTGCAGACAGCCCTCAAATGGAGGTAGATGGTGTGTTGGTGACAGCACTGAAGTCATGGAGTGTAACCAAGGTGCATGCTACAGTAAGTTTATAACGTGTACAGAGATCACTTAGTTTGTTTCCACTCATATTGTATGTGCATATTTGCAGCTTCATGTAGCTCCTTTAAGTGTTTTGTTTCTTTACATAAACTTTTTGAGCTTACTTCCCGCTCTTTGTGATATAAGGACTTGACTGAATTAGAAACGTCTGCATGCATCAGTACATGTTAGCCTAGTGCCATATACAGTTCAGGCAGTGTTTCATTGGTGGTTATTTAATATTTACAGTGTATGAAGGAAGTTTTGCGATAATTTGGGGTGTTGAATTCTCAGTGTTTTAGTGGTAATTGTGAAATGTATAGAAGGATAAAAATTAAATTGTACTTTGGAAGTTTTCTTATTTACATAGATTTACCTCGAACTGCGGAGGGCAACCTCATTGGCTACATTAACAATGTGGACATTGCTGACTCAACCATAGTGGCACAGATGGTACCTACTGAAAGAGGAAGCACGCGTGTGGAGGCCACAGTGAGAAACATTCCACCTGCAGCAGGTAGGGAGATTGTATTATGCAGCAAACCTTTAATGCTAGATGTTTAAAAATTATAACAATAAGGGATGTAATATAGTTTGAAGTTAGTAGTTGTGAAATATATTTTTTAATTTGTGCACTGATTGTTGCCAGCCTTCTCAGAAAGCATACTGATTTATTTTAGTAATGCTTCGCTATAAGAATATTTCTGTATTTAGGAATACTAATGCCAGATTTCAGAGATATGGAAGGTGCCAGACATGCTGAAAACTCCTAATGTTTCTGATTTGCTGCTTGAGAAAGATTCTTAACATTAAATGGTAGGACAAGTTCTGACATATTTTCAAATGGACAAAACTAATATTACAACAGCAGTACAGGCACATATTTGAAAGATTGAAAAGCACAGAACTAAAGCCTCTGTAGATCTATGCCCCATTACATCCAGTGTGTACAACCATCCAAGGGAGACAGAGACCGTTGAATCAATATGAGTGTTGCATCGCATTGATAAATTTAGTAATAAACATTCAAATCTGTCTCTTTAGATATCACATGGATGTGTACGTTAGTTGTAGTTTCTCAAAAACTAATCATATACACATGTTGCTGTCACTTCTATTATTAATATTTTTATTTATACCAATAAATTGTTGATCAGAATTGACGTCATTGCACTCCAGGCAAACTCATTGGTTCTCAGTCTCCCTTAGCAAATGTTGAAGGGTATGAATGCTGGTTGTTCCTGTTGCTCTGGTTGTATACACGCCGGATGCATCCTCTCATACGTCCATCCCTGCTGGTCTTATGTTTGATGCCAAATTCCGGAAATCTAAGCCTTGATGATTCATTGATTGCAGTGTCATTCTCTAATAGGCGATCATTAATTGCCCTCAGTATGTCTCCCTTATCCATATCCAGTGCACCTTCTATGAGTGCTCTTGAAGCTGGTCTGTCAGCTCTTTCATTGCCGTGTATGCTGTATAACCAGGACAGTAGATCCATACCAGTTCCTGAAGATTCGAGACTTCTGTGGAGGTTTTCCATTCATGCCAGAACCATCCACTTATGACTTTCCAAAGCATGAATTATGAGTCTGAACTGCCATTGTTAATAAAGTTTCAGACAGCCACCTTAACCCTTTCCGACCGAATAAAATTTGCATGCCACTATTACCAGGTTGGAATATTTTTTGTCAAAAAATTCCCCAAAACGACACCTGCAAATATTCTACACACCAGAAAGAACTTACATAAGTAATAAGTGTTGTATCATTTTTTATTTATTTGGAATAGTGTCGGGACCTGAAATAAGAAAAAAAGTCTTTGTTAGATGACGTCATTCGGCGGTGGTAGAGGCTTGGTTGTAGCTGCGCCATTAACAAACAAGCAAATAAACATGCCGTGTCCTATCGAGACTGTGCATGGTCCCGGCTACCGGGTCTTCCCAGTTCAGAAGGGGCAGCGCTATGTGTCTGTCTAGATGACGTCCTTCGGCAGTAGTAGCGGCTCAGTTGTAGCTGCGCCATTACCAAACAGGAAAATAAACATGCCCTGTCCCATCGAGTCTGTGCGTGGTCCCGGTTGCCGGGTCTTCCCAGTTCAGGTGGGGCAGAGCTATGTGTCCATTTGATGTCGTACTTCGTCAGTGGTGGTGGCTCGGCTGTGGCTACACCTACGCCTTGAAACATCCGCTATGGTGACTGGCTGCTCTGCCGGATACCGCATACTTGTCTCGGAGATATAACCCCCTTTGCAGGGTAGAGAGCCATCAAACCTCGGAACATTGCACACACTCCAAAGTGGGACTGGTGCATTATGCTTCTGAGTCTAGGATGCTCCGTGGGGTTGCAAGAAAGCCCACCTTTGGCAGACATATGGAGGCGGTGGCTTCGCCACCACGCCAACTATGCTGTCTGGCTGCTCATGCCACGGCCGGTGACTGATTGCTCATGTCAGTCTTGTCTCAGAGATATAACCCCCCTGCATGGGTAGAGAGCCATCAAACCTCTTGGTAACGCAAACACGCCAAAGTGGGCCTGGTGCAACATGCCGCTGAGTCTAGGATGCTTCCTTGGGGTTGAAACAAAGCCCACAAATCACCTCCCATAACTGGCTCAATGGTATGAGTGAATAACTCATCCCCTAAAGGGCAAAAGAGTACAATAACTCATGCCCAGGGATTCACATCAATCAATCAATCACATCAACGATATTTTGTCACAGTGTGGTACATTTTGAAACATTTCCCAGGATGCAAACCAGGTTTATGTGAACATGTTTCATAGTAGTACATTGTCTGTCTGACGCCTCTCACCTGGAGTTTTTCAGTCACTACACACAGCACAGTCCTTTGTTTTTCTGCCAGGAAAAGCATCAATAAAGTGTTGACGCTTATCAAGGCGTTCTTCCACATCTAGTGTTGATGGACGACCCCGGCGATGAGAAGGCTGAGAAGCCCGCTGCTCTTGTTCAAGTTGTAAAACAAGATTTTTGCGATACTTTATGTGATCCATTTTTGTCTATGGATGTATTTCTTTGAACAAAATATAGCTGTTCACGATAAAAAGGAATATAATCAATCCATTCTACAGAAAAATATTCTTTTACCACGCCACCCTCTTGCATTCCCATTCTCAAAATGACTCCTAATATAAAATCACTGTCATATATATTTATCTCATCACTTTCACTACCACTATTATCAGTCTCCTTTAGAAAAGTCACTACTTCGGAGGTAGTCATTCTCCAGGCACATTTGCATGTTGGTGCCATTGTTTCCCCCCCTACGTTCTACTATTCAGTTTACCACAAATAGTTCGTTTCCCCGTTTCACCGCACGAATTTGTGCCATAAAATAATGGTACAATGCCTCGGCTAACTGGGAAAGACAGACGACCGTAAAACCAGTTGTTTTGTCGTGTGTCTAACTGGGTAAGACATTCGACCAGAACGGGAAAAATCGATTGTCTTACCCAGTCAGACACACGACCGGAAAGGGTTAAGGCTGCAGTAGCTGCCTCTACCTCCATTCTCATGCTGGAGGTTGTTATCGTGTTAGCACCACTATGTTCAGTGACAATTCTGCTCTTTATTACTGTAGCAGAGAAGACCAATAATTAGACTAAGATGGATTGGCCATGGGGCGTGGATGGATAATAATAATAGCCCCTTCAGTCATAACTGACTATGGGAATACGCCCCTGAGGTGACAGCCCTCAACTGCTTATTTTCCTGGTGCTCCTTTCGACGTTTTCTCCTCACCTCTGCTTCTTGTGTGAGCCTCTCTTCGCCCAATCTGAGGTGGTGCCGTAAATAGCATCGCCACTTTGTGCGATCGGCAGCTTCATCCTCCCATGTTGCTGGATCCATGTCCAGTTCCCTCATATCTCTCTTGCACACATCTTTGAACCTCAGCTGTGGTCGCCCAACTGTTCTCTTGCCATCTGCTAATTGTCCGTAGAAGATATCTTTTGGGATGCGACCATCTTCCATGCGGCGAACATGGCCAAGCCAGCGAAGTCTGCGCTGTCTAAGCAGCGTATACATACTTTGAAGGCCAGCACGTGACAACACCTCGACATTTGTCACTTTATCTTTCCACGAGATGCCGAGGATGCGGCGTAGACACCGCAAATGGAAGGTATTGAGCCTTTTTTCTTGCTTAGCATAGGTCGTCCAGGTCTCGCTGCCATATAGGAGTGTGCTGGTGACGCAGGCATTATATACCGCAGCTTTGGTCTTCATTGTGAGTTTAGAGTTTCCCCAAACACGCGATGTGAGGCGGGCAAAGGTAGCTGCAGCTTTGCCAATGCGGCTGTCGATTTCTGTATCCAGTGAGAGTTTGTCATTGATGGTAGACCCTAGGTATGTGAAGTGGTGCACCACTGCCAATTCATAGTTATTGATAGTGATAACTGGTGCAGCACCCACATCCTGACTCAGCACATTCGTTTTCTTTAGACTTATTGTGAGGCCAAAGTCCTTGCATGCTTTAGTGAAGCGATTCATCAAGCTCTGAAGCTCCTGTTGGCTTTGAGTGACGACTGCAGCATCATCAGCGAACAACAAGTCTCTTATAGTGACCCTTCTGATTTTTGTTTTTGCCTTCAGCCTTGAAAGATTAAACAGACGTCCATCTGACCTAGTGTGAAGGCATATTCCTTCAGTTGCATCTCTGAATGCATGTTTCAAGAGTAAGGCAAAGAAGATTCCGAAGAGGGTCGGAGCCAGAACACAGCCTTGTTTAACGCCACTTCGTATATCAAAGGGCTGTGACGTGCTTCCAGCATATTGGACTGTTCCCTTCATGTCGTCATGGAATGACTTTATCATTTCCAGCATTTTAGAAGGGCAGCCTATTTTCAAGAGGATTTTAAAGAGTCCATCCCTACTAACCAGGTCGAATGCTTTTGTGAGGTCTATAAAGGCGATATATAATGGTCTTTTCTGCTCTCTTGATTTTTCCTGAAGCTGGCGGAGAGAGAAGATCATGTCTGTTGTTGATCTGCCAGCTCGGAATCCACACTGTGCCTCTGGATATATGCGCTCAGCTAACTTGTGTAGTCGCATTAAGATGACTTTGGCAAAAACCTTACCAACAATACTAAGAAGAGAGATGCCTCTGTAGTTATTGCAATCACTTCTGTCTCCTTTATTTTTATACAGTGTTACAATCTTGGCATCTCGCATGTCTTGAGGAATAGTTGTCTCTTCCCAGCACTGGCACAGCATCCTATGCAGGGGATGTAATAGCGTGCTCTTACAGCATTTGATTAAATCAGGAGGAATCCCATCACTGCCTGGTGCTTTGCCAGAGGCCAAGCTATCAATGGCCTTACTGAGTTCCTCTAATGTTGGTTCGGCATCCAGCTCCTCCATAGTTGGCAGACTATTGACAGCATCAAGGGCTGCAGGCGTAACGGTATTGTCTCTAGCGTAAAGCTCAGAGTAGTGCTCGACCCACCTCTCCATCTGCTTACCCTTATCAGTTAGCTTCTCTCCGCTGATGGTTTTTAGCGGTGCCGTCTTACTTTTATGGGGGCCAAGTGCTTTCTTTATACCGTCATACATTTGTCTAATGTTGCCTGTTTGCGCTGCGATCTGGATGCTCTCACTGATCTGGAGCCAATAGTCATTTGCACAGCGTCGAGCAGTTTGTTGAACTTTGCTTCTCGTAGCCCTCAGGATCTGTAGGGTTCTGGCACTCGGTGAACGTTTGTATTCAATCATAGCACTGCGCTTAGCTTCAATAACAGGTGCCATCACATCTGATGAAGCGTCAAACCAGTCTTTGCTGTTTTCTTACCAAAGGTGGCAAGTGCAGTACTTTGAATGGTGTTCCGTAGATGCTCCCAGTTCTCTGTAATAGTATCACCATGCTGAGGGCTACTGAGCACTTTCTTGAAGGTCGCAGTGAATTGAGCGATCATGAAAGGGTCTGACATCTTGCTGGTATCAATGCGTGGTTTCCCTTCATGTCTGACACGATAGAGTTTTCTTGGTTGTGCTCTGATTTTGCAGCAAACCAAGGAGTGATCTGTGTCACAGTCTGCACTATGGTACGAGCGCGTGGAGAGCACAGACCTGAGGAGTGGCCTTCTGACGAGAATCAGGTCAAGTTGGTGCCATTGCTTGGATCGTGGGTGTCTCCATGACACCTTATGCTGGGGTTTTGTCTCAAAGTAGGTGTTGGTCACGCAGAGATCATGGTGGACGCACAACTCTAAGAGCCGTTGTCCATTTTCATTCATCTTGCCAATACCAAACCTGCCCAGACATGAAGGCCATGAAACATTATCGGCACCCACTCTAGCGTTAAAGTCACCAAGGAGAACAAGCTGTTCTTGCCTAGGTATGCTTTTGATTACTGCTGCTAGATTCTCGTAGAACTCATCTTTAGCTTCTGAGGCAGAGTACAGAGTAGGAGCATACACACTGACAATGGTGATGGGACCTGTGCTAGTTTGCAGGCGGAGCGTTAACAGGCGTTCTGATCCATTCTCGCCTGGTTCAACCATGTTAGTTAGCGATTTTTTGACCGCAAAACCTACTCCGTGTTCTCTAGCTTTATTAAGATCTTTCCCTTGCCAATAAAATGTGTAGTCCTTCTCGCTCACCGTTCCAGAGCCCGCCAGGCGCGTTTCCTGAAGTGCAGCTATATCCACCTGAAGTCGTTTAAGCTCATCATTAATTATGGCTGTCTTCCTTACATCGTTTACATCCTGTAGGTTTTCAGATAGTCCAGTCAACATAGTCCGGACGTTCCAGCATCCCAATCTGAGAGTTTGCTTATTTCTATTTTTTCGATAATTGCTTGGTGCAAAATTTTCTGTCCGCAGTTCGGGTTTGACCCTAATCCCCATGCACCCAATGGGGAAAGCAGACAGTGGCGGGACAACACCTTATTGACTGGGGGCTGCCCAGTTTGATGCGGGCGGTAGCTGTCCAGTGAAATCCTAGAACCTCTCCCACTGTCGGAAGTAGCCCCTGGCGCCATGCCCTACGCCAATTGGGCAAAAGGCTTATAACCGGTAACTGCTACTTCCCGTGTTTTGCCGACACCTATAGGGTGAAGCTGGAGTGTCCTCTCCAGGGCGCGAGCTTGGGCACAGTTATATGGAGATCAAGCTGTTGCTTGATGATGATGGTTGCTCCATGGCGTGGATGGAAATTAATACATTTAAGGAAAATCTTTGGACAAAGACAAACAAGGTTGCTTGGTTTTCAAATCTGCAGTACAGAACAGCTAAGGCTACCATATCTGATCTTCCAAATGAAAAAAGAAGACACTCCTTAACTAAGCTTCTGGAAAAGAAGTCAAATGGAGGACACTCTCCAAAAGCCAGGTGTATGGGACATACCAATGTTTATTGACTAGTTTAACCAGTTCACATTTATCATATCTATATGTGTAACAAGTGATTTTTCTTAACTATTCTATTCAGTAGGTGTACATTGCCAAAAATAAATGTAAGTTTTGTGACCATGATAATTAAAATACAAAAATAAATGCTACTCAATATAATTCTGTGCACAGGAATTAGAAATCTTTGTGATAAAGGTTTCTTTTCTGCTTCGCAGTGTGAAATAGTGAACCAATCTTTGGCATTATAATCACTAACACAACGTGAGATTAAGATAGTCAGGCAGTCAAAGAAAAGAATCACACTACAAATGGCTATTTTAATGTTTTATTGCATGCACACATTAGGAGAAGTTACTCTCTTCATATCAGTATAGATAGGCATCATCCAGCTTGTTAGCCAACCACCCACCTTGGATTTCAGTATTTGAATTCATTTCTCGCCATGCCTCCCACTTGTGGGCTATAGTGAAACCAACAACAACACGTGCAATATTTGAAAATTTCTAAGTGTGTGTTAAAATTATGGAATTCTGGCATTTGTGCAGTTTACAGTTTTTATACCTCAAATACTGTACAATAAATTCCATATGGCAACTCTCCTAAGGTGTGACCACAAAGAAGGTGGACAGACATTGCAAAGCCAGACAATCAGTATTGAAGAGAGAACTGACAAGAGGCCATCAGTAGTAGGTGAATAAAGAATGAATTTGAATCCATCACAAAAATGCTGCAAAGAAAGAAAAATGTGACCAGTGATTGTTTATGGTATAATACGTTTAATTTCTCTAGTTAAACCAAGTATAAAGTTAACTTTACTAATTCTAATATGATATGATGGAGTGTTTAAAATAAAATTGTTCATCAGACCAAAAAATAACAAGGAAAACAGATATCTCATTCAGCACAAAGAAAATGTGCAAGTTATCACCCAAGATATGACACCTGAGATTAGTAGCATATAGTGAAACAAAGAAATTCATTGAAGCATCAGAAGCAGACAAATAATGAATTGACAGACTAACAGCTTCTGCTTTGGATGTGTCATCTGTTCCCCTAATTTATAACTATGAAAGAATGTGTATATGGAAAAAAAAACCTTCATCACATTACTTACTTACTATTTAGACACTCCTCTACTACCCTGGGGGTGTAGAGGTTTGCCAGAGAGAGAACAATAATATTCTATCAGCTATCTTCCTCCTGGCCTGATTCCAGTCTAGTCCTCAGTCCTTCAGAGATTGTCTAATGTTATCCTCTAAGCGAATTCTGGGTCATCCTGGAGGTCTGGAGCCCTGATTTAGTTTCCCATACTTGTCGTGGTAGCCGATCTTCTCCCATTCTAGAGACATGGCCAAACTTTCATTGGCATCACATTACTTAACACTTATAAATAGGCTGGGCTTTTTAGGCATGATACATAATCATTTTCTGAAGTTTCGGGGGATCTAGTGGATTATTGTTGCATTACATTTGCATACTGTGTACTTCAGGCTGCAGATGTAACTTAAAAAACTGTAAGTAATATTATGTGTTTTCCATGTAATTGTGAATGAACTGCTGCTTGTTTAATTGTAATTTCTTGTTACTTTATCAACAGCAAATTACCTCCAGCATCTGATTTCATTACTGACGCCTGTGTACTGGACCACTGCCCATGAACTAGATGGGGCCTACAATGGTTACACACTTACAAATGGAGAGTTTATGAGGGAGGTGCAGGTAGAATTTGCTACAGGTAAGATTTCATTGATTATTATCTTAGACATTCAGAGAAATAAACATTCATTCATTAATTACCCTTCAGCTGTCTTCTATCCAGCAAAGTCCTTCAACAAACTCATGCCAAACCTCTTATCCTGTGTTTAAGGTCTTTCTATGTCTTTTTTTTAATCCATAACAAGGACTGCCTTGTGAAACTATCAGCCAGTTTCCTCATTGTGTGTCTTATCCAATGTCAGCATCTTCTCCTCTTCTCTTGTTCCACACTTATTTGTCTGGTACTTTCCAGCTGTTCCACAGTGGTGATCTTGTCATACAATTTCAGCCCTTATGTTCTATGTAAGCACCCATTTATGAAGGTCTGCAACTTTCTGCTTGTTGTATTTCTTGTTCTCCATGATTCACAGCCATACAGTAGGACTGCTTTGATATTTGAGCTAGCAATTCTTATTTTTGTGCTGAACAATTTCTTTTGATCTGCATATACAAGTATTTCCTAATGAACTAAAGGTACTCTTCCTTTTTGTTTTATGTGTTGATATCCGTTTACCTCCAGCTTTGTCTGTGTGACTGTCTAAAAACACTTTGGAGTCATATCTTACAAGGATGCAGTCTTGCTATCATTTGCCACAAATATTCTTATTATCTTTGTCTTTTTTTTAATTTTGCTTTTATAATCGGATGCATGTGTTGTGACTTTTACCAAGTATTCTCATTTTGTCTTGCATCTGGTTACTCTTAAGAGACAGAAGAGCCAGGTCATTGGCATGAACTAGTGTGCCAAGGGTGTTTTGACAGAGTTTACTTAATTCAGTTTTTTTATTTTGATGTTTTTTCATAATCCTGTCTATAGCCAAGTAAGAAGAGAAAAGGTGACGAGACATCCCTGATGTGCTCTAGTCCTTGTCTCAAAGAATTCTACATTTCATGTCTTCATACGTTTTATTTATTAGGTTAATGAGCTTAACTCTTTAAGTCCCAAGCAAAAAAGTGGGTAAAGCAAAAAATGGCGTTTTTACTCATATGCATAAATAACTTTGTTGTTGTATATGAAACTGAAGGTAATCAATTTCTTGTGCTACATTAAAAGCTTTCATTTCAAGCTGATTAGTTATTCAGATGCCAAAAAAATTTCATAGTCGCTTAAAAAAATTGCTTTAAAAATCTAAAATGAATAACTCAAAACAGAAACACGTTCACTCTTAAACACGTGCGGTATTTAAAAGAATGTACTTGCAGTCGGAAATGACTTTGTGGGTAGTTATAATTAGAAACAGTCTCAAACAGAGGCACATATACTAAAGGCTTTTTAAAGTCGATTGGGCCAAGCACGTCTAACCCCTGAGCCTTTATAAAGTCGATTGGGACTTAAAGAGTTAAAGGGAGGTGCTTCATCAATGTTTTGTTCAAGTCAAAAAGTCCTGCATTGATTTCATTTTCAAGCTTTGTTCAACTAATATGAGCAGTGGTGTCACATCTGGACTGTACAGGATCTGTTTTGTCAAAAACCTGCTTGTTCTTCTCTCAGTTGTCTGTCTATGGCCTCTTTTAATTTTTCCAAGATGATCCAGTGGATATTTTTTTCTGGCTCTGATAGCAACATTGTTTCTTTGTAATGTGTGCACTCTTGCAAAACTCCCTTCTTTGACATATTGACCAGGTATCCCTCCTTTCAGTTTGCTGGTATTTCTTCTCACACAGACTTTGCTGAGTAATTTGTATAATGTCTCTGCTTTGATGGTCTGTGCTTGTGACACCATCTGGGCCAGAAGCTTTTCTACCATCTAATTTAATCTTATTGCTACATGTTGCAGAGCTGTACACCATACATGTATAATCTGTTGTCCTCTAATAAAGGATTTATAGAATATTATCTTACTACTTGCACCCCATCTATTTCCTTTTAAATATCTTAGTTAGATATTTAACTCTTTAAGTGTCTAACAGTTTATCTGTGTGCTTACTCCATTTCAGCTGTTGGCCCAGTGTGAGCCAAAGTATCTGGTAGATTGTTATTGTTGTTGTTTAACTAGGGCTACTGAGCTCATCGCTCTTTTGCTACCAATACCACATTTAAGACTCCTTGGTATTATCTACACTGTAGATCTAGGCTTTTCCTGTGGCTTTTCTGCCATTTCAAAATGTGTTGAGTTGAAATCATGAGCTCCAGTTTCTCCAGCTTGGCTGGAATTTAAAGGATCATCACATCTGGTCCCAAGCTAGGAGGAAGAAGCATGTGGCTTTCCGTGCATTCCTAACCATCCAAGGGAGCTTTCCAAATATGCAGAGCTAAAATACTGTGCTCTGGTTCTGGGTTCTCCCTAGGAATTGTCATAAGACTGTGCTTATTTATTGTCCCTGTATATGTATGTCAGTTGTCCTGTTTATAACAGTCCTACCTCTACTAAAAATAGTTCTTATTTTCACTGAGCTGGAATCCCTGTTTTGCCATCCATTTTGATACTTCATTTATTTGTTTCTGCAGACACTTCTATAATTTTAGAAGCCTTTTCTCTGTCCTCCATGTGGCAGTATTGTCAGCAAACTGTAACCTAAGTCATTAACCATGACTAAAAAGAACTGTAACAGCAGTGATGCATAGACCATTATAGTTTAACGTTTATGTGATCATCATCATCTCAACCCATAACCCGTCATGGGTCGTAGGGGTGCCATGGTGGAAGCATCAGGGGGGGTTCAGACTGGGTCCTCCACTTTTATTCTCAGGCCATAAAGTCGAGGATTCCGTGTCCTGCCCATTCTTTGATACCCAGGATTTTCTTGTGCCTGCAGACTCTTCTCCGTTTTTAGAAGCTGTTCCCTGGAGGATCTTTTCGAAAGTGAGTCAGTATTGAGCAAACTGCCCAAACCAGGCAAGTAACGTTTCACCATTGACAAAAAGAACTGTAACAGCATAGGTGTTTATCTTCTCTCTAACATAGACATTTGTTTTGTGCTGTTTATAGCAAATGCGCTATGTGATAGGTTGTGATTATTTGAAACAGATGTTTCTATCGATGGAGCAAATTGAAAGTACTTTTTTAAAAAAACAAATTGACTAATTGTACCTATTTTTTTCATTGTGGATCATTTCATTCATAAACAGTTGTAACGTATATCTTTGATCTCAGCCTGTGGGAAATAGATTTCAGTTTTTGAACAATACATAATTATAATATTCATAAATGTTCTGTGTATATTCTGTCAGTTTTCTTTTCTATGAGTTTTTTGCCTTCTTGTGGTGAGGAATGTTCCTTTCAACCTAGACAGAAGTTTGTCAGATATATCAGAGCACAATATTCATTCAAAAATAAGTGAACCCTGTCAACTCAAGTGCAGTGTTCATAAATTCTAAGCCATGGAAAGGACTATTAGTTTCTATCAGCTAGCATTGTGAATCCCTGAAAAGGACTACTAGCACTTACATCATTGACATATACTAAGCCATGAAAAGGACTGATAGTACCTCTCTCCTAGAATGATGAAGCCCTGAAAAGGGCTGTCAGCTAAACTGATGCTGCAGAAAGAACTATATTCTGTCAGTTTATTGTTGTTTGTGAATTTATTGCTATATACTGTCTGAAATGTAGGTAATTTTTGTAGTACTTACATATAAATATATATAAGCATTGTTTCAAAATAATTTATATAGTTAGATGATGTTAGGAAACTCTGTACATACATTACAACAGGAGGTAATTTGATCATCAGAGGTTGTCCCCTAGTCAGACAAGTGGGGTTTCAGCCCTTTACAAGTGTCAGCCTCCTGTTGTCTTTTTCCACCTGCATTATTCTTTGATATTGCTTTGTATCTTTTATTTTATCATTATTCTTTGATGCTGCTTTTGTCTGAATCATTTCAACAGGAGAGATTTTGAAAATGTCTCACTATGCTAATGGTGTAGACTCCAAAGGTGCATTGCTGTTTGATATCATCATTAGAGGTGAAGTACCTGACCTAGGACCAGTTAAAATGGTGCACTTATCTCCTTACCAAGAAGAGTATATTCAGACAGGACCAGGTAAAATTAAACTATTTTTATGTATGATATTTCGTATTATTTTCTGATACTCTGACATATGTGTATTGTTACATTTTAATTTGAAGTCTAGCCTAGTGTGTCATGCATTAGATTGTTTGTTGTTGAACTATCATATTTAGATGCCAAAAAAATTTTTTTGAATTGTATTGATGACAGTTGTTGTTGTTGTTGATCCAGCGGCACTTGGGCTCTCGCCCTTCGGCCCAATGCCATGATTGACGACAGTTAAAGGAAGATCAACAGAAGAAGTACACAAAAACTAAAAATTGCATTAGATCCCATTAATTGTTTCTCTTCATTCCCAGCTTATCTAGGATCTTATTATTGTTCTTTCCTGTCCATGAGATGCACCCCATTATTCCAGATATCCACATGTCATTTATATCTGTCTGCAGTTCTCTTCTTCATATGATATTTGATTGACTGCTGCTTCTCTTATCCCAGGGATTTCAGAACAAGAACTGCCTTATATTACTTTGAGCTGGTTTCCTCAGTATGTGACCTGTCCATCACCAGCTCATCTCTTGTCTGATTCTTGTCATCAGTTCCACATTGGTAACCTTGTCATACCGTTTCAATCCTTCTGTTCAATGCAAGTATCCATTTAGGAAAGTCTATAATTTCTTGGTTGTTGTTTTTGTTGTTCTCCGTGTTTCAGTTGCATACAGTAGAACTGACTTGACATTTGAGTTGAAGATTCTTAATTTTGTGTTGGAGTTGATTTATTTTGATTTCCATATATTTCGCAATGCAGTTGAAGCTCCTCTAACCTGAAATAATCACACACACCCACATACAAAAACACCAACCCATACAAAAGGTAGAGAGTTTACATGACATAGATTTGACAGTGACCTTTGTTTGACATTTAACAAAGATCAAATGAAAGAAGAAAATACTGTTGATTTATGATTTGACATAACAAAGAAATACATAAAATAGTAACACTGAAGTTTTTGTCGTAAAAAGTGACTTAAGGGGGATTGGAGCTGTGCACTAATGTGGAATTGATGACAAGAACCAGACATGTGCCAGTGAAACAAGAGATGAGAAGACACAGGCAATGGATAGAACACCTGTTTATAGCATTACAAGGCAGGCCTTGTTCTGGAGCCCCAGTGCAAGAGAGGTAGAGGGAGACAAAAGAATATGTGGAGAAGAGCACTGGAGACAGACATGAATAGAATGAGGAAGACATGGAAAACGCCTGAGCTGAAGGCTTAAGTAGCCAAAAGACTTTTATTTACTTTGTGTTTCTATATATATATATATATATATATATATATTTTTTTTTTTAACGAAGTATCCTGTTCAACCCTTGAAGAGTTATAATTAGGACATATAGTGTAATGAATTCAAGACAATAAAATCAGATACCCAAATATAGTACCTTCTTCCCCCCTCCACTCAGTCCAAACAGAGTAAATCAAAACCAAAATTGTGTGAATGTATTTATGTGTGACCTCCCCTTTCCAATAAACAAACAAAAGAAATAAAAAAGAAACATAAGTTATATATGATTATGTCTTGAGATATTAGTAGGCATCTAAAATTCAATAAAATTTGCCAACTAATGCTAGTTTCTGAAAAGTCACTGATTACTTCAGATGTATCTGCCAGTTGCAGTTCCATATTTTTTATTCCATGTTTATAATTTTGTGCTTGAGTTGTGATTTTCTGTCCATTTATTATTTCATGGTAGAGTGCTGTTCCAACAGGTGTTAGTAATCATGTCTGTCCATTGTCTACCTTGTATGTTAAATTAGCTGTGCCCCCCCCCCCCCCCCCCCGAGTAGTTTCTGGAAGTCTCTTATGAGACAAAGAAAGAATAGGACTACTGGTGTCTCAGGCATGTCATACAAGGTGACCTGTATGAGGTTGTACATAGGGCTGCCAACCTCATCATGTCATACGAGGTGACCTGTATGGGGTTGTACATAGGGCTGCCAACCTCATCATGTCATACAAGGTGACCTGTATGAGGTTGTACATAGGGCTGCCAACCTCATCATGTCATACAAGGTGACCTGTATGAGGTTGTACATAGGGCTGCCAACCTCATCATGTCATACAAGGTGACCTGTATGAGGTTGTACATAGGGCTGCCAACCTCATCATGTCATACAAGGTGACCTGTATGAGGTTGTACATAGGGCTGCCAACCTCATCATGTCATACAAGGTGACCTGTATGAGGTTGTACATAGGGCTGCCAACCTCATCATGTCATACAAGGTGACCTGTATGAGGTTGTACATAGGGCTGCCAACCTCATCATGTCAAACTAATTGCTGCAAGAGCATGTGAGGGCTTTGTGCAAAGGGGCCAATTACAGTGGTACCTCCATGCTCCGTAGGGAACAAACAGGAAAATGATGTTACTGATGACATTATCTGTATTTTCAAGTATTTCATATGCCATGTGACTAATTTTAGATACAGGTATACTTCGGAAATATTGCAGGTTCAGTTCCAGACCACCGCAATAAAGCGAATATCGCAATAAAGTGGGTCATACCCATTTTTGTTGGCTTCGCAGTGCATATAAAAGCCTAAAATCATGTTTACACTATGTTTATTAAGTGTGCAATAGCGCTAGGTCTTTAAAAAAAACAGTATATTTTAAAATTTAAAATACTTTATTGCTAAAAAAAAATGCTAATCTTCATCATCTGAGCCTTCAGCGAATCGTAATCTTTTTGCTGATGGAGAGCCAAAATCTATCGGAAGAAAAAGGCACATTCTAATTAAACAAACATGAATAATTTGAAAAAAAGTGCAATATCTGTGAAGCGCAATAAAGCGAAGCGCAGTAAAGCGAGGTATACCTGGATTTCTACATTGGACTTCATTTTTTTTTTTTTTTTTTTTTTTTGAGTTTAATTTATCAGTGTTACCAGGTTTACTCAATTTTATCTTTTCATAATTATATATTTGATAGCTTTCTTCTGTTTCTCTGATGACATCTTTGTGTGATTTTGTGGCAGTCTGAAGGACTTGTTGCTTCCTTACGAGGAACCACATCTTTGCTGCCATTCCATCTATTTATTGTCCAGATCTCATGCACATAAAGTATCATAGGCTGCAGGTAGCATCGTAAAACGCTTCTATGCTGCCAGCGACTATTTTTTTATCTGTTAGAATTCCTTTCATGCTACAGAAAGCTGATTTTCATTTTGCAATGTTTTTATTTCATGTAAGCATCTGTCATTGAATATTATGATTTTTAGAAAATAGTTAAACTGTTTCATTAGCTTCAGTGTTTTCTTCTATAGCATTACTTTTCTTGATATAATTATAAAATATTCATATTTAACACATTAACTACCGAATTGAAAAACACACTGTCGCGTAATTAAATTTTGTTACCATTTTCATTCTGTAGGTGTATAATGGATTTAATCTGTAGCTTTCTTAATTTTTAACAGATTTTTATGAATTATATGTCATTTTGAAGATAAACGCATGTTCTATTGCCTAAAGCTGGTAAAAGGAAAGTTTACTTAATATGGTAGATATTATTAGTAATATAAAATGATTGACAGACAATATTTTGTGAAGAACCTGTTAATTCCTTTTTGTTTCTTTTATAAATATTGGCTTGGCTTTTTGCATTGTATATTTACTGCATTGAATATCAGGTAACCCAAGTAACAGATGTCCAGAAGGATTCAGACATGATGCTCATGAGTCTTTCTGCAGAGGTATTTATGAAAAAATAATGTTTCTTGCATTAACAATACACTGTAGATAAACATGCTCAGACTGGGTGAAAAGAAGCTGTCACAGCAAGCAGAAGAGAGAAGAAAATGTCAAAATGAACACCAGGAAAGTAAGCAGCTGAGGGCTGTCATCTCAGGGGTACATTTCCATAGTCAGTTATGACTGAAGGGGCTATTATTATTATAGATAGACAACCCATGTATGGTATCTAGAGGAAACAAAGATATTCCCTGGAACCAGCATAGTACACTGCAGGTAAACATTCTTAGAAGAAACAATACTAGTCCTAAAACCAACACATTTTACTATGGAATGTCTATTGTTTACCAGGAATTAAGAATGTTATTCCATTAGAACATTATCTTGTAGCTATGTAAGCATTGTAATAGCTAGTAGCATTATCTCTGAAATAAAGCCAATGTGGATTTTTTTTTTCCCATCCATAACACAACAGCCTACACCGTAGGCCTCTCCCTAATGCCTAGACTCCATGCTATGCTATAGAACTCACCTGCCTCTCTCCAGCTGGGAGTGTTTGAAGTATATAACCATGAGTCCATTCAGACTTCCTATAAACTACAGAGATAAGATTGCTAATATGTAACTACAAATGCATCAAAGCCAAGATGGGTCACAACAAATCACAGTGAGAATGGGCAATACTATGGTGTTATATCCCCATATTTGCTATTTTAAACACCATAACTTCTGTACATACCAGTGCTGTATGTATCTTACCTGTACTGCTGAATGAGATTACCACTGTTCAATTTGTACCACAAAGCTACACTTACAATTCAGGGTTTGCAGTAATGTTCCTTTCACACTGACTAGTATTATTGTTGCAGCATCACTAGTAGCTAGTAGATTTGATCCTGTCGTAGTTGGGAGGTAACATCAAAATGAGAAGGACTGCAGTGAAACTGTGATGAATTTTGTCATTAACAAAAATAGGTAATGCGCATCTTACTAGGATAAAGAAATGGCCAATAATATCAACACAAAGTCCTCATCAGGGACAAACAAATAAAACAATAGAGAAAAGAAAGTGACATAAAACTAAATGCATAAAATATAAATAAGAATGTTGAAATTGAAAACACTTTTGTCACTGGTAAATTGCAGTGAGAAACACATTTTGGAGAAAAAAGGCATAGTGGGAATTTTTGAAGTATCCTTTTGCACCAGACTCATTTTACCCCTGGCTTAGAGACATAACTGATAAACATTCTGCTAACATATTCCCTGGTTCATGCTTGATATTATTTGGCCATCATTTCTCTTAAGTCCTTTGTTGAGTTCCAGTTTTCAAGACCCTGAGAGATCAAAGACAGCCCTTGCTCTACATTGTAGGAAGGGTGTTCAATTTTTCATTCATTCATAACCCTCCACTCCCAAAGGAGCATAGGCCTTCAACAAACACATGCCAAGTCCTCCTGTCACGTGCCATCATCTCAAGTTCTTTCCATGTTCTCCTCATCATTTTCACCTCTGTTTCCAACTCTCTTCTCCATGTACTTCTTGGTCTTCCTCTGCCTCTCTTGCCCTGCGGGTTCCAGAACAAGGACTGCCTTGTAATGCTATCAACAGGTTTCCTCAGTGTGTGTCCTATCCATCGCCATCGTCTTCTTCTCATCTCTTGTTCCACTGGCACTTGTCTAGTTCTTGTCATCAGTTCTACGTTGGTAACCTTGTCATACCATTTTAATCCCTCTATTCTACGCAAGCACCCATTTATGAAAGTCTGTAGCTTTTTGGTTGTTGTCTTTGTTGTTCTCCATGTCTCAGAGCCATACAATAGGACTGACTTCACATTTGAGTTGAAGATTCTTATGTTCGTGTTGGATCCTATTTCTCTTGATCTCCATATATTTCCCAATGCAATGAAAGCTCCTCTTGCCTTTTGTATTCTTATTTTGATATCGCTGTCTGTCCCTCCAACTTTGTCTATATTACTGCCAAGATACGTATATGATTCTACATCTTGTATTGGTGTTTCTTCAAGTTCAACCCTATTATCATTACCTGCATTTATTCGCATTATTTTTGTCTTTTCCCTGTGTATTTTCAGACCCAATTGCTGTGACCTCTCATCGAGTGTTTTCAATTTGTCCTGCATCTGATTACGGTTATGGGACAGAAGAGCCAAGTCATCAGCAAAATCCAGATCATCCAACTGCTTAGTCAGAGTCCACTGGATTCCATTTCTGTTGTGTGTTGTCGATGATCTCATAACCCAATCTATTGCCAGCAAGAAAAGAAATGGAGACAAGAGGCATCCCTGTCGCACTCCTGTTCTTATCCCAAATGGTTCTGTAAGCTGTCCTTCATGAAGAACTCTGCATGTCATGTCTTCATATGTTTTCTTTATTAAATTAATGATCTTCAGGGAACTCCATAATGCCTCATCAATTTCCAAAGTGATTCTCTGTCTACACTGTCAAATGCCTTTTCATAGTCCACAAATCCGATGTATAGTGGTGAATTCCATTCCAGACTTTGTTCAACTATTATTCTCAAAGTGGCTATCTGGTCTGTACATGATCTGTTTTGTCGAAAACCTGCTTGTTCATCTCTCAATTTCTTGTCTATCGACTCTTTTAATCTCTCAAGGATAATCCTGTTTAATACTTTTCCTGGCACTGATAGTAACATTATTCCTCTATAATTTGTGCACTCTTGTAAATTTCCCTTCTTAGGCAACTTAACCAGATATCCTTCCTTCCATTCTGCTGGTATCTCTTCCTTTTCCCAGACTTTACCAAGTAATTTATATAACATCTCTGTAGCCGTGTCGATATCTGCTTTGATGGCCTCTGCTGAAATGCCATCAGGTCCAGACGCTTTTCCATCTCTTAGAAGCTTTATGGCTTTCTTTATTTCTTCCTTCGTTGGTCTTTCACCGTTAATTTGTAGCTCTTCTTCTGCTGGCTGGATGTCCAGCGGGTTTTGTGGAGCTGGTCTATTGAGAAGGTCCCCAAAATATTCTGTCCACCTCTTCATTTGCTCTTGTATATTGCTGAGCAGTTTCCCATTCTTGTCTTTTATGAGACAACTTGTTTGCTTGTATTTCCCTGTTAACTTCTTTGTGCTGCTATACAGTTCTCTCATATTTCCTTTGGCTGCAGCATCTTCTGCCTCTCTTGCCAACTCCTCAATATACTTCCTCTTGTCTCTTTTGATACTTCTTTTTACTTCTTTGTTTGCTTCTGTGTACACTTCTTGAGCCTTGGCTTTGGAACTTCTGGTTTTGCTTGTGTTTAACTCTGCTTTCTTGTTTTTCCTGTCTTTTATCTTATTGATGGTTTCTGTTGTTATCCATGCTTTTTGTTGTCTTTCCCTTTTCCCCAGTATTTCTTCACATGTCTCCTTCCATACCGTTTTGACCTGCTGCCAATAGTCTTCTGTATTCTCTACATCCTCCAGCTGTTGTAGCACTTGGAATTTGTTGGATACTGTGACCGCAAATTTGTCTCTTGTTTCTTGATTTCTTAGCTGTCCTACATTAAACTGTTGTCTATAATTTTGCATTGTTGCATATCTCTTGAGTTTCATTTTTACTTTGGCTATCAGAAGATGGTGATCTGATGCCACGTCTGCTCCTCTATATACCTTTACATCCTGCAATGATGATCTAAACTTCTTGTTTATGCATATATGATCAATCTGATTTTCTGTTCTATGGTCTGGTGATATCCATGTTGCCTTGTGTATTCTCTTATGTGGAAACATGCTTCCTCCTATAGCCAGTTGATTTGAAGCACAGAAGTTTGCGAATAGTTCTCCATTTTCATTCATTACTCCTAGCCCATGTTTTCCCATGACTTCTTCAAATCCGGTGTTGACTGTACCTATCTTTGCATTCATGTCACCCATCAAAATTGTGATGTCTCTTCTTTTTACTTTATCCATAATTTCCTGTAGTAAAAAAATGCTTCTTTCACAGACTCTTCTTTGTCATTAGTTGGTGCATAACATTGGATGACATTTACATGAATTTTCTTTTTAGCTGTTTTGAAAGTAGCTGTTATTATTCTGGGTCCAACAGCTTCCCATTCAATGAGTGCTTTCTGTGCTTCTTTAGATAACATAAGAGCTACCCCTTCACTGTGGTGTGAAGTTTCGTCTTCATGTCCTGAGGACAGCACCAATTCACCTGTGATGAGTTTCTTCCTGTCTACCCCCTTCCACTTTGTTTCACACATTCCCAGAACCTCGATTTTGTATTCCCTCATTTCTGCTGCTACTTGCGCCACTTTCCCTTGTTCGTTTAATGTCCGAACATTCCAGGTGCCAAATCTGGAAGTTCTCCTAGAAGAAAGAAGGTTAGTCAGCAACACAGACTCCTTTCGGCTTTCTCTGTGTTGCATCATATGCCTCCCCGTGAGAGGACCTTCCCCTGTCTTGGATGGCTGTGTTTTATTTCCTTTATTTGACTTGTCCATATTTGTTGAAGTTTTTTGTGGTTTAAATTTTTTTACAGGATGGGGTAACCGGCCCCATGCCCAACCCTCCTTAGTCGCCTTCTACGACATGCCTGGCTGGGGACAGTGTTACTATTCTTTGCTCCCCTTTCGGGTCCCGGTAACACACGGGTGGTTCAATTTTTACCTGGATTTAATTTAATTTTTTTTTTTTAAAGTCAAATTAGATGCCATGCTTTCAGGTGAGTGTTATATAACTCTCCACAGGTCTCAATTGGGGTCTGTGATGACCCAGAAAGATCTTACTCTGTTCTTTTACACAGGCCACCAAAGAAAATAATGTGAGGTGTCAACAAATGAACTTTGGTCCAAATTCTGTATTAACACTTGGTTTGCAGATAGCCAAAATTTAATGAAGAAATTATTCCAGCAGAAAGATTTTAAAATCCTGGCGAATTTCATGTATAGATTATCTTATTTTTCAGCATTTTCATAATCTGATGGTATGTCTTCATTGCGAAATTGCCAGCTTTCAGGGCTGTCACGAAGTGGATTTAAGTATAGAGTTATGTCTGAGTGTAAGACAAGACACTATTATGAGAAAGCCTGAGAAGATAAATTTTGGTGTTAAATGACAGTGAATGTGGCAAGATGAGACTATTGGCTTTGAGGGGTGAGAACCTAGATCGACTCTCCCTCGCCACTCGTGACTTTAAGAATAGCTATAGGCTCACCCCCTCTGACTACCTTTAAAAAAGGAGATAAGGTTTAACAAAGACCACAGACACACTATACAGACAAATATATACGTACAGTACAGTTGGATATTTATATATATATAGAGAGAGACTGATCCAGTATGAAGTGTATAGTTTATTTACACCACAAAAATAAGTACATATCAAATAAATAAAGTGCGTGTTCGCACACCTGAAAAGAACAAACAATTAAAATGATTACCAATGTAAACCCACAATAACACCCTCCCCCCAACCTGCAAGAAAGAAAGTTAAGGGTTAAACAAACGAATTTACTCGGTGGAGTCTCTAACTTCAGAGCCACCACTACTAACTATCCTAAGGTTGTCACTGTCCTACTGATGATGACTAAATTAACTGCCTACACAGCTACAAACGCTGTAGGCGATATACACGCCACTAACTAACACCACTGTCTAGCTGTAGACCTAACTAACTGCCTACACCGAACGGCTGATTTGAACTTTTCAAAGTCCCACACAATCTGAATGACTAATTTATAATTCTATCTCTGTTCGGTGTCTGTCTGACACTCCTGGTTCCTACTGAGAGGCTTCTCCGCTACACCCCTTCTCTCTCTCTAGTGCATTTGGATGGAATTTTGACCCTATCTCCTCCAAACGAATACTGTAGCTGATGACTTGGGTTTTTAGACTGGATACTTGACTCGGAATGTAGCTGCTTCATTGTTGACGAAACTGATTTCACCTGCCCGGTTACCCCTCATTGGGTTTAGGGCCGTCGGTTTTATTATGACCGAATTTAAACAAACACAACCCAACCTCCAGGCCACGCACCTTTTTGGGGTGGTATAATGAGCTCAGAGCTCTGGGTTTTATAAGATAGACCAGTTCCCGCTGAAGCATGGGGCTTCACTGAAAAAAAGAACTGCTATCTATTTCTGGTGCACATGTACTTGGCGCCGGTAACTACCGCGTCACCAATTCTATTTCACCCCTGGCGATGCCTCGACCTTTCTATGGCCGAATATCTTGGCAAGCTGTAAGGCAAATTTGCACCGCTCCCTGGGTGCCGTGAAAAATTTGCCATAAACAAAAGAAATGACAACTAATGTACACAACTTCAAGTAATCATATCTCTAACACCTAACTCCCTTAAATAATTACCTCTCCCCTAAATAAATACAGTTCCCGTCTTCCCCCTCCTCAGCTATGCACAGCGATAGACAACCTTCCTATCTGAAGGTCAAAACTACCCCACTTCAACCTGTCTGTTCAGGAAACCCCAAACGCAGCTGACCCAAATCTTTTGTTACGCCCGTCTAGCCACAGAGTCACAACAATTCAAACTTCGGGGAACTCCTGTACTAAAATACTAAAGTCTACTTTCTACACTGGCCCGTGTTATTTATCACATTTCCCGATATCAGATTTGGAAAGATTCACTCCTGTCTCAGTAATTTTAATTACTCCTCTATGTAATATAAAATTCACTTATAAATTACATCTCTTACCATCCGACTGCATTACCAAATTAGCACAACTAAATCAAGCCCCAACTAAGTAGAATACACAACTAAGCTCGTGTATATACACTTGTAAATTTATCAGAACTAAATACTCAATGAAATAAAATACATAAATACACTCTCGGATATACACACTTGTAAATTATCAGAATGTGAATTGCGTTTGTCGCAACTACTTACTACATATTACCGAGTGGGTTTTGCTTAGCGCTTAACCTTGCACAATGAATATCTCAAAAATCCTTTACACACATCCTAGACAGCACAAGCTTATCATAGAAAAATTATATGCACACTTACATTTTTATTATTTCTATAAGATAGTAAGTGATGGCACCAGCCAAAATAATACTCGCGCTGATATACAGTAAAATGACCGCGATTATTTTAACAAAGAAAAGCCTACGTGATCGCAATTAATTTATAGAAAAGAAGGCTGGTGCAAATCTTAAAATTAAACCCTACAGTCGTCCCTCAAGAAAACGCAATTAATTACCAAGAGAAGAAGACTAAACTTAAGTAATTATAGAACAAAATACAGGGAGAAGAAGAATGGTCTCATAACAATATAATTAATTATCTAGAGAGGACTAATGGGGCCTATTGAAAAATAAAATCACAGTACCACATCACAAGGGCCATGCCTCCACTAATTCAATACCAGTGATTCCAAATTACTACTAGTTTTATTAAGTATCACATTTATTTATTTACACATTACCAGATGATGATGAATGTGCAGCACAGAACCCCTGTAGTCATAGCTGTCACAACTCAGCAGGCAGCTTCTCATGTTCGTGTCCAATGGGTTTCCTTTTAAAATCTGATGCAAGGACATGCCAAGGTGAGCATAATTTTTAACTCTCTTTTCTGTCTTCTCATGAACAGCAATCAGAATAAGCACATTTATGTTAATCTTTTACTATCCTGCCTCCCTGAAAACTGACCCCAAAAATAATTAGGAGTTGCAATCTTAATGCATTTTTAAAAAAAAAAAAAATTTCCTTATTCTAATTTCCTGCAACAATTAATTAAATGATTTGATCACTTTGTCATTGATTTTAAACTTGTGTGCCATGGGACACTGGTGTGCTGCTAAGGGGTCACAGATGTGCCACTGGATTTGGGGTGATAGAAAAAAAACAAGAAACAAATTGAGGAATAAAAAATCGTCAAGTTAAATTTTAGAAATACTGTATATTTTTCATAAAAGGCAGATAAGAATGAAAACAATAACAGTTTAACAAAAAAAAGTTATAGTAAAATACGAAGAACTTCCGTCCCTATTGTTCCATATCCCAAAATAACTCTGCAATGTACTTTTACCACCCCACCTTTCACCCTTGTCAAGCTACTAGTTTCAATTTTCAGTCAGCTGATGTTCGAATTGTGTGTGTTATTCCGTGTGAGTTTGCACTAAATCATTTTGTTTGTTATTTCTATTTCATTTTAGTTATTTTTGTTATTTCTTAATTTAGTTCATTTTTGTTTATTTTTTGTTTTAGGGTTTATTAGACGTGGGCAGATTTCTAATTAAAAAATGTAAGCTAGATGATAACAATAAATCAGGCGTAGCTGGCACTAGTTCTGATAGTTTAAAACAGAGTACGTTTGTGTTAGTTCTGAAACCGTCATTCGTCAGAATATTTATCCTTGGGATTCATTTCATCTGGAGAAGAGCAGTCACGTCCTAAGTGTGTTGTTTGTGGTGAGAAACTGACAAACCAAGCTATGGTTCCAAATAAGCTGAAAAGACACCTTTACACAAAGCACTTACATTTAAGCAAGAAACCAATTTAATATTTTAAAAGGCTTATAGCTGATCAAACATGCCAGGCTAAACAATGGACCAAAATCACAACTATTTCTGACAAGGCTCAATAAGCAAGCTATGCCTTTGCTGAAATCATGGCAGAAAAGATCAAATCACATGCAGTTGCTGAGTCAGTAATTTTACCAGCTTGCTATAAAATTGTAAATATTATGTTTGACGAGGAATATGAAAAAACATTTTTAAAATCCCTAAGTCTGAAAACATTATTAGTCGGCATATACAAGACATGTCTCAAGACGTTGAGTCACAAGTGATAGTGAACATTAAAGAAACCCAATTATTTTTTTTTTTTGGTGCCATCCAGTTGGAGGAGTTACCTGAGATCACTGGAAAAGCTCAACTTCTAACATTCAGTTTGTTTGTTATGAAGACATCATTGAAGAATTGTTATTTTGCCAACTACTTCCAGAAACAACAAAAGGCCAAGACATTCTTGATGTTGTTGACAGTTATTTCATTGCTCACAGTTTATCAGGAAAATCAAGCATCAGCATCTGCACACTTAGCACACCTATTATTATTATCTGTAAACAATAACGAATTGCATAGGATTTTTCCTAGTGTCCATTTGCCTGGTCATCTCTATATTATTTTATTATGTTTCTTCTAGCTAGTCAAGATTAGTATTTGTTAAGTATTATGCGTCAGAAATGAGGTATCTGAGGAAGGTGGTTGAAGTAACAAGAAGAGACATGGTCCGCAACCAGACGATATGTCAAGGCCTAAAAACCCAACCCCTGCAGACCCAAGTAGAACAGTCCCAACTGAGATGGTTTGGCCATGTCTGCAGAATGGGAGAAGATTGGCTTCCATGCTAAGCATGGGAAACTAAGAGCCAGGGATCCAGACCTCCAGGACAACCCAAAGTCTGCTGGGAGGACAACATTAGACAATCTTTGAAGGACCGAGGACTAGAATGGAACCAAGCCAGGATGAAGACAGCCGATAGAATAGTATGGCACTCTCTCTCTTACAAACCTCTACACCTCGAGGTAGAAGAGGAACGACTAAGTTAGTAAGTATTATGCGTAAGGACATTGTGACAGATTATGTAAATATAGATTACATATGTATCAGCATGGTCTTGCTTCTACTCAAATCCCACCTTGCTTACTTATTTGCTATGCACGTTTTGCTAACGCAGAACCCCTGGTTGTTCGATGTTTGTTGCATTCACAGTTTTGCCACGCCTTATTTTTTTTCTTTTCTCTGATATCTCATAGACGCTAGGAATGTTTACTATGATGCACATAGCGAGAGAAAAGGGGGAGAAAAGCTTAACGAAGAAAATCAAGGGAAATAAGGACCACGCATACTTTGATAGTTACATTTCTCAGGGGGAGACTGAAAGAAAAGGGAGATAATTTACAATTTACCCCCTCTTGTCCGTTCGTTCATGAAAACGCAATTAAGCTACGGATCGACGAGATCTAAGAGACGATTTGCCCGTGGGTCCACGTCTACTCTGCGGCGATTGTGTCAAAATTACCTTTCATACAGAATTTGAACGAAGAATTCCCCAAAGGTGTTATATATCGCAAGAGCAAGCGAAGTTCTGCAAATTTAATATAAAGAGTCCAGCTTTCAAACAAAATTTATCCAGTACCCACAAATTTTTCAGACATCTAGCTGCGATTTCTAAATCCATTTTACTATTTGGAGTTACTAAGTTTTCGTTGGAGTTGTTTTAATTCTTCTGTTGCTGTAAATATTATACTAGACGTTTGAGGGATTTAATTGTTAAGTCCATCATTATATTTCACCAAGATTTTCTGTGTAGAATGATTTACTGGTTAAGGTCCGTCAATTATATTTCACTAGGATTTTGTAATGTGTTAATTGACTAGCAGAATTAAAATAATCTATAGCAAAATGGTTCCGGCTGTAGCGTTAATCTAACTAACTGATATTAACCAGTAAAAGATATTTTAATAGACTAGTAAATGCACTGTTCATTATAAGTACTGACGAAATATATATTTATTTCTAATTCACGATGATTAATTTTGTAAATGACTAGAATTTATTTCACTGGGTTTTTAAACGATAAGATAAGCTCTAAGCTTGTAGTTCTAATTAAAGTTAAATAACCGAAGTGGATAATAATATATTATACTTTTACGCGGGTTAGGATAGGATTGAGAATATTATATTGTGGTTAAGTATTATGTATTTTCTCTTCCTATATCTAGTACTGGGTCACATACCCAAAACCTACCAGCGGTTTCAGTATATTTTGAGAAACGGGTCTAAGTCCAACAGCACTAAAACATTCTTTAGTAAAATCGGTCTTCGAGGTTGACTGGTTTGGCTCTCTTGTCTTCACAGAGAGGGAGAGAGAGTGCAAATATATGACATTAATAAGAATTGTAACTTGACATTTAGCTACCCAGATTTTCATATACCTTCAGCCCGTTGTGGCGAAATTTCCAACAATTAACATTTCCCAACTACCAACCACTTGTGGTGTAACAAGGATTTTTATCCCGAGAGATTTACCCCTCTGACATTCTCTCCAAGTATCAATTTTACTAGCTACTGACTCTGTGAACATTAAAGCTCTTAAGTATTTTCCAACCTGGACTAATTGATGTGACATAAACAGAATCCTAAAGAAGGAATATCAAAGCAAGCGTTTCCCAATAAAAAGATTAATCAGTCTTGAAGAAACTGGGGCTTGTTTTGCCAACACCCAACCTTGGATCTGTGGTTGTTTTTTTTTTTTCATGGAGATGTTCCAGATGTTGTGAAAGCACGTATGAGGTAAGAGGGAAAATGTGGCCACTGTCTGTCTGAAGCGAGAGAAAGAAGAGATGAATAATTCTTTCACTGTATAATCCATGCACTCACTTTGTTTATTTCTTATGATGTTTTGCTAATACTGTTCATCTCAGAATAGATTAACGTAGAAACTCTGTCCTTTACAGTATAGTAAAATCCTAGACCCTAGTGCTATCTAGTCATATATCGATTGGAGGCCGACCTCTGTGCAACCTACGTTTTGCTGATGATATTGATCTGATAGCTGGATCAGAATCAGAACTTCAAGACCTTACCTCTAGACTGGAGAAAGTAACAAGAACGTATGGGATGGAAATTAATATAGAAAAAAGCAAGATATTGGTGAATAGCCATAAGAAACATATTCCGACCAACATTACGTTAAATGGGCAAACGTTAGAAGAAGTTAACACCTTTAAATATCTTGGGTCCACTATATGCAGTGATGGAAGATCAATTAAAGAAATCAAGACAAGACTTGAGATGGCCTCAGCTGCCATGACAAGGTTGAATGTGATCTGGAAAAGTAACATCAGTTTTCCTGTGAAGATCAAATTATACAAATCACTTGTATTATCTATTCTCTTGTATGGGTGTGAGAGCTGGACACTCACTGCAGATACGGAGCGAAGGATTCAGGCTTTCGAGCATAAATGTTATAGAAGAATTTTGCGCATTTGCTATAAAGAGCACAAAACAAATGTCTATGTTAGAGAGAAGATAAACACCTATGCAGGCCACCAAGAACCACTTTTGTCAACAGTGAAACGTCGAAAGCTTGCCTGGTTTGGGCATGTAACTCGTCATGACTCCCTTTCGAAAACGATCCTTCAGGGAACAGTCGAAGGTAAACGGAGAAGAGGAAGGCAGAGAAAATCCTGGGCTGATAACATCAAAGAATGGGCAGGACACGGTTTTTCCACACTTGTACGCATTGCTGAGGATAGAGAGCAGTGGAGGACCCTGTCTGCTCATGCTTCCACCATGGCACCCCTACGACCCATGACGGGTTACGGGCTGAGATGAGATGATGAGTCAGACGGGACCTAACATTGTTCTTAATCACCTATCGGAAATTTACAACAGACATTTGAAAGTAGGCAAAGAAGAATGGCATAGTTTAAAGAAAAAAACTAGCTGAAACTGTAAAGATGAAAGTTCTGAAATACACACGGCAATTTTTGATTGCATGAGAAAAGTTAATATGACAACAGAAAGATCGAAAGCATTTTGAATAAAAATTGTTCAGCCAAAACTATTGTTCATATGATCTAAAAGTAAAAAAAAACGATTAGTGAATTGGAAGAAAACTTAGATTCACATTAATAATTATCTATGAGGAAGCTTTGGCAGTGGCAAGACAATCAATTTTTTTATAAGTATTGTAGCCTGCTCACACTAATGATAGCATTAGACAGTGATAGTATTGTTCCAACAAAAAAAAAAGGTCTAAGTAAATGTTAAGTTTTGTGGATAGGGATTTCTCTCTTTCTATTCTTAACTGTGTTCATTCATATTGACCATGCAATAAATTGTAACAGACATAGATGAATGCTCCATTGGGGTGGCTGACTGTGGGCCAACACTGGAATGCCTAAATACTCTAGGATCCTTCAGATGTATCAATCGTTGCTTAAGAGGATTTGAACGGGATAAAAATGGGGAAGCTTGTGTTGGTAAGTCTCATTCATGAAGTCAGAACTATCAGTAGTAGCATACTTATTGTATTTTAACTCTTAAAGGATGAGATGCCAGTATTCAAGGCCGATTTCCACAGACGTTCATGACAGGAGGCCAGTTTTCAGGGCCAGTATATTTAGACTATTTTTCTATTTTTCACTTTGTTCAAATTCTACTTTTTATTAATCCTCCTTTAATTCCCTTTACACCTATGCATATCAACAGCATACTTTAAAAAAAAATAGGAAAGAACTAACTCTTAAACTTTAACACTATATGAAAACTTAAAGCAACAGAAAATTCCTTGCATAGTGCATGAGAAAATCTCTACGTCCTTTAAGAGTTAATGATCTAACTGAAAGGATGCAGAAGAAAATACTGACTTCTAGCAAGAAACTTCCATTTGTCTTAATTTATTGTTTAGGGAGAGAAATGTTCTCTGCACAGTTATGAAGATATGATGTTTTCATTATCATATGTTTAAGCACATTAAAATTGTTTCAGGTACTGTAGACATCCATAGATGTACTGTTTTACATATGAACTCTTCTTAAACTCTTATTATTAAAGTTAGTTTATAATATATATATATATGGGAATGCGCCCCTGAGGTGACAGCCCTCAGCTGCTTATTTTCCTGGTGCTCCTTTTGACGTTTTCTCCTCACCTCTGCTTCTTGTGTGAGCCTCTCTTTGCCCAATCTGAGGTGGCGCCGTAAATAGCATCGCCACTTAGTGCGATCGGCAGCTTCATCCTCCCATGTTGCTGGATCCATGTCCAGTGCCCTCATATCTCTCTTGCACACATCTTTGAACCTCAGCTGTGGTCGCCCAACTGTTCTCTTGCCCTCTGCTAATTGTCCGTAGAAGATATCTTTTGGGATGCGACCATCATCCATGCGGCGAACATGGCCAAGCCAGCGAAGTCTGCGCTGTCTAAGAAGCGTATACATACTTTGAAGGCCAGCACGTGACAACACCTCGACATTTGTCACTTTATCTTTCCACGAGATGCCGAGGATGCGGCGTAGACACCGCAAATGGAAGGTATTGAGCCTTCTTTCTTGCTTAGCATATGTCGTCCAGGTCTCGCTGCCATATAGGAGTGTGCTGGTGACACAGGCATTATATACCGCAGCTTTGGTCTTCATTGTGAGTTTAGAGTTTCCCCAAACACGCGATGTGAGGCGGGCAAAGGTAGCTGCAGCTTTGCCAATGCGGCTGTCGATTTCTGTATCCAGTGAGAGTTTGTCATTGATGGTAGACCCTAGGTATGTGAAGTGGTGCACCACTGCCAATTCATAGTTATCGATAGTGATAACTGGTGCAGCACCCACATCCTGACTCAGCACATTCGTTTTCTTTAGACTTATTGTGAGGCCAAAGTCCTTGCATGCTTTAGTGAAGCGATTCATCAAGCTCTGAAGCTCCTGTTGGCTTTGAGTGACGACTGCAGCATCATCAGCGAACAGCAAGTCTCTTATAGTGACCCTTCTGATTTTTGTTTTTGCCTTCAGCCTTGAAAGATTAAACAGACGGCCATCTGACCTAGTGTGAAGGCATATTCCTTCAGTTGCATCTCTGAATGCATGTTTCAAGAGTAAGGCAAAGAAGATTCCGAAGAGGGTCGGAGCCAGAACACAGCCTTGTTTAACGCCACGAAGGTAATGTTAAGTGGTCTGAATCATACCATAGCAGACACATTAAATGTTCAGCCACAGGTAGATTAGCTTCAACCAAGAACTTATATATTATCTTGTTTCTCCCTCTGCCTTCTCTAAAGAACATTGCATTTAATGTATATTTGTTAGATTTTATTTTTTTTATTTACTGATGTTTTAGACATAAACGAATGTGAAAAGAGTCCCAACATCTGTGAGCACACGTGTCAAAACCTTGTGGGTAGTTACAGATGTTCATGTTTACCTGGTTTCAGGCTTGAAGACAGTGGGAGATGTACTGGTAAATTTTGTGTGTGTGCTTAATGTGTGTATATTTGTACCGTAGAAGCTTTAAGCCAGAGTAAGTCCTGTAATTATGAACAAGGCATCCAAAGCAAGTAATTAAGAAGTTCCAACTCCAAGATTGAAAAGGTCCTCTATTTAGAATCTCTGCAGTTCAGAGAAAACCAAAAGAAGTGTGGACTACTGACTCGCCTTTGTTCTCCTAGGAAAATCTACAGATTTGGACTTTGAATGTTTATATGCTAAAACTGCACAGAGGTGACAGCAACAATTAGAAACTATAAACTTTACATCTTGAAACTCTGTGAAACTGTGGAAGAAGATAGAAAGGAAGAAAGTAAGGTAAAGGAACCCGTTACACGCCCATTGAGGCATATTGGGAATATGATGTTAGGCCCATATTATCTTGACCGTCGGCACACTAGGAGTGATGTGGTCGGCATCACGCCGGCCGCCTTAACCTTCCCAGAGTTGCTCTGGTACCCATTTGGGGCTGGGTCAAAAGGAAGAAAGTGAATAAATGAGAAATAGTGCTGTTTGTTGTCAGGACATGAGGAAGAAAGCACACGCCATAGTGAAGATGGGGCTCAAATGGTTTCAAAGGAAGTACCGTACAGTAAGCTTTCCAGACTAAAATCAATAACATTTAAAACTGCCTAAAGCAAAATTGAGATAAACAGCATCAAGTGTTAAACACTAAAATGGCAATAAAAATAATTTCACTCCAGACCTTAAAATATCATGGAGATTGACACATTAACTACCGCGAGCCGGTGGGACCGGCTTTTGAAATCCTATCATTTTGACCGCGAGCCGCTCAGAGCGTCGATCTATGTTTAGTAATAAAACAAATGAAAAATGTACTGAAACACTTTCTGATCTGGTTCGAGATTTTAAGTTGCCACCGGAAAACAAATTCCCAAAGCATGTTTGTTGTAGAACACTGGAAAATTGATATTATGTTCATATTTTTCAGCTTTTTGGGTTAGTTACCAAATCGTGTAAAACTGTTTACCATGGCAACTAGTGATAGGACCACTAAAAATGCTTGTACATCTCATCTAACGGCTGAATAGGCTAGAAACTTGTTTCAACAATTAACTGATAGATCTAGCAACGAGGAAAAGAGTGAAAACGATTTGCACATTGATTGAAATGGTGATTTTGATAGAGATGGGGCACAAGCAGTTATAATTGTGAAAATATTGCAAGTCCTCGGCCATCGGAGGGCCGTTAAATAGCAACAACCTCTATTAGAGTTACAAACTGTGCTTATTGTAATAGTACATTCATTTATCTTTAAAATGACGTGTAATTCATACAAATCTATAAACAATTACGAAAACTACAGCTTACTTTGTGCAAACACCTACAGGATGAAAATGGGAAAAAAATTTAATTCAACCACAGTGTGTTTTTCAATTCGGTAGTTAATGTGTAGTAAAGAAATGGCAATCTTGTGGAGTGACCTAATTGCAAAGATAGGAACAAATAACACTAGTCAACAACCAAAATGTAATCACAAAAACGAAATATAACCAAAGTGATTAAGAAGGCGTACAGTTTGTATTTTGGCTGCAGAACAGGAGATCAAGATAAGAGCTGGGCGCCACACATATGCTGCAATACATGTGCAGCACATCTTAAACTGTGGTTGACTGGCAAAATGCAAGCTATGCCTTTTGCAGTCCCAATGATTTGGAGAGAGCCCACTGATCATCTCAACAACTGTTACTTTTGCATGGTCCCTCCAATTGGGAAAGGCATATCAAAGAAGAAAAAATGGACCCTGGAATATCCAAACATCCCCTCTGCAATACGTCCGGTACCACATGGCGATGACCTACTAGTTCCCAAAGTGCCAGAATCATTTTCAGCTGCTTCCACTGATGAAGAAGAGGACATTGGTGGTCCTGAACCATCAACCTCAAACGACCCAGATTTTGAGCAAACTACATCCACTAAACCACACTTAATAACCCAAGGTGAACTGAATGATCTTGTAAGAGATCTGAATTTACTGAAGAACAAGGCGGAGCTTTTGGGTTCCAGATTGCACACAGTGGAATCTCCTGGCAGAAGATGTTACAATTTCTGTGTATAGGGACCGCCAGAAGCCGATTATTACATTCTTTTTCAAAGTGGGTGACCTTTCTGCATGCCACAACATTTCTGGTTTAATGGCAGCCCTCAAAATCAATTACATACCGGAAGAGTGGAGGCTTTTGATTGATTCATCCAAGACGAGTCTTAAAGCTGTTTTGTTGAATAATGGTAATGTGTTACCGTCAATTCCAGTTGGTCACGCAGTTCATATGAAAGAAACTTATGAAAACATTAAGCAGCTTTTGAAGTGTATAAACTACGATCATCACCATTGGTCACTTTGCGGTGACTTAAAAGTGGTCGCTCTTTTGCTTGGACTACAGGGTGGATACACCAAGTACTGTTGCTTTCTCTGTGAGTGGGATAGCCGTGCACGAAGTGACCATTACATCAGAAGACATTGGCCAATCAGGCAGTCATTGCAGCCTGGCAGTAAGAACGTTGAGAACCCAGCACTTGTCGGCACCAGCAAGATTTTGTTGCCAACCTTGCACATTAAGCTGGGTCTCATGAAAAACTTTGTCAAGGCAATGGAGAAAACCGATGAGGCTTTCAAATACCTCATCAGAAAATGTCCAAGAATGAGTGAAGCTAAAATAAGAGAGGGAGTATTTGTTGGTCCGCAAATTCGAAAACTTCTTCATGATGACGAGTTTCTTTGCGTGTTGCATGGCAAGGAAAAAGCAGCATGGCTAGCATTTAAGTCAGTGGTGGACAATTTTCTTGGAAACAACAGATCTGATAATTACAATGAAATTGTAGAAAATCTCCTTCTGAAGTATAAGAGTCTTGGCTGCAACATGTCTTTGAAAATTCATTTTCTGAATTCTCATCTGGATTTCTTTACTTCCAACTGTGGAGCGGTCAGTGATGAGCATGGTGAAAAATTT
Organism: Oreohelix idahoensis; assembly: GCA_024509875.1. Taxonomy (NCBI): domain Eukaryota; kingdom Metazoa; phylum Mollusca; class Gastropoda; order Stylommatophora; family Oreohelicidae; genus Oreohelix; species Oreohelix idahoensis. Next base: position 505,727 of record JAMPIV010007122.1, on the reverse strand, counting down.
TACCAGGACATTGCTGCTATGGAGACAAGGTATCAAGGCAATTGGAGCTCTTCAATGTTTGCTGATTACTGTTGGACTGTGACAAGAGACACCTCATCGATTGACTACAAGAAGCAAGCAAAGAGAGCTCGAACAGCGACTGAATAATGACGGAATGGGTACAAATGTGCCTTTTTAAAACATGATAAGTGAACTTTAAATAATGTTTTTATTTTTTCTATCATTTTATGGTGAAATATCAATTAATTGAGTATGTAACCACAATTTTTATAATGCTAAAGTAGAAAGACTAGCTGTTCACCCCAGAGAATTAAACAAGCATACATTATTTGTATTACTGTAATGTAAATTCATCATTTAAAAAAAAACCCCAGAGCCAATTGGTGAATTTCATTATGATATTTGAAATCAGCATGTCAAAATCAATAAGAAATGGTATATTTAATTTCTGGTACAAATAACTTTTGAAAATTTGTTGACTAGTGTAATAGCAGATTTGAAGTGATCATAAGAAAAGGTGGACTTGGGACAAAGAACAAAAATGGAAAAATTAAGGTAATCTTATTTGCTTCAAGTCAGCTTTGTATAGGATGAAGGATGCTTCCTTGTAAAAAAAACGCATAAAGCCACTTGAATATCAGCAGACCACAGAACAATAAATTAGATTAATCATGATGTCCTAGCAGAGGTCGCCAAAGCAAATGTTGACACCTCTACAGAAAAATTACACAAATTACTTGGTAAAGTGTAGGAGAGGTAAATATTACTTGCAAATAGCAAAGAAGGATGTAGTGTCAAGTTGCAAAAGTAGAGACATTTGCAAGAGTGCCCACATTACAGGGAAATTAGTGCCAGGAAAAGTATTAAACAGGATCAACCATAATACTAAAAGAAGCAATAGTTGATGTGTGAACAAGCATGTTTTGCCACAGATTTTTGAATTTCATTTATGCATTATCACATTTCTTAGTCAGAAGCTAAATTCTGAAAATAACAATTAAGAAAATAATAGTTTTGTCACGTTTTTATCAGATATAAATGAGTGTGAGCAGGCACTTTCTCCCTGCTCACATGAGTGTTCAAATACACGAGGCAGCTACAAATGCTCATGCCCTTCTGGTTATCAGCTTCTCAATGGCCGAGTGTGCAGAGGTAAACATTCATATGGTATTTTTGTATCTGTAATTTACATCAAGATATGCTGAATTTATTCATTATACTATCACCCACATTTATGTAGCATAAATGTAATAATAATAGCCTCTACAGTCATAACTGACTGGGAATGCACCACTGCGGCGACAGCCCTTGTTGTCCATTCAGTGTTATCTTTTCTCTTCTGCTTGTTGTGAGAGCTTCTTTTTGCCCAATCTGAGGTGACACCATAGAGAGCATTGCCACTTGCAGTGATTGACAGCTTCATCCTTCCAGGTTGCTGGATTTATGTCCAGTGCCCTCATGTCTCTCTTGCACACATCTTTGAATCTCAGCTGCGGTCGCCCAGCTGTTCTTTTGCCATCTGCCAGTTGTCCGTAGAAGATATCTTTTGGGATGCGACCATCTTCCATGTGGCAGACATGCACTGTCTAAGCATTGTATACATGCTTTGAAGGCCAGCACGTGACAACACCTCGACATTTGTCACTTTATCTTTCCACAAAATGCTGAGGATGTGGCGTAGATACTGTAGATGGAAGGTATTGAGCCTTCTTTCTTGCTTAGCATAGGTTGTCCATGTCTCGCTGCCATATAGAAGTGTGCTGGTGACTCAGGCGTTATATACCGCAGCTTTTGTCTTCATTGTGAGTTTGGAGTTTCCTCAAACATGCGTTGTGACACCGACCAAGGTGGCTGCAGCTTTGCCAATGCGGCTGTCAATTTTTGCGGCCAGAGAGAGTTTGTTGTTGATGGTAGACCCCAGGTATGTGAAGTGGTGTACCTCTGCCAATTCATAGTTGTCGATAGTGATTACTGGTGCAAAATCCACATCCTGACCCGGGATAAATGTATTAATTACATACTGTATTTTAGTCATGTTCTGATCTTTTGCATCTTTAACATAACACATTATTTTTTCTTTTACCATTAATCAAAATGCCTTAAGTGCTATACTTAAGTCACCTTCTTTTCAAAGAAATTAATATATGAGTTATCTGTTTTTGCTAGAAGTTTCTGCCCAGTTTTGGTTACATGTAATATGAATTTAAAATGTTACAGATGTGTTCATAATAATCAGCAGTGCACCTTTTACAACAATGAATGCTTCACTATCATAAGTTGTACCTAAAACTATACCATCCACATGTTATCAGCTGCAGTTCTTACAGCTACTATCATCAAAACTTTTTTAAAAACTACTGTCATATAGGGAACCATCCAGCTATAACCCTTTCTTCTTTTCTTACAAAAAAAGGGTAACACATTTTATGCATTCCAGATATCAACGAATGCTTTGAGGGTGGCAGTAACTGCAGGCAAGATGAAGAATGTATAAACAATGAAGGGAGCTATCACTGTGTGAAGCTCTGTCCTCCTGGCTTCAAGCGTACAGAATCAGGAAGATGCCAAGGTAGAAAATTCATATATAATTTAATCCTTCATTTGTTGGTGGAACATGCAAGGAATGTTTTCATTATTGAATGTTGACAGATGTATGTTAGGTCTATTAGCATATTATTTGAGTAATGGTGGTACAGAGAGCATATGTTACAGTTACAGTGTTTTCTTTCTATGATTGTTTTTTTTTAAATGTTTGAATGGGGCATTCAGTCTGATTTAGTTACAGCAGTCATTCATCCACCTCATCTCTTTGCCAGTCTCTCATTCTGTACATGACATCTGTTCTTTACTTCTGGCACAGTGTGTGTTTTTTTTTCTTTTGTATGCCTGTAAAATCTGTCAGTTCCAGAGAGTTACATTAGATAATATACCCTAAACTGACCAGCCCACTTAAATTTCTTTTTATTTCTTTTTCAGTCAAATAAGAATATGTCCATACTTTGATAAATATTTGTGACCTGAAGATAATAGTTAGCAAGGAGCAAATAAGATCACCACTTCAAATACAAATACTGGTTTGAAGGCAGTAGGTAGTTTATTAATCTTGCACATTTTCTTTAAAGTAGATTGCCTGTGGTAAAAATAGTTTGGGTCAGAAAAGCTATATGCATACTTTTCAGACAGACATTAAACTATTTTTAACACAATTCAACCCCTAAAAATTGCACATGACAATGATTCTTACTTTACAAATATTAAATATTGTATTCCATTTTGTAGATTCGTGTACATAATATGCACTAATAAAATGAAGAGACATATTACAAACTATGGTAAATAATAATGTCAGTGAAATTAGGTAGATAAAGGACAAAGATATGGACTACGTTATGACTACACTGTGTAGAGGTTTGGAAGAGAGAGCGCCAGACTATCCTATCGGCTGTCTTCCTCCTGGCCTGGTTCCATTCTAGTCCTCGGTCCTTCAAAGATTGTCTAATGTTGTCCTCCCAGCGGACTCTTGGTCGTCCTGGGGGTCTGGATCCTTGGCTCTTTGTTTCCCATGCTTGTCGTGGTAGCCGGTCTTCTCCCATTCTGCAGACATGGCCAAACCATCTTAGTTGGGACTGTTCTACTTGGGTCTGCAGGGGGTTGGATTTAAGGCCTTGACGTATCGTCTGGTTGCGGACCATGTCTCTTCTTGTTACTTCAACCACCTTCCTCAGATACGCAAATTCAACAAATATGTCAATATGGCTGAACAAATGAGACGACACATCCAGTTTGTCTGACAGATACGGGAGATAACTACCATCAAATTGTACATTTTTAAAATGGAGGGGGCATCATTCTTTTGGACCATAGTGGGTCATCTGCAAAATTCAGATTTTCCAGCTGTATCCTTGGGTTCCACTACATTCTATTTTATTTCCTGTTGTGGAGGTTTTCTTGGTCCATTTAATGACCACCAGAAATTGATAATAATAATAAATTCTTTAAGCACCAAACACGGCGCATAAGGCAGAAACCAGTGCTCTCCAGGTTGTTCGTTGTGACGCCACTCCTCTTAGCTCTTTCACATTATTTAGGCCCAACGTTCTTCCTTCTCTTATTATTGTTCTTCTGAGTGTTTCTTTTGGTCTTCCTTTTTTCCTCTTACCCTCAGGAACCCAAGTGAGCGCCTGTAGTGGTATTCTGTTGTTTTGCATTCGTAGGACATGACCGATATAAGACCATCGTCTTTTCCTTATATAGTCGGAGATGCTGTGTCCAAAAGCTACTTCTTATCTGTTTTGCAACACCAACAGGCCATCTTGTACACAGCTTGAGATGTATTATTTTATTTTATTTTTTTAAAGTAGCTTCTATGGGACTTCTGAAGCTGAAGGAAATCTTGAAATATATAAAACTGACCAGAAAAGGTGTATTCCACTTTAGTGCCTGTTTCACTGTTGCACACAATGTTATTGTGTGGTCTGTCCATAATCTCCTTGTCTGAAGCTTGCTTGTAAACTTTGGAGCTCCTGCGACTTTTAGCCTGTTTAGGGTTATCCTGTTAAAGATTCCAACAGAACTCGTGGTATTGTTATCAGAATTTTCCATCCCCATCGAGGCCAGCTCCTTGACGTGGAGATGGGGCTCAAGTACAGCCATCAGCGGCTGAAAAACCAAGACTGGCCAGGCCCTCCTACACTCGAGCAAGACCACAGTCTGCCCTAGCAAGTCAAGGTGCTGAAGACGGAGGCAACCAGCCAAGAGGCGCACCACAGCAATCAGGATGCCACGCACATGCGCTATGGAAGTATGCCTATATCTGCAAAACGTTATGGCACTCGCCCTGTGACGGACACCCATGCAGGCGCAGTGCCGGGCCCTCTGCCTCGGAAGGGCCCAACCCCTACTACTGGGGGTCCTTCTCAATTGCCCCGTGGAGCCAGGAGGCATGAGAATAGAGCTACTGGCCAAGCAAAGAAAAGACCATTTAAAATAATGCACTGGAATGCTGAAGGCGTCAATAGTAAAAAAGACGGCTACAGCAAAAAATTAGAGCTCGAAAATATCTTGAATAACTACAAAAGACAGTGAAGTTTATACAAGAAACAACATTGCAGATATAGACAATATAGTTCAAGCGAACGAAAGAAGAAGAAGAAGAAGAATTTTCCATTATTATTTTTTGTGTTGGCAAGTCTTAAGAAATTTTAGAACACTGAACTGATATTTAAGACTTCTCTAACTTTGATTGTTCTGAAATGGAGACAAGATACATCAGAAGTAATTAATGATAAATAATTTTTTGGATACGGTGATGAAGATAAATGCATGATTGTAGTATGTAGAAGGAAATAATATACATCTTTTTACAGATATTGATGAGTGTGCTTCACGTCAGCACCGTTGCTACTACAATCAGCATTGTGTTAACACTGAAGGTGCTTACCGCTGTGACTGTCCAACAGGTTTCACATCAAGAGGACCAGGACAGCCCTGTACTGGTAAGAAAATACTTCTTACACATTCTCTGGAGAGTGATTTTACTTTTTACTGTTTTAGGATGAATTGTAATAAAGAATTTTTTTTTTTTTAACCTGAAAGTCAGTCATTCAAAAGTTGAGCTTCTCTTGTGTTGGATGTGTTCAACAAAAAGTTGTCATGTCTTTAAACAGTTCATTGAAAAAATAACCTCTATAATGAGAATCCACAGGAAAAAAAATGATGAAAACTCGTAACCTAGGCGATTGGATGAAGTCAAAAGTCAGTGAGAAACCACATAACCTGCATGAGGACATGTAAACTGGAATGAAGGAAAAATGTTAATTTTTTTTTTAATTTAAAGAAAAATCCCACATTATAAGCTAAATTGATACCTAGGGAGTTGGGAGCTGCGCTGGTGTAATGGTTACCACATTGCGCTGGTGATCAGGTGTTCGAGGTTCAAGCCCGAGCGTGAGCATTTGAAGAAGTGTCACCGACCAGGATTTTGACTGAATAACCTGAGCGGCTCCTGAGATAAACCCTCTGTGGATGGGAGGGAGTGAAGCTCCTGGCCGGGTTGGAAGGAAAGTCCACAGGCTCCCCAGCCTCGCAATGACATGTCATTGGGCTGAAAGCCCAAGTGCCGCTGGTTAAGAATAAAAAAATACCTAGGGAGAACCAAACTCAGAAAAAAAATCTGATGTTGTGAGGTAAAAGAATTATGAAAGACATTATTAATGGTTATGTTATCTTATTTTCAATATGCCCCTATGTACTCTGTTGTCTGTTTGCTGTAGATGATTTGTTTGTTTTTGTTGTTGTTGTTTTGCATTAGTAATTGCATTCATGGACAGGATATTTAATGAGACATCTTTCTCTTGTGTATTTCATTGTGAAAATCTAGTTGTAGTTATTACATGAACTAGTTCAGATTCTAGTATGTTTCTCAAGTTGTGTATGGCAATAAAAGATATCTGCCAGCAGAGATCAGTCACATGTGAGTAATGTGTGTTCAATGCTTATCTTTTATGCTGCAAACAGGATATCAGGTTTGGTTGTATTTGTATATACTTTTTTTTTAGTCCCCATAACCAGCAGTATTGGTAGTGAAGTACATTCATTACGGTTCAGACTTTAATATCTCTATCTCTGTGTTAGTAGCTTATAAAGTTAAGAATTTCGTTTCAGTGTAGTATAAAGTGAATGAATAGTTGGCAGGTGAAATTATTTTTAATTTAACTTTTTATCATTTGAAAGTTAAGAAAATAAGTCTGTGTTTTTCACAAAGATTACTGCAACAAGAAAGAAGTTGCAGTAAACAGATTAAATTGGCAGTTATATACACAGACAAGTTTTCATTTATCGATAGATTTATTTGTTTATATCTTTTTAATGTTTTATTGAAAACAAATGCTGTGCGACATTAGTATTCTGTTTCCTATTATACGGAAAGTTTTAGTATAAATATTTTCAGCTGTGTCTAATTTGTTTAGTGTCATATATAAATTGTATGCATCGTAGCATTCTTCATTTTGTCGAAACAAAATTAATATTCTAGTTGCATTGGAAGTTCAAATATAAAGTGACAGATGCATTAAACTAAGATAATATTGGAGAATCAGAGCAATAGAGAATTATACCAGTTAAGTCCCCATTGATAAAACATTTTACTCCAGTCAAACTAGCTGATATGGCGAGAACATTCTGAGTGAATGAAAGCTAATGGAAAGACAGTGAAAGTTTGCATAGAACAACTAAAGATACAAGATGAGGAATGTGCCAAAAAGATGAATGGAAACATAGAAAAATCTGAAAGATTAAGTAGTAGAAAGCGGAGAGAGCTTTGCAGAGCAGAGAGAAGTGAAAATGAATTATGTTTGCAGTAGGGACTGAGATGTTTCAAAACAAGAAATAACAAGTTATATCTTGGAAATAAGTGAACAATGACATTTCTTTCTTTCAATTTATTACATATGCCAATCTCTTCTATGTACACTCAGTGTATGGAGCTTTCCTCATCTGAGCTATCTTCTTGTCATTTCTAACCATGTAATGAGAACTACTGTTTCAGATCTCGATGAATGTCGTCAAAATCCCAGTGTCTGCTCCTACCGTTGTCGCAACACATGGGGAAGTTATGAGTGCTTATGTCCACCAGGCCAGCTGCAACTTGCAGATAGGAAATCTTGTGCTGGTTAGAGTACTGCCTTGTGTGTTATTAATAACTGCTCGCTCACTGTGATTGTGTCACATGCTATAAGCTGTATAATATCTGTTTTCAAGCTGATATACTGTCTTATAAATTCTGCACTATTGTGTACATTGCAATGTTTTAATGTTTAGGTTATGAATACAGGTAGTTTTTGATTGCATGGTTTTGATTTAAACAAATTAGGATTCCTGTAGCAATATTGGTAAACAGCCACTCTGAATGAAAGAGTAGAAGATGCTTGCAGCTAGCTATTTACAATATATTCATACACCTCATGCTATGAGTCACCTTCAGTCAGGATCAGTTTTAGTTTCTTCATGACTCCATAGTAAATGGGCATTCCATACTGTTTTTGTGCTTTTCTTTTTTTGGTAAATAGCTTGCTCTTTTGATATAACAAGGAAGTTTGCACTCTGCAAAATTTGGCACTCAATTTTCCTTCTCTCTCCCAGTAAATTATTCTTTTTTCTTCTGCGCTCAGTTTGTTAGTCATGCTAAATCTACAGGCCTGTTACAAGGACAAAATCCAGTCTTCTTCCAGGTCCATGTGGAAGCCCTATAGCTTCTGCTTCAGCTCCACACCCTCTGGCCAGATCTGATATTGTGGACTTAGCAGTTCCGGAGAATGTGTTCAGAGGGATGGATTCCAGTTCCACATGGAAATTAATTAATGTGCAATTTTCTGAGGTAATAAAGGGCAGTTCTCAGTGAAACAGGATTTTGTCTGCCAGTGCTTTTGAAACTGAAAGGTTGCTTCTTAACTCCTGTTCATCCTCTTATCAGCTCTATTAACTCTTACTTTCCGGCAAGCCCCGTGAAGTGGCGCGGGTTTAGTACAAATTTTACGGCTCGCCAGTTCAAGTGGCGCGCGATGGTAACGATTGTTAAACTAGCGCATAAAAACGCGGTTTTAGCTCACGTATAGTAAGAGTTAACCTTGTTGGGTACAGTTTATATTATTACATATTTTGTATCTCAAAAATATACTTATTCTAACTGATTGCTTCACAAATTTATCTGTCCTACACTAGTATAGTGTTCCGTGTTAAAGTTTGATATTGTGGTAATGTTAAGTATGCTAATATGTTTTTAATAAAAGAAAAGCATTCTAGCTTTTCTTGAATGTTGATGTACACTGTTGTTTCTAGAAAGAAATGCATTGTTGTGTAAGTCAAAACTGCCTGTAATTTATGTATGCACTATTTATGTTGTATTTTAATATAAATCCACTGAGTTAGCATTGCATTTCTTTCATGTGCATTAACATTTTTGTGAGAGAGAGTTCAGACCTTAATGTTGAAGTCACTTACTCTGAAGCATTGTAAGCAGAAAATACTTGGCATTCATGTATGACATAAAGATCTGCAAGAGAGTATTGTGCATGATATGGTCTGTTGTGCATAAAATATTGGTTTGGCATAAAGTCTTGTAATTCAGTTATCATTTATGTATCAGTCACATGCAAACTAAATATAAATTAGAGGGCTGCTGTAAAACTGGCAAGGAAATAAATATATATTTAACATATTTATTAACTAAGTATAAACATCATTAACGAGTGTTTAAGGTGCCTTTTGCCCATGTGTTACAAGCCTGAACATGCTTGGTCGTGGGGCCAGCTACCTCATCCTGTTCAACTTTTAGCCGTAAATACATAAGAATATAATTTAATTCAGCCATCCAAGACAAAAGTTCCTCTTGTTAGGAGGTTTATGGTTCTACTCAGAGAAAACTGAAAGGAGCCTGAGTTACTGATTCACCTTTTTTTTCCTTCTAGGAAAACCTTCAGATATGGCATCTGATACATTTTTATAATAAGCAAACAAGGGAAAACTGCACAGGAATCAGCAGAAGTGTGAAGCTGTAAAATAGACATCCTGGGAATTTGCACAAGTTGGAAAGGAATAGAAAGAAAGAAACTGAATTCAGGAGAAGTGGTACTTGAAAAAGAAAGTGCACACTATAGTGAAGGAATGGCTCTAATGCTAACAAAGAAAGTGCAGAAAGCACTCATAGCATTGGCAATAGTGGGACCCTGACTAATATCAGCAACATTCAAACCATGTTAGTCAAAATAAATATGAAATTCATAAGGTATATGACAAGACATAGCTGCAGGTAACAGTTTAGTGTGGGGATATCTCAGAAATCAAGAAACAAAATGAAAATTTACAGTTACAATATAAGTACCAAGTGCTCCAAAAAATAGAGGATGACAAGATACAAAAGACCACTGGCAACAGAAAATATATATATATATGGAATGAGAGTTGTGGAGAAGTTCTTGGAAAAAGGGAATGCCAAAATTAAGTATAGATAACAGTAGAAACCATCAGAGAAGAAAGCAGATTTAAAAGAAGCAAAACCAGAAGTTCCAGAGACAAGGCTCATGAAATATACATAGAAGCCAACTAAGAAGTAAGAAAAAGCATCAGAAGAGACTGTAGAAAAAACACACTGGTAAGTTGGCAACAGAGGCAGAGGAAGCTGCTATTAAAGGAAATATGAAGAACCTGTACAATAGTACAAAGAAGCTAACGGAAATATAAGCAATGAGATGACCTTTTTAAGACAGGAAAAGGAAATTTAAATTTACTCAACAATAAAGAGCAACAGAAGAAATGGATGGAAAATTGTGAGGAACTTTTAACTAAACCAGCTCTGCAAGATCCCACAGTCATACAGCTGGCAGAAAAGGAGCTGCAAGTTAATGGTGAAAATCTAAATAAGGAAGAAATAAAGAAAGCCATAAATCATCTCATCTATGTGATGGAAAAACCTGTGGCCCAGATGGTATTCCAACAGAGGTCATTACAGCAATCATTGGCACCTCTACAGAGATATTGTACAAATTACTTGGTAAAGTAAGGGAGAGAGACGAAATACCAGCAGACTGGAAGGAAGGATGTCCAATCAAGCTGCATAGGAATGGAGATTTGAAAGAATGCACAAATTACAGTGTAATGTTATTACCAGTGGCAGGGAAAGTGTTAAACAGGATCATCCTTGAATTATTAAAAGAAGCAATGACAGACAGTTGAGAGAAGAACAGGCAGGTTTTCAACAAAGCATATCCTACTTTGACCAGATAGTCACACTGTGAATAATAGTTAAACAAAGCTTACAAGTAAACTCAACACTTCACATTGATTTTGTGGACCATGAAAAAGGCATCCATCTGTTTTGAGAAAGAGAGAATTGCTCTGGCATTTTGGAGTCCTCCTTAAGTTTGCTAACCAAATAAAGGAAACATAGCAAGATATAAGTATATAAACCAATAAATGGTATTGAATCAGTTCTACAATTAACGGTTCACATGAAACAAGGGACGTTTCGGGTTTTACCCTTCGTCAGCCACAAACAGGTGACAAAGACAAGAATTACATATAGGTACTACAAAAACACCAAACCTCAGAAATGAGGTATCTGAGGAAGGTGGTTGAAGTAACAAGAAGAGACATGGTACGCAACCAGACGATACGTCAAGGCCTTAAATCCTACCCCCTGCAGACCCAAGTAGAACAGTCCCAATTAAGATGGTTTGGCCATGTCTGCAGAATAGGAGAAGATCGGATACCACGACAAGCATGGGAAACAAAGAGCCAAGGATCCAGACCCCGAGGATGACCCAGAGTCCGCTGGGAGGACAACATTAGACAATCTTTGAAGGATCGAGGACTAGAATGGAACCAGGCCAGGAGGAAGACAGCCGATAGGATAGTCTGGCGCTCTCTCTTCCAAACCTCTATACCTCACGGTAGAAGGGGAACGACTAAGTAAGTAAGTAAGTACTACAAAAACATATGATGATGAGAAACATACACCAAATGAGTGATACAAGCAGATGGAAAAAGTAAACACCCACAGTGATGAGTGAAAAAAGAACAAAAATAATACAAGAAAATCGTAAAACCGAAAAGAAATACCGAAACCAGAAAGTAAATAACGAAAAGAAAAAAAAGAATGAACAAAACTTCGGAACAAGTATAAGTTCACTTAGCTAGATCCGTAGATGCTTGGAATAGAAGACCATAGTACTCGGTCCAAGAAATCTCTATTAATTAGAATATCCTGACGTATAGAGTATAGTGGATAGTGCCAATAAGAGACTGGTAAAAAGAAATACCCCCTTCTCTGAAAAGGCAAGGGTGTATAGACAAAATGTGAGGTCCAGCTAAAGTTCAAAAATGATGATGATGAAGATATCTGCTACCTCTTGAAAAACCAAGAGTATGAATAAAGGCAAAGTGTCTAGAATGAAAAGAGTTAGAATTTCAAAAGAACTTTAACCAATGAATTTATGACAAAAATGATGTTTTACAATTTAAGGCCACCTCAGGAGACAGAAATTCGCCCATTTATTCACATGAAAAATAAATACGATTCTGTCCAACAACAAAAAGTCACGGAATGTCCCCATCTTGATATTACACGACATACTGAAAGGTCTGAGGACAGTGACATGAATATCGTGAATTACCTGAATGGTCAGTGCCTATATAAAGAAATGAAAAAGGGGCCACTGGTGTACATGTTTGCCATGATGAAGAAAAGTCTATTCAAGCATGCTCACGAAATCATGTTCTGCCAAAACAGGCCTGCAGCAACGTACTTTGTAATACACCCTCAATAAAGAATATGCCATACACACAAGTGACTTGCAGATGAAAGGGCTATAACTCATACAGACGTTTCTGGATTCTTTCGATAATGTCAGCTTGGTATGGAAGCTTTGTCGAAATGGCACTCTCAAGAAGTTGTTAATTTTTATCCCACTCGGAAATCAGAAGATGACAAAAAAAGTGTATTTCCTGAGTTTGAGCAGTACAAATCAGACAGTTCTTTTAATCATATGTGTTTAAATTATCAAAGGGATTAATTCTCTCTCGTTCCACGCATTCAAATGGAAATTATTTAATGTGCATGATTTAGTACCAAAGTATGGAGGGGTAGTATGTCCCTAAAATTCTTATCCCTACGATATGCCACCAAAGGTGTATCACGAAACAACTCTCTGGTAGGATCAGAGTGGAGAATAGGCAGATGTCGAAACAGAATAGGCTTTTATTTCCACTTCAGTGAGGAAAAGTTAGAACCAGTTTGAGTCTGTCAAAAAAGAGGTTGGACAGAAGGTTTTGGGATGTAGTGAGAGCCATCTGACGAGTTGACGCGTGTGATACGATTTCAAGAGCATTTATAGATAAAACATGTTCTGGATAAAGACGTCAGCGAAAGAACTCGAGCATCTCTTGAGCTCACTGATGGAAATCATCGTCATCGTGACATAACCGACGCAGGCGAAGAAGTTGAGAAAAGGGAATGGAATTTTTACAACTAAGAGGATGCGATGAAGTATAAAGAAGGAAACCATGAACGTCAGTAGCCTTATAATATCGACAGACCTGAATTGAAGACCAGTAGGGCTAATAGTCACAAGTGATGTCCAAACGCTGCCAGTTTTCACCAATATAGGTAATGCCAGTTCACGTGAAAGATAAATTTTCCTTTCGGAAAAGTGACTGAGTTTTGGAGTACAAACGGACAGCTCCTTACATATATGGCATAAATCAGGTTTCGTTCGCACGTGAAAGCAGAGAAAGTGACTGAGTTTGGAGTACAAACGGACAGCTCTTACATATATGGCGTTGGCACGATTTAGTACCAAAGTATGGAGGGCTAGTATTTCCCTAAAATTCTTATCCCTAGAAGTGTGTCACAAAACAACTCTCTGATGGCAGGATTGAAATTACCAACATAGTCAATAAATCAACGGAGGTCTACCTCAGACATGTCTGTAATACCAATACCATTATCAATATAGCGGCGGTAAAACTCGGGTATTGGTCCATCGTAACTTTGAAAGACCAAATATTCAAAGTGGCCCATAAACAGGCAAGCGTAACTAGGGCCCATCTTAGTACGCATAGCGACGCCACTAATGTGGTTGAAGAATTGGCCATTAAACTCAAAAGAGTTAAGAATAAGAACCAACTCAGCAAGGCGAAGAAGCGGACCTGTACTTATAGTAAGATCAGTACGCTGGTCGAGAAAAAATTGGAGTGCCTTGAGACCATCAGCATGTGGAATAGAAGTATAAAGGGAACAAACATCCAGGAGGAAAAGATGGTAAGTATGATCAGGCGTGAATCTGATCGAATCAAAGTTAGTGATAGCATGAGTAGTGTCTTTCAAATAAGAAGGCAGATTGGCGACTAAAGGCTGGAAATACTATCAAGGAATTCGGAAATACGTTCAGTGGGACAAGAACATTTATTTATAAACATAGCAAGACATGAAATGTAGAATTCTTTATGAAAACCAACTTACTGAACCCTTTGAAATAAGAACTGGAGTCTGGCAGGATTGCCTCTTGTCACAATTTATCTTCTTACTGACTATTGACTGGATTATGAATCAGCAACACCAAACCAGCAGAAATGGAATTCAATGTACTCTGACAAAACAGCCTAATAATCTAGATTTTTCCCATAAAATAACCAGATGCAATACAAAGTGGGATTACACAGCAATTGAGTTTGAAAATGTGTAGAGAAGAGACAAAGATTATGAGCATAAATGCTAGTTATGATAATCAGATTGCACTGGGAGATATAGCCATGCAAATTGTGGAATCATACATATATCTTGGCAGTAATATAGGCAGCTGGAGGATGAGACAGAATACAAAAGTTACGAGCTGCAGTCATTGCATTGAGAAATCTGTGAAATCAAAAGAAGTCAAAAGGAAACAAACACGGAGGAAAAAGGTAAGTATGATCAGCAATGAATCTGTGAATAGTGATAGCATGAGTAGTACTTTCAAATAAGAAGGCAGCTTGGCGACTGCTTGCATACTATCAGGAATCAGAAATACCAGAGCTGGACAAGACCATTTATTTTTTTACCTCAAGTGAAATGTAGAATTCCTTATGAAAACAGTTACTGAACAGAACAGGAGTCTGCAGTTTTGCTGACAATTTATCTTCTTACTGATATTGACTGGATTATGAAGGCAAACCCCAGCAGAAATGGAATCCTTAACAAAACAGCCTAATGCTGAATACAAAGTGGGATTACACAGCAATTGAGTTTGAAAATGTGTAGAGAAGAGACAAAGATTATGAGCATAAAGCTAGTTAAACAATCAGATTGCACTGGGAGATATAGCCATGCAAATTGTGGAATCATACATATATCTTGGCAGTAATATAGGCAGCTGGAGGATGAGATAGAATACAAAAGTTACGAGCTGCAGTCATCGCATTGAGAAATCTGTGAAATCAAAAGAAGTCAAATCTAGCACAAAAATAAGAAAACTCAAATGTCAAGTCCAACCAATTGTATGGCTCTGAAGCATGAAGAACAACAAAAACGACAGAAAGATGCAGACTTTCATAAGCGGTTGCTTGCTCAGAGTAAAAGTATTGAAATGGTGTGATAACACTAATGTGGAGCTGATGAAAAGAATCAGACAAACACCAGTAGATAAGCAGAAGACACTGGATTTTAATAGGACACCAATTAAGAAAACCAACTGATAGCATTACAATGTAGTCCCAATTCTGGAATCCTCAGGGTAAGAGAAATTAAGACAGACAAAAATGAAACATAGAAAAGAATTAGGGAGAGGGATAAAGATACGGAAAGACCACAAGCAGATGGCACCAGACAAGAAGGCTTGGCATGTTTTTGTTGAAGACCTGTGCTCCTTAGGGAGCTAAGAGATATTGATGCTGATGTCTTTCCTCTTTAAAAAAAATTCATTATCTTTAAATGGCAAGATGTACTATTTCTGCAAGAGAGCCTGAAAAGTAATTAAACACGTACTATATCTAAGAAGTGCTGACATAATGTATTTTAGTCAGATCAGTTCTGTTGGTCTTTCTTGTAAAGATGTGGATAACATTCTCACAGAAAGATGGTTTGTTGTGCTCGTGTAAGCTGTAGCTGTACTTTGCTTTTAGTTCATTGGTCGTTGTCTATGGCTTAGTCAGCACTACAGTTTTACTTCTTTGGTAATACCAAAGAGTGTAATCTTTTTCTGTACTCTGCTTTGTCATTTTCTGTTTACTTAGTCAGCACTACCCTTTTAGTGATACAGGTTCTAATCTCTTGTTCAAATTTGTTATGCTATTCATTCATGAATACAGTTGAAAAAAATATCTATTGTTTTATTTATTTTTTAAATTTAGGGCATATTTTAAGACATTTCTGCACTTTTATTCATGTGTTTTTTAATTAATTTTTGTTTATTTAAGAGTATAGATAAGTTTGACCCACTGACTGCTATGTCAAAAGTTATTTACCAGCTTGTGTGCCACATGAACAGAAATGCAGAAGTGCTTCAACATACCACACTGGCAAATGCAGGGTGTCCCTAAAGTCCTTGTTCTTTCTAGTTTAAATTTTAATAACTTTGGATGTACATGACAGAAGTACACTGTAAATGGCAGTTAAAAACATAATTTATCAAGTCTTCCACACTATACTTTTCAAACTTTTAGGCTTCAACATAATTGCCGTCTTTTGTGATATATCACTCAGTCCAATTTTCCAACACTGTTAACCTTTACTTTTACTATTGTCCTTTTCAATCAGTTATAGGATCTAAAAAAATAAACTCATAATTGGTAGCACAAACATTTTTAATGCATAAATTAAGCTTTTATATGCAGGTTCTAGTGTGCTTCTGTCTTGTGTACATCCAAAGTTATTAACGTTTAAAGTTGCACAAGGACTTTAGGGATACTGTGTATACAAATATTAATAAAGCACTTCCTCATGTAGCATTCAAAAGAACAAAACAATGGTACAAACTTGAAACAAATAGAGAAGCTAGAATACTTGAGCCCAGCATTAACAATAGATGGAAGATGTTTGACAGAGATAAAGACCTGAATAGTGCAGGCCAAAAGTGCCTTCTAGAAAATGATGACCACTGTGCAATACAATCATTCTCAATGAATATAAGAAAAAAGGCTTCTCCAGTGACTCATTTACCCTGTAGATTTTTATAGACATGAGGCATGGACAATAAATAAACAGGTGCAGAGCTTATTAGAAGCTACCGAGATGTGTTTTCATAGGATGATGATGAAAATACAACTGACAGATAAGAAGTCAAATAATGAGGTCCCAAGGGAGGCAAGGTAAAATTGGCAGGTCATTGTAAAAGGAGAAGAAGATGGTCAAAATGTGTATGACAGGACATGTGCTGAGATTGGAAATATCTGGAGCAGTTGATAACAGCTGGAAAGATGAAAAGTAGACAACTAAATATCTGGAGCACTTGATAATAGCTGGAAAGATGAAAAGTAGACCGGCAGACAAAAAGATAAATACTATACCACCTGGTATGGCACATCTAGAAGATTCATACCACTATGCTTATTAGTTCTCACTTTCTTTTTCTCTGCCATTTTTATTCATTTGTCCCAGATGAAGACCTTTTGGTTGTAAAGTAGACCATTTCTTTGTCGTGGTAAGACATAACCTACTTATATTCATTAAGCCTCTGCCATCAATGGTACCTATACCTTGTAGCGGTATGGCAGCTTGTGTACCCTGACAATCCCCAGAGCTATGCCAGTGGGAGATTTACTCCTGGTAGGTTCAACCAAGCTGGACTGGTCTACGTGGGTAGGGGTCAGACAAAAGCTGGTACTCTGGTCCTCCAGGTTGGGGGTTTTAGCACAGGGCCGACACCTCTGTCTATGTAAAAAAAATCGCACGTTACGGAAACAACAATTAATGCGCCACTGGCATGAAAACGGATGCCCCGACCACAAAACACGAAACCAGAATTGGTTTTTGGAACGTCAGAACTATGAATGAGGCAGGAAAGCTGAGACAAATCACAGCAGAGATGAGGAACTACAAGATACATATCCTGGGAATAAGCGAGAGCAGATGGACAGGTAGGGGGAGAATAAAAACAGCTACAGGGGAAACAGTACTTTATTCTGGCAGAGAGGATGGTCAGCACAACGAAGGTGTAGCCATTATCCTGAAGAAAGGAATGGAAAGGTCTTTACTGGAATGGAAACCCATCAACAACAGACTAATAAGAGCAAGACTAAGAGGGAGGTTCACCAACACCACAATATTACAATGCTATGCACCAACAAACGACAGCGATGAAGAGATCAAGGACGAGTTCTATCAACAGGTACCAAAAAAAATGGAAACTACACCCAGGTACAATCTCATTATAGTAATGGGAGACCTAAATGCGAAAGTGGGAGCACACAATAATTATAACGAAAGAGTAATGGGGAAATGCGGCAGTGGAACAGCAAATGAGAATGGGGACAAATTAATAAACTTCTGCAGTATTTACAACCTGGTCATTGGAGGAACACTTTTTCCACACACGGAAGTGCACAAGTTAACATGGGAATCACCAAACGGACGAGACAGAAACCAGATAGATCACATAATGATCAATGGCAGATGGAGACATGCACTACAAGACGTGAAAGTAAGAAGAGGCGCAGATGTGGGAAGTGATCATCACCTAGTAGTAGCAAGACTGAAAGTGAAACTCAGAGATGCTGGACCAGTTGCAGTAAAACAGAAAAGATACAACATCACGAAACTGAAGGATCCCCTCACCAGAAAAGCTTTCGTGGTCGACGTAAAGAGAAGATATGAGATTATCAAAAGCCAGGAAAGAACAGAGACCGATGATGTTGACCAGAGATTCAACACCACCTCAACAATATACAAGGAAAGCAGCAAGTCATGCTTGGGATTCCAGGAAAGAAAGAGCCAAGACTGGATAACACCAGATACGCTAAACACCATAGCGAAGAGAAAGGAAATGAAAAGAAAGAAAACAGAAGCTAAGTCTCCCAGGTTAAAGGCAATATATAGTGAACAGTAAAGTCAGCTGGACAAGGAAGTTAAACGTCAAACCCGTGCTAACAAAAGGACATTTCTGGATGACCTTGCAAGACAGGCAGAAGAGGCAGCACTGAGAAATGAACAAAGCACAGTATACAAAATAACTAAAATCATCAGTGGAAAACGAGGTGCAAACAATATTACATTAGTAAGAGATAAGCAAGGAAATCTCATCACAACAGTAGAGGGACAGGAAACAAGATGGGCAGAGCATTTCAGAGAAACTCTGAATAAGGAACCACCAGAGACACAATTGAATGTTCCTGAGGCTGAAAATGATCTAGATGTTAATACAGACATCCCACGAAAAGAAGAAATCATCACAGCAATCAAAGGGTTAAAGAATGGAAAAGCTCCTGGTCATGATAACTTAAATGCAGAGCTATTTAAGGCAGACCCAGAGCTAGCAGCAGAACTATTAGAACCACTATTTGCACAATTCTGGAAAACAGGGACAACACCAACAGAGTGGAGAAAAGGAATAATTGTCAAATTGCCCCAGAAGGGAGATCTTGCAGACTGCAATAATTGGAGAGGAATAACTCTTCTCTCAGTTCCCAGCAAAATACTAGGCAGGATAATTATACAGAGAATCTCAAAAGCAGTAGACCACAAACTGAGGAAAGAACAAGCAAGATTTAGAAAGAACAGAAGATGTGTAGATCATATATTTACCCTCAGGAACGTTATAGAGCAGTGCTCAGAATGGCAAAGACAGTTGTACATTAATTTCGTTGATTTTGAAAAGGCTTTTGACAGTATACATAGGGACAGTTTATGGAAAATACTGAGGGCTTATGGAATTCCAAGCTGCATAGTGTCAATCATAAAAAGCCTTTATGCCAACTTTACGTGCAGCATTGGGCAGAGCAACCTAACCTTTGAAGTGAAGACAGGAGTACGACAGGGATGCCCCTTATCAACCACTCTATTTTTAACAGTCATAGACTGGGTGATGCGCCAGACAACAGAGGGCAATCCAAGAGGAATAAGATGGACTACATTTTCTACATTGGAAGATCTGGAATATGCAGATGACATTGCACTGCCAGCACATTCACATCAACACATCCAGGAAAAAACGGATAGACTTAATAAGTATAGCCAGCAGGTGGGCTTGAACATCAACCTAAAGAAGACAGAGGTCATGACGCTCAATGTGAGCAACCCTGAGCCCATATCAGTAAGGAATCAGCAACTGGAACAGACAGATGCCTTCACATACCTAGGATGCATAGTAACACCAGACGGCGGAGCAAGCAGAGACATCAACAACAGAATGAACAAAGCAAGAACAGCCTTTTTTAGTCTAAACAACATCTGGAAGTCCTCTCAGTACAGCACGAGCACAAAATTAGGATTATATCAGAGCTGTGTGCTTTCTGTGCTTCTCTATGGCGTGGAGAGTTACAGAGAAGGAAATGTCGAAATTGTCCTCTTTTCGCACAACATGCCTAAGAAAAATTCTCCGAATCTTTTGGCCGAATACCATCACCAACCAAGATCTGCTTACACAGAGCAAGCAAGAGGACATGCACACCATCATAGCTGGCAGACGCTGGAGCTGGGTTGGCCATTTCCTCAGAAGATACCCCGATGCCATCACAAGAACAGCTATGCTATGGACCCCTGAAGGAAAACGAAAGAGAGGCCGACCAAAAACAACTTGGCGGAGGACTGTGGAGGCTGAGATGCAAAGAATGAACCAGAGTTGGGGCACTGTACGAAGGATGGCCGTCGACCGAGCAAAGTGGAATCAATTTGTTATTGCCCTACAAGACGCCACCAGGCGTAATGGCCACTGACTGCTTTGACGGTCGGCGGCTAAGGATCAAAGAAGAAGAAGATTCATTAAGCCTGCTGTTGAAATATGATGGAATGTTTTTAAAGTTTTCTTTGAAAACTTTCTTCGAAATAGAAGTGTGCTACCACATGATTTCACATCTGTAATAAATATCATTACTTGTATACTGAATTTGGGACCGAAGATGCTTTAAAAGTGAGCAATGCAGTAAGCGACCCATAGCTTGACTGCTTGCGTCAGGGTCAGCGAACCAGAGCTGACCAAGACCCTACTCCACCTCCAAGTGGTGGTCCTGGAAACAGGCTGCATCACTGCAGTCTGGCTGAGAGAGTAGGGATTGAAGAGGGAAGGCTAACCCGGTCCCAAAAATGACGTGCCAAAAACGGTTGTGTCGGGCCGAAAGGCTCAGATATCGCAGCTTTGCTGTAAATGGCGACACAATGTAACAAACGTCCTTTTTAGGATGAACGCAGAAGAAGAAGTATACTGAATTTGTTGTTCAAACTTTTTCTACTTTTTTTTTTGTCACTGACAGATAAAGCTGTATTCTCACACATCTGTGTTTGTAAAACATACAGATCTTAAGAATTTCAATAATTTATTAAAACCATTGTTTGCTTATTGTAAACTATTTTTTGGTGTTTTTGTGTATTTTAACAAATTGTGCCATGTGCTACATGATATCTTGCTGTGCTTGCTAGACTAACTTTTTAAGAAATGGTAGTAGTAGTCATTATGAGGGGCAGAAATATATAGAGTTTGATGTTATAGTCTACATAATTCTAGTAAGAATAATAAAGTTCACTGTTTCACATTATTTGTGTAGTAAATAAATTAGGGGGCTGTTGTAAAACTGGTAAGAAAATAAATATATATATATATATATTAACAAATAAAACAGTATTGAATCAGTTTTAAAAATTAATGGAACACGGGACGTTTCGGGCTTCACCCTTCATCAGCCACAGTTACAAACAGTTTTATTTGTTAATATATATTTGTGGAGTGCATGATCTTTGTTTTAACAAGATAATTAGTGTCAAGCCTGAAGAGTGCTTTAGCAAGTGAGAACACTTCTACAAATTTATTTGAACATATTTTACAACTTTTCTAGTAGGATTGGTTTTAAAAACTAATATTTAATGCAGGGTTTTTTAACCTGTGGTCCACTCACCCTGTAGGGGTCCATCAATGAATTCTAGGTAGCCTGTGTACATAACCTGAAATTTAAAATTTAAAAGTTTTTTTTAATATGCTTTTATATACATTTTGTTCCTTGAAGGGGTCCATGGTCTTAATTGGGCAATCAGAGGTGTCCTTGGCATAAATAAAGTTAAGAAACCCTGATTCAACGAGTTCATTAATTAGGTCATTGTGGGAAAATTTTCAAAATTGTCCGGCAGTGGCTTTTCCTGATCTTGTTCTCATACTTTGAAAAACTCTTCATTGGTAAAGAGGCATGTCATGTGTGGCTGTTATAATATCCATCAATCATGAAGTGCTTTTAGTTGTGCATTCGTATGTCTATATATAGTTAGCTGTATTTTCTGATTTGGCAATTAAGATACACAAACCACACAGTTTGTAATTTCTGTTCTGGTATTTATTGTATATGAGTGTGTAGTAAGTGTCTCATATGAAAATTATTATCATTTTCCTTTGTGCTCCTTATGGAGCATGGAACCACCATTGTAGCTGGTCCTCTTACAGGAAGCCTGCATCAAACAGTTACCAGCTCTTGTAGTAGATGGTTTCTGTGGTAGTTTGTTTGACATGATGAGGTTCCCACCTCCTCCCCCCCTACACAACCTCATATTAATCATCTTGTATAACATGTCTGATGGTGTAGTAGTCCTATTCTCTCTATGTCTCCTCAAAGACCACACTAGCAGCCTTTCAAGGCAGTGCTTTCATATATCTTATTATTATTATTATACATAGGTAAAGGTAGGTAAAGTTACATGCCAGTTGAGGCATATTCGGAATATGGTATTAGTTAGGCCCGTATTTTCTTGACCATCAGCCACTAGGGGTGATGTGGTTAGCATCACACAGGCCGCCTTAACCTTCCTAGAGTTGCTCTGGTACCCAATTCATGAAGCTGGGTCGGCCATTTGCGGTCTTAAAAAATCCCACTTCAACTGGGGATCGAACCATTGACCACCAAGCTAGGAAGCCAATGCACTAGCCACGGCGCTACCGCGGCTCCAATTATACATATAATTACTGTTTTATGATAATTATTCTTTTATGCATAGTCTATGATGCCCCACCTTCAGAACACAATGCATTACTCAGAATTGGTGAATGTTACAATAATTATTACTTTACAAATTACTGTACACTGTTGTGTATTGGTACTTTTTCATAGTTTAAGTGTCCAATATTCTTCATGGTTAAAAACTGCACATAATAGGCCTTAGTTTTATTGTAAATTGGTTTCCTCAACCCCCCCTAGAAAAGTCTTTCACCTAGTCCCTGTTCAGCAATAATATACTCTACAAAATTTGTTTTTACATAAAGAAAATAAAAGTTTCCTCGTTTACCAAACATTCCCGATAAGCTGTGCTTACTCATCATATTAGATTTCTCTATAATGTTTTTTTTTTTAATTAATAGAGATAATATACTGTTCTTTCCCTGATGGGTTAAAATTACATACGTAGTGTCAGTAAATTTTAGATTGTGTAATAGGAACTGCATAATATAGTCAAACAATATTTAACACGAACAAAGGTTAATATATAGTGGTTGGGAATGTGAAGGTCTGATGCTGTTCTTACAATGCATATGAGTTTTAACAGATGAAAGTCAATTAATTATCTGTTAAAGTCAGTTATATAACTGGAACCACCAGACCTTTACACCCCTCCACTTTAATATTATTCTTGTTCAGAGCTTCTTCTTGATTTTGTTCAGTTTTATTGTTTGTTTGTTTGGTTTTTTTTTTTTTAAACATATAAGCATAATTGGTAATTGTGATTTTCCCTATTTACAATGATTTGACAAATGTGATGCCACTTTTCCATATCGGCAGTTGTTCATATTATTTGGAATTGAAAACAATATATATCCTAATTATAACCCATCAGAGGTTGAACGGGATATTCTTCTTCATTAATTTAAAGAAGAAAAAAAAGATAGTGTATTGAGCTGCCACCATTTGCTCCTTTTCTCTCTTGTCCCCAAGCTCAATAACCATCTACATGTTTTATATGGAAAGTTGGTTAGTGAGCCTTACTTACTTACTTAGTCGTTCCCCTTCTACCGTGAGGTGTAGAGGTAAGGTTAGTGAGCCACATGTCAATAACTGTTTGATACATCCGTCAAGTCAAAGTTTTAAGTTGTTTCAATGTAATAGGGAGAATTCTCTTTTTTTTTTAATGGGAAGTAAAGTGTAGCCAATTATTACAGTTAATAGGTGTGGTCCCAGCAGACTAACAAAATTCAGCATTAGCTGCCTTTTAGCATGTAGGTTATCAGAGAAAGACTGTATTTGAAGAATAACGTTTTAATGTTTTAATAAATGTTTCTGTCCTGACCTTGGTTGCTCACAGGATCTTGACCTGTTGTCATCTGCTTCCAGGTTTGGAGTTCCTGGAACCAGGTCGTGTTTTACCTGTCCCAGAAGATCAGACTTTCAAGGAAATGGTAGAAGCCCAGGAAGAGTGGCAGCCACCACCACGAGAGAGAATCTCTTCCCTATCTGCTGATGGCACTATCCATCAACAAGATGTACTTAGGAGAGATAGACCCAGACAAAAGTTATCCGCAGTTCAAGAAATACCTCCATTTTTGGTCCAAGAGGATATACCAGAACAATCTCAAGCACTGTTACTAGCCAAACAAAGAGACTCACCAGAACACCATGGTTTTGATCGCACATACACGTACCACAGTCCATGGCGTACAGTGAAAGTCCCTCCAAAATACCAAAGATATTTAAGTTACTCAAATTCAAGAAGACCAGAGATCCGACATCGAAGAAGCTTAGTTACGTCCAACTTTTGTCCTGAGGGATTCATTCAAAATGTCACAGACAAGAGTATCTGCATAGGTGATGTGTAGTTGCTGCCAAGCATCAGTAGTTGTTAGATTGTCTTAAAGCATTTGTAAATGTCTTTGAACATGTTGAATTATTAGCTTAAAGCCTAGGTGAATATTTTGTAATGTGAAGGAGGTTTCTGTTTTGGCTAACATATACACTTGCATACATGTTTAATCTTTGTTTAATGTTAATATCAAGGCAGTACCTAATCAACCAGCACAAGACTTCTAAGCATTAAATGTTTTTTCAAACTGGTGTGATCAATTGTGTCTGTATGTGTGTTTGCAATTTAATTGCAGATATCAGTGTGTGGCACGATGTTTTTTACACTTTGTGTCATCCTACAATTGAGTATATATGGCATAAATGTGTTACTGTCTGACATGTTTGAGTCTGTTAGTGTTTAAAAGGGAAGTGTGTAGAGCAATTTCAATTTTGATTTCTTGTTAGTAAATTAAGTCAACAGAGTTTACAGATTCTTCTCTTTAAGACACCAATATTTACATGTCAATCATTATTGGTATAACTTTAGTGAACATGTGTGCTCAATTAGTTTGTGCAGTGGTGGATAGCCTGGACAAGAGCATCTTGTGGGTGCCTCTTAAAGAGTTAGATGTTTGAAGCTTGAAAGTTAGCCCAGAAATAAAGAAAAGTTTTGTCTCTTTCAGAATGTGTGTTGACATGATTTTTAAAGTATTGGTATAATTTTTTTCTAGACCGAGATGAATGTTCAGAGCGTGCTTCAGTGTGTCAGCACAATTGTACCAACACTAGAGGGAGTTATGTATGCACATGTCCACCTGGATATCGTCTGGACACTGATGGCTACTCTTGTAAAGGTATGGTAGTAACTTGGTATGATTTCTATTTTAAAGTTTTTTGGGGGGTTTTAAATCATCAGTCTTCATTCTTACTCTACCCCATGTGGCCCCTAAGGGACTTTGAGGAGACAAATTAAGAGTTGTGCCATTGCTGCCACCAGGGATATCAATTGTTGCAACTAAAGTGAGTTTGTGCTTGGGGCAAGCAATGACATCATGTAAACAAATTGCTATATAAACCACTACAGTAATAGCACAAAATGCTTTGGTGCAGGCTTCTTTCAAGGGGGGCTAACTATAGTTGTGCCCCCACTCTGCAATAATACTAGGCAGACATGTCTGCCCCAGTTGACAATAATAGTGGTCCTTAATAAAATAATATTTATGGTGTTCATAACCAGAAATGTTTGGGTTGTCTTGCATGAAAACAAAGGTAAATACAGGTAGATTATTATGGTCCTCAAGGAATGAGTATTTTCTGAAGAAGAGAAAAATTATTAGTACAGAAATGTAACTAAAGGGACTAAGGAACAAATGATGAAAAAAAAAATAATGATAAATTGGGCTTTCCAAAAGTAATAATTTATCCCTCCCATAGCAGTTTTTTTTTTTTTTTTTTTCGTACGCCCGCTAATACTCGAGGCGAAATCTCAGGTTATTGTTAATGTCTAACCTGACATTGATTTTTATGTGAGTATCCCTATTCTTGTACATAGACAGGTGTCCCTCGCCATTCAGGCAGATACTCGCCGATTTCGGAGGTACCTATTAGAGCTGGGTCGGCTCAGGAGCCGCCAATCCCTGGTCGACGACACTCCTTCAAATGTCCTCGCCAGGTCTCGAGTTAATCCAGTCCAATTCCCGGTCGACAAAAAATCCTCAAATGCCGTCGCCCGGGTTTGATCCTGAATCACCCGGTCGCCAGAGCGGTGTTGTAACCAGTACGCTAGCGCGGCTCCCTCCATAGCAGTTAAACAACACTCTTAAATGACACACACTAATATCCTAATACTGCATAATCAGTTATTTTGAATATATCAAGAAATAACTTTTTTTTACACTGTTCAGCAGCAGGTCATGGGCTAAAGTTTTGGTTCAAATTCACATTCTCTTTGTCATCAGTAAAATCACAACATCTGAATATATTCTTCGTTAATTCTTTAAAATTTGAAATCTCTTCAGATAGCTTTCCAGATTTTCCGGCATAAATCTTATGTGTAGTAGGCAGGGCTATTTAAAGTCTGAGAAAATTCCCTTAAAAAAACATTGAACAAAACATCCCCAACTGACATAAACACCTGTTTTACATAAAGGAAGTATTTTTTTTTATTTATTTATTTTTGTAAAGAATGTTCACTTGTTGAGCATAATAATTGCAAACTGGCAATATAAATGACACAGACTATGAACAAACCCAAAAAGCTAGCTGGTCAGGGATGTGCCAAGTTGTATGAGATCATCCAGCTAACAAAACAGTTGTTGGCAGTCAAGAATGTACATCACTTCTGCACTCTTAATCTGTACAATGCTGCAGTTAGTATTTTACATTCCTCTGTCATTTAAAGCCTATTTGCTTTTACTTAAAACTGTTTATTGGCTTTCTTTTACTGCTAGTAATCTTGCTGTGTTTATGTTGAATATTTACTTTTTCTTATTCAATTCTTTGCTTTATTCAGACATTGATGAATGCATTGAGGACCGTATCGACTGTGGTCCAGAGAGGATGTGTTTCAACCAAAGAGGGTCCTACAGTTGTATTGATATTCCTTGCCCTCCAGATTATGCAAGGGATCCAACCACAAAGTAATTTAATTTAAAACTATCTCACTCTCTTATATTTGAATGTGCTAAACCTGTGTCTGTGTGATAATATATATGTAGGTGTAATAATAACTTCCTCAGATTTATGAAAAGTGAAGGAGTAATGCATGTAATCCATTATATTATTTTTCTCTGTGTCCTTTTTAAACTACTGTGTTTGAATAATGCACATACATATTAGGGATTTCATCCTGGAGAAAGAAAGTGGAGAAAGTACAGCACTTATTAGTTTTTTGTTTGTTTTTATTTTTGTGGGAGAGTAGCTGAGAAACATCTGGAGAGATCAGGGAAATTATTAAACATTGAATTTTTAGCACAAGTGTTAAAACTGTTTTTATATTCATAATAGAAATGTGAAGAAAAGAAAACTTTAAACAATCCAGAATAAATGTAGATCTTCTTCTTCCTCGTTCGTCCTGAAAAGGATGTTGGTTGCGTTGTGTCTGTTTACGCTGGAGCTGCGATATCTGCGCCTTTCGGCCGACACATCCGACTTCAGCACGGCATTTTTTGGGACCGGGTTTGCCTTCCCTTTTCGATCCCTACTCTCTCAGCCAGACTGCAGTGATCCAGACTGTTTCCAGGACCACCACGTGGAGGTGAAGTAGGGTCTTGGTCAGCTCTGGTTCGCTGACCCTGACGCAAGCAGTCAAGCTATGGGTCGCTGACTGCATTCTCTATTGCTGCATCTTTGGGTCTCAAATGTAGATCTAAATAATGGTAAAGAAGGATCCTGAAAACAGGATTGCAAAAGAGTTAGAAATATGGAGCATTTGGAGATATTCATATGTGAGCATGCCATGCAACAGATAAAGACCGTAGAAGTTATGATGAATTAAACACACACTGTCGAAACTAACCTCTAACATAACTTGTTGAGCATGAACATAACACCCACAGGGATATATGAAAAAGAAAGGTCAATGAAAATTGTGGAAAAGATACTATGATGGAGCACAAGGATGGAGAATATACACTTGGAGAACACAGGATGATTGGAAATATGGTCACGAGACTATGTACAGAAGCGAGCTAAGGTCATTAATGTTTTTTATTGTCCCAAGGCTTTCACATAATGAATTATTATTTATGTTATATCACAATATGATTTACACATCCAGGAAAAAACGGATAGGCTTAATAAGTTTAGCCAGCAGGTGGGCTTGAATATCAATTTAAAGAAGTCTGAGGTCATGACGCTCAATGTGAGCAACCCTGAGCCCATATCAGTAAGGAATCAGCAATTGGTACAGACAGATACCTTCACATACCTAGGAAGCATTGTAACACCAGACGGCGGGGCAGGCAGAGACATCAATGTCAGAATGAATAAGGCAAGAACAGCCTTCTTTAGCCTAAACAACATCTGGAAGTCCTCCCAATACAGCACAAGCACAAAATTAAGATTATATCAGAGCTGTGTGCTTTCTGTGCTTCTCTATGGTGCGGAATGCTGGAGAGTTACAGAGAAGGAAATGTCGAAATTGTCCTCTTTTCACACAACATGCCTAAGAAAAATTTACCAAATCTTTTGGCCAAATACCATCACTAACCAAGATCTGCTTTCTCGTAGCAAGCAAGAGGACATGCACACCATCATAGCTGGCAGACGCTGGAGCTGGGTTGGTCATGTCCTCAGAAGAGACCCCCATGCCATCACAAGAACAGCTATGCTTTGGACCCCTTAAGGAAAACGAAAGAGAGGCCAACCAAAAACAACCTGGCAGAGGACTGTGGAGGCTGAAATGCAAAGAATGAACCAGAGTTGGGGCACTGTACGAAGGATGGCCACCGACCGAGCAAAGTGGAATCAATTTGTTGTTGCCCTACAAGACGCCACTAGGCGTGATGGCCACTGACTGCTTTGATGGTCGGCGGCTAAGGATCAAAGAAGAAGAAGACAATATGATTGTCACGAAGTGGATTTAAGACTAGAGTGTGTCTGAGTGTATAGACAAGACCCTAGTATGAGAAAGACTGAGAAGATAGATTTAGAGGAGAAATTATAGTGAATGTGGACAGATGAGACTATTGGCTACGAGGGTTGAGAACCGAGATTGTCTCTCCCTCGCCACTCGTGACTTCAATACTAGCTATAGACTCACCCCCTCTGACTACCTTTACAAAAAGGAGATAAGGTTTAACTACAAGTCCACAGACACCACTATACAGACAACATATACGTACAGTATAGTGAGAAAGCCTGATCCAGTTAAAGTTTATTTACACCACAAAATTTAGATAACATAATAAAATGAATAACGTGCGAGTTGGCACATCTGAAACAGAACAAACAACTTAAAATGATTACAAATGGTAACCCCACAATGTCACCCTCCCCTCAACCTGTAGGGAAGAAAGTTAAGGATTACAACAACCTGTTTGGTGGGGTCTCTAACATCAGATCCACCACTCCTAACTAACCTAATATATTATTAAACAAAATCTAACTCCACTTTCTGTCTGCAGACGTCACTAACTGAATTGCCTACACAGCTTCAACGCTTTTGGCGATATACCCGCCACTAACTAACACCACTGTCTACACCGGAAGCTGATTGAACCTTTTAGAGTCCTACACGAACTGACTGACTAATTGATGAATTCTATCTATGTTCAGTGTCTGTCTGACACTCCTGGTGTCTACCGAGAGACTTCTCCGCTACGCCCCTTCTCTCTCTAGTGCATTTGGAAGGAATTTTGACCCTCTCTTTACTCCAAACTAATCTTGTAGCTGATGACTTGGGTTTATAGACTGGATACGTGACTCGGAATATAGCTGCTTCACTACTGATGAATCTGACTTCACATGCCCGGTTACCCCTCTTTGGGTTTAGGGCCGTCGGTATTATTATGACCGACTTCAAACGACAACACCAGGCCATGTGCCTTTGTTTGGTGTGTGAATATGAGCATAGAGCTCAGGATTTTTTTAAGAAATCCTTTCTATCTGAAGACTGCTTCGCTTCCAGCGAACTGCTCTCTCTCTCTCTCTCTCTCTCTCTCTCTCTCTCTCTCTCTCTCTGGTGCCAACGGACTTGGAGCCGGTAAACCACCGTGTCACCAATCCTCTTTCCCCTCTGGCGCTGCCTTGACTCTTCTTCTCCTGAGAAGCTCGACAACTTTTGCAAGCTGTAAGAGCAAAAATGACGCCCCTATCTGCTTGCCGTGAAAACTTGCTGTGGAACAAATAAATGACAACAGCTATATAACACCTCAAAATTTACACATCTCTAACATCTCCCTTAAATTCATCCCTCTCCTGTCTATCACCTACTCAACTATGCACCGCGATACTTAAATATTTATGCCCAAAAAGGTCAGCCTTCCATGCAATCCCCTCTCTGATCTCTCTATCCTGTTTTGAAGTAAACATCGGTCTGGTAATAAATTCCCAGACACGACTGACCTAAATCTTTTGTTACGCCCGTCTCGCCTTGTCTCAGCGTCAAAACATTCATGCACGGAGAACTCCTGTACTGAATTCCTTGGTCTACTTTATTTTTACAGGCTGAACTTTGATACCCATCGCATCCCACAATATAAAATTATACCTCTCTCATCATCTCATCTCAGCCCGTAACCCGTCATGGGTCGTAGGGGTGCCATGGTGGAAGCATCAGCAGACAGGGTCCTCCACTGCTCTCTATCCTCAGCAATGCGTACAAGTGTGGAAAAACCGTGTCCTGTCCATTCTTTGATGTTATCAGCCCAGGATTTTCTCTGCCGTCCTCTTCTCCGTTTACCTTCGACTGTTCCCTGAAGGATCGTTTTCGAAAGGGAGTCATGACGAGTTACATGCCCAAACCAGGCAAGCTTTCGACGTTTCACTATTGACAAAAGTGGTTCTTGGTGGCCTGCATAGGTGTTTATCTTCTCTCTAACATAGACAATTTGTTTTGTGCTCTTTATAGCAAATGCGCAGAATTCTTCTATAACATTTATGCTCGAAAGCCTGAATCCTTCGCTCCGTATCTGCAGTGAGTGTCCAGCCCTCACACCCATACAAGAGAATAGATAATACAAGTGATTTGTATAATTTGATCTTCACAGGAAAACTGATGTTACTTTTCCAGATCACATTCAACCTTGTCATGGCAGCTGAGGCCATCTCAAGTCTTGTCTTGATTTCTTTACTTGATCTTCCATCACTACATATAGTGGACCCGAGATATTTAAAGGTGTTAACTTCTTCTAACATTTGCCCATTTAACGTAATGTTGGTCGGAACATGTTTCTTATGGCTATTCACCAATATCTTGCTTTTTTCTATATTAATTTCCATCCCATACGTTCTTGTTACTTTCTCCAGTCTAGAGGTAAGGTCTTGAAGTTCTGATTCTGATCCAGCTATCAGATCGATATCATCAGCAAAACGTAGGTTGCACAGAGGTCGGCCTCCAATCGATATACCTCTCTAGGAATAATTAAATTCCATCTAGACCTGCATCATCTGACTACAAAAGGTTATAATTTAAACACAGTAGATAAATACCCGAAGTCCTTTACTCTCCATAAGGTTAACTTCACCCCTCCTCATTCCACTACCTTACCCAATTAATACTCAATACAATACGAGGACATACATGATTTTAAAAATTACACCAATACGCTTATATATATCAAGTTATCATAAAATCCCTCTCCATAATATTTAATTACACAACCAATTAAATGCACAATAAAATACCTTACATACTACCAAGCGTATTTACACTGCAATTATATAATTAAATCGAGGTTACATATATATATATCTCTAACCCTCGCAATTACCATACAGATAAAGTCTAAGGACTTAACCTTCTACAATTAATTTCGCAGGCGTATTTACGCTGCAAATATTATAGATCAACAGATGAGGAAATATTTAAATACACCCCTCTCCATCCAACTACCCTCCCGAATTAATACTCAATTTAATAACAGTAACCACGTAATAAAAAAATTACAAAAATCCGCTCCCGTATCTATATTCTGTAATTTATCATAAATCAAAGATGCGTGTTATTCTACAGACCTTCTTTTAATTATTACAGAGCACACACTTAATATCTCAAACTCTTTAATCACTCCTAGATACTGCTATTTATCATAGAAAGAATTCTATGCACCTCTTACATTAAATACCTTCTCTAAGATAGTATTTGATGGCACTTCAGGTTAAATTAGCTTTAAATTAACTCCCCTAAGAAAACTTTACTTAATCGGGCTAAGACTCTATTAAAGAAACTAACTTTAAGTACCACGCTAATTTAAATTATAGACATATCAATTACCGCGTTTCTTCCGCTTGAAGCAGACGATAATTCTTGGATTCACGGCCCGAAATTTCTGCAGACAAAGAGAGCCGCTTATGAATATGCGCGAGTATATATCATTAAAAAACCCACACTGACCTATGCCCTACGTCATTGCTTGGCGTCCCACTATAACCAATGGAATCACTACAAAATTTAACAACGGTGACCTCCGCCAATTAGATTTGTAAGCAACTTGTGAGTCATATTTGTTACTGTCTGCGCATGTGTCTTGCGTCATGTTATCTAATAGTCTGCCGGTTCGTGTGAGAAAAATAAATTTTGATTCGTTGTAGCGCCCATTCTTATGTACCTGGGTAGAGGTTCATCTCCCCCGTTTAAACATAGAATGTACGGGAGTATGGAATTATCTCCTAATCATCGGGAGATAATGCTCAGCCCTCTAATAACTATGCGCTCAACTGCTTAATAAAACAAAAATGACCGCAATTATTTTAACAAAGAAAATGGGACTACGTGATTGCGATTAATTTAGGGAAAGGAAGACTGGTGCAAATCTGTACTTACCCTACAGTCATCCCCTTATAAACGCAATTATTTACCTGGAGAAAAAGACTAAACTCGACTAGTACAAAGAGAAGAAGAATGGGGCAAACTCATATAGTTACAGAGAGAAGAAGACTGGGGCAACTCATATAGTTACAGAGAGAAGAAGACTGGGGCAACTCATATAGTTACAGAGAGAAGAAGACTGGGGCCTGTTGAAAATAAAATCACAGTAACTCTATCACAATGATCACAGATGTGATCACGAGACTATGTGCAGACGGGAGCTTAAGTCATTAATTTATTGATTGTGCCAAGGCTTTCACAAAATAAATTATTTTTTACGTAGTATCCTACTGTAACATTTGTTTAGTAGTCAATAGGATGTCATCATCATCATCATCATGTGACGTATTCTTTCCAGAACGTTGTCTCCATTACAGCTGCTCTGAACGCATCACGATTCTGGGCAAGTCGACCTGCATCAGCCAAAGACAAGTTCAGACTCTCTGTGATGTCCTGGGTCCACCGTCGTCTAGGTCGACCCCTTCCCCTTTTTCCAGGGACCATGCCTTCCATCACTGTTTTTTCCAGACTATTATGTCTTTTTATATGACCGAAAAATTTCAGCTTCCTTATTGCGATGGTATTTAGGAGCCAATGTTCCTGTACATTTAGTGAGTGCAGTACTTCTCTGTTGGTCTTTTTTTTTCTGTCCAGGGTATTCTCAACATCCTTCTGTAGCATTTCATTTCGAATGATGTAATCTTTTTTGCAACTGTTTTATTGAGTGTCCAAGTCTCGCAGCCGTATGTTGCTACTGGGAATATACATGCTCTGATCAGTTGTAACTTTGTTTCTTTGCTTGTGCCTTGCCATAGGTTTTTCATCTGTATTAGCTAATGTGAAGCAATTGCAAGTCTTCTTTTAATTTCTACTGCACAGTCGCCAGAGCTGTTAATGATTGATCCTAAGTATTCGAATTCATTGACACTTTCCAGTTCTTCGTTATCAATTTCAATTTCTGGTTTGGTCTTTACTTTGTCTGTTGTCAATACTTTGGTCTTCTTGGTGTTTAGGTATAGATTCTGGGCCTCGCTGTGTTTTTTGGTGGACAGAAGTAATTGTTCAAGTCCTTCTGGGTTGGTCGATAGGAGGACTGTGTCGTCAGCATATCTGATTTCCGGGATCTGGTACCCACCGATGTTAAATGAGTCAAACTCTGTGTGTTCTTGGTCATCTCTTACGTTTCTCATGATATTCTCGGCATAAATGTTAAACAGGTAAGGGGAAAGGGTACAGCCTTGTCTTACTCCTTTCTGTACTTCAAACCATTCTGATGTTTCCCCCTCTATTCTTACGGCTGCCTGTTGTTCTTGGTACAGCAGTGCGATGAGTTGTATAAGGTGGTTTGGAAATCCCATATTTTTCATAATAGCCCATAACTGCTGATGTTGTACACAATCGAAAGCTTTTGTGTAATCAATGAAACAAGTATGTAGGTCAACGTTGAATTCTCTACACTTTTTCTATGATGATCCTCATGTTGAATATATGATCCCTAGTGCCTCTACCTGGTCGAAAACCCGCCTGTACTTCATTTATTTCTGTTTCTAGCTTTTGTTGCATCCTTTTCATTATGATTTGTAAAAGTATTTTGCTGGCATGGCTTATAAGAGCTATAGTTCTGTAGTTTGTGCACAGTTTCAGGTTGCCCTTTTTTGGCAAGGGTATGTAAATTGATCTTTTCCATTCCTTGGGCCAAATTCCGCTTTGCCAGATCTTGCAGCATAATGCATGGTATATACGAGCGCTGCCTTCTCTTCCTGCCTGTATCATTTCAGCTGTTATTTCATCACAACCAGGAGATTTTCCACTTTTTAAGTGTTTGATTGCATTCCGGACTTCCTCTCTATGGTAGGTTCTGGTTCACGTTCCGCTTCATTCATGATTGTTATCTGCCGCTTTGTTTATTTCCGTATACATTTCTTGACAGTACTCCTTCCATCTGTTCAGAATATCTTTACGTTCTGTTAGAGTGTCGCCTTTCTTGTCGTTTATTGCTCGAGGTGATGATTTAAAGTTGCTGTTTTTCAATGTTCTTACTTCAGAAAACATATTCTTACTCAATCCCTGTTCGCGCATTTCCTCTATTTTCCTGCAGGTGTCGTTTATGTATTGTTGTTTGTCTTGTCTGACTCGTTTTTTAATCTGCTTTGTGTATTCCTTGTACAACTCCTGATTTTCTGTATCTTTTTTGGACTTCATTTTTCTTCTCTCTACCACCAACTTCAGTGTTTCGTCTGAGATGTATTCTCGTCTCTTTATGCTTCTTTTAGGAATTAACCTCTGTGCATTTGTAATATATACATCTCTGATGTTATTAGCAAGTTCATCTGGTGTCATTTCCTCCTGTACTGCCATAAGAATGTCAAATTTGTTCTGAATATCGACACTGTACTCTTCTGGTATGGCGCTTGTGTCATAACGTATTACTTTGTCGCTTGTAACGACTTTTTTCAATTTGATCTTGAAGTTTGCAGCAAGAAGTTCATGGTCGGAGTCACAGTCTGCTCCTGGGAACGTCTTGATGGATGAGATACAAGATCGCCACCTTTGTTGTATTAAGATATAATCTATTTGGTTCTTGCTTTTTCCGTCCGGTGACGTCCATGTATATAGTCTTCTAGGGTGTTGCATAAAAAGAGTATTCGTGATGACTAGGTTGTTTTCTAGGCAGAATGTTGTCAAGCGTTCTCCTCTCTCATTTCTCTGGCCCAATCTATAACTTCCTTTCACTCTTTTTTCATGTTCTAATCTTTCGTTTCCAACTTTGGCATTAAAATCTCCCATTATTATCCTAATATCTTGCTTATTTGCTTTCTCTAATGCATTTTGCAGTTCATTGTAAAAATCTTCAATTTCCTGTTCTTCAGCAGCTGCTGTTGGCGCATATGTTTGTATAATTGTGATGTTCTTTCTTTTTTCCTTTCAGTCTGATTGTGACAATGCGGTCATTTATGGGATTATATCCTAATAGTGAGGCAGCTGTCCTTTTAGACAGGTAGAAGCCTACGCCGCTCTGACCTCCTCTCTCTTTGCCTGAGTATATGAATGTTCCTCCTGATGGAATCGAAAAGTGTCCCTGGCCCAACCATCTGTGCTCTGAGATGCCCAGGATATCGATGTTTAGTCTTTCCATCTCGTTCTTCACTATGTACTGTTTTCCTTGGTATAAGCTTCTGACGTTCCATGTTCCTATTTTGATTATTTTTCTAAGACCGATGACATGGTTTTCCGTGGTAACACAGTCAGGCTTTTGGCCGTCATCACGATTACCTGTACTGACGCTGCCAACGATCTCTTCCCCAGTTAAATATGATCTGCCTGGCCTGGGGGCCTCACCACCAGATCTTTGTGTAGTATTCAGATTAGCCATTATGGATTTCTTGGCATTGTACATCCAGTAGTTTGCCATTGCTTTCTGGATGGTTCTGGCCGCTTACCATTACAGTCCATGGTGCGCCCTCAGCCCGATACCAGGCCTTTCTAACTCCTGCCCTAGAAGCCGTTGTCAAAATATTATTGATCATCCGCCCGTTCGGCCAGCAGTTGTGTGTACTGTTTAGGGGACCTCCCTTTTTCAATTTACTCATGTAGTTTGGCCGGCCAGTCAAAGCCGTTGCCCGGGGGGTGGCGCTGCCGTACACAAGCAGACTCGAGGAGCCATACATGAGCTGAACTGGAGTGGGGGAACCAAATAGGATCCAGGGCATCCTCAAAAAGAGGAAGTGACTGCCTCTCACCGTGAGGTACTATCCCTTACACACTCCAGCCCTACCCCCCCAATAGGATGTAGTCCTAGAATTTGACATTTTCCAAGACACATGCACATTTTCATTCTCTGTCATTTTCATCTACAGTTTTTGTGTGCTAGAATGTGTGGATCCAAACATCCCATGTCCACCAGGGGCTAAGTATGCAGATGTCATTGAGTTCAGAACTGTTGCCTTACCTGGCGGCAACCCAGACAGACAAGATCTAATTCGTCTGACAGCTTATAATCAGCATGATGAGTACTTACCACAAGTATGTCATTATGTTAAAGCACTTTTAAGATATTTTATCTTCTTCAACATTATGAATAAAGTAAACAAAAAGACTGAAGCCTTCAAGTTGTGGATGTAGTAGGTTAATCCTGGGGTAGAAAAATAAACAGATTAATCTTCCTGGGGAAGAACCTGAACAGCAAGCTGATTATAAAAGGCCAGAGTAATACAAGGTATAGCATCTGCAGGGAAATGGGCAGCATTAAACAGTTTCAAAAGCAGAAATGGCAGTCCAATTCTGTTAGAGGACCTCCATTGGGTGATTTGAAATCATTCATATACCTGATTAAAAATAGACATTATCTAGGGATGTACACTAAACAGACCACCACCAACAGTAACACCTGATTTTAATAATGAAACACCCACAACCACCTTGCCATTAACTTGTGATGAATTCACGCTGGACGAGATCAAACAAGCCGTTAAAAGATTAAAAAATTTTAAAGCTGCTGGAGTTGACGAAATTTCAGGGGAAATGATTAAAGCAGTTAATGACAACAACCTCTTGAGAATTTTAGATATTATAAATGAAGTATGGAGAGAAGAACAACCACCACAACAATGGAAAGACAGTATTATTGTAAAGTTACAGAAGAAAGGTGATCTATCAGACTGTAATAACTGGCATGGTATATCTCTATTATCAGTACCTGGAAAATTATTATGTTGCATGATGTTAGAAAGACTTAAATTGCATGCTGACGAAAAGATCAGAGAAGAACAAGCGGGTTTCAGGCCGAAACGATCATGTATTGATCAAATATTCACACTAAGAACAATTATAGAAGAATCAGTGGAAAGGCAATCGCCACTTATTATCACCTTCGTCGATTCAAAAAGCCTTTGATAGTCTACACCGCCCATCATTGTGGAAGATACTTACAATCTATGGTTTTCCAACAAAATATGTGTATATAATCAAAGCGCTATATGACAATGCAAGATGTTGTGTTAGAACAAATAAAGGGAATACAGAATGGTTTACAGTAGAAACAGGGGTGAAACAAGGCTGTATTATGTCACCACTACTTTTTGGAATAGCTATTGATTGGGTTATGAGAAACTATACCCACAATGAACAATTGGGTATAAAATGGACAAATGGAAAATTCCTGGGGGACCTGGATTTCGCAGATGATGTAGCATTCTTAAGTTCAACACCAAGACAATCCCAAGAAGCAATAAATAATTTGTGTCATCTCTCGGTTAAAATTGGTCTCCAAATAAATGCCTCTAAAACTAAAGCTATGAACTTTTCTAACGAGACCTTTGATATCATCTTGAACGGGGAAAAAACTACAGAAAGTTGAAAGTTTCAATTATTTAGGCAGTAAATGACTCAGGATGGTGACACAACAAGAGAAATCCATACTAGAATTGCTTTGGCAGCTAGCGCCTTCAATAGATTATCTAACATTTGGAAATTACGATATTTGAATATACATACCAAGCTTCGTCTGTTTAATTCAAATGTTATCTCAGTGTTAACATACGGCTGTGAGAGTTGGAAAATAA
The DNA here is from genome assembly GCA_024509875.1 of Oreohelix idahoensis. Taxonomy (NCBI): domain Eukaryota; kingdom Metazoa; phylum Mollusca; class Gastropoda; order Stylommatophora; family Oreohelicidae; genus Oreohelix; species Oreohelix idahoensis. The sequence continues at coordinate 467,207 of JAMPIV010007122.1, read as the reverse complement.
CAAAATCATTGGAGAACAAGCTGAATACATTCGAGAACAAATGTCTTAGAAAACTCATGAACATCAGTTGGAAAGAATTCAAGACTAATCGACAAATAAGAGAAGACTCTAGGCAGAAATATGTCTCCGACTATATAAGGAAAAGACGATGGTCATATATCGGTCATGTCCTACGAATGCAAAACAACAGAATACCACTACAGGCGCTCACTTGGGTTCCTGAGGGTAAGCGGAAAAAAGGAAGACCAAAAGAAACACTCAGAAGAACAGTAATAAGAGAAGGAAGAACGTTGGGCCTAAATAATGTGCAAGAGCTAAGAGGAGTGGCGTCACAACGAACAACCTGGAGAGCACTGGTTTCTGCCTTATGCGCCGTGTTTGGCGCTTAAAGAATTTATTATTATTATTATTACACAATGTGATTAGGCAAAATGCAACTAGAAAGAATATTAATTTATAACAGCTAGTAAAGCTGCAGTAAGTGATTAACAAAATTTGTCATCAGAACAAAGTTAAGACATAAATAACTTCAGCTGATTGGCAATACAAATTTACAAGCTGTTACAGCGCAGTAATTGTGAAAAATGAACATAAAACAGAAAGAATAAATGAATAAGTAATAGAACTACATAATGAATAAAACAGTTGGCTCACAGTTGCATTATTATATGACCGTAATATAACTATAAATTTACATGTTCCAACACAGAATACTTATAACAGTAATTGTGTAGTTAGATAATCCAGTAGAGGCTAATTCTAAAGTAAATACATCTTCACTTTGTGCAACCTGAAATAAAAGTCAGATAAACATTTTATGCGTACATAAATTCAAATATACTGAATATTCTGTCACAATAATGGACACTTTGTATCTTAATTATAATAAAACTGGGGTTCAGTCAGTTTAACTGCTCTGCCCTCATCTGATTTTAAGTATATAGTTGTTTCCATTTCTGCAGTGGGATGATTCTCATAGCTTGGTTTTGGTGTCAGTTACCTTTATCAAAGTTTGCTTTAGCCACCATAAAAACAATGCCTGTCGCCAGCTGAGCAGAAGAGAACAAGTTTTAATCTTAAGTCTCTGCACAGACCACATCAGAGATACCATCTATTCAATTAACTGATGATATCAACTACTGATAAATGTACCTGTGGCAATGATACCATGAATTCTCAACATTTGCAGGAGTGCCAAACTTATGAGGAATAGAGAAAACACATTTGTCCATCACTAATACCAATCCAGGACAAGCTCAGTATTCAGAAATGGATGTGAAGTACCTTTGTAGAGACACAAATATTGGCACAAGTCTGGACAAGATAGACAAGTCTGGACACAAATAATAAAGCATCATCAAGTTTGCTCTTCAGCTGCCCAAGGAGCATAGGCCTTCAATAAACCCATGTTCTGTCCTCCTGTCTTGTGCCATCAGTTCCAGGTTTTTCCATGTCTTATCCCTTTCTGTCAACATTTCTCCTCTCCATGTGTTTTTCAGACTTCCTCCACCTCTCTAACCCTGGGGACTCCAAAACAAGGACTGCCTTGTAGTGCTATCAACATGTTTCCTCAATCTGTGTCCTATCCATCACCAGCGTCTTCTTCTTATCTCTTTTTCCACTGGCACTTGTCTGCTTCTTGATATCAGTTCTCATTGGTGATCTTGTCATACCACTTCAGTCCTTCTGTTCTGTGAAAGCATCTATTTATGAAAGTCATTTATAAAGCACTCAACAGTAAATGATGTGCCACTAGGTCATGGGATGAAGAATGAGTTTAATGGGATATCATTCTTTCATCATTTAAATAAAAATATTTACCTAACTGTGCAATGTCATAAAATATGAATGAGATAGAGAACTGAAAGATGGGAGATACATCTACAAAGATGAAGGTGACAAAAAAAATGCAAGCATGTGTTCATTGGCCTGTGCTCGTAAAAGAGACAAGTTCACTCGTTGATTCATTGAAACTATGAACTTTGTTCAGAGCCCTAAATGGAGGGGAAAAGATGATCTTACTTACTTAGTTGTACCTCTTCTACCATGAGGTGTAGAGGTTTGGAAGAGAGAGCACCATACTATCCTATCAGCTGTCTTCCTCCTGGTCTGGTTCCATTCTAGTCCTCGGTTCTTCAGAGATTGTCTAATGTTGTCCTCCCAGCGGACTCTGGGTCGTCCTGGAGGTCTGGCTCTTAGCCTCCCATACCTGCCATGGCAGCTGATCTTCTCCCATTCTGCAGACATGGCCAAATCATCTTAGTTGGGAAGATGATCTTTTGGAAATGAAATACTTAAATGAGAAAAAATACATCATGCTAATAATGTTGTCCCTTATATTTGTAAGCTATAAATAAGTACATTTTTTAAACTGCTTAACAGTCTGAATGTTTGTTGCTTCCACAGACAATGTTTACAATGCTCAACAATGACCCAAAGCTGGAGTTTCACCTGAGGGTGGAGGAAGGTCGAGGAATAGTGTACACTTTGGAGTCTTTGAAAGACAGCTCAATTTACAGAATAACTGTGCGTGCTCGTTCATATGATAACCACAGAAGGCATATACAATACCAGACAACATTTATTATCCACATTTCCGTTTCAGCCTTCCCATACTAAATGGCGCTTCATATTTATGTTTTGTGATGTTTGTTGCAACTTGTGATTAATTGTTCAGTTTATGTGTAAAATTGTTTGTTTATTGTAACTCATAATTTCAGCTGCTTCATGTAATTCTTGTGAATGCCTTTTTGCTTTTTTTTTTTTTTTTTTAATGAAAAGTGTTTTCAGGAAACGACAGCAGCAATAGAGAAGGATATGACAGTAGGGAAATAGAAAGGTGTGCATGTTTACAGTAAAACTTCCACTATAAGCCACTGCTTTGACTATGCTGAGAACATGGTTTGTTAGCAAGAGAAAATGAGTAGAGAGGTTGATGTTTTTTATTTATATTGTTCAAGGATTAGGCTGTTACATAATATCTTTTTTCTTTTAACTCACAAAAATGTCAAATGATCTTACAGATGATGCTTGCTATTTGCATTGTTCTACACACCTTGTAGATTTTGCAAACGCTGAATCGGCAAGGCAGGTAAATTATCAGTACACTAAAGACACATAACAAACTACAAATCCATTGAAATGGCAGAAAAAATAGTAGTGCAGTCCAAACAGACATCAAACCTAGACAACATTGCTTTGCTATCAAAAGGTACAATGTGCTAGACAAGTGGACTAGCTAGAGCCCCTATAAGGATGATAACATTTACCCTCACATGTTCCAACTCATAACTACAGAGAATTGACAGAGTTCAGTAGACTGTAGTTGGAAGTTTTTGTGATTTTTTAATTTCTACCAGATGGGCTAACTGGCCCCATGCACAACCCCCCCCCCCCCCCCCATGTTGCTTTTTACAACATGCATGGTAGGTCACAGTGTTACTATTCTTTGCTCCCCTTTTGGGCCCAGGTAAGAGGTAGAGGAAGACCAAAGAACGCACAGAGAAGAGAACTGGAGACAACATGAAGGGGATGAAGACATGGAGAGACCTTGAACTGATCGCATGTAACAGGAAGACCTGGCATATGTTTGTTGAAGGCCTAAGCTCCTTGGGGAGTTGAAAGGAGAAAGATGTAAACTGTACGTTGTTATAGCCATCACACTTCTTTACTTCACATTTCAGACAGAGCAAATACCAAACTTGTGTGACTGTAGAGAATAGGCCTTGTTCAACAATCCTTACATTCTTATAGTCGCCACTCCTCCTTACTTTTTTTTTTTTTTTTAGTACGCCCGCTATTACTCGAGGCGAAATCTCCGGTTAGTATATCTAACCTGAGACTGATTTTACGTGAGTATCCTATTTTCCCTGTACGCTGACAGGTATCCTCTCGTCATTCAGGCAGATACTCACTGTCTTCGGAGGGTACCCATTAGAGCTGAGTAGGCTCAGGAGCCGTTCAGGTTATTCCAGTCCCTGGTCGACGATACATCTTCAAATGTCTTCACCAGGGGCTCAAATTATACAAGTCCTGGTCGACGACACTCTTTCAAATGTTCTCGCCCGAGCTTGAACCTGGATACCCGATTGCCAGCGCAGTGTGGTAACCATTACACCAGCGCGGCTCCCTTTACTTACTTTCTATTTTAGGCAATGAGCAGACAGCATGCATAGGCCTTAATGTCAAGTCTAGTAAAGACAACAGAAATGAATAATCTCCATAATGTACCTTTAGTACTTTTTCTGAATAAACATGGCAAATTCAGAACAGTTGTAACTTGTGTAGGAACCTCATATATTGTCTTTGAGAGAATAGGTATACAAAATGTATTGTAGTTTTTAAATTAACTGTCTTATCATCAAGTGCCATGACGACTGGCATAGAATATCATAACTTTATATATCAGTTCTTTCATGTTATATTACACTGTCCAGAATTTTCTGTTATGTATTAGTAAAACACACTATCACACTTAAAATAAGCCATAGATTTCATGGTGTGGCTGAAACAGTTTGACATTTATTTAAACTTTGTTCTGCTGTGCTCAGAATGTATCGAGTTCAACCTGAATAATTGTTATGAAGTAGAATCTTCATTATTTAGTCAAAGTAAAGATTAACAGTAGCATTCATTTTGCGGTATGTTATGTTATGTTATGCAGTTGGAAGGTGGTATTTTTACTTGTAAGTGTGATAGTTTGTAGTAGTGAACACATCACCCAAGTGGTAAATTACATGTACAGTTTATCAGACAATGTCGGTGCAATGGTTAGTGTTGTGTTGTATTTCATTGTTACTGGTGCATGTTTCATTCAGCTTGCAGCATTAGATATGAATTGTATTTTTTCAGTAAGAAATTTAAGTTTTTTCTTACAATTCACATTATCATGTTCACCTGTAGAAATATGTAATGTCAAGCTACGTTCATTACATAAAATCCTGCTTTATTTTGTGTTACTGTAATCATTCATAGTAATTTGTTTTAATGTGGCCAGAAAGTTAGAGCCCATAGTAACCAGGTTAAAGATCTTATCTCCTGCCAAAAAATAGAATCACTGACTTCTGTATTAATATGATCAGCTTTTACAACAAAATTTGCTGACCAGATTTCCTATAATTGTTAGATTAGAGATCAAGACTCTGCCCATATGAGAATACTCCATTTTAGTTTTGTCACCTTATACAAAAATTGATACATTTGCTACAGCCTGCTGCCTTGCCTGTAGTAAATAAGAGGTTGAACACATCCAAATGTCAGCTTATTTCATGTGATGCTGAGGATTCTACATATAAAATGATGGGGCTTTTTTTTAATCTGGATTCAGCTTCATTCATGTTTCCATATTTCAAACAAGCTGCCATTCTGAATACATAAAGCACCAAGTAGCATTGCTACTGCCTTCAAAATGTCCTATATATGTTATGGCTATTACCAAATGAGTCAGTTTCTCATGTGTTACTATGTAAAGCATCTTATTTAGCCCCTTGGAAGTATTCATTATAAAATTATATCATGAAGTCTGATAATGTGGACCCAAAATGTATAGAATGACAATGAATAGTTTGAAAATAACATTCAAAGGTAACAATAAATTTACTTCTTGCTAACTGTAATTGTATTTTGTCATTACTGGATATGTAAGAATTCACCGACTCCTTGTCTGAGCCAACTTTTGTTATCATGATTCTAGATGTTTCTTGAACCGCATGATTTTAATTGTGTGCGAGAGGTGTAAGATGTTATAAAACAAAATTATATTTACTCTGTAATATTTATGGCAGGTCATGTCTAAAATTAGTAAGTTTATCTTAATAATAATAAATTCTTTAAGCGCCAAACACGGCGCATAAGGCAGAAACCAGTGCTCTCCAGGTTGTTCGTTGTGACGCCACTCCTCTTAGCTCTTGCACATTATTTAGGCCCAACGTTCTTCCTTCTCTTATTATTGTTCTTCTGAGTGTTTCTTTTGGTCTTCCTTTTTTTCCGCTTACCCTCCGGAACCCAAGTGAGCGCCTGTAGTGGTATTCTGTTGTTTTGCATTCGTAGGACATGACCGATATATGACCATCGTCTTTTCCTTATATAGTCGGAGACATATTTCTGCCTAGAGTCTTCTCTTATTTGTCGATTAGTCTTGAATTCTTTCCAACTGATGTTCATGAGTTTTCTAAGACATTTGTTCTCGAATGTATTCAGCTTGTTCTCCAATGATTTTGTTATTTTCCAACTCTCACAGCCGTATGTTAACACTGAGATAACATTTGAATAAAACAGACGAAGCTTGGTATGTATATTCAATGATCGTAATTTCCAAATGTTAGATAATCTATTGAAGGCGCTAGCTGCCAAAGCAATTCTAGTATGGATTTCTCTTGTTGTGTCACCATCCTGAGTCATTTTACTGCCTAAATAATTGAAAGTTTCAACTTTCTGTAGTTTTTCCCCGTTCAAGATGATATCAAAGGTCTCGTTAGAAAAGTTCATAGCTTTAGTTTTAGAGGCATTTATTTGGAGACCAATTTTAACCGAGAGATGACACAAATTATTTATTGCTTCTTGGGATTGTCTTGGTGTTGAACTTAAGAATGCTACATCATCTGCGAAATCCAGGTCCCCCCAGGAATTTTCCATTTGTCCATTTTATACCCAATTGTTCATTGTGGGTATAGTTTCTCATAACCCAATCAATAGCTATTCCAAAAAGTAGTGGTGACATAATACAGCCTTGTTTCACCCCTGTTTCTACTGTAAACCATTCTGTATTCCCTTTATTTGTTCTAACACATCATCTTGCATTGTCATATAGCGCATTGATTATATTCACATATTTTGTTGGAAAACCATAGATTGTAAGTATCTTCCACAATGATGGGCGGTGTAGACTATCAAAGGCTTTTTGAAAATCGACGAAGGTGATAATAAGTGGCGATTGCCTTTCCACTGATTCTTCTATAATTGTTCTTAGTGTGAATATTTGATCAATACATGATCGTTTCGGCCTGAAACCCGCTTGTTCTTCTCTGATCTTTTCGTCAGCATGCAATTTAAGTCTTTCTAACATCATGCAACATAATAATTTTCCAGGTACTGATAATAGAGATATACCACGCCAGTTATTACAGTCTGATAGATCACCTTTCTTCGGTAACTTTACAATAATACTGTCTTTCCATTGTTGTGGTGGTTGTTCTTCTCTCCATACTTCATTTATAATATCTAAAATTCTCAAGAGGTTGTTGTCATTAACTGCTTTAATCATTTCCCCTGAAATTTCGTCAACTCCAGCAGCTTTAAAAATTTTTTAATCTTTTAACGGCTTGTTTGATCTCGTCCAGCGTGAATTCATCGCAAGTTATTGGCAAAGTGGTTGTGGATGTTTCATTATTAAAATCAGGTGTTACTGTTGGTGGTGGTCTGTTTAGCACCTCCATGAAGTGCTCAGCCCATCTCTTCATTTGTTCTTTTTCTGTTGGTATTGAATTCCCTAATTTACCTTTAACAGGTGTTTCCATAGCAGTAGGCTGGTGACATAGTTGTTTTGTAATTTGATAAAGGCACCTACTATTACCAGTTCTTGCAGCATTTTCAGCTTCTACGGCCAGTTCATTGATGAAATGTCTTTTATCTCTTCGAGTTTTTGTCTTCACTTCTTTATTTAACAAGTTATAAGTTAGTTTGCAAGATTCAACTGCATTATGTGTACTTGCCGCTAGTAGTTTAAGTTTTGCTGTTTTCCTTTCTTGTATTTTATCCCCAAGTATCTTCTCTCATCCATTTTTTCTTTTTATGTACTAGGTATCCGGTGGTCGCTACAGCTGCTTCTGTCATTGCTGTTCTCAGTTGTTCCCATTTAGTATCGATTGTCTTGGTGGTGATATCGTTGTCAATTTTGCCTAAAGCATCGAAATAGTTGTTCATTTTGACATTATATTCCTTCTTTATATCATTTGATTGCAGTCTGTGTACATCTATTCTTCTATTTTTATTCGGTTGGTATAACTTCTTCAGTTTAATTCTCATTTTAGCTATGCAGAGGTTATGATCGCTTCCGATCTCTGCACCTCTGTATGCTCTGACGTCTTGAACTGATGAGCGAAATTTAGCGCTTATGCAGAAGTGATCTATCTGGTTCTTAGTTCTGCCATCAGGTGAATTCCATGTTATCTTGTGGATATTCTTATGTGGAAAGATGGTGTCTGCCACAACGAGGTTTGATATTTCACAAAGTTCTAGAAGTCTTTCGCCATTTTGATTCATACAGCCTATGCCATGAGTACCGAGATATCTTTGTACTCCATCGTTGTTGTCACCTACTTTGGCGTTAAAATCACCCATGACTGCTATTATGTCATGCTTGGGTATTGTGTTGATGGTACTTAGAAGTGCTTCATAGAAGTCATCTTTTGTGGTATCAAGAGTGTCGTTAGTTGGTGCATAACATTGTACAATTGAGAGCTTGAAAAATCGTGTCTGAAATCTAGCTTATCTTAGTTACATTAAAAGATTACATGGTATTGTGCTTGAGAGCTGTAGGAACAGTCAGCATTCATACACTTCAAGATTTGTGAAGGGAGACTGAGCACCTATGGGTTTTCCAGGAGTGCAGTGAGGACGATTCTGATCAACAATAACAATATGACAATCCAAGTAACACCCAGTCAGTAGCTGCGTTTAGATTATGTCAGTTTAGATTTTGGAGTATATGCCACAATCTTGTATCTGCACTCCACTGGTATGAGATATAGCCTATAGGGATTACATTTTCCTGTCTCTTTACAGTTGTGGCACATATTTTTTAACAAAAGCTTAGATTTTCTCCAATCTCCTATTACGTACCAAAAACTTAACATATATAAATAACACATATAATAAGTCTCAGCATATTTTAATAAAATCTGATTTATTACCACAACATGTCTGCAGGCAGTGATTCAAGATAACTTTGATGAAACAAGGATTGAAATCAAATAAGTCTCTTAAATTTTGTTTACCATAGACCCAAAAAAGTTGGCTTGTCATGAATCTGATAGAGTGACAGAAAAAAGGAATAAAAGTGAATCTAAAAGACTTTTAAAATGTAAAACAATAGGATCTGAGTCCTTTTGCTAAATAAACTTTTCCTGTTCCAGATCTCCAACTTAGCTCCCAGTTTCACACTCAGATTCTCTCATTCAGTTAATAAGGATCTTATGACAGAAGTAATGAATAACCAAGCTGGAGGGTGAAAAACATGTGACAAAATAATTTGTCTGATACATGGATGAGGCTGGCAATCTCATGTACAACAAATTGGTACAAAAACCATTACTTCAAGAGTATGTTAATGCTTGGGAGGGTGGCTGCTGTGGTGACTGTATGCTCCACTGGGAGTGAAAAGGGAAATAATGATGATCAGATTGATTTCTGATACAGAGAAAAACCTATAAAACCTTTGGTTAGGTGAACAAATATTAATTTCAGTAAGCCTGCACACTGCATGGTGACAGCAATGGGCAAGTGACCTTTATTTCTCAGCCTCCCCCCTTCCCAAGGTGGACCTCAGCAATGGAAATAACAATGTAATTAGTTTTTTTTTTGTAAGAACAGTTTAGCTTATCTTATTAAATGCTGGAAATTATATTTGTTAAAAAAAAAAAATGTTAAATACATTTTACATAAACATTACTTTGTGTTAACAGATTCTGCAATATCAGCATTACACTGTACTTTACATCTAATTTTCTCAGAATATTGAACAGATAGACTGTCACAATTTTTATATTTATATTATATTACTGCAATACTTTTATATTAATGTTTACAAATATTTTAATAATTTGCTCTTCATTGCAGAGGCCTTTCTTGAGATACCAATACTTCTGTTTCAAAATGATGCAAAATTATCTGCCTTATGGTGTTGTGTCACTTATGTGGATTAAACAACCCGCCTGTTTAAAAGAAACGAAAAATACACAGTCACACACACTTAAATGTGCTTGATAGTCTGTGTTAAGAAAGGAAAACTGCTTACATTATCCTTAATTGTTAATAAAAGCAAAGTCAGCTTATCTCATTAATTTGGTAATGCACACATTGATCAGTGAAATAAATTGATACACTGGTAAGTTAATTAATCAGTCTACAGAATTAAAGAACAGTTGTTAACAGATAGCATTATAATTAAGCCAAGTAACTTCAGCTTTGACAGGAAATGTGCTTTTTCTTGTGCCATTTTAAAGTGCACTTAAATAGATTTTACGCTTGGTGTTACGAATACAAAAAAAAAAACCTTTACCTGGAAAACTCCAAGTTCCTAGAATTACAGATAATAGAAGAACTCTCTCTCTCTCTCTCACACTGTGTGTGTGAGTGAGTGGAAAGAGAGCAGCTATTTACAATTCTAATTTCTCTGGATAGTGATTTCATACGAAAAGAAATGCATATCTTGCCTTCAACTTTTCTGACCTGAAAGTGTGTGTCTAAGTAAAGGTTCACAGAATGTGAAATGTATTAGAGGTTCTGGGAATGAGAAATGTGATATTAGTGGGAAAAGAAAGGTTGTTTTTTTTTTCTTTTTTTAAATTAATTTTTGCGAGGCGCGTCCCGTTCAACCTAGTTGGTTATATTAGGGCGCATGTCCAAATATAAAAGACCCTTAGGTCTGAGATTATCCAGGTAAGAAAGGTTGTGACACTTTTGGAAAGAACTTGAGTTAAAGCATACCAAAGACCAGGCAAACAGCGAGAAGCCTTCTTTCCCAAATTATATAAAACAGGTTTGATAGACGTTCATGCTGATACCTGGCAATATTTTCTGGCCAGCCTTTGTAACTAGTCAGCTCAGCTGGAATCAATAGGTGAAAAGAAGAGAAGGGAGAGGAAACCAATGAGACCTTGTATAAGAATTGTAAAAAGAGAAGCCAAAGCAACTGCAGCCTAATGGGCAGAGATAAAGAAGACTGCCCAAAATAGAAAGCTGTGGCAGGCAACAATGGTAGCCGTATGCTCTGTGGGGAACTAATAGAATTAATCTTGATAACCATGACCAAGTCTATGTCAGAAAACAGTAAGTGACATAATACATGTGCAGACCTTAATACAGAACCTGTATCATAATAGTCTGACTTTACCTTGTACTAAATTTTGTTTAGACAAATGCTAACAGAGTAAACAGCGAACAAATCCTATAGAAGGTATTGGAAACAACCATAATATTATCTCTAGCCAACCTATGCTATAAAACAATAGGTCAAGTAAACCCAAACAATAGGGAGAAGGAGACATAGGAATATCATGATCACATGGAATCATTCTTTTTTGTTCTCTATAGTGCAAAGAGCTGCAGCTGGTCCATAAGATGCCTGATCCAAAGCATGCATATGCTGTTGTAGTGGTAGTTTATGATGAGGTTGCCAGCCCAATGCACAGCCTCACATTATGACAAGACTGAGAGAATAGTAGCCCTTCTCAGAGACCCCAGAAATGAACATGGAATTGAAGGAAGGTGTAATGTTATGATGTATATATATAAGCATTACCTCGTCATCTACACAAGCACACACATGTTTCAGAAAGCACTCAGTAAAAGCATGTTCAGTTCGTAGCCATGTTTATTTACAGAATATCGTACATGTCAAGATTCGCATTATATTACAATGTGTGGTTCGTACTTTAATGTATTCATATTACATCCCCCCTTTTTTGAAAAAAAAATGTGTGCAAACATTTCCAACGAAATGTTTCATGTGAGAAAGGATAAGTATGTGTAATGCTCAGTGTGAGTATATATGTCACTGTCTGCATCGGCTGGGAGGTGTCACTGTACGGCCAGAACGAGTGGTGTAAAGCGCTGGTGGTTCTGCGGAAGTCCCTGGCCTAGCCTGAGTTGGTTGTGATTTTGGCCTTGGCGCTTGTTGGTTTTGTGGGGCACCAAGGTCTGGAGTTACTGCATTGTCTGTTGAAAGCATGGGAATTCTCTGTTCTGTTGTATTCTGTGGGATTTCTCTTATGTCCACTCTGTTTCGCCTCAGGAGGTTGCTGCTGCTGTCTGGTCTTAAAGTATAGCTCCTGGGTTCAGGGTTTCTGGAAATGATTGTTGCTTTTGACCATGTGTCATTGTTGTGGTTGTAGGTAGTCACATGCTGACCAGGATATAATGGTGGTAAGTCTTTAGCACATTTGTCATAGTTGGATTTCTGAACTTGCTGACGATGCTGAAGTTGATCATATGTGCTGTCTCTATGTTGTGGACGGAAGTGGACCTTAGATGGTAGAAGGTCTTTAATTCTTCTATCAAACATAAGTTCTGCTGGACTGTCGATCTTACTGTCTACCGGTGTTGTTCTCCATCTCAAGAGTGCTAGGTGTACATCCTCTGTTCTTGTTTTCTTCATGATTGACTTGATAGTTTGTATCTGTCTCTCAATGAAACCATTAGATTTAGGGTATCTAGGTGATGATGTTGTGTGTTTGATCTTCCAGTCCTTAGTGAAGTTTCTGTATGCTTGACCTGAGAAATGTGGACCGTTGTCTGATCTAATTTCATCTGGGATGCCAAACATGCTGCAATACTTCTTTGTAATGTCTGCAATAACAGCTGATGGTGAGGGTTGTGGAAGTTTCTCAATGATGGGAAATTTGCTGTAGTAATCAGCAATAATAAGATAGTCATTATTGTCGATTGAGAAAATATCAGTTCCTATAATGCTCCAAGGGCTCAATGGTATGTCTGATGGTATGAGAGGTTCTCTGCACTGCCTGTTTGCATGTTCTTGGCAAATTGAACAGTTTTTTACATAGTGTTTCTATGTCCTTGTTTATCTGTGGCCAGTAAACGTCTTTCTTTGCTCTCAGTTGTGTCTTCACAATACCAAGGTGACTATTATGGAGCTGTTTAAGGATGATATCGCGTTGTGTTTCTGGTACAACAATGCGATCTCCTTTAAGGATCAGACCATCTTCGATGCTTAACTCGTCCCTCATCGAGTAGTATGGACGGATGTGTGTTGGAACTTCCCTGATAGAGCTTGGCCATCCATGGTATATCAGTTCTTTGAGAGAGTTAAGGATAGGATCTCTCATTGTGTCTTCTCTGATGTGTTCAAGCCGATTATCGCTAAACTTGACAAAATCAACTTTGATGTTTGGGGTAAGATCTGCTGTCTTGTTGGGGTTTGGTAGTCTGCTGGGAGCATCTGCAAGACCTATATCCTCTTTAATGTTGTTAATAGTTACCACACTCAGCTTTTCGCACATTGGTAAACCCAAAATTGCGGGTCCTTCAACATCTACCAAGTAAAATGTTGACAATGTCCATTCAGAGTCTCTGTATGAACATTCAAGTGTTACTGCTCCGAAACAGTCTATACTTGTTCCATTGTAAGCTCTTAGCTTTGTCCTGCCACTCCTACGTTTTACATCCCTTGTGGGAAATCCTTGCTCATCCACCTTGTCAGGCATGATCTGTCTGAATATTCTTAAGGGTAGAGTGTTACCTTGGGCACCTGTGTCTATCTTGAACCGAATATATCTTTCTTTGTGCATTTTAATTCCTGGTATTCGGAATTGTACCTTGCAGAAAGCCTGCGTTCTCTTTGGTTCATTACTGAAAGTTAGTATCTTCACAGTATCAAAAATGGAAGGATCACTTTCTTCACTAGAGTCAAAGTCCTCAGTCATCAAAGAGTGTGTTTGTTTTGACGATTTTTTGCTGTGAAGTTTGTGTTGAGCACTGTCTTGTTTCCTCTTGAAACATAATTTTATCCAGTGGCCCCTCTTTCTGCAGTAATGACATGTAGAGTCTTTAGCTGGACAGTGGTTTTGTATGTGGTTTAGGCCACAACATTTACACACAGCACCTCTGCTTGTGTTGTGTTTTTCTTGTTGCTTCGAACCAGTTGCTTCGTTGTGTTTATGTTTATAGCTTTTTACTGCATCCACCTGGGCTGTTACTGTATCTTGCTGAATTTGTTTAATGTTTAGTGCTTGTGCCTCGTGTTTCCTGCCTTCATCCAGAAGTTGTTGTAAAGTTAGTGTATCACTCTGGCTCAGTAGCCATTTCTGGAACTCTGGCATTGGTGTGCTAAGAAGGATCTGTTCAATAATTCGCTCTTTTTCTTCTTCTTTGTTAAATTTACATACACTTGTTTTCTCCTTGATGCGAGTGAAGAAATCATCTAGACTTTCACCAGGTTTCTGTCGCAGGTGGCGAAGTTCTAATCTTGCCGCTCTAAAGTTTGTGTGCTTTATGATCAGACGTTTTTCAAATTCGTCCAATATGGCTACGGGGTCGGTCGCTGACTCAACAGGCATGGCGGGAGCAAAACTGTTGTAAATTTTCAAACCTTCATCGTCCAATGCTTCTAGGATATATGGAGTTAGGGTTTGTCCTTCCAGACCAGTGGTCTTGGAATATAGATCTATGCGTTGGCGCCATAACAAGAAAGCTTCACTCTTATCACCTCGACCGGCAAATCGCATTTGCGGTGCGCTGCGGTAGTGTTTAGTTTCCATGGTTGACCTCAATGACGAATTTTAGCCGAACAAACTGTACTCACGTGTTATCGTGTAGCTGTTTTGCGTCGGTCCGGTATCGACCGCTGCCACCATGTAATGTTATGATGTATATATATAAGCATTACCTCGTCATCTACACAAGCACACACATGATTCAGAAAGCACTCAGTAAAAGCATGTTCAGTTCGTAGCCATGTTTATTTACAGAATATCGTACATGTCAAGATTCGAGATAAAGATTTCTTGCAAACTCTTTTTTCTTCATTTTCTAAAAGGTCATTATGTTTTTTTTTTCTGTTTCTTCTATCTGATGTCATTATTATGACTGTTTACTTCACTATACAATTGTTTTTCGTTAATGTTTCATTCTGAATTATTTATTTCCTCACAGATAATCAGTACTTCTGTCTTCTTGGTAATGAGCAAGAAAGCCTGTTTTTATTGAAAAATTTACATCACAGTAGTGGCTTTATATGCAAAAGGAAAGTTTTACTAATATTGTTAGGCAGTTAAAAGATTACAACCAGAATGTGAGATTTATTCACCTGCTGAGTTTTTCGTCTACATTTCTCGTAAAATCAACAGAAAGAAAAACAATATCATTCATTATACTTTCCAAAGGCAACAACATACATGTATACCCTTTACAAGTTTTTTTGGTTTTTTTTCCTGACCATAAAACACACCAAGATTGAGAAAAGTACATTTAATGATAAATAATTTACTCTCATTTCTAATTTGCAAATTCTTACTGGTGACAGAATACTCATGTCATAGTATCTCCTTAAAAATGTCATTATTAAAGTCACATTCTTTGTGTAGGAAGTATGAACAACAGAGAAAACCAATAGTAGATTATTTACAGGCATGTAATTCATCCACAACTGTGGAACAGGTATTGAGAATAGATAAACCTAGAGAGTTGCACATTATAGTAAAACAGTATATAACAAGGCAAGAACTAAAATTAATATATAAGGATCAATGATGGTGTGAGGATAAGGGGTATGTTGCCACCGTTTTGTTGAGTTCTGTTTTTGATCCTTTAAACATTTTATTGAAGAATGGTTTTTCATATATTATTATTCTGTGTACTTTTATTTGATCTTCAATCTGTCCTTATTGGAGCCATTGTGCTGATTTTGATGGTGTTCGCGAATGATGAATAATATGATCAAGTCCATTGTATTGAATCAACAAAGATGCGATTTCTTTGAGTCCACAAAAAGAACACATATTTATTTCACATACAATATATATAGTTGAATTCATTTGCATCAAATAGTTATATCAGATTCTTCTGCGCAGTCCATTACTGTCTCATATATATAACTTGCTGTGTCGTCAAACGGTCTGACTGTTTACACGCGATGTCGTATGTCGAACATCCGGTAGCGAACAGCCGTCGTTTTGGTGAAGATAAAGATTCTAGTAATCATATATTTATACTCCCTTTTGTTCCTAGTTCAGGAAACCTTAATCATCGATAAGAATACTTCAATATTCTATTCATAACACAAGATAGCTGACCCTGTAGCCTATCTTCAAAAGGACTTCAGCGCAATTCAATCCATACTGGGAATAATCACAAATACGTCCGACTTGGATCAAGTTCGGAGTCTGAAGGGTACAATTATAACGTTGTCATGTGTTAGCATACCAACGTAACACGTCATCATAAACCTAGACAACTATACAAATTTGCGTTCAATATCGTGAAGCGCGAAACATAATATATATTTATAGCATTTCAACCCCTTAACGCGTAACTTTAAAAGTGCTCACAATAATAGTGGCTAACATCATAAAACATGTCGTAACATTCCCCTGGCCGACGGTGTAAAAAAAATCTATTCTATAAAACTAAAGTATTGTATCATTGTTAAAGGAAGTAAAGAAAAGAAAAAATTAAGAATACATGAGAAGTAAGTAGTAAAAAATGAATAGATTAAATTAAAATATATGTGTGCAGAAAATTACATGTAAAATAATTATCTATTTAAATGTAAACAAAATTAATCTATCAACTAATAAGAAATAATACATGTCATTTTATATCATAATTATGTTAACATGAGTTATTAAAATACATGTAATAGTTACTAATTATATAACTATAGTACTTATATCAATTATGAGTTGGCTCTTAAAACTCTAGAATTCCAAAGTCGTGGTGCTGCCTCTACCTCTAGCAATGGAGAGTCTTCTCCTCATTCTTCCTTAACTGATCCTTCTAGCACGCAATCTACTCACCTCACTGCTATGTCTTTCGCTCTAGAATCTTTCCCTTGTCCAAATGAGAAGATTGACACTTGGCTAGAAAAATTTGAGAAAATTGCAACTCTGTACGGTTTAGAGCGGTCGCGTTGGAACATGAAGCTTTCTCAGGCGCTGAAAAGCAGTGCGTATGATGTTTACGCCAAACTGGAAAGCAGCCAACAAGACAACTATGATCTGTTGAAGAAAGCGCTACTGGAGCGTTTTGAAATGAATGCGCGAAAGTTTTTGCAACTGTTTCGCAACAGCAGAAAAGAGAATTCTGAAACTTTTCAGCAGTTCTCGTCTCGGTTGAAGGGATATCTGACAAAGTGCCTAGAGCTCTCGCAGCTCCCCTCTACCTACGAAGGTCTTGAGGAATTTGTTTTAACAGAACAAATAAAGAACACATTGTCTGCTGATACCCGGAGATTTCTAGCTGAGCAGGGGGCAGAAAAACTTGAAGACATCTTAGAGAAGTCTGAGCGTTACCACAATGTGCTGGCTGAACTACCGGCCACAAAGCGGAAACCGACAGAGGAGCATTTTCGAAAAAATAATCTAGAGCAATCTTCTCAGGCTTCTAAACAAAATAACCACGGTGGCAAAGGGACAACCCCTGAGCACGGGACATATGATCAGACCGAGCATACCGAGCCGAAACGCATCGGATGCTTATTAACAGTCTCGCAAGGTGGAATTATTGACAGTGATTCCCAACCTGTTGGGGATAGACCCTCAACACGAGGTACTGTTATTTTGAACGGTTCTCAAACTTCTTGTTTATTTGACACGGGGCTTTCTTATGATTGCATGGTTGCCAGAAACCTGGTCAAACCCGGTCAAGAGACAGCAGAGACCGTCCAACTTTGTGGAGTTCGTAAGAGTGATGCACCTACAGCGCTTCCCATCGCATTGGTGGAGATCCACTCTGATTTCCTCAGAGGTGTGATCAAAGCGGCTGTTATGGATGATCCCATCTACCCAGTCATACTTGGCGGGAGATACGTGTGTATTGGGAAACCGGAAGAGCCGATTGTGGCAGCAGTAACTACAAGAGGGCAAACCAAGAAGGAACGGGAGCCTGCGCCTAATTTGTTACCCATGGAACTTAAAGAAGCGCAATACAAGGACCCTACTTTGGCACCCTGCTTTAGGAAACTGCCCATGGCTAAGGAACCCAAACAGCACGGGGACATTTTTTTCTAAGGATGACGTACTGTATCGCAGAACGGGCAAGCCTGACCAAGGTTACAACCAGCTCCTAGTACCGAAACAGTACAGAAGCCAAATCCTAGAAATGGGGCACTCTCTTTCCTTCAGCGGACATATGGGACAGAACGCCACAAACCAACGGATAACCACTCATTATTGGTGGCCAGGAGTAAATACTGATATTATCAGATATGTCAAATCCTGTGCCCAGTGCCAACGTGTGCCACCCAAGCAACGAGCACCCCCAGTCTCTTTGGGTGAAATGCCAATAGTGGGTACACCATTCGAACGGGTTGTGATCGACATTTTAGGGCCTTTCGAAAGGACTAAAAGAAGGAACAGGTTCATCCTGACCTTAGTCGATACATGCACTTTATGGGCAGAAGCTATCCCGCTAACATGCGCAGATGCCAAGCATGTCGCAGAAGCCCTCGTGCAGATTTTCACTCGGTTGGGATTCCCTCAGCAAGTGTTGACGGATAACGGATCTCCATACCGAAACCTGTTGATGGATGAGATCGTGAAGATTTTGAGGACCCAACACATCCACACTAAGCCATATACTCCGGACGGAAATGGGCTCGTGGAACGTGCTAATGGAAACCTCAACATGATGCTAAGTAAACTGGCACAAGTGAAACCTGAAGATTGGGATCTTTGCATTCCTGCAGCATTATTTGGCTACAGAGAATCTCCTCATACTTCCACAGGATTTCCGCCAGCTACGCTCTTATTCGGCAGACCCATTAAGGGCCCGCTTGAAGCCTTACTTCAGTCTCTGACAGACGAGAAGGCTGATGAGACAGTTGTCTCAGCCAGTAAATATGTGTCGGTTTTAAAGGAAAGGTTGAAACTTGGGTGGGACCTAGCAACGACTAACTTTAAGCGAGCACGCACAAAGCACGCTAACCGATACAGGAAAGTCGCGAAAGAGAGAGAACTGGAAGCAGGAGAGAAAGTTTTGGTGTTACTCCCTACCGAGAACAACCAACTGAAGATCGGATGGCAAGGGCCGTTTACCGTCCTGAAAAAGATTTCTAAGGCTAACTACCAGATCTCTATTCAAGGAAAGGAGAAGGTCTTCCATTTAAATCTGTTAAAGAGATACTTGGAAAGACCAGTGCCAACCTCCGACCATCTCCTGACGATAGCCAAAGCTGACGAAGATGATGATAGTGGCAGGGATATTCCACCGCAATCACACGAAATCTTTCAAAAATGTCAGAAGCGGCGACGCTCTTTCAAGCGCGCATGGGAGACATTCCAGAGGAAGGAAACTTTGGGGAGTAGACTTGAGTAGGAATTGGAGAGAGATGGAGGGGGAAGATGAGAGGGAAGAAGACAGACACCCTGAAGCTACGGTTATAGGAAATTTAATTCCATAACGTAGACATGGAGTGCTTCCATATCTTAAGGGGGGG
Organism: Oreohelix idahoensis; assembly: GCA_024509875.1. Classification (NCBI taxonomy): domain Eukaryota; kingdom Metazoa; phylum Mollusca; class Gastropoda; order Stylommatophora; family Oreohelicidae; genus Oreohelix; species Oreohelix idahoensis. The sequence goes on along the minus strand of JAMPIV010007122.1, from coordinate 447,820 downwards.
ACGTCCTGTCACGTGGGTCTTTATATCATTAAATTACCTACATCTTCTTCCTATTCTCTCACCCTAATCCTTTCATTTTATTATCTTTCCGTACTTGTTTTTCCTGTATTTTTTCGCATCACTCGTTGCGAAAAATATATTTCTTTCCCATCATCGTTTTTCTTTCTCATACTGACTAGTAACCGTATTGCATCAGATGTCAGTCGCGCAGATAGCTGTGAATATACGGTTCTCGCCAGACATACGTCTGCAGTTTCCCCGGTCAGAGCGCGGCCCGACCGGATTTCTGGGCCTGGGGTGTGAGAAATTCGTTTCGCTGGACATGAGCAGACTTTTGGTCTACCAGTTTCACCTGACACTAACGTAGGTGCTAAAACTGCCAACCCGCTTTCGCCCAGAGCAGACGGTTGTCTGAGATTTGAAACTGACACGCGTACATCTTGGTCAGTAGGTGGCAGTTACGACATGTTAGGTGTTAAACGTATCGTTTAAGCTGGAAAGGGGAGAGCATTTCGTTCTACGAAATAATAGTTCATCCTTTGTCTGGTTTAAAATATTAAACCTAGTTTGAAACTTTATTTTCATTCTTGTCTCAATAATTCACAGTAGACAGGTGGTTCACGAAGAGTAGAGCTGTATAAGCGAAGTTTCCTAGTTTGTTGCGACAATTTGTCGAACTTCTAGACTTCCATAAATATAAGCGTATAATTCTTAATTGTGCGATACCCTGTAGTGCTGTGCTTGAGGTAATATATATTATATCTAGTATTTTGTGAAATGATAAAGTGTTAAGTCGCTTATTTCATATTTCATTAGTTAGATTTTGCGCAGAGTGCCAAATTTATAGTTTGTATTATTTTCTAGTGACGAGTTACAGTGGAAATACATAATAAATTATATCTTTAGCTTACTAAAATAATGTAGCTATAATGAAGTTAATTTAACTGCTAAATACTCAGTCGAGAATATTTTATATCAAACTTATAAATGCTAGATGCGACATCAGTGAATAGTGACGGAATACGCAGATATTCCTGAATTCATGATGATTGATTTTATATAACTTATTTCACCGGAAAGTTTAAATATAAGTCAAGCGGTCGGCTTGTTTTTTTTTTATGTAAGTTATATTGAGTACATATATGTAAATTATTTGATATGTGTTCTTTCTTTTATATAGTGAAACGGTGGTACCCAACTTGCCAGCGTTTAGTAGCCTGAGAGACATATTTGTGTGAAGCATAGACATTTCCTATCTTTAACCACGTGGGTTTTTTGTTTCAAGTAACACTGGATCTGACAGTGCATAAGCCATCAGAGAGAGCCAGTAATAGCAATCCCACTAACGGTTTCTAAAGACTAGAAATATATATTGGGCTTTTGAGCCAGTTCATATTGCTCCACAAATTTAAATGTACATGCTGCCTGGCGGCGAGAATATTACAAGATTAACATTCCGACAGAGATTGTGACTAGTATTGTGGTGACCAAATATAGTACCTGCCTGATAGAAAACACCGATCTGACATTCATTAAATCCTAGAATCCAAAGCTAATGACATTGTGCTCGGCTAACTTTCGTGCCTGGACAATATTTTATGTGACTTAATCAGACATTCGAAAAACTTAGAACACCCAAGGAATCGTTCCCTGAGACAGAGAGTTCAGTACGTCTTTTGGAACTGGGGATTTCTTGGTCGCTGACTGCATTTTTCGGGTCTGTGTGAAGGTCCTAGAATTATTATGTTCCCAGAGGCAGCGAGCAAAGTTGTGAGTATATATGTGTGAGAAAGGCCATGGCTGAATGAATGAGGGTACACAGGTCTGAGTGTTATTTTACCGGTGTATTATTGTCACCCATTTGCTGTCTTAACTTTTTTTAATCTGCAGAATTTGTTACAAATGCTAGAGTTTCTTTTTCTTAGGCTAAATCAGATTATCCAACTCTGTTCATACATTTACGAGAAAATAAGAAACCTCTTAGACTCAACCCTATGTATCTATAACTCTTTGGGCCATCATCTGTTCTCTTAACGGGGCTGTGGGCTAAACCTAGTGTTAAGATCATAACGGGGCTATCATCCTTGTAGCATTTTCCTTGAATTTTATGACTATTTGTATATGTTTTTCCTTGATGTAATTTTTGGTGTTGTGAGAAGATTTTTTTAGATGATAATAATAAAATCTCTCTTGAACTAAATCAGTGCGTTGGTCAGCTCGTTCAAAATATATATATATTCATGGTTATAGATTTCCCACGTCTGTGTGTTTAACTGTCGTCACGTGTATGTGCGTGCCCGTGAGTAGATAGAGATTTATGTAATATATATCTGTGGTTTAGACTGCCTGACACTTTAAAGCGGTCGTAGAAGATAGGTGAGAGAGAGAAGATTATCTCGATTCTCAAAGACAGCCTCTATATCACATTCTATCATCTCACGTGTGGAAATTCTATTGCTTTTCACCAGCTCATACTGTGACTGTCACTCATTCCAACCTATTCAGAAGGGACCAAACCCAAGTCTTAATTCTCCTATCGAAAATCTACGACAGTATGTATCAAGAATGTTTTGTTTTCATGCACCTGGTTCATGATCACGTATGTCCTTTGAATATGAAATGTAGAATAAGGAAATGTTCAAACGTCTGTAAACAACACAATTTCATTGCCCATTATGAGTTGCAAGTCCGTCTGATAATGAATACGGATTAATAAATTCTAGCATATAAGTCTTTTTAGTTCATTGAGTTGTTAATTCTCTTCATTTGACGATGAAGGATGACGTGACAGGGAATCTGCCACTACATTCTCGTAACCCGGAATTGATTCAATTGTAAAATCGAATGGTTGGAGCAAGATGGAAAATTGGGCTAACTTAGCGTTCTTGTGATTGGCTCGTCTAAGCCACTCACGTCTGTTGTTTTTCTGTTGTCTAGTGTTCTACTTCTTTATTTCTTACGAGTGCATGAAAACATACTTTTATGTTTGTCTAATATTTATTTACTGTTTACAGGCCTCGGGTTTCCCTTCCTTATATGTTTAAAATGGCGACGGCGTTGTCCTTCCTCGAGCTGACGAACACTGAAGACGCGCAATGTTTTGATGCGCGTCGCAAAGTACTGTTCGTTATTACGAACCCTTGTATGTAACTCGAATTTTTAATATAATTGGCTTTACGGCGGTCGGTTCGTAACTAGGGATTTTCGTAAGTCGGACGTTAGTAACCCGGGACTGCATGTCCCACACAAACACAAATCATTTCCTAGAATACAAATCATTTCCTAGAAACCCCACATTCTCTGTTCAACCTCTTATACTTCTCAACTCCACGCCATCTTGTAATTAGATCATTAACTTTATCTGGCGTGATTTGACTCGCTACTATAGACGCATACGCTTTGGATCTTGCACATTTGTCTAACACGATAAATGTTATCCGTTGCCGTGATGTTGGATAGGTATGTTCTTTTTTATTTCATTATTTATTTATTTTATAATTACTCAGGTCCTCGTGCTTTTTTGCCTGTAAGTTTTGATAATTTCCTTTACGCTCCAACTTCTACCTTAGTTTCACTTATGTGTGGCGTCTTGTAGGGTAACAACAAACAGTTGAACACGTGCTCCATAACTGTCGGCTCTATGAAAGAAGCAGGATGGCAACATGGCCTTCTCCAACCCAGTTCAGGGAGAAACTGAGAAACTGTATGGTGACCAAAGAAGCCTGAGACGGACAACCAGCTTTATAAGAGAGATAGGTGTGGTTATCTGTGAGCGAGCGACAACGATGAAGAAGTTTATCTTTCTTCGGGGTTGACCGAGTGGACATCAGGGGCTTTGTTATCCTTCACACTCACTTTCGTAGCAGACGATTACGGTTAGAATTGATGATTATTGATGGTTTCTGAGCTCAGGCTGGCTCAATCAGACGATACTATGCCTTGCTTAATGATCCTAGTAATACAACCACTGCGCCACCTATTTTTCCTATCTCGCCCCGCCTCACTGATGTCTCCCCGATCCACAATTTATGTTCACTAACACTGCTACGCGCTATGTGAATAGGATATTGTCGTTAACTGCCAGATATTTTCCGTACTCCCTTGACAAGCTTCTCATGCTCCTGGTACAAATACCCCAGGCTGCGAACCTCTGCTATAGGGTTTATGGGAAACTAGGGCGAGCGAGGTTAGGGGGGAGCAGGGCGTTAGAGTTTTTGGTCAGGTTACGTTCCCCTTTTAAGCGGTCTCGTCAGGACACTGTATAATCAAAATGATTATGCGAGTAGCCGTTCTATTAAATCTTAATGTTGAATTAGCCTGTCAACTCCCCACCCACCCCATTACAACTGAACACCCCCGCTGCCTCCTTTTCCCATATCGCTCCCTTGGATCTTCCTCTAGACGGCGGGACCGCCCACTTTGGGAACCACCTCTCTATTATTGGCCAAAGTCTTTAAAAAACTGCGTCTTTAAAACTGTCTGGATCGTCCACGGGTCCTATACCATAGTTGTGTGAGTGTCATGAGAATGACCTCAGCCAATAATGCACTTTTTTGGGGTGCAAAATTGGCTCAGCGTCCATTCACACGATGTACTGTCACAGCAAGGCGCTGGCGCCGTCTGGTTGGTCCTAGGTTCGATTCCCGGTATGCCTATCACTTATATTTTCTTTTCTGTTGTCTTGTGCCATTCTTTATGTCCAACGAGTACCTCTTAATTACCTTCATTTATTTATTTACTTATTTATTTACCAAAGTCCAATCGGAAACGCTGTTCCGCTGTTGCTCTATAACTAACTTCTATAAATAGAATTTTCAGAGTTGTTGAACTGCTCATTGCTTTTATCTTTCTATATCAGTGTTGCCAACTCGCCTCTGAGTTAGATATAACGAATATTTCTCTCATTTAGCTACAAGCATTTACTATTAGCTGCAAGCTTCAAATATAACTATTTTAAAAGTATTTGATGGCTGCTTCTGATAAGATCTGGCAACTTGTTAAAACAATTTCTAACAAAATATGAATAAAAAGAACTTAAATAAATCAAATCATCTGCAAGTATTAATCAAAACTATGATACTAAATAGAAATCAGCATGAACACATGTTAATATATAGTGGCTGGGAATGTGAAGGTATGATGCTGTTCTTACAATGCATGTGACTTTAAACAGATGAAAGTCAATTAAATATCTGGTAAAGTCTGTTGTATAACTAAAACCACCAGGCCTTTACACCCCTCCACTTTAATATTATTCTTGTTCATAGTTTCTTCTTGATTTTGTTTGTTTGTTTGTTTTTTTAATTTTTTTTTTATAATTTTTTATTTTTCTATTTAACGTATAGGCCTAAGCACAATTGTGAGTATCCCTATTTTCAAATGTGATGCCACTTTCTCATGTCGGCAGTTGTTCATATTATTTGAAATTGAAAACAATATATATCCTAATTATAACCCATCTATCAGAGGTTGAACGGGATTTCTGTTTATCTTCAGTAATATAAAAAAAAAAAGCATGCGCTAGTACCGGTGCTGGTATGATGATAGGAAACTCTAATAATAATAATAATAATAATAATAGCCCCTTCAGTCATAACTGACTATGGGAATGCGCCCCTGAGGTGACAGCCCTCAGCTGCTTATTTTCCTGGTGCTCCTTTCGACGTTTTCTCCTCACCTCTGCTTCTTGTGTGAGCCTCTCTTCGCCCAATCTGAGGTGGCGCCGTAAATAGCATCGCCACTTAGTGCGATCGGCAGCTTCATTCTCCCATGTTGCTGGATCCATGTCCAGTGCCCTCATATCTCTCTTGCACACATCTTTGAACCTCAGCTGTGGTCGCCCAACTGTTCTCTTGCCATCTGCTAATTGTCCGTAGAAGATATCTTTTGGGATGCGACCATCTTCCATGCGGCGAACATGGCCAAGCCAGCGAAGTCTGCGCAGTCTGCTTTGGTAAGAAAACAGCAAAGTCAAATGACTGGTTTGATGCTTCATCAGATGTGATGGCACCTGTCATTGAAGCTAAGCGCAGTGCTATGAATGAATACAAACGTTCACCGAGTGCCAGAACCCTACAGATCCTGAGGGCTACGAGAAGCAAAGTTCAACAAACTGCTCGACGCTGTGCAAATGACTACTGGCTCCAGCTCAGTGAGAGCATCCAGATCGCAGCGCAAACAGGCAACATTAGACAAATGTATGACGGTATAAAGAAAGCACTTGGCCCCCATAAAAGTAAGACGGCACCGCTAAAAACCTTCAGCGGAGAGAAGCTAACCGATAAGGGTAAGCAGATGGAGAGGTGGGTCGAGCACTACTCTGAGCTTTACGCTAGAGACAATACCGTTACGCCTGCAGCCCTTGATGGTGTCAACAGTCTGCCAACTATGGAGGAGCTGGATGCCGAACCAACATTAGAGGAACTCAGCAAGGCCATTGATAGCTTGGCCTCTGGCAAAGCACCAGGCAGTGATGGGATTCCTCCTGATTTAATCAAATGCTGTAAGAGCACGCTATTACATCCCCTGCATAGGATGCTGTGCCAGTGCTGGGAAGAGACAACTATTCCTCAAGACATGCGAGATGCCAAGATTGTAACACTGTATAAAAATAAAGGAGACAGAAGTGATTGCAATAACTACAGAGGCATCTCTCTTCTTAGTATTGTTGGTAAGGTTTTTGCCAAAGTCATCTTAATGCGACTACACAAGTTAGCTGAGCGCATATATCCAGAGTCACAGTGTGGATTCCGAGCTGGCAGATCAACAACAGACATGATCTTCTCTCTCCGCCAGCTTCAGGAAAAATCAAGAGAGCAGAAAAGACCATTATATATTGCCTTTATAGACCTCACAAAAGCATTCGACCTGGTTAGTAGGGATGGACTCTTTAAAATCCTCCTGAAAATAGGCTGCCCTTCTAAAATGCTGGAAATGATAAAGTCATTCCATGACGGCATGAAGGGAACAGTCCAATATGCTGGAAGCACGTCACAGCCCTTTGATATACGAAGTGGCGTTAAACAAGGCTGTGTTCTGGCTCCGACCCTCTTCGGAATCTTCTTTGCCTTACTCCTGAAACATGCATTCAGAGATGCAACTGAAGGAATATGCCTTCACACTAGGTCAGATGGCCGTCTGTTTAATCTTTCAAGGCTGAAGGCAAAAACAAAAATCAGAAGGGTCACTATAAGAGACTTGTTGTTCGCTGATGATGCTGCAGTCGTCACTCAAAGCCAACAGGAGCTTCAGAGCTTGATGAATCGCTTCACTAAAGCATGCAAGGACTTTGGCCTCACAATAAGTCTAAAGAAAACGAATGTGCTGAGTCAGGATGTGGGTGCTGCACCAGTTATCACTATCGATAACTATGAATTGGCATTGGTGCACCACTTCACATACCTAGGGTCTACCATCAATGACAAACTCTCACTGGATACAGAAATCGACAGCCGCATTGGCAAAGCTGCAGCTACCTTTGCCCGCCTCACATCGCGTGTTTGGGGAAACTCTAAACTCACACTGAAGACCAAAGCTGCGGTATATAATGCCTGCGTCACCAGCACACTCCTATATGGCAGTGAGACCTGGACGACCTATGCTAAGCAAGAAAGAAGGCTCAATACCTTCCATTTGCGGTGTTTACGCCGCATCCTCGGCATCTCGTGGAAAGATAAAGTGACAAATATTATTCTTGTTCATAGTTTCTTCTTGATTTTGTTTGTTTGTTTGTTTTTTTAATTTTTTTTAAATTTTTTATTTTTCTATTTAACGTATAGGCCTAAGCACAATTGTGAGTATCCCTATTTTCAAATGTGATGCCACTTTCTCATGTCGGCAGTTGTTCATATTATTTGAAATTGAAAACAATATATATCCTAATTATAACCCATCTATCAGAGGTTGAACGGGATTTCTGTTTATCTTCAGTAATATAAAAAAAAAAAAGCATGCGCTAGTACCGGTGCTGGTATGATGATCATCATCATCTCAGCCCGTAACCCGTCATGGGTCGTAGGGGTGCCATGGTGGAAGCATCAGCAGACAGGGTCCTCCACTGCTCTCTATCCTCAGCAATGCGTACAAGTGTGGAAAAACCGTGTCCTGCCCATTCTTTGATGTTATCAGCCCAGGATTTTCTCTGCCTTCCTCTTCTCCGTTTACCTTCGACTGTTCCCTGAAGGATCGTTTTCGAAAGGGAGTCATGACGAGTTACATGCCCAAACCAGGCAAGCTTTCGACGTTTCACTGTTGACAAAAGTGGTTCTTGGTGGCCTGCATAGGTGTTTATCTTCTCTCTAACATAGACATTTGTTTTGTGCTCTTTATAGCAAATGCGCAAAATTCTTCTATAACATTTATGCTCGAAAGCCTGAATCTTTCGCTCCGTATCTGCAGTGAGTGTCCAGCTCTCACACCCATACAAGAGAATAGATAATACAAGTGATTTGTATAATTTGATCTTCACAGGAAAACTGATGTTACTTTTCCAGATCACATTCAACCTTGTCATGGCAGCTGAGGCCATCTCAAGTCTTGTCTTGATTTCTTTAATTGATCTTCCATCACTGCATATAGTGGACCCGAGATATTTAAAGGTGTTAACTTCTTCTAACGTTTGCCCATTTAACGTAATGTTGGTCGGAACATGTTTCTTATGGCTATTCACCAATATCTTGCTTTTTTCTATATTAATTTCCATCCCATACGTTCTTGTTACTTTCTCCAGTCTAGAGGTAAGGTCTTGAAGTTCTGATTCTGATCCAGCTATCAGATCAATATCATCAGCAAAACGTAGGTTGCACAGAGGTCGGCCTCCAATCGATATGGTTGATTTATAATCGTAGAGAGCCTCTTGCATAATATGTTCTAGATAAATATTAAAGAGCACTGGGGACAGGATACATCCCTGCCGAACTCCTACAGTTGTTTTGAAAAATTCTCCAATGTCGTTGCTTGCAAAAACAGCACTGCTTGCGTCCTTGTATAGTGCTTCAATGATATCTATGATGTTGGTCTCTTGGAAGTTTCAAAACAGGTGTTTTTACCCCATTCGCTGACTTATCACTCTCAAGGGGCAATGAGAGCGCGGTCGTTGTTAATCCGGGCATCGGCCGATCCGGCAAATTATTACTGAGTTGACTTTCCATCATAGCATTTCAGTGGGCAAGAGGTTTGCTTGGCGGTGCCCATCTCCTCTCCAAGTATCCTTGCAGGTACATACAAAAATGTACCTGGAGCAGTAACAATAGCCCTCAATAAATCTGTAATGTTTTGAAACACTGTCCGATCGACACATCACAAAACCGCCATCTTGGCTACTTGTATCAACACAAACAGCGAACTCACATGATAGGCAAACTTGATGTTTTCGTCTTTAAAACACTTAGCAACATAATCCAGAAAAAGCCAAACACACTACAAACTCATACAGCCTTAATAAGGGCTGTTACCACTGATGCAGACTCCAAAACAACGACATGATGATAGGAAACTCTATACAGAGCGATACAACATGAGCCAATCTTATCATCAGAAGTGTCCCCCAGTCGATCAAGTGTGACCAATCAGCAACAACAACAACAACAAAAACACGTGCTTAGAGCACCAATGGAAGGAGTCACCTAGCTATCATACCTTTTTCTATACTCTTTCACCGCCTCACTCGACTTTAGTCGAATTTTTTTTTTTTTTTTTGTAATTGTCCTTATCTGCCTTGTTCGACTTTAATCTGAATTGTTAAAAAAAAAGCTTTCTTTTGTATGGCGAGTGACTAAAGTTTAAAAGTTTTAAGGTGTCAAACATAGACCTACAGTTCAGTATGTTTGATTGTTTTATCAGCGTTTTTCTGCATGAATTTCAGTGGGGTCTGGCTGGAAGAATACTGAATTTTCAATCTCTTATTTCCCGCACAGCACTTATTGCGTCGTAATGTCGTGTCACTTAAGCAATTAAAGGGCCGAGGGGAGCACAATTGTTGGGCTGTGCTTAGGGCCAGTGGCGTACTAAGAGGGGGGGGTGCGAGGGGGGCGGTCCGCCCCAGGTGACAGTCAGGAAGGGGGTGTCATCGGACACTATTAATATACTTACTGTTAAAATGTTACTTACTGGTGTATTTCTTTATTGGGGCAAGGGGTGTCATAAGTAACATTCGCCCCAGGTGCCAAGTACTTTAGGGACGCCTCTGCTTAGGGCATCATTGCCTTTGAATACGGCACTGGTTAATACACTGTGACCGTGTGAATAGGAAGGAGTAGACGGGAACGGTGCTAAAAGTCCAGGCTCGTGTGACAGTGTCTATCGTGATAGTGGATTTTGTGGAAGGGATGTAATTCTGTATTTTACTTGATATAAGGGAAACAATCCCAGGACTTTCTTTGTAGGGGTTCTTCTGGGGAAGACTGGTTATACACTAGAGGTGTTGCTTCCAGAAGAGAGGAACAACCCAGGTAATTAAGAAAACTCGTAAGTGCCGTAACGGATTTAGTATTGATCTTGAAGGGGTGGTAAGTAATTAGCAACTCGAACAGTCAATGGAAACTTTCAACGGTGCAGAGTATTTGATAAGTCCAAATGGTTATAAAAGATGTTCTTTATTTTCGCTTCAACTATAAAAAAGCAAACTGGGAAGCTTTCCAATCAGAGCTGGAGGGGATGGAATATAAAGACATGGAATCAGATGATACTGACTTGTGGGCAGAAACACTGACCAATGAAATTCTGAAAATAGCAATAAAGTATATACCAAATAAAAATATGCCACAACACCTTAAATCAATAAATAACATTAATAAGAAAAGAGAAACTCAATGGAATAAAGAACCAGTTGCCTGGTGGAATAAAAGCTGTGCAGAAATTCATGAGAGAAGAAAAAGGGCCTTACAAAAATATAGAAATAACAGAACAGAAGAAAACTATGATAAGTATAAACTTATTAGGAATGAATCTAACAGAATAATATTCAAAGCCAAAGAAACTAACTGGAAGGAGTTTTGTCAGTCACTTAAACCTAGCACTCAAATTAGAGAAGTATGGAAAAAGCTTAAGGCAATCAAAGGGAACAATAAGAAAACAATAATGCCAACAATCAAACTACCAAAGAGAGCAGAAACAGATAAAGAAAAAGCTAATGCCCTTGCCGAGTATTTCTATAAAGTCAGTGCAAAAAGTAGCCTTGGACAGGAAGAAAATGAGAGAAGAGAAAGACTTAGGATACAGTTTTTAAAAGAAATACCAGACCAGATAGATGAAACAAACTATTTAGATGCTGATATAACAGAGGAAGAAGTAACTAATGCAATATAAGATAAATCTAATACTGCCTCAGGGCAAGATATACTTAGTTATGAAATCCTTAAGAAAGTACCCAAAAGAACTATAAACATAATAACTTCACTTTATAACAAAATCTGGAACTTAGGAAAGATACCAAAAGCATGGAAAGTAGCTATGATAGTACCCATTCTAAAACCCAATAAGGAAGCCCATGATGTAAGTTCATATAGGCCTATCTCCTTAACATCACAACTAGGTAAAATACTGGAAACTGTTGTGAATAAAAGAGTTAAATTCTACCTAGAAAAAAACCAGTTATATAGCCCAAACCAGTCAGGGTTTAGAGCAGACAGAAGTACAGTAGACCAGCTTGTAAGATTAGAACATGATGTAAAGCTAGGGTTCAAGAGGAAAGAGAAAACAGTGGCAGTCTTTCTAGATGTAGCCAGGGCATATGATGAATGCTGGCGAGATGGAGCTCTTTACAAAATGAAAAAGATTGGCATTACTGGTAAAACCTATAGGTATCTAGAAAACTTTTTACAGGACAGAAAGGAAATTTAAAAAAAAATAACAAAATCAATATAACCATTAAAGGACAGAAAATATGTACCTCCTCAACAACAAGATTTCTGGGCATAACTTTAGATAAACAACTAAATTATAATAAACATATAGACAATTTGGTAGAAAGCTGTAGGGGACCCCTAAATATACTAAGGATTGTAAAAGGTAATGGATGGGGGGCCAGCAATAAAATAATGCTTATGTTCTACAAATCCTTCATCAGGGGGAAACTGGATTATGCCAGCATAGTCTATGACTCAGCTGCAGCTTCTAACAAAGCAAAACTGGACAGGATTCAAAATGCAGCCATGAGAACCATTACAGGTGCATTTATATCGACACCAGTAGAAGCTCTAGAAGTAGCTCTCGGCATACCTCCCCTTGGTCTAAGACGGAAAGAACTGAGATTAAATTATTGGAGTAAAGTAGCACAAGAAGTGACCCACCCAGCACATAAAGCATTTGTCAAAAACCAACCAAGTGTATGGGACGTCCCCTTAAATAAAGATAGATATCCAACAGGGTGGAGAACTATAGAAGACCTAATGCATTTCAAAGAACTATCAAACACAATTGAAAATAGTAATAAATACAGAAGCAAAATACCACCATGGGAACTAAAAACACCAATCATAGACTACTCACTTACTGAAAAGATCAAACAAAACATAGAAGATAAGGAAGCCAAAATGATAAGTAGAAAGTTCATAGAGCAACTAACTAAACAAAGTCTGGCCGTCTACACTGATGGATCCAAGGGTGATAGTGGGCAACTAGGTGCCGGAGTTGTAATACCACAATGGGGAATAAAAAAGAGCTACAGTGTAACGGAAGGGGCATCGATTTTTACTGCAGAGATGGTAGCAATTCTTAAAAGTCTAGAAATAATCGAAGATAACCCACCAGAAGCTGTTACGATATTTACAGACTCACTATCATCACTACAAGCACTAGAACACCCAGGTAAATGTAGCCGGCCAGACATAAAGGAAGAAATTCTAGCAATTAATACATCACTAGAGAACAGAGGATGTATTGTGAGGCTAGTGTGGGTTCCAGCACACATAGGTATAGCTGGCAACGAGTTGGCAGACCAGAACGCCAAGAAGGGAAGAACAAGTAAAAACAATATAAAAGCAGGACTGGGGAGGTCAGAGATCAAGAGCCAAGTGAAGGAAACTATAAACGAGGAATGGAAGACAACATGGAAGGAAAGTAGAAAAGGCAGACACGCGTTCAAACTGCTGAAAGAACCAACGAGGACATGCCAGGTCAGAGAAGAATTAAAGATACCATCGAACAAAAAACTGTGGCGTCTCCGACTCGGTGCAGCATACTTCATGGTAGAAGAACCACACTGCCAAGAATGTCAGGAAGAGAATGACATAGACCACTACCTGATCCACTGTAAAAAGTATGAACAACAAAGGCTTGAATTAAAAACTTACTACAGAAATCACAATATAGACTTAACAGGTGATAAGGTTTTAAGTATAGATGCCCCAAGAGATGCCTAATCAATACTTAAAAGATATATACATAAAACAAAGGAAAAAATATAAGGTTAGAACTTCAGGAAAATCATCCAACTAAATAGAAATTAAGCAGCAAGAACTAACAAAGCATTAACAAAAAATAACTACTCATAGGACAAGGAAAGACAAGGTATTAAAAAAAAAGGGACAACAACTCAAAAGGAACAAATACTAATACAAATTAAAACCAAGTGTAAAGGACAACAGTTATCTAGAAACAATACAAAAGAGAAAATAAAATTGACAAATACTAATATAAATAAAAACCAGCAACTGCAAAAGGCAACAGTTATTTAAATTGAAAACAAAATTAGTAAATTAAATGACACTAAATACCCCAATTATAACCAACTTTCAGGTTGAACAGGGTAGACCAAGATGGAACGAGAAAAGGCAACAATGATCAGATGCTCAGTGCCCGATCTCCACCCATCAACTCATCAAAACAACAACAACAACAACATTCGTTTCGTATTTCAAGTAAATAGTGGCAGCTCGAGATAAATTTCTAGTGGGGAAGGAAATGAACACTGCCAGTTTTAGCCTCCAAGGCGAAAGGCTTACGGCACCTCAATACTCTAGTCGTTTCGTGACATCTGTGGAAATCCTAGCTAAATAAAATATGATTCGAGACTTCAATCCAAAACTAGATCGAACTTACTTCAAGTGGAATGAACCACACACATAATCGTGGCAGGGGTTAGCGCTGGTTCACTAACTTTCCTGGTCGGTAGGAGATCTCTAGACAAAACGTAGGAGTCAATGGCTTTTGTTCAATAGTAGTCGTAGCGCCAGGTTGCTCCAAACCTAAACTAAAGACTAAATGATGATGACACTCTACCATGAGGTGATTAGTGAAGACATAAATGATAAATGATATTTATATTGCTTGATATTTACAGAAGTATTTATAAATAAAGCTACTTGCTTCACATTGTATAGTTAAACAAAGAAGTTTTTAAGCAACAAGAAATATTTTTAAAGTTGTTCTGTTATGTTTTTTGTTATTTGTTCGTATATCTGTGAAAATATTCTACTGTCGTAATGTATGCCGTCATGTACTGCCCTATTTCTACATATCCACACTAAGTATCTAAATTCTGCTAATAAAGTTAAGAGTTTAAGCTCCGTCTGTCTCGGTAAAGTCGGTAAAGTATTCAACATGACCGCTTGATACATGTTGAGTGATTGCGGTGTTTTGGAAGCTATCAGTGTTCTTAGTTTATTTAATGTGGGGGCCACTGTTTTACATGTGTAAAACAAGTGGTCCTCTGTTTCTATTGTGTTGTTACTGCACAGTTTACACCTTGGTGGCGCCTTGCCTGCTTTCATTGCTGAATGCTTACTCATGATAGGTGTTAAACCGTACAGTAACCTAAAAGTAACTTGTTTGGCTTGTGGCTTGACGTCTATTGCATGGATGTTTGTGAAGCTTTGTGTGTAGTCTGTTATGAAAAGGTTGTACCCTCGTTTTATTCGAGTACCTAAGTGGGGTTCCTGTGCTCCTACTAAAAGTTTGTATATGAGTTTAGTGTCTTGTTTTATTAACTGTTCATTCCCTTTTAGGTTTTCTATGCATATCCTATAAAAAGGTGGTGGGGTGTCAAAGGAATGTGGTTGGTTGTTTTCTAGTTTGTGTAACTTAATTAGCCTAAGTCCGATATAGTAATGTGCTAGGGGGTACAAGCTTGGGTTTTTAATTATCTCCCCTATATATTTAATCCTTAAAGCTTTAATTTTAGTGTTGATATCTTGTAAAGCTATCCCCCCTTTATGTTTGGGCTGTATTAGGGTTAAATGTTTAATGCTTTTAAAGGTGCCCTTAAAAATGAAATTCCTAATTAGTACATTTATTTTAGTTACCACTGACTTTGGCATAATCTGGATATTTGCTGTATATATTATTTTAGGCATAATGAAACAGTTCACTATGATACTTCTCCCAAAAATAGTAGCTGTCTTGTATTTATATTTCTCTAACATGTTTTGAATTTTATCTACTAACTTTACCCATGTCTCTGTATTAGGGTCGTGGGGGCTACAAGAATAGTTTATCCCATAAATTTTGATTCTGTTAACTTGCGTTAACTGAAAGGGGAAATCTGTCTTATTTGCCCATTTACCTAATCCCATTAAACTAGATTTTTGAATATTTAGTTTGGATTCGTTAGCGTATCCAAACTCTGTAAAGGTTTCTAATATCTTTCTTATGGAATCTACAGTTGCTGGAAGGAATAAAGTATCATCAGCATACGCTAATGATTTCCTTTCCCCTTGCCCGGGTATAAAAGTCCCCGCGATGTTTACATCTTGTCTTATTTTTTCCAGCACTGGTTCTAGTGTTAAAACGTATAACAGGGGAGACAAAGGGCAACCCTGTCTCACTGATCGTGTCAGCCTAACTGGGTCACTTAAACTGTGATTAATTAATATTTTACTATGGGGTTTTTTATATATAAGATTTCTATCCAT
Organism: Oreohelix idahoensis; assembly: GCA_024509875.1. Taxonomy (NCBI): domain Eukaryota; kingdom Metazoa; phylum Mollusca; class Gastropoda; order Stylommatophora; family Oreohelicidae; genus Oreohelix; species Oreohelix idahoensis. The sequence continues at coordinate 431,972 of JAMPIV010007122.1, read as the reverse complement.
GTTCTAAAATAAGTACCCATGTTGTTTGCTTGTAAATTTTTTGTGTAGGAAGGAATGTGATACCCTGTCAAAGGCTTTTTCCTGATCTAGTGATAGTATTGCACTTTGACACTGTCTATCATGCGTGTATGTAATGAAATCCCTTATGAAGTGTGTATGTCTACAAATGTTCCTACCATGTACACTACATTGTTGGTCAGCGTGTATCAAATTCTTCATGAATAATTTAAGTTTCAGAGTAAGAGCTTTGGCCAAGATTTTATAATCAGTATTTAAAAGCGAAATAGGCCTGTAATTTTTTATTGACTTTCTGTCAGCATTATCTTTAGGTATTAAAGTAATAAAGGATTCATTTAAACTATTCGGAAGCTCTCCTTTCTGGAAGGCTTCCTCAAATACTTTAATTAAAAGGGGGCCTAAAATTGGGAAAAAGAAAAAGTAAAATTCTGCCGTTAAGCCATCTGGGCCGGGTGATTTATTTTTCTGGAAAGTACTGATCGCTTCCCTTAAGTTTTCTAAAGTTAAAGTTTCGTCTAATTTCTTGCTCTCATCATCACTTAAACGTTTTGTGTAGTGTAGAAATTTATCCTGTATGTTTACGTTAGTTGGTTCTTTAGCGTATAATTTTGTGTAATATTCAAAAAAAGCGTGTCTAATATTAATGTCTTCTGTCTGTTGTTTCCCATTCATGTCAAATATTTCCTGGATCTGCCTACTGTGTTGTACATTTTGTTCAATCGCTAAATATTGTCTACTGGGTGTTTCTTGTGTAATAGTATTTAATTTTGACCTAAGGAGAGCCCCTTGGTATGTGTGTTGTTTGTACAGGTCTAATTTCTCTTCTAAAGTATGAATGTGTGGGTTAGATTTGTCTATCTGTTTAGTTAAACTTATTGCGTCTTCCAATATATTTTGTTCCCTCTTAAAAGCCCTGTGTATTGTTGTTGCTAAAGTCTGTGTTCTGTCCCTTATTGTGTTTTTTAGCAGGTCCCAATATTCTGCAATGTTGTTATTAGGGATATCCTGTGTGTAGCCCTGAATGAGTTGTGTCATTGTATCTGTGAAGAAGGTATTCGTTAGCAAGTTATTGTTGAATTTCCAATGCGGGGATCTCTTTAATTTTGTAAATGTGTGTCCCGTACTTAAAACTGTGTATACTGCTTGGTGATCTGTAAATTTAAGCGTGTTTTTTATATGGTAAGTTTTGTGTATATTGTAATTATTGGATGCGTAGAACCTGTCCAGTCTTGAGGCCTGTCTAAAATATGGGTTTGTCTTGTCGTGAAATGTGAAAGCTTGTGTGTTCGGTTGTAGTTTTCTGTAAACGTCTACTAGGTCATGTTTGTCAAGAATGGGTTGTAAGTGTCGTATTGATAGGGGTATTTGAATTTTCTTTCTCTGAGATACGGGGCCCCGAGAATTACTGTCTAAACTAGCCAAAACACAGTCAAAATCTCCCCCTAACACTATTTTAGTTCCTTTATAGTATCTATCTATAGTGTCGTGCAGTCCGTCGTAAAATTTAGGTTGGTCAGTGTATATTGCGGGTGCGTATATATTAATGAGCGTGTGCGTGTCCTGTTTGTTGTGTTTGTTTTGTATTTGTATAATGACAATTCTGCCACCATTGTCAGTTCTATAATGTACCGTGTCCCAATCTTCGTTAATTTGTAAGATGGCGACACTACTATGCCTGGGGCTTAGGGCGAACCAGCCATGTTTAAGTCCTAATCTAGTTACAATCCGACTGGCAGAAAGGTCGGACATAACCCCTGTCTGTTGCAAGAACACAAAATCAGGTTTATCTTTTTTAATTAGTTTGATAATGTGCTCTAGCTTATTCCCCAAACCATTGATATTGAGGGATATTAGAACTAGGCTGCTTGACAATGTGGTATCTGAGGGTTGGCCACTTGTTGCAAACTGTCTACCTGGCAAAGTGGCAGAGTGGGCACTTGCCATATCTAAACTATTTGACAAAACGGGGACAGGGTGCGAACCGTCTGCCTTTTTTGAATTACAAAGCAGAGTAGTGGTCTGAGGCTGGCTATCCGCTACAGGTGAAATACTCAACAAAGCACTAGTTGATGGTTTATCATGTGTTTTAAAGATTGTACCATGCAAAGTGATAAACTGGTCATTTATTACACATGGCTTGCACAGCATAGCGGTGACCGTAGGCTGACCGCTTTCTGTCGTAACTAGGCCACTCGACACATTCATGCTTACATTGCTTGACGAGGCGGTGCATAAGGGCTGATCTGTTGACCTAATTACATGACTGCTTGACGGAATAGTGACTAAGGACTGGCTATCCGTTCTGCACTGATAAATATGGCTAAGCGCAGATGTAACCGCGTCGCCTAGCACTCTCACCTCAGTAGGGGGAGAGTTGACTGCTTAATCACAACTGTGCGCATTTAAGGGTGCGTGCAGTGTGTGTTTGTGTGTAAAAACAAAAACATCAAAGAATTACTTACATTAAACACAACTCTTAAATAATAATAATAATAATAATAATAATAATAATAATACACACTCCCTAAACTATAGGTGTTTACACGTTTTACTTTTAAAATTACATCACTATGAAATAAAGGAAAAAAGTTCATTTCTCCGGACACCGGCAGCTCACTGTCTGTTCTTGTTGTAGGTGCAACCAAGGCTTTCCTATACTTGGGAACTGGACAGGTCTGTCTGCACTGGGCCTCAGTGCACGGGGAAAGAACTTCTAGTAGTAAACTCATTCACTCACATGTTCAAAAGGCTTGCCCATCTATGAAGATATCTGCTTGAGACAACATGGCCTCCATGTCGTCCTCTTCTGTAGTTGCCGCCCAACAGGAGGAGGCTTGCGTATTGAACGGCGTCGGCGCCTCTAGAACCTCATGTCTTGTTGGTGATGATCTTCTGCTGTTAGGTGCTGACATCACACGCTCGTCGGCGACAGGTGTCGACGAGTTCCCTCTCGGGGAGGGCACCGGCGTAGGCGCCCTGGGTGATGGTGGTAAGTCTCTCCGGCTAGGGGAGTGCTTGCCCGGCGACCTGCTTTCACTACGCTTTACTTCTTTTGATCTCACAGGCTCTGTTGCCTGGAGCAGGAATCTCTTTCTATTTATTTCTTTCTTTTCTTTCTTGTTATTAACAACTTTGCTATATCCATCGCCCTCACTGGCATCTGGGGTAGGGGGCTCGTCTGCCCTGCTCTGCTCTGCCGGTGTTTTGTCGACAGCTGTCTCTTCTTCCCTCATTTTCTTGACCTGGGGATGTGGCGCTCGCTTCTTGGGGCATTGGTTCACCAAATGGGTGTCTAACCCGCAGATTGCACATTGAATTTTCCTGCCTGGCAACGACACCCATATGCGCTGGAATTTTTCTTCTTGTCCCGCTATTTTTAAATGCATAAAATGAGGGACCTGGCATGTCGATGGTTTATACATGATATTCCATTTATCAGAGGCCGTTTTTATTCTGGTTACCTCGGCGTCCTTATCTCCGGTAGCTGCTGCCGCCAGTCGTTGCACCGTCTCAACCTTCATAGTTGGTGGAATCCAATTCAGGATCCCCTTGGCTTTTTCTTTATCTTGGTGCTCAATATACACCGACATTTGTGGGTTGGTCCATTCCAATCGCTTCCCATGAAGGCCTTTATAATGCTTGAGCTGGGCCGCGGCTGTCAATGTGGCATACCATTTGAAAGGTCCTGCAAAGCGATATAGGGTGGCAATCCCACCTGTGCCCACACCTGCAGGCCCTGCGAGAATGCTCGCTATCAGAGAATATGAAGCCCTATTTGCCTGTGGGCCGGTAACACTAATAATCAACGTACCTGGCTTATGGAAAGCTCCACCTTCAAAGTCTTCCTCCATGTTGACATGGAAAATCGGAACTGCTGGCGCTGCCATCTTATAATAATTATTCCTCTTGGTTAGAAAAAACCAAATATGGAAACAAAACGAATGAAGCTGTTAGCTGAACAGCTACACCACAGCACACACAAACCTCAAGAAAGAGTGACGCCTTCGGTCTGACTCTAGCTTTGAGATAACTGTCTCAAGCTCTGACTGGTTACTAAGATGCATCAGTCTTTATACTGGTCTGGTGCTATGGCTCGCCAGAGGAAGTATTTCTTATTGGAGTTAAGACCGGAAACTTTCTAATGATTGGTCTTGGGAGCTAGTGGACTGTTGAGATAATCTTCAACCTAACTAGCTACGAATCCTCTAGTCTAACATTATTGTTTCTATGTGATGATGACCAACCATTGTTTAAAGTTCTCTCTAATCTAAATGTTTTCCGGTCTGACTTGTATGGAGGCCACACAAGGTTTGATGACATCATGGGTTCATGTGTGTCATGACTGATGATGTCATTGATTCTTGATTAGTAGTTTATTTATCTAACTAGTCATTCATAAAATACTTTACTATAAGGCTAACAGTTGTAGCTACTTAATAGTCTACCTTGTTACATACGCCCGGGGGCCGCCAAAGTGTATCCCGTAGGGAGACACTTTAGTCCCTAAAAAAATGACTAATCCCTAAAAAATATCGGGGTTCAGGTATCCCACCAGAAATCGTGTCGGATGGAATACAACAATCAATATATGGGAATGATGGATGAATCAATTCTATTAACATAAGTAATTGTAAGTGGTGGGGACTGATGGACATAGTCAAGGTACTTAAGTAGGGACTGATGGACATAGTAGGGACTGATGGACATAGTTAAGGTACTTAAGTAATGACTGATGGACATAGTTAAGGTACTTAAGTAAGGACTGATGGACATAATCAAGGGACATAAGTAAAGACTGATGGACATAATCAAGGGACATAAGTAAGGACTGATGGACATAATTAAGGGACATAAGTAATGACAGGGGATGACATGGTAGGAACCATTAGCAATAATAATGGGCAAAAATAGAACTGAACAATCATCAACCAACTAGCAAACCGCTTTTATGGGTCGATAGTTATCAAATATCTCTCAAAATACATTATAAAACATAATACATCATGACAAGCGAGTTAACGTCGCAAAGGAGAACTGGAAACAAAAATGGCGGGTGCCCATAAAATATGGCTATCATCCTACACTTCAACTGAAGTGGGTGATAAAATAAAATAATGGAACAAAATGAAAATGGAACCACAAAACTTGGTGGTAAGGTATGGGAAACATGGGTAAGTCTCAATAATAAAAATGACTACACCGGTATAACAGTAACCGGAAATAATGCAAGGATTGGAAACATGGCAATCAACGGACTAAGGTACTCAATGGAGAAATGGCAAATAGTTAAATCACATATGTTAGTGGAACAATAACTGGAACTTCAAACAATCATGAAGCAAAAATGGAGTCAATATTATAATAAGTCATGGATGATGCCAACATTAGTGGCGGGTGAAAATGTACTTTAGTTAAACACTTTTATTAGGTACAACAGGACAACAGCACACTCAAATCTGAGCAAAATCTTGCTTCAGAAGCATAGCAAATAACAAAGGGACATAAAAGATGGTAAAAAGTAATGGGAACAAAAAAAAAACAAAGGGAGATAAAAGATAGTCAAACATTAAATTAGTCAAAACTAACGTGACTTAATAACAATACGCGTGTAAAAGGAAATGCATCAGCAATATATGTGGACTACACTGTTCTTTTGAATCGGGATATCTCCATTATCAATGTTTGAAAGGAGGCCGCAGGGGTAACTGTTCATGTACTGGGAGATTCATCAATGTTTTCCCTGCGGACTAAAATGTAATAGTTCTCCATAAATAGAAATTCCTGGACTTCATAGCATAACTTGCAAACTTGATAAAAGTCCGCAACCGAGATGTCCAGGGATGCATAACAGCTGGTCTTCACTGCAACATCAGGATCAAACAATTCAGCAGTGGAAGCATTGGGCAAGAGACTTGCCTCGTAAAACACGAGAATCAGGGAGGACATCATACGAGAAAACGATTTCAGGGCTGGAAATGTCGACATGACAGGAACTGGCATCTTGAAGTATGTAAAATTCAATTCGTAAACATCTTCGCAAAAATGTTCATTGCTTCTAATCTTTCAATGGTTTGGGGTGGTAGGCGAGGATCGTACTGTGTAGGTTGGGAGGAAGGAACAATCGCATGGACAATGGGAGCGGATGGGCCATAACGGGAGGGACGGAGTGGAGGCTGTGGACCGGCGGGAGGACAACTGCGGGGAATGCGTAATCTACGGGACGGAGGTGTGACAGGTGGGGGCGGAGGCGGAGGAGAGGGACTACGGTGAGGAGAATGAACATAACCACGGGAGTGACGAATACGGGGACGCACATGGGCGGCCTGCTGGAGAAGGTATTTAGGAAGGGGAGCAGAATCGCCAGATGATGTCGAATGACGACGTTTAGAAGTAAAACGAGCTGGGGTAGGAGGAAGATCAGGTTCAGTATCGGAAGAAGCAGAATCGGGGTAACTGTCGAGATCTGAGGGAGGGGGAGGAAAACAATCAGAGGTTGGAAGAGCTGGTTCAACTTCCAAAAAGTCGGAATCAAGGGCGGTATCAAGGTCGGAGGAAGGTGGATAAAGGTAATCAGAGGGAGGAAGAGCGGGGTTAGATGAGATATGAGCAGAGGGAGGAGGGGAGGAAACGACAGGAGTTGTTGTAACTGGAGGTATAATAACATCATGCTGAGGCGGAGCATGAGAGGGGCCCGGAGTAATGGAGGTTAACTCAGCTAAACGCGCGTCACGGGCGTGGATACGGGAGTACAATTCAGGAGGAGGGATAGGACCTTCAGAGGTGGAACAAGAACGATAACGTCTCGTACGATCAACCATCTGGGAGGGTGAAGAAGGAGAAGGTACCTTGGAGGTGGAGGGAACAGCAGCTCGACGGACTTCTCTAGACCGGAGTCTGTGTAAAGCATTATCTCTGGTAGGACTATCACTATCTGATGAGGAAGCATCATAATCATGGGGTTGGACAGGTGTAAGCGGAGCAGGGGGAGTGTTAAGTGAGACGGGGGCAGATCTGATGTTGTCTGATGGAGGACTAAATGAAAGTTCAGACATGGACGGAGAGTTTGAATGGTTATATTGGAGGGTAGCATTTCGTACTGGGCGGCCAGACGGAAGAGCGGGAGGAGGGACAGTGTAGGGGCGTTGCTCATCTAGTCGCAATTGGGTAGCATGAGCTTTGGTTTCGTGGTGTCGCTCTTCATTCCAAATCACGAAGGTAACAGGGGATGTCTGTTCAACTATCTTGTACCCGGAAAGCCAGCGATGATCAAATTTATCGCTACGGACATGCTTCTTAAACCAGACTAAATCACCCACATGGAAGGAGGGTAGGTTAGTGCCCTTATTAAGCAAACGCTGTCGCTTTTTAAACGCATTGAGAGCGTTATGGTGAACTTGCTGGTGGGCGAAACGTTTTTGTCGTAGGCTAATCTCAATGGGATTATCACCCATATATTTCCGTTGAGGAGTAAGGAGATTATCCAAAGGTAGGCGTGGTTCCCTGCCATACAAAAGGTAGAATGGCGAGAAACCAGTCGTATCATTCACATTGACACGCAGAGCCTCAAGAGCTTGGGGTAAATAAAAATCCCAATACTGCGGATTATCAGTGAATTTGGAGAGGATGTCATGAAGAGCCTTATGCATTCTTTCATTGCGGCCATTTGACTGGGGCCTATAGAAGCTGGTCATCTTATGTCTTATATTAAGGGCTGCAAGAGTAGAATGGAAAGGTCGACCAGTAAATTGCTTCCCATTATCGGAAAGAATAGTCTTAGGATAGCCGTGGCGAGGCACAAAATCATTAAGGAAGATTTCAGTTACTTCTTCAGAGGAAGAGCCACAAAGTGGAAAACATTCGGGCCAGACAGAATACTGGTCTACAAAATGCAAGACATGGGTATTACCGGACTGAGAAAGAGGATAGGGACCAGATAGATCAACGCTGACGCATTCCATAGGGAAATGTGTCAGAGACATCAGTTGGGTAGGGATACGCAGAGGACGCGTGTTGCGCTGCTTGCGTGTTCTACAAGAGTCAACATATTCGGCAACGTCCTTATAGAGAGAAGACCAGTAATATCGTTTAGAAATAATGTCTCGTGTTTTATCTCTCCCCATGTGTCCATTAGAGTCATGGGAATCATGGAGAACACGAGAGATAAGATGCTTAGGAAGACAGATGAGGAGTTTATCTGGACATTTTGGGTTAATCCAGTAAAGAACATTATCAGAAGACTGAATAGTGTAATTGGAAACGGATTTAGGGTCACGCTGAAATTGAGAGCGAATCTGCAGGAGCGTAGGATCTCGAAGTTGTTCCTTCGCAGTAAAAGAAGGAAAAAGGAGTTCATCAGGAGAGCTGGAAGAAGTGTCATGAGTAGAAATGACAGGAGGAGGACAGTCAGCATTAATGACAAGTATTTCTTTAGCGTTATCGTCAAGGTCTGATGACGCCTTAGGATCTGGCCGAGAAGAATAGGAGGGATCTGTACAAGTATCATATGGAATGCGAGACAGAAGGTCAGCTACAGTGTTATGTTCTCCTGGAATATGCTCAATGGTAGCATCATAACTCTGTAAATTCAGAGCCCAGGTTTGTAGCTTACGGGGTTGCTCAGACGTCTTGGATAGCCAAGTGAGCAAAGGCTTGTGATCGGTACGGATTAGAACCTTTGTACCACGTAGATAGAAGTCTAACTTTTGCAACGCATAGTGTATGGCAAAAGCTTCCTTCTCAGTGACGGTCCATTTTTGTTGAGACCGACTAAGTGCGTGAGAGAGGAACGCAATAGGCATCTCGTTTGGGACTTCGGCAATAATCGGAGGAGAGTCCGAAACGTTGGCCTGGACAAGGCAAGCACCAACGGCCCGAAAAGAAGCGTCCGTATACAAAATCATAGGACGTCTAATGTCTGGATATGCTAAACGAGGAATCTTAATGAGGGAAGACTTAAGATAATTGAAAGCATCTTGGCAGGCGTCAGTCCATCGGAAACGAGCATATTTTTTTGTTAGAGCAATAAGAGGCTCCGCAGCTCGAGAGAAATTGATTATATGCTTTCTATAGTAAGAACAACTGCCCAAGAAACCGCGAACGTGGCGAACAGAAGTAGGAGGAGGCATATCACGGATGGCCTGCACTTTAGCATCATCCGGACGGACACCATCTTGGTTGATTATGAAGCCAAGATATTTAGCTTCGGTCTGTAAGAAGGCACATTTGCTTAACTTGAGCATAACATTATGTGCTCTCAATCGGTTAAAAACTTTACTCCATGTGGAGTAAATGATCCTCAAGGGTTCCTGGAGTGTGAATCAGGATGTCATCAACATAAGCCAAGGCGTAAGATTGCATGCCCTTCAGTACTTCGTCCATGAGGGACATATACGTGGCAGGGCTGGTCTTTAGACCGAATGGCATGACATTCCATTGGTAACTCCCAATATGTGTAGTAAAAGAGGACTTCATTTTGGCTTCCGGTGACATCGGAATGCACCAGAATCCAGAACGGGCATCTAGGGTAGTAAACCACTTAGATTTGCCAACGGTTGCCAAGATATCGTCAACCCGAGGAAGGGGGTATGAGATAACTTTGGTGATGGCATTTAAGGCCCAATAATCGCAACAGAAGCGATGAGTACCATCCTTCTTAGTGACTATTACAATGGGGGAAGACCAGGAGGATCGGGATCTCTCAATGATACCTGCTGCTAACATATCCGTAATCGATTTCTCCACGATCTCCCTATTCTTAAGTGGAGTGTGATACGGCTTAAGTGAGACAGGCACTTCAGTGGTGGTATGGATTTCCATTGTTACAGTATTGGTTCTCTTCAGTTCCATGTCTGAGAGAGCAAAAATATCATGATTATTCTTGACGAACTGACGAATGCGACTGGCATGTGGGGAGTCAGTTGTCACTTGCTCCATTAATTGAGCAAGGCGTGTAGGTGACACATTCAGGGAAGAGGAGGGAGAAGGAAAAAGTTGTGGTAAAAGAGGTTGAGGGGGAGAATTACGATGACCGGAAGTAAAGGTAGGAGAGGAAGGTGAACGGCGCTGAGGAGGGTAGTTACTAAACGATACACGCGCATTAGTAACAGCACCAATGGTGTTGGGGTATGATGAGGGAGGTTGAGAAATTAAATGTGAAGGAATAGTGGAGGGGCGGGTATCACACACTGTGGAGGGAGGAACTGAGGCACGAGGAGGTAGGGAATGTGATGCTAAGTGAGCAATCACTGTACCACGTTGAATAGTTACAGGTTTCCCAGAAGTATTTAACAGCATGACTGGAAAATCGCGCTTAGTGGAAATCTGAACAATGCCATCAACAACATTGATGCAGGGGTCATCAATGATGTCTACATCAGGCAATGGTTCCACTATGACAGAATGGCCAGAAGAGACATAGTCAGATCATTTGACCCGACCAGTGGCTATAGTCAAAGAGTGAGGCTTTAAGGTGACAGGGGCAATAACTCTAACAAGAGACGCAATGTGGATATCATCCTGAAGAGGGATGAATTCCCCATTGACGCGAATCTGTTTCAAGTCAAAGTAAATGCGCACTTTGTGATGAAGAAAGAAGTCACGACCAAGAATGAAATTCCTAGTCATCCCACTAGCAACGATAAAAGGATGCGCAAGAGATTGAGATCCAATCTGGAGGCGAATGATAGCCGTTCCAATAGAACGCAAAGGTTGTCCAGTGACAGAAGTTAAAGAAGTGGAAGAAGGAAAGAATTGGACGTATTTGCAGATCTGGCGAAATAACTGTTCTCTTATTAAACTAACAGTAGCACCAGTATCCACAAGAGCGCGATAATTCTTTTTATTGATGGCAATTAGACAAGAAGAAGGATCAGGAGTGACCGAAAGAGGAGAGATATAAGAGATGGAAGTCGGAGAGACCGTAGAAGAGGAAGAAAACATTTTCGGACTTTCACAGGACTTGTGAAAGTGACGAAATGTGTTTGTTTTGCGAGAGGATCTAGTGCCCAAAAGAGGTGGGTTAAAGCCACACGACGCGATCCTATCTACCGGGTGGCGGAATGTGTTTCCCTGGCCCATGAGAGGTTGGGGGTGGAACTGTCCACGGTTGAATGAACGTGGAGGGACACAAGGTGGTTGCATGGGGTTGGATGGTAACCATGAGAGCTGGTGCGGCTGACGTTGATCATTCACCGGGTGTTAAGGTTGTGATCTAGCGTGGTTCAAGGTCCTGTTAAGATTATGTTTAAACTGCACACAACTTTTTGATGTGTGTCCGGCCAAACCACAAAAGTAGCATATGACTGGAGCTACTTGTTGAACTTGTAGTGCGGATGGGTGACGTCGGTGTTGAGTGCGCTGAACAAACCGTTGACAATAAGATCCCGGCAATGGAGTATAGCACGGCTGTAACATGGATGGTTGCTGCCAAGACTGACGGTAATGACTGATGTCCATTGGCTCTTCATCTGTGTGATCGTGTGCACGAAGTTCACGCCCAAGTCTATTGGTAAACCTTTTCTTCACATTGTCTTCATTTATTGCTAGTTGAATGGCATCAAGGATTGTCTGTGGGTCTTCCCTTATTAAATGAAGTTTCAGCGCATCTGACTGGAGACCATCGATAAAAATGCCAACAAGTTGGTTTTCCGTATCAGTAGACGCAGAGGAAGGTTCCACTAAAGCATCTTCAGCCAGGTTTAACAACCTATCGGCATAGAGCTGAACCGACTCGTGACGGTCCTGATGGAGTCCGCGAAGCAAAGTCCAAGCGTGTTGGTGGTCCTTAACGGAAGAGTAACGGCGGGTGAGCTCCTTCTGTAGAAAGTCAAAGGTCTCGTCTGGAAATAACTGTGCACGGCGACGTAGATAGTCAGTGACAAGTGACTGAGATGATAAGAAGGCAACACGTTTGCGATCGGCATCAGTGGCCGATGGAATCAATGAAGTAAATTTCTCAATGTCACGTAACCACTGCCGAAAAGTGGACGGGTCGCCACAAAAAGGCTTAACAATGTTATTGATGTTGTGCAGATTTGCACTCTGTGCAACCAAGCTAAGGGTGGTAGCAATAGCTTGTAGAGAATTATTAGGAACTTCAGCGTTATCTGGCAATGGTTGAGTCAACGCATGCTGTTGTTGCATGTCATGTATCTGCTGTTGTAATAACAGATTTTGTTGTTGGAGCAATTGTACTTGATTTTCAAACTGCTGTTGCATATTTGGATCCATCATGCATAAGCTGTACCACACCGAAAATGACAATCTCTGGTATCCTGGTCAAACTATGTGACCGTGTGAATAGGAAGGAGTAGACGGGAACGGCACTAAAAGTCCAGGCTCGTGTGACAGTGTCTATCGTGATAGTGGATTTTGTGGAAGGGATGTAATTCTGTATTTTACTTGATATAAGGGAAACAATCCTAGGACTTTCTTTGTAGGGGTTCTTCTGGGGAAGACTGGTTATACACCAGAGGTGTTGCTTCCAGAAGAGAGGAACAACCCAGGTAATAAAGAAAACTCGTAAGTGCCGTAACGGATTTAGTATTGATCTTGAAGGGGTGGTAAGTAATTAGCAACTCGAACAGTCAATGGAAACTTTCAATGGTGCAGAGCATTTGATAAGTCCAAATGGTTATAAAAGATGTTCTTTATTTTCGATTCGTATTTCAAGTAAATAGTGGCAGCTCGAGATAAATTTCTGGTGGGGAGGACAGATGAAAACTGCCAGCTTTAGCCTCCAAGGCGAAAGGCTTACGGCACCTCAATACTCTAGTCGTTTTATGATCTGTGGAAATCCTAGCGAAATAAAATACGATTCGAGACTTCAATCAAAACTAGGTCGAACTTACTTCAAGTGGAATGAACCACACACATAATCGTGGCAGGGGTTAGTGCTGGTTCACTAACTTTCCTGGTCGGTAGGAGATCTCTAGACAAAACGTAGGAGTCAAGGGCTTTTGTTCAATAGTAGTCGTAGCGCCAGGTTGCTCCAAACCTAAACTAAAGAACGCCCTATGATGGTTTGACTCTAGCTTTGAGATAACTGTCTCAAGCTCTGACTGGTTACTAAGATGCATCAGTCTTTATACTTGTCTGGTGCTATGGCTCGCCAGAGGAAGTATTTCTTATTGGAGTTAAGACCGGAAACCTTCTAATGATTGGTCTTGGGGGCTAGTGAGTTTTATGTAATGAATTTATATGATCAAATTATTAGAATAAATGTTTTTAATTAAGATTTTTGAAAAAATACTCATTTAACATTTTTTTTTAATTAGTTAGTGTTCAACATGAAATAAATTATTGAAACGGATTTTCCAGTAAGCAAATGGTAGCATTTGACAATATTATCTATAATTATAGACTTTATATGTTATAATCATGGCCGATTTCATGGTTACTGGCTCCCCTGGCAACGCTAAGCATTGGTACCCCGATGTCATATTTGAATGTACGTTTATTAACCAACCATTGGGAAGATTATGCAAAGACATTTTTAGTATTAACTTGTTTGATTTTATTTGCTTCACCCACTGGGTTTTTGTAAAAATAAATCTTTCATAAATTTATCAACATTCACTCATAATCATTCACAAATATATAGATGTAAATAAAGAGGAGTATAATTGTAGTTCAACAGCTTTATTCATTCACCATTGTTGAAGTTGAGATTGTTGAAATTGCATTAATATCACAGATAATTACATAGCGGAGGTTTCCCATAAACCCTATAGCAGAGGTTCGCAGCATGGAGTATTTGTACCAGGAGCATGAGAAGCTTGTCAAGGGAGTACGGAAAATATCTGGCAGTTAACTGCAATATCCTATTCACATAGTGCGTAGCAGTGTTAGTAATGTCTGATTGTCTTTGAATATTTTTTAGCTTCAGATTCTTTCACAGTCGTGACTATCTAGTGATACCAGCGTACTTCTCTGTCACTGGGACTTCACACATTCTGGAGGGAATATTTTGTCTACTCTAGCACTATCATCAACCCTTATAAAACCTTACATCAGTTACGTCTGCCCAAACCTAGGATCGACCTGTTCAAAAAGAGTCTAGCCTACTCTGGTGCCTACTTATGGAACAGCCTTCCACACCACCTAAAAAGCCTACCTACACAATATTCTTTTAATAAAGCACTTTTCAAACACTTCCTCAACACTGATTATCTACCCCCATAGAAACAGTATTTGCCATGTGAAGCATACAAAATCAATCAAGGTCAACATATCCTTCTTTTTCAAACTCTTCCGCTCATTTTTGTGTGTGAATAATTTGTTTTATATCCATGTAATATCATTATTATATTCACTTTAAAATATTATTATATAATGTAATGTATGTGTGAATGTACCCACATAATACTGTACTTTAGAAATGTGAGTCGTGAGAATGTACCCGCATACCAAAAATACAGATTAATTGTAGACATGAGTGAGTGTCGGTATACAGAAACATATTTATTTTAAACTTTATTGTTTTTGCATTTATTTTGATTTTAACGCTTATTAACTTATTAATTACTGGTGCGTACATTTGGCAAAACCGAAGACTACCCCTTGTTTGTTTCAAAAATGTACCAATTACGTAACACACAGATAATCATTTTTCCCATAAACCCTATTATGCTTGCATACTGTAAATGAATGCTATTATGGTAACTTTTTAATGTTGCATGCCTTTAAATTAATGCTTAAAGCATCATGTGGGAATGAAAGGATATAGTATGCAAGATTAATGAGAGTGGAAGGGCAGAATGTTAGACGGGCCTGCGCGCCCAATTCTTTACCCTTCGAAAATAAAGTTCGTTCGTTCGTTCGTTCGTTCCGCCACAGCTTCTATTGCAATTTTTACATTATGAGGTCAACAGCCTCTTGCACAACCTCATTATTATTTGTCTTGTACGACATGCTTGAGGGTACAGCGGTCCTGTTCTTTCTTGTCCTCTTTAGAGATCCCTGGAACTACACGGGCTGTTATTGATTTATGATCAATCTGGAAGTCACTAGAACTACACGGGCTGTTATTGATTTATGATCAATCTGGAAGTCACTAGAACTACACGGGCTGTCATTGATTTATGATCAATCTGGAAGTCACTAGAACTACACGGGCTGTTATTGATTTATGATCAATCTGGAAGTCACTAGAACTACACGGGCTGTCATTGATTTATGATCAATCTGGAAGTCACTAGAACTACACGGGCTGTTATTGATTTATGATCAATCTGGAAGTCACTAGTTCCACTTTTATAATTCTTAGAAGCTCTCTATTCGTATAGTCGAAATGCTATATCCCTTCGTATATATTTAAGACTGTGAAGTGTGATCTCCGACCCGTCTACAAACAACAGTGTTTCATTTTGAGTAACCAAAGAAGACGATGTGTTTTGGGGGTCGACCACATAAGACGTCACGCAATTTTTGCTACTTTTTAAACACCCTCCTCCCCCTTATCACATTTCGTCACAAAAACCCAGACACCCCCCCCCCCTCTTTTTTTTACGTGACGTCACAAATCTCTCCCCCCCCCCTCCCCCCGCTATTTTATCCTCATTTTTTGTAATACTGATAAGAAACAACGTAATCAAATGTAAATTAGTTACCTAGTCATCATCATGACCTTTCACCTCCCTAAGGACCATTTACTTTATGCTAAGACTTCCTACCCCGTGCCATCAGCTCCAGGTTTTTCCATATCTTCTTCATGTCTGTCTCCAGTTCTCTTCTCGGTGTATTCCTTGGTCTTCCTCTGTCTCTCTTACCCTGGGGATTCCGGAACAAGGACTGTCTGGTAAAGCTATGAGCAATATTGCTCAGTGTGGGTCCTATCCATCTTCAACGTCTTCTTCTGATGTCTGGTTCTTCTGGCACTTGTCTAGTTCGTGTCATCAGTTCTATATTAGTGGTCTTGTCATACAACTTAAATCTTTCTATTTTAGGCAAGCGCTCATTTATGTCTGAACTGGCTGATGCAGGTCGACTTGCTCAGAATCGTGATGCGTTCTGAGCAGCTGTAATGGAGACAACGTTCTGGAAAGAATATGTCACGTGATGACTCATTTATGAGAGCATCCGTGGTTAGAGCGCATGCATCTTGCGGCAATGGTAGCGGGTTGAAAACAAACACGGTAAAAGGACTGTCTTGACATTTCAGTTGAAGATTTTTGTGTTGGACTTGACTTCATTTGATATATAGTCGGGAGCATCTAATTCAGGGGTCAGTTTGCAAATCAAGATTTCTGGAATAGTCTAGCGCGCAGTTTCGGAGTCAAAACTTATCAGACTTCCTACAGAAATTCGTGGAGAATTAAAAATTCTAGTTTCTTGTGTTAAAATTATAGTTATTAGCATCTAAGTGATTTAATCGCTTGAAGTTTCATTTTATTTCACTGGGATTTCTGTGTGTATTGAAAAAACGTATTAAATAAACATATAGAAAAATTCTCCAGAGATAACGTAAATTTAATTACCCGTTTGTTCCCTAGTGAGAGATGCTTAAAATAATTTATAAGCCGCTAGGCGATTTATAATTGATTAATGCAGTTTAGTTCTATATATGCGTGTGAATTTTCTAACGACTAGTCACTGTGATGATATACATTGATACACCGATCCCATATGTAGTATTTGTATAGTTAAAATAATAAAGAAATAAAAATTAGTGGAGTTGTGAGGTTTCGTCTTCGCCCCGCCTGCAAACGCATCGGGTATTGTTAGACAGTAACGAAGAATAAATAATACTATCTTTCCCTAACGTCCTTGAAACTATTTAGAGCCTTGGGACACGATCAATCCGGTTTTCATCTGGAGGGGAGAGACGGAAAATGATACACTGACACGCGTTGTTTGGAAGCAAAAAATTGAAAAATACGCTCGACATTGGTTTTGGCAGATTTGAAAATGCAACGAAAAGCCAATACTTGTTCGTTTCATAGGCACGCAGTTTGACATATATAACGGGGCAAAGTCTTTACAGACAGGGGGTATGATGTGCTGGTGTTGTGGGTAGTGGGTTTCCCCCCTTGCTTCACCCTAGGCCTAGTGAATTCTTGTTCATGAAAGGAGCGACCATTGCGGTGTTAGTCTCTTGGCCTAGCAAAACCTCTCATACCCCAAGATCGTTGTGCGTGGTGAAGAGCCACACCCTCCTCGAGGTAGTCCTGGTAACTGAGGGTGCGAATCCTCAGGCTAAACACAACGGATCTAGAGGAGCAAACCTCGATAATAAAACCGGTGCACTACACCGTACATGCCCTCTGTGGGTGGGAAGGAGCCAGATGGATACTGAACAAGTCTTGGGAGTGGGAACGAGCGTGGACTGCTCCCTGAAGATCGGAACCCATCGTACAGGCACAGAGACTCAGGACTTGATGATCCTATTGTCTTCAACTCTTGGTCACATGCCTAGAGCCACGGAGAACTCGGCGTAACCAGTAGGCAATTTGGTGGCGGGGAAAGAGCACTGTGAGCCCTACCTTGGCTACGTATCACAAGGAGACGCAGAAACACCCCCTTTATCTCCCCCAGAGCTGGCACAGTACACTTCTGGCTTCTACCCGGGGCGGTAGGAAATCCACATCAAACCTGGCAGAGCAAGTCCTCCATCAGATGCGGCCGATGCTGGGCCCACTGGCGCGTGGACACGTCCCGATCCCCATCGAGACTTGCCCGGGGAGCCCACCCCGGCTCAAAAAAGCAGAGAAGGCCACTCTCCAAACCTCCGATGTCTTGCGGGCAGTGTTAGGATGTGCAAGAACATGGACAGGAAGACCCCACAACTTCCCCACTGAAGACACGCCCACGGCGACCGTTGCCTCAATTGGCTCTGTGTGGTGTACCCGGAAATGGGGCCTCCCAGTACTGAGGTACAGTTAAGTCCCCGATGTCACTTATCGGTGCAGAGTTGAGAGAGATGGCTGAGCATCACAATCCCCCCTGTGTTGCAGCATGATGAGAACCCAGCATTGCACACTGAGCTTGGGGGGATCACTTGGGCACCAGACTTAATACTGGCTCTTGACTGGATGGCCGCATGCAGGAGATTTCTACAATGGAGGGTTGGCAGGTAGTGGGTATCTGGAAGTGGCTCTGTGCAGGACGTGAGGATTCCTTGGGAGAGCCCAGAACCAGAGCACAGCATTGTGCAAGCTCTGCATAGTTGGAGAGCCCCCTGGATGACGGGGAATGAACAGTGTGCTACCCCACCTATCCCCAACTGCTAACTTAGAACCAGAAGTGGGGTCCTCTGTATGCGTGCCAGGCCAGGATAAAATGCCTGGGAAAGAGACTGGAGCTCAGAACTCCCTAACTCAAAGTTGCAGGATGGCAGAAAAGCCATGGGAAAGACAGGGCTATTTTGAAGATAACGCAAACATATTTTCACCATACGAGCTCGGACGCCGCCTCGGTAAACAAGGTCCGCGCAGAGCAGTGACACCCCCAGGCTGCTTGCGAATAGTCTACTACTGGGAACATAAACAGATTAGGGATGAGCCCACTCTCCCGTTGAACAGGTGCTAAAGTCATAGATACTGGGCCAGAAGGCGCACCGGAAACCACAGTATCACGCAACTCGCTTTTTTCTATGGAGAGTACACCGTCAAATAAATCTCGTACTGGTGCTCGCCCTGTGGAGCTCCACCAGGCAGGTGCAGTGCCGGGCTCTGAGCCTCGACAGAGCCCACCCTCAGCTACTGGAGGACCCTCTAGACCGTCTTGTGGAGTCAGCAGACGGCGGAGGAGAACTACTGACCAAAACAAAACAGAAAAAGAGAAACCCAGAGTGCCACTTGTCATGATGCACTGGAATGCAGAGGGAGTGAACAGCAAGCAGGCTGGATACAGCAAAAAGACAGAGCTGGAAAACATCTTGTATGAGAAGCAAGTCAGTGTTTGCTGTATCCAAGAGACTCACTTGAAAGCAGATCAAACCTTTAAAATAAGGGGATATCAATGCTTCAGATCCGACAGAAAAGATAGACAAAAAGGAGGAGTACTTACTCTTGTAAGGAATAACATTCCTGCACACGAAAGGAAAACCTTCATGGATGGAGCAGAATATCAGCTGTTGCAGATAAAGGTAGACAAGATGGAAATAGAACTCCTGAACTATTACTGTCCGAACAACAAACCCCTGAGTCTCAGCTCTATACAGGTACCAGCCACCAACTTTATAGCAGTTGGAGACTTTAATAGCCACTCCCAGAGCTAGGGCTATAACCATCTGGATCACAGAGGTGAAGAGGTTGAAACTTGGCAAGATGATCACTCCCTAATCCTAGTCAATAATGCCACAGATACTCCTACCTTCTACTCCAGAGGATGGCACACAACTTCAACACCAGATTTTGCCTTCTCCACACCAGATATAGCTGGATCTATTAGTAGAGAAGTAGGAGACCAACTAGGGGGAAGCGACCATCGCCCAATCTTTCTTACTGTCCAGAGTGCAACTCTCAGTACAGACCCAGCCATTACAAGATGGAACTACAAAAAAGCCAACTGGGGTTTATTCAGGCATCAGGTGAACACGCTGCTGTCTACCCTCAAGGTACAGAACAGAGACATTAATGAAGTGGTAAAAGACTTCAACAGATGCATACTACAAGCTGCAAAAGAAACCATTCCCAAAGGATGCCGGCGTAACTACATACCATACTGGTCCAGCACACTCCAAGAACGTCAGGAAGCTATGGACAGGGCTAGAAAGGACGCAGAGTCTCAGCCTTCACTTGAAACTCACAACAAATGGGAAAAGGCTGTAGCAGAGTTTCAGAGAACAAAGCTAGAAGAAAAACGGAAAAGCTGGAGAACTAAAACGGCATCGCTGAACCTTGAGAAAGACGGCAGGAAACTTTGGAGATTAGTCAAGTCTCTAAATGAAGAGCGTTCCTCACCTAGGCAGACTATCACATTGGATGAAGGTGGCAAACTTTTCAGAGGAAAACAAGCTGCAGACTTGTTTGCTAGAAGATACAGTTCAGAAAGCAACTTACCCATTAACATAGATCATCAGAGAGAGATAAGAAAAGAAATACTGGCAACCATGGGACAGACAGATACTCCTGCCCCAATGAGGGAACCCATCACACTAGGAGAACTACAGAAGGCTATTTCCAAGCTTAAGTTTCAAAAGTCACCCGGCCCAGACAAAATCAGCAACGAAATGCTAGTAAATCTGAGCTCAGCAGCAAAGACAAAACTGCTTGAGATATTCAACCACAGCTGGTTGAAAGGAACGTGTAAAGTACTCTGTATAATCTTCTGTAAAGCTCCACTATCAATCACTGTAACATGTTGTTTGTGGTGTCACTACTGTATATGTCCATTGTAGTGTACAGAGTTGTTGAGATCAGGCATGCTCCAGTCTACCCAGCTGTAAATGGGTAACTCACCCTAGTCCTGAGTTAGGGAAGGCAAAGGCAGCGGTAAGCAGTAGTTTCCCTCTAAGGCTCCAGGGGAAGCAGGCCCTAAACTTGGTCAATTCAACCGACGCAGGATGGTGTAGATATGGAGTAGAAGTGTAGAGTGTGATTAACGCGAATGGTGTACTGTTCGTGTTCTGACCAATCTAATCACTCATACACTTGTGTCTACCAGGCACCAATGCAGACTGCTGGAATCTTTGTTTACACAGTTTATTTAGACGCACACACTGGGACATAACGAGTAAATCATGGGTACAGGTTGACACATCAATTTGTAGGCATACATAGTAGATCACAAGTCATGACACGTTCATAAATAATGGGTAGTACATCAATAGCTTCCAATGTCATGATACATAATGGCCGCATCCCCTATCTGACTAAGCGCGTCAGTGAAGGCGGATCGGTAAGTAACTAAAGTTGCTTTATGTTCATAGTTTATATCATATATGAAACCATGGAAGGGGTTTCTATCAAAATTGAGATCTCCTTGCCACTGTCCGAATAGTAAGATACATGCCCCGTTCTTTGGACAGTGATTCAAAAATACGATGACAGGAATGTAACATGGCCGCCTTCCTGAGTTGTCGCTCACTCACAGGAGGGTATATCTAAGCCAAAGTTAATTTAAAATATATAAGAATAATTTCTTAAAGATCCTCCAAACAGGTCTACAGTAATCCAGTTACTTCACGTAGACATAACTACTATATGGAAACCCGTCATCTTCGTCGATACAAACGTGACCCTAGCGTTGTGAAGCACAAAATTCCAGCTAGGTCTAACCGACATGAGATCATCAAAAATAGGGTCTGGAATTACCTGGAGTCCGAATCATACATGGTACCGTACATTAGGAGAGTCTCTAACATCAACTCTAGTAGAGACACAATCTCCTACAGAAGAAAACCACTTCATAAATCATTTTTAGTGAAGAATGCACCAGCCCTGGAAAAATGCGTACCCGCCATTGTAAACAGTACCTCGGAACTCATCACGACTTGTCAAGACAACTCATACTTCCGCTAGAGCGGCATAACAGAATATAGTCCTGCCTACCCATCAAAAATATACAATATAGGACTGATTCTACTTGTACTAATAATATGTAATACATATGAATTCAGGCCATAAACATAATAAGCAAATTAATATATCTTCTGGCCCTAACAAATAAGTACGGACATGGGTGTCATATCCATGCGCCGAATCAATATCAAGAACGATTACTCCTATGATCAAAAGTGTAAATCAATCATGAGTTATCTCGCTTTACCATAGACAGCATTTTCATACACAAATGAATGAATGTCTATATCTTTTCCATATTAAATAGCCATATCGATTTTTGTAATATGTGCGTCAAAATATGCACGCAACAGATTACCACACCCCCTCGGGAAAAAAAATGGTACATTTTTTTTTTGAAATACATCTAGGAGCAACATACAATAGGCTCACAACGCACCAATAACAATGCGCAGATGATAAGCATAAGTTTTCTGACCTTAGAGAAAGTACTTCTCTAAGTATAAATATTTCCAGAGAGGTGTCACCAACGCATACTACAATATTAGCAATGACACAATTTGTACTTTAGTTTATACATAAATTTCATCTAAGATATCTTAACATCATGATCATCAAAGACGAAAAAAAAACATTGAAAGATCAGCGGTGAATAAATATCAATGAACCGCTAAGTAGTGTTACAATCAATATATGATATTACATATGTGTACACATTTCAACATAGGAACAACTGTATCAAAGTTGTATAACAGTTATGAATCATGTGGGCATCTAGACAAAATATCTGCCATCACATTTTCTGACCCACGGATAGCTCGCACCGAAAAATGAAATGGCTGCAGAGCAATCGCGTAACGCGTTGATCTCGCGCTCTTCAGATTTTTACTCTGAATAGCCGTAAGAGCTTTCTGGTCAGTTTCCACGATGAAATGCGCGCCAAGAAGAAATCTTTGCAGTTTAAGGATTGACCAAACCATAGCCAATAATTCACGGTCTAGGACCGAGTAGTTCTTCTCTGCGGCATTTAATTTACGAGAAATATACATCACAGGATGCAGAGTTCCAGAGTACTCTTGCATTAGTGCTGCTCCAATCCCGGTGGATGAAGCGTCACTACGAAGAATAAATGTCTTATCCTTAGAAGGCAATACTAGGATAGGTAAAGTAGAAAACATAGTTTTAACCTTATCCAAAGAGGATTGACATTCTTGAGTCCAATGGACTACATTAGGAGACCCTTTCTTTAGCAAGGAAGAAAGAGGTGACATAATGGAGGACAGATTCGGAATGAATCGTCCATAAAATTGTATTAGACCTAAGAGACTTCGCACTTGCTTTTTAGTCTTAGGAATAGAAATGTTAAGTATTTTACTTGTATTATGGTCTTCTGTTTTTAGGAACCCATGACCAACACGGTGTCCTAAGAAAGATATTTCGCTAAAACCAATACATGCTTTCGATGGTTTCGCTGTCAGGTTATGCTCGCGTAAGATAGACAATAGTTCATTTATCCCATTATAGTGATCGTTCCAAGTATCACTGAAAAGGCAGATGTCATCAAGATACGCAATGACATCTGAGCGATGAGATAGGATTCGACGCATCATGCGTACGAATGTTGCAGGGGCGTTCATAAGACCGAAAGGCATGAAATTCCATTGGAATAGACCCCTAGGCGTCGAAAAAGCAGTAAACGGTTTGGCGTGTTCGGATAATGGAACTTGCCAATATCCCTTAGACAAATCGAGTTTAGTAAAGAAATGAGAATTCGATAGTCTCGTAAGTAGCTCTTCTAGTAAAGGCATAGGTTCAGCATCAAATTTCGTCACTTGGTTCAATTTGCGATAATCCACGCAAAGACGTATGTTATTGTCTTTTTTTCGTACAATAACCATCGGCGAAGAATATGCTGATGTGGATGGTTCAATAATTTTTAACTCTATCATCTCATCCAACTCTTTCTCTACCTGTGCTTGAAAATGTATCGGGATAGGATACGGTCTGACTCTTATAGGACTATGGTCAGTAAGAATAATGTCATGTTGAATGACATCAGTTTGACCAGGAATGTCAGTAAGGACATCCTGAAATTGTTCTAACATAGTAGAAACTTGTTTCTGCTCTCCTGGAGATAATTCGGGAGAGAAATTGCAACATCTTTCCATGATTCATTAGAGTGAAGAGGAATCATTGGAAAAGGTAGATTTACATCCGAGAAACTCGTTTCCTCATCCTGTATTACTGACAGAGATGAGTACTGTCCATGTTGGACTGGAAAATCGTCCGTTGCCTGGAAAACAGGTTGTAAATAATCCGGACGTTCATGGAATTCCGTGAGCATGTTGATGTGGAAGGTTTTACGCTTCCCGTCAATATCGACGATATAGTCAACATCGGAAACTTTTGATATTATATCGTACGGACCTTTCCAAGAAATAAGAAGTCTATTTTCCCTACAAGGTAGCAAGACAAATGCTTTGTCACCTGGACAAAGTTGTCGCAAGCATCTCTTTTTATTGGCAAATTCCCTTGCCTTCTGTTTCGCAAATTCAGAAGAAGCAGTTGCCAATTTGCATGCTTCAATAATCTTGTGTCTAAGTGCGATGACATATTCATAAGAGGATTTTGTGTCACGACAATATTATCAGCAGTTATAAGATCATGAAGTAAGGACATAGGACCTCGCGGTTTCGCGCCAAAGACAAGTTCAAAGGGAGAAAATCCTGTATGTTCGTTGGCGACCTCTCTATATGCAAAGAGAGCCGCGGGTAAAACCCTATCCCAATCCTGAGGATGATCTTCTGTTATCTTACCTAGTAGGTTTTTCAGAGTTCTATTCAGACGTTCCACCATCCCATTGGACATAGGATGATAAATACTACTCAGCGATCTCTCTATCTTAAGAGTCGACATTACTTGAGACATGGTATCCGATATGAGTTGGGTACCATGGTCGGATAATATTTCTGCTGGAAACCCCAGACGAGAAAATATTAACCAAAGAGCATCTGCGACATCAGCAGTAGTTATGCTCTTTAGAGGAACAGCCTCCGGCCAACGTGTGCACATATCAACACACGTCAAAATAAATTGGTGTCCTCTAGCAGACTTTATCTTAAATGGACCAATGATGTCTATCGCCATTTTTTGAAATGGTCGAATGGGAATGTCTGCAGCCTGAATAGGTGCATCATGGCGTGGACCTCTGGATTTAATCTCTTGACATACTTTACAAGATCGACAATAGATTCGTATGTCCTTATTCACAGCAGGCCAAAAGAAAGATTCAAGAACTCTAGCTTTAGTACGGGAAAAAACCCATATGTCCAGCACACTGCGAATCATGAGCGTGCTGTAAGATTTTAACTCTCATATTTTTAGGCACAAGGATTTGAGAATGAATGGACCTAGCGGAGTCTTGTACCATACGTACAAGTACGCCATTCTTCATCGTAATCCAAGATTTACGATTTGTATCCTTATTCGGATCACCTTTAGTTGCCAGAGTAAAGAATTTCTTTAGAGTAGGATCATCTTCCTGCTGTTTTATAAAGGAATCATGGGAAATCTCCAAGGGATCATCTTGGATCTGCGCATCATTATCTTCAGAATGTGAAGATTGTGGCATATTAAGAGCTTGAGCCCTAGTGATTACTGCATTGGCAGATTGCATATTAACATTTTCCCAATTAGAAATTTGCTGTGGAGTGCATTCTTTCACTCCATGAATGCGACCGATGATAAGATCAGCGATCGGATTCGGCAAGAGACATGCTTGCACCTCTCCTGTAAAGAAAGGCGTAGCAATATTGATAATGGCAGTGGAGTACTTCTCCAATGTGCCACCAAATGTTACACATTTGACTACATCGCCTGTAGCTCGAGAAGGATTTACGAGTGATTGCCTCACTCCGATGGTAGTGCACCCCGAATCGAAAAGAATTGATACCGGAGTACCATCTATTAAGCCTCTATTGAAAACAAGAGCACCCCTTCCATTATGCGCGATTGACGCAGGGAGAGCGGGAAGCGGGTGACCGCAGCTTAAAGTAGAAACTGTGGTTGGATCGAATAATGTTTTGCATTGCGAACACTCAGATGCTCTAGCAAAATCGAAAGCGGAAATTTGCTACACTTTATTGGAGTCTTTTTTGATCTATCATTATTCTGATTACCGGTGTCGTGGAACTCCTGTTGTGCAGAGTTAGCCTGGTAATAAGATTTACCATGTCTTTTGTGTTGTGATCTACCTCGGTTATAATTGTCTCTATAATTATTATTGCCTCTGTTATAACCCCTATTTGGGTTTGAATCATAATATTCATGATCATAATCATCACGCTCATTATACTGAGTATCTCTGTAATATTGGTTCTTTTCTCTCCATGAAGCACTTGGGTAGTTCCTATAGCTACTCCCCTTTCGAGAATGTCTAAAATTATGGGTACCCCTCGCGTGTCGAGGACTATCAGCCCGATTCCAGTTCTTCGAAGAAGAACCCTGATTTGAGTGGTTATCTTGGTTTTGATACTTATTCCAATTAACCTTTTTATCAAATTTATTTTTAGCTCCTTGGAATTTGTGTGAGTAATTCTGATTATATTCTGTTGCCGAAGCAACTGGCATACTCTCTTTGATGTTAGAGTTACTAAGAATCATGTCAGGGTGTGCCGTGGCATACTGGTCACAATATTCTTCCATTTGCTTTGATGTACTAGGTTTACGCTCATGTAAGAACTCTAGGAATGGTTTATTTACCGAAGACATGACCTTGTCTCTTAGCAATAAATCCGTAAGACCATCAAATGTTTTCTCTATTTTGGATAATTCAATCCATCGTGAGAGTGTAAGTCGTGCTTTTGAAATGAAATCTGAGAATTCTAAACCTACCTCAGGTCTCATTGTTTTAAACAAAAGACGATAACCTTCTTCTGACAGCTGATATCTCTTTATCAAAGCTGCCCTAATAGCATCATAATTATCCTTGTCGGCCTCTTCAACCAAAGATAACTTAGTCAGAGACTCCCCTTTTAAATTTTCAGACAACTGATGCACATACTGTGATTTGTCAACATTATGAGCTCGACAAGCACGTTCAAATCTATCAAGCCAGAATGTTATATCATCACTGGCAGAGTTGAACGCTGGCACCTTGACCTTATAATTAAAAGGTTTACCATTACCACCAGATGCCTGATTAATATTACTCATACTAGTCAATCTTAATTTCTCTAATTCAAACTCATGTTCTCTTATTGCTTTTCTCTCTTCAGCTTCTCTATCTAATCTTTTCTGTTCAGCTGCAGCAGCAGCTTCTAATTTTTTCTGTTCAGCTGCAACTTCTAATTTTTTCTGTTCAGCTGCAACTTCTAATTTTTTCTGTTCAGCTGCAACTTCTAATTTTTTCTGTTCTGCTGCAACTTCTAATTTTTTCTGTTCTGCATCAAATCTCCTTTCCTCCACTTGCATCTGCAATTTCTTTAGTTCAGCAGCAGTATCAGCTTCTTTTTCTAATCTTTTTTCTTCAGCCAGAGCTTTTCTCTCTTCTGCAGCAGCTTTTTTCTCTTCAGCAGCAGCTTTTCTCTCCTCTGCAGCTAATGCTTTGTCATATTGAGCAACAGCCCATTGTTCTAAGTCTTTCCCAGTCTTATCAAGGGATTTTCCTTGTGCAATAAAGTAATCTAATGTAGACATCCTGTCTTCTTAAATCAGAAACCTGAAAAAGTAAACAAATTACCCTATTTCACTTTAATGGGAGACAAGTCTATACCATAGACTTAGTCTTAGTGAAAAACTTGTATGGTTATTTTGTTTATCATATAACCAATGATAACTTGAGTACCTGTGGAAAACAATAACTGTATATCTTAAATACTGTGGGAGACAAGCCTTATAAAGGTCTTGTATACCATAATGTAATCAATGATCACTTGAGTACCTGTGGAAAACAATAACTGTATATCTCAAATACTGTGGGAGACAAGCCTTATAAAGGTCTTGTATACCTTAATGTAATCAATGATCACTTGAGTACCTGTGGAAAATAATATTTCCTATCCCAATCACTTTGGGAGACAAGCCTTACACAGGTCTTGTACACTTTGTTTTATAACAATAATAATCATAAAGTACTGATCTGTACTATAATATAAGTGTATTCAACTATACCTCCTATGTCATATGTCAACTAAAGACATTACAAAGGACAAACAAGAAAAGACAATCTGAAAACATTTGCAGAGATCAAATTAAATTAAATAGGAGAAATGAAAAAAAATGATCACAGAAACCGTGATGATAACTGCAATAAGATAACAAGACAAATAACGCCACAGTGTATAAACATAAGGGTGTAAAGAACTGAAATGAAAGGAAAGATGAGACCTACAATTATACAAACAAATCAAACAAAAATAAAGAACAGAAAAAATGTTACAAATACAAATATGAAACAGTCGTCACAACTAACCAAATATTTGCAAACTATGTTGCATGCAAATTTCAATTAAGAAATTGCTCCCTATAGAACGCCAGAACAAGACCAATATCACTCGGTATTTCCTGTTCTAGTCACCTCCCATCCAGGCCCGCAAACACATAACAATCACACATATAAACAAATAATATATAAACATAAATACATATAAATCATCAATGTGTGTATCATATCATGCAATGTGTTGCAGTTGTAATGTATTGTACTGTATGCTCAGTTTTAACAAATTAGACTACCACTTTATTGAGTAATAGATTTGCATTCTAATTGTTACACTGTTCAATTTTTTTGAGCACATAAGAAGATCCAACGATGAAATTTGCACTTTAAGTTCAACATTGCTCTTCTATTTCAGCAGGATAAACAATCACTAGTTTATAATCCTGACTGTACTGTGCCAAATGTCAACAAGTGCTGACCCAGATATTGCTACACTTGTCAGAACAGGTCAAGCTGACATTGATTGTATAGCTGTCCTACTGGTGTTGATGTGGTCAAACAAATGTTCTTGAAAATGTAAAATGTGATTCTCAACACAACAAAACTGCGTAGGCTGGACCCAGGAATCTGGCTCACCACTGTAAAGTACTCTGTATAATCTTCTGTAAAGCTCCACTATCAATCACTGTAACATGTTGTTTGTGGTGTCACTACTGTATATGTCCATTGTAGTGTACAGAGTTGTTGAGATCAGGCATGCTCCAGTCTACCCAGCTGTAAATGGGTAACTCACCCTAGTCCTGAGTTAGGGAAGGCAAAGGCAGCTGTAAGCAGTAGTTTCCCTCTAAGGCTCCAGGGGAAGCAGGCCCTAAACTTGGTCAATTCAACCGACGCAGGATGGTGTAGATATGGAGTAGAAGTGTAGAGTGTGATTAACGCGAATGGTGTACTGTTCGTGTTCTGACCAATCTAATCACTCATACACTTGTGTCTACCAGACACCAATGCAGACTGCTGGAATCTTTGTTTACACAGTTTATTTAGACGCACACACTGGGACATAACGAGTAAATCATGGGTACAGGTTGACACATCAATTTGTAGGCATACATAGTAGATCACAAGTCATGACACGTTCATAAATAATGGGTAGTACATCAATAGCTTCCAATGTCATGATACATAATGGCCGCATCCCCTATCTGACTAAGCGCGTCAGTGAAGGCGGATCGGTAAGTAACTAAAGTTGCTTTATGTTCATAGTTTATATCATATATGAAACCATGGAAGGGGTTTCTATCAAAATTGAGATCTCCTTGCCACTGTCCGAATAGTAAGATACATGCCCCGTTCTTTGGACAGTGATTCAAAAATACGATGACAGGAATGTAACATGGCCGCCTTCCTGAGTTGTCGCTCACTCACAGGAGGGTATATCTAAGCCAAAGTTAATTTGAAATATATAAGAATAATTTCTTAAAGATCCTCCAAACAGGTCTACAGTAATCCAGTTACTTCACGTAGACATAACTGCTATATGGAAACCCGTCATCTTCGTCGATACAAACGTGACCCTAGCGTTGTGAAGCACAAAATTCCAGCTAGGTCTAACCGACATGAGATCATCAAAAATAGGGTCTGGAATTACCTGGAGTCCGAATCATACATGGTACCGTACATTAGGAGAGTCTCTAACATCAACTCTAGTAGAGACACAATCTCCTACAGAAGAAAACCACTTCATAAATCATTTTTAGTGAAGAATGCACCAGCCCTGGAAAAATGCGTACCCGCCATTGTAAACAGTACCTCGGAACTCATCACGACTTGTCAAGACAACTCATACTTCCGCTAGAGCGGCATAACAGAATATAGTCCTGCCTACCCATCAAAAATATACAATATAGGACTGATTCTACTTGTACTAATAATATGTAATACATATGAATTCAGGCCATAAACATAATAAGCAAATTAATATATCTTCTGGCCCTAACAAATAAGTACGGACATGGGTGTCATATCCATGCGCCGAATCAATATCAAGAACGATTACTCCTATGATCAAAAGTGTAAATCAATCATGAGTTATCTCGCTTTACCATAGACAGCATTTTCATACACAAATGAATGAATGTCTATATCTTTTCCATATTAAATAGCCATATCGATTTTTGTAATATGTGCGTCAAAATATGCACGCAACAGAACGGTACCCCAAGTATGGAGAGAAGCCATCACAATACCCATACTAAAGAAAGGGAAATGTAAGACCGAGGCTGCAAGTTACCGGCCAATCAGTCTCACAAGCTGTGTTGGGAAGACTATGGAGCGAATAGTCAACCACAGATTGAAATTGTATTTAGAGTCTGAGCAGATCCTGGTGCCGGAACAAGCTGGATTTAGAGAATGCTACAGTATAGAAGACCAAGTTACTTACTTGTCTCAAGCAACAGAAGATGCCTTCCAGGAGAAAAAAAAGGTCCGAACGATCTGGGTCGACTTCAAGCAGGCCTTTGACAAGGTGTGGAAAGATGGCCTCATTGCAAAACTTAGGAGAAGTGGAATCCAAGGCAACATGATGAAATGGATCCAGTCGTACTTGCATAACAGGAGAACTAGAGTCACTCTTGACGGTCTGCAGAGCAGAAAAGTGTTGCTCCATCAGGGGGTACCTCAAGGAGGAGTAATTTCCCCAACACTCTTCCTTGTTTACATCAATGACCTGGTGAAAGATCTCCCTGCAGGAGTGAAAGCTGCCTTATATGCAAATGACCTAGTACTCTGGTGCGCTGATGAAAATGTCACCACAGCAAATTATAGAATGCAGCGGGCAGCAGACATGCTAGTGTCATGGGCAGAGAAATGGCTTATCACAATAAACACAGACAAAACCTCCACAACACTGTTCTCCCTCGCCCCCAAGGACAAATCAGCTAACATACACCTAGGGACAACCGTGATCAAGGAAGAAAGCTACCCCACCTATCTTGGGGTGACATTTGACCAAAGGCTTACATGGAATAAGCATATTGAAAATACAGAAGGAAAGGCCCGAAGACGACTAGGCATACTCAGAAAATTAGCAGGTACCAACTGGGGAGCAAATGAACGAAATCTAAAGAAGATTTATAATGGAGTAATAAGACCACACTTAGAGTTTAGCTCAGCAGCATGGTCATCAGCTGCTAACTCACATCTGCAGTCTTTGGACAAGGTGCAAAATCAAGCTCTCAGGCTCATTACAGGAGCCATGAAAACTACACCAATAACAGAGATGCAGAAAGTTGCTGGATTACAGACACTGTCCCATAGAAGAGACACAAAAACCATGATCCAGATGGAAAAGTACAACAGTATGCAAATGCACCCAATGAAGGCAAGACTAGATGATCTGGCATTGGGACGTCTAAAGCGTAGCAGCTTCGTGCATAGGGGGAAAAGACTTATAAGACAGCATCAAGAAGACCTATCCATGAAGACAACACCACTGAAGCCCACCCTATACCCTGTACCATGGGAGCAGGCCAGCAGTGCCCTCCAAATTAATACATCAGTCAGTGGTCTCACAAGTGGATGTGAGTATAATGATCTGCAAAAATGAACTGCTACATTGAGTATGATCCAAGAAAGCTATCCCGATCAATCATGGATACATGCCTATACAGATGGATCAGCAACTAATGCTGTTAGGAATGGAGGTGCCGGTATCTTTATCTCATATCCTGACAACCACTATGAGACTAGGCACATTCCCACTGGTAAATTCTGTTCCAACTATACAGCTGAGGTTCAAGCTCTAGAGCAGGCTGCAAATATGATTTATAACACCAACTCTGACTGCCACCAGGTAGTCATCCTCACAGATGCACTGTCTGTCCTGCAAGCTCTCAAGGGTGGTAAACTCACGCATCTGAGAAATGAACTAAACAAGGTAGCTGCCAAAAAGAGAACCATACTTCAGTGGGTACCATCTCATTGTGGTGTACCCGGAAATGAAAAGGCAGATAAACTTGCAAAAAAGGGAGGAGAATGTGAACAAGAAGATAATGAAGTCACATACTTTGAGAAAAAGAGAGCTATCCAGACTATCAGAAGAGAACAGAACCAACCCAAAGACGACTATCACACTCTCGACCGGCAGGGACAGATAACTATTTTTCGACTCAGGACAGGGCATAACAAACTGAATAAACACATGCACAAGCTACGATTGTCTGCTTCACCACTGTGCACATGTGGATTAAACGAACAAACTGCTGAGCATGTTCTACAGGACTGTCCTCTGTATGACCAATTAAGAAAGATATACTGGCCCAATGACTCAACACTAAACTCAAAGCTATATGGAGTTAAAGATGAACTTCAAACAACAGTCGAATTCATCATGAGAACTCGTCTGACGGTGTAATCATCAAAGATGCGATCGCAAGAAGAAGAAGAAGAAGAAGAAGAAGACATATATAACCACACACACAGCGCAGTGTCTGCCAAGTAGCGTATTTTTCTGACATAACGACTTGTGGTTTCGGTTTGAACAACGGGGAGAGGGGACCAAATGGCGTATTTATATAAAAGTAGAAATTGCCAAATACTATGGAAAATATATGGAATTCATTATTACTGGGAATGGGGCCATAAAACCTAATTAGTTTGATAGAATATGATCTCCTGATAAATATTATGTTACAATTTTCAAAATTGCCCCATTAATACTAAAGATATTGACAAAATACTATATAGGTTCGTACAGACAGTCGGACAGACCCTCGTTTTTGCATTCACTATCAGTGACAATTTTTTGCACGCGTTGTTGAAAAGAAGCAGAAGAGGGAGGGTCAAAGTCCAAGTGGGGAACTTTAGGAGGGAGAGGCAAATGTATTAGGCCAAAAAGCAAGTCTATTTTTAACTAACGCCAAGATCGGGACGGACCGACAGACAGAGGTACCCCGAAATTGGGCTGTAATTTTGGCTTTCTTTTCAAATTCAAATCAAAATTGGAGGTCGTCCGATCTCATTGGCCAACACATTTAATATTACTGAAAACTTAGAAGGCTCGTCGCCATTTGCAGAAATACTGTCCCTCAGTCAGGACGATGTACTGAAGTATGAATTTTAACTAAAACTAAAGTAAATACTTAAAACAAATTCAGAGTCAAGCCAGCAGCAAAGCTGAATCTGTGCCATGGTCATCGTTCCTGTGTTTATTCATTGAATTCGTGGTAAGGCAGAAATTATTAATATTTTATTTTAAAATGTGAGTGAGAGATACTGCCAAATGAAAAATATTACGACAGTAAGTACATAGTCGAGGTCCCTAACTGACTTCTGCAGGGCCTAGAGGTTGGTTTATCTTATAACAAATTACCAGAGATGTAGAATACACATGTTTTCTTAGGTGGTCAGGTGGAAACATATCACCCACCTTATTGTATGGAAAAAAGAGATAATGATAATATGGCAGATAAAGTGCAGCCATTAGAGGAGAGGAATGTGAAAAACTGGTACACCTTGTTATGTGGATGAGTTGGGTTGGTCAGATAGATCTGACCCAGGTCTTTTATTTTGCATGTATTATAATTTGTGGAAATAGTAGATTAAACCTGATGTAAACAAGGAAACATAATTTCGTGTTACAGGGTTTTTTGTCTGGCACTAGTCCGGTGCCAGATTTCTGAGTGGTGAATTTGAGAACTGCCATCAATGGTACCTATACCTTGTAGCGGTATGGCAGCTTGTGTACCCTGACAGTCCCCAGAGCTATGCCAGTGGGAGTTTTACTCCTGGTAGGTTCAACCATGCTGGACTGGTCTGCGTGGGTAGGGGTCAGACAAAAGCTGGTACCCTGGTCCTCCAGGTTGGGGGTTTTAGCACAGGGCCGACACCCCTGTCTGTGTAAAAAAAATCGCACACGTTACGGAAACAGCAATAAATGAAAATACTTTGATACGGGACGGACATCCGGAGTCTCAGGCTCGTATGACTGACAGTGGTGAAAGCCGAAAGGAAGCCACTGGCATGAAAACGGAAGCTGAGATGCAAAGAATGAACCACAGTTGGGGCACTGTACGAAGGATGGCCGCCGACCGAGCAAAGTGGAATCAATTTGTTGCTGTCCTACAAGACGCCACCAGGCGTAATGGCCGCTGACTGCTTTGACGGTTGGCGGTTATGGATCAAAGAAGAAAGAAGAATTTGAGAAGACTTTGTATTCCAGTAGTGATAGGTGTACACGCTGTCTACCCTATTACTTTTGGACAAGTACAACAGTGGCCGTTGGCCGGAGTGACAACTAACAGCTACTACGTGTGCTAGATAAGTATATAATCTGGCACATGATCGTTCATCAACGAAAATTAGTATTTCCCTAACTGAAATAAATAAAACTATTTCCACCCAAGAAATTAAAATTAAAAGTTGTGAAATAAAGACATGGGAGTGATTACAGAATCCCGACCCGCCATCCAGTGCTAGTTTAACAGTAGTATTAGAAATATTTTAACACCATTATTAGATTTTAAAATATGTGTTTGGACAGATTGTCCCTTTTGTGAAATTGCCTTGCATATATGTATATAAATTGATTTCATTTGAGTTGAAAGTCCTAACCAGAAGAATACTAGGTTCAGAACAAAATAAAATTGTAAAAAATAGTTTAATACCAAAATTTCAAACACGGTGTTAGTTCATTTGATCATAGACATTAATATTTGTTTATGTGTGTGTGTTTTAGTATTAAATTACCATCACACCACATGTTCATAACCCTAGACACTAGACGTAGTCATCATACATACTAGTCAAGAATAAGTCTGAATGAGATCATAAGGTGGTAGCAGAAAGGCTCCCTGAGAATTCACCCTAATAATTGTTATACTCAGGGGCCTTCACAGCTGACTTCATTCAGTACAATATAAATACATAACAACAACAGTTCATAACATCTAAATCCACCACAGTCACTCACGGGGAGTTTTTTTAAATATATATAATTAAATACCGGAGTGGTTAAAATAGTCTTACCTGTAAAATTAACGCGCGTCGGAATATGATGTGTATTTTGTTGATTACATGTTTTCTATTTTTTACATATAGGCTGGACAATACCTTTGCGTCCTAGCATTTCATTGCGTCCTACTGACTTTGGTTCTTACACCATCCAGTGATTATTGAACAAATAAAAATCTTCGTGTTGTGACTCACATGCGGTCCACCTATTCATTCATGAGAGTAGTCAAACCAAGAATTTTAATCATAATCGATTCTTTTAAGTATAACTGGAAGAAGAACATTGCCAGAAGTGATTCTATAATTTTTACTGTTCTGCTGTGGCAGAATTTATATCGTTATTTTACAACTGACAGTAAACGTTTTTTACTACTGGACAAACCCCCGAAAGGAAAAACTCTTGCATTGTAAGAACAGCATCAGACCTTCACATTCCCAGCCACTATATATTAACATTTGTTTGTGTTAAATATTGTTTGACTATATTATGCAGTTCTCTAGGTTAGTCTATTCTCAACACCTCTTCTATATTTATAGGTAAGTTGGATGCTTGCAAATAATCAAATATTGGTATTCTCATTTGTTCATACCTCTTACATTTTAACAAGAAATGTTCTATATTATTGTCTTGAAGACATCCTGCACAGTAAGGTTCTTCTATTCTGAAAAAGCCTTTTCCCAGCTGTAGTCTGAGAAGTTTCTTATTACTGGGAATTTTCAATTCCCTAGATAGGCCTATCTGACATTTTCTTGTTGGAGCCTTGAACATCTTATATGCATGTCTTCCTTTCAGATTTTTATCCCACTCTGCTTTCCATTCATCTGTTATTAAATCTTTAATTAAGCTCTTAATCTCTGATTTACTCATCCCTACATTTATTAGAGTTTTATCAGATCTACAAAATGGATGTATTTTCCGTTATACTATACTCTTTTGCCATTTTCCATATTGGAATATATATTCCTATCCTCAATTTGCCATCCTCTCCCTTGGATCCATCTGTGCATACAGTAATGCTGTCCTTTGATATTTGTTGTATTTATTTTTGACTATGTTTTTAATATTATTTGCTTTCTTAAGTATTTCTGCTAGGTGGTAGTCCGTGTCTGGTTTCTTGATCTCCCAGGGTGGAACCACCGGCTTGTATTCACAACTGTTATTAATTGATGTAATTAAAGTACCGAGGAGGACTATTTCCTCCATACACTTCCATCCTGTAGGGTATCTACTGGTATTCATTGGGTTCACATGAGTTTTTAATTGATATTTGGTGAAAGCTGTATATGATGGGTGAGACTTATCCACCACAACTTTGTTCATGTAATTTAGTCTTAACTCCTTTCTCTGTAATTCTAAGGCTAGAATTCCTAAAGCTACCTCTAGAGCTCCGATTGATGTTGATCTGATTGCACCTGCTATTGGACATAAAGCTTGATGCTGGATTGTGTCTAATTTAATTTTGTTACTGTGTGCAGCAGAGTCATATATTATACTTCCATATTAAAATTTTTCTTTAATAACAGATTTATAAAAAATGAGCATTTCTTAGTGCTTTCACCCCATCCCTTACCTTTCAAATATCTTAAAAAGTTAGTCAATCCTTTGCAAGACTCCACTAGTTTATCTATGTGTTTATTCCAGTTTAGCTGTTGGTCCAGTGTCATTCCTGGTGGATTGACATAGATCTAGGTTTTTTGGTCCTGTCTATGTATCATTTTCCTTTATTAGTTGAAGAACGCCACATAGATTTCGCCCAAAATAGCCTTAAAATCGCCAAAAATTCGCCTAAAATAGCCCAAGGAGCCGATATCTACGTTTGTTTTTTCCTTCAAAGTTCAGAGTGGCAACGCTGGTCATGTGATTTATGCTGCCACGCTTTCGTGCAGGAAGCTAACAAAAACAATGACTACACAATACGCTGCAATTAATCGAGTCTGTGGAAATTTATTAATCCCAGGATACGTGTTCAATGGCTTGCTTCTTTCCAGGTATGGTTCTGTTCTGCGTGCCTTTTTATTATACATAAGCTCATAATGGTTAAAATAAAATACATTATCGCTCACGTCGTTGAGGTTAGCATTAGGATTCCACCCTTACCCGTATCACTCATCATCATCATCAGCTGCCATCTCCACAACGAAGGTTGGCTGTAATGGATCTCCAACGTCTTCTGTCTCTTGTCTTGATGGTGCACTCTGAAAGACTCTTTCCTGTCCATCTCTTGATGTTATCTTCCCACTTATAGCGCTGTCTTCCCCATGCACGTTTGCCTTCACCTCTCCCTTCTATTATGGTCTTCTGCAGGGTGTTATGCCTTTTTATGTGGCCAAAGTATTTTAGCTGCCGAACTTTGATCTCCCTCATTAGTTCTCTTTTCATACCTAGATTTTCTAGGACCTCCTTATTTGTTTTCTTCTCTTTCCACGAGATACGCCCCATTCTTCTATATATCCACATTTCAAGAGCCTCAATTCTTTCTTCCAAATGCTTATTCATCGTCCATGTTTCTGCACCATACAGAAATGCAGAATATAGCCTATATAACACTTTATGATTCTCAGTTTTAATTTGTGAGATAACTGTTTAGATGTCAGTATATGTTTCATGTTGTTGAATGTAGCTTTGGCCATTCCTATTGTCTTCTTGATTTCTGTTTCACATCTGCGATCTTCTGTTATTATATGACCAAGATATACGTAGCTCTTGACTTGTTCCAGGATTTTCCCCATTTACGCTTATCTTTAAAGTGGGTTTATCGTCTGTTTTGCTAATTATCATAGTTTTTGTTTTCTCAATATTAATGTCGAGTCCATATTCTTGACTTATACTGTTCACTTGCTTCACTAGTTCTTGTAACTCCTGTTCGCTTTCAGCTAACAACACGGTATCATCTGCATAATACTAATAACAGTTACGTTTATTGGACCTTTTTCATACCTAGTTATTTTTTCTGGTGTATTGATAAAATAGACCTCACAACCCGTTCCTTTTTATGTTGTTTTCTTCTGGCAGTTTCCAATAGATACTTATATCTTAAATAGATTATGTCGAGGGGGGATTATTATCCAACATTTCAAGAGCCCATGTCAATTCTTTCTTCTTAGGGTGTTAAAATGCTTATTCCACTGTTCGTCCATGTTTCTGCACCATACTGAAGGATATCAGAATATAAGGCCTGATTGTTCTATATAACACTTTATGATTCTCAGTTTTAATTTGTGAGATAACTGTTTAGATGTCAGTATATGTTTCATGTTGTTGAATGTAGCTTTGGCCATTCCTATTGTCTTCTTGATTTCTGTTTCACATCTGCCATCTTCTGTTATTATATGACCAAGATATACGTAGCTCTTGACTTGTTCCAGGATTTTCTCATTTATGCTTATCTTTAAAGTGGGTTTATCGTCTGTTTTGCTAATTATCATAGTTTTTGTTTTCTCAATATTAATGTCGAGTCATATTCATGACTTATACTGTTCACTTGCTTCACTAGTTCTTGTAACTCCTGTTCGCTTTCAGCTAACAACACGGTATCATCTGCATATCTAAGGTTGTTTATTGACCTTCCACTGATGTTCAGTCCTGGTATTTCCTATATCTGTTTGAAAATTTTTTCGGTGTATAGATTAAATAGGCGGGGGGACAGCACACAACCTTGTCTGACACTCTTTTTATGTTTATGTATGGTGAATAATTCCTTCCAGATCTTACCATGGCAGTTTGCTCCCAATAAAGGTTACTGAGTATTCTTATATCTTTTCCATCAATACCTATGTCTTCGAGGCATTCAATTATTTTCTCATGATGGACTCTGTCAAAAGCCTTCTTATAGTCAATGAAGCACATGTACATATATTTTTGGACCTCTGTATATTTTTCTACTAATATTCTTAGGCAAAATATTGCCTCTCTTGTTCCACTGTTCCGTCTAAAACCAAACTGTTCTTCTTGGATTTCGCTGTCTACCTTACTTTTTATTCTTTCCTGTATGATTTTGAGCAGTATCTTAATTGCGTGACTCATCAGGCTGATTGTTCTGAAGTCTGAACATTCTGATGCATTAGGTTTTTTTCCTCCGCAATGTCTGAATAAAAAATGGCTCTATGTCTTGCTTATGATACTACATTGGTAATTAACATCCTCAATTTGCATTGTATATGTTTCAAGCTTGCACCACAATTATGGAAATAAATAGTCTGACTATCTGTGGACTGTATCTTATGCCAAAGGCTCTTATTTAGCAGGGCTTCAACGCATGTTCTATATCAAGCTTATTTCAATTTTTATGTTATATCAGCATGGTCTGGCCAATGCCTTACGCGGATGATTTTCCTTTTTATATCATATATAACATAGCATTTCTTATATTCTGATCTGAGAATGTTTGGCCTCAGTTTCATTAATGTGGCCCATCTGGTGGGTTTTAAAAAAAATCTTACCAACCTGATTTGGTTTTTTTTGTCTGCTTCAGAACAGCACCATCTTTTATTGTCCTAGACTATTTGAATAGTTTTACATATTCTTTTACGTATTCTGCCCATATGCAATTTCTGTTTCGATATGTCTGTTTCTCATTTTCAAGTAAACCCATTACATCCATTTTTTTCAGTTTAAAAACCTAACTCTGGAAGGGTCTTCTGATACAGCTTCCATCCTTGTGCAAACCGCGACCTATTTAGTGTTGCAATTTCTTTATGCCTTCCTCGTGCTCTCTATCCTTTAGTCCATCTGTTTCGTTCGTTTTGTGCTTTGCCTCTAATTAATCTTCTATTTTCTTGCATTTTCTCAATTTTTTCTCTTATCCACCCCGTTTTAATTTTGCTTGTCTACACATAGTACGTATTTCGTCATTGTCTATTTACCATTGCTATATTCTGGAGTGTTTTTTGCTTTCTTTTTACTTTTTGCTAATTTACTCAAGATGTCATCTGTCATCCAAATTTGATTTTTCTTAGGCTCCTTTTTAGGTAAATTTGCATTTGCTGATTGTATGCTTGTTTTTAAGCATTCCCATTTTGTGGTTACTTTTTCTTCTGGGTTTTCTCTTCGATACTTCTCCATGCTTTCTGTCAGTAACTGTTGATATTTATTTTTGACGTCGATTAGATATTTTTGTTTTATATCTGGTTGTTTCAGTGCTGATATTTCTATCTGGGGTTCCTCCTGTCTTCTGTTTCCTGTTCTTTTCAGCTTTATATTTACTTTGATGACGACCGGATTGTGATCTGAATTTATGTCGGCGCCAGGATGTGTCTTTGCACTTGTGACTCTGTTCTTAAATCTATGTTTTATCATGATACAGTCAATTTGATTTCTTGTTATATCTCCTGGGCTTTTCCATGTGTATAATTTCTTTGGGTGGTGTTCAAAAAAGGTGTTACATATGACCAGCTGGTTTTCTTCACAGAACTGGATAAATCTGTCTCCTCTGTCATTTCTTGTCCCTCATCCATACTGTCCTACTATTTTCTTGTATTTTCCTTTTCCTACTTTTGCATTCATATCACCCATTACTATCAACACATCTGTAGATTTTACTGGTTTAAGTTTGTGTTGTAGCTCTTCATAGTATTCTTCTATTTCTTCCTCGCTGTGATCTTTAGTTGGTGCATAAGTTTGTAAGATTGATATGTCGAATGGTTTTGCTCTCATCTTCAGTAACATCATTCTGTCATTGTGTGTCCAGTATCCACATACGTATTTTTCTAACTCCTTCTTTATCAACATTCCTACCCCTCTTTCATGTTTTTCTCCTCCTGAGTGTATAAGCGTGTATTGGTCTCTTTTGATGTAGCCTGTATCCAATAGTCTTGCCTCTGCAACTCCCAGTATATCGAGTTTCATGTCTGTTGCCTCTAATATTAGATTGTCTAGCTTTCCTTCTCCGTTTAGAGTTCTAACGTTCCATGTTCCTATTTTTATGCTCCTCCTACTAGTTTTTAGGTGGTCTTTCTCAGAATGCTCCCTTTCAACAGAATTTGAAGAACACTCGTCATTGTGTACTTCCTTACTCATTAGAGGAGTTGCCTCTTCCCTGTTAATTTGTACATTAGATTCTTCCCCAGGGGACAGAGAGTTCTCTACATATCGTTTCTTATCTTGTGGTTGTGATCTCATTACATTCTGTAGGATGTACGTGGTAAGGCCCCAATCTCTTCCACGGTGGCTAGCCGTTGTCTTTTTCTATGTCCGACACGCCTCTAGTGCGCCACACACTTTGCCGTTCCACTTTGCGAGCCGTTGATCTTCTTAGATTCCTCCGCCTCACTCACCATCTCAGTCTTTGTGTACTAGGGATGGACATTTTCTTGAGTGAGATTACTCCTACTCCACTCATGTAGTTTAGCCAGTCAGCAAGACTGTTGCCCGGGATGTGGCCACTGCCGTACACAAGCTGTATTCGTGGAGCCATACATGAGCTAGATAAAGAGAGGAGAACCAAATAGGATCCTGACTATCCTAAAAAGGACATGGCTGTCTCTCACCGTGAGGTACTATCCTTCTCTCTTTATCCTACATCCGTATCACTAACTGCGTCTGAATTGTTATTAAGGCCGAATCAAGCACACGGTCCACTGATCTTCATTTTAACCAAAAACAAAAACTCTGTAGACCTACTTATTTAATGAGTTTTGTAAGGTTTTCTCTTCTGTTGTCCTAGCTATGTTATGGATTTTTTTTTTTTTCAATTATGATGAAAAATATCCCGTTCATCCTCTGATGGGTTATAATTATGATATATTAGGGATAGAAAAATGTTGTTGAGGGTTGAGATTTGTCTCTTGAATGGCAAATATTAATATATAATGATTAGTCATGCCTAATAATGCTAGCACAATTTTTTTTTTGGGTGCTTCTTCAATTCCACTGTATGATTTTAATGTTCTGTGCTTCCATTGTTCAATTTGTAGACTTAATTTAATACAATGTACTTGTCTCTTATTTATTATATATATTTTGTTGTTGTTGATAGTAGAATCTTCCAGTTTTTCCATTATATTGCTTGTGGGTTTGTAGTTCAGTATGAATTCTCTGTAGGAATGTTTTCACTATGTTGGTTATGGAATCAGTAAAATGTTGGCAATCTTGAATGGAGTTTTCCATAATTTTCTTCCCCTTGCCTGCTTGTGTCTGTTTTTCACCCTCTTGTTTTTTTTCTACTGCTTATAATTTGTTTGTCTGTCTCAGTCCTCTTTAGTAAATCTTCATTTTCCTCTTTCAGTTCTGCTAATCTAGCAGCATCCATAGCAACTTGTTGAATGTTTTTCAGTGTGGCTGTCCACTCTGTACAGGATCTGTTTTGTTGAAAACCTGCTTGTTCATCTCTCAGTTTTCTGTCTGTGGACTCTTTTAATCTCTCAAGGATTCAAGGGGATTCAGTTTAATATTTTTTGTGGCACAGTTGGTAACATTACTCCTCTGTAATTTGAGCACTCTGGTAAATCTCCCTTCTTAAGCACTTTAACCAGGTATTCCACCTTCCATTCTGCTTGTATTATTTTTTATCTCTCCCAGACGTTATCAAGTAATCCAATACCATAATTCCCGCCATAAGTACGTCGGTCGGTCACATCATGCACACCGTCATTTGCGCACTTTTCTATTTTCGAGAGAGTACATTAACTTTCAACCACAGCTAAGAGGTGCAACTGTGGTTGAAAGTTAGACAATAATTGTATTGTTTCTCTTACATGTACTCTCCGAAAATAGAAAAGTGTGCAAATGACGGTGTGCATGAACAGTTTGATTATGGAAAGTCAAGATTTTAAAAGATGCACGAACAATTACGAGACATGTTGTCATAAAAGAAATGTTAGTTATTTAGTCAATTTTTGGTCCATTAGATCATTATCACTGCTCCACATGTCATTTAGGAAGGTTACTCCATGTCTTCATATTTAATACATCCATATAATTTTCACTACAAATATCTAATGACGGTCGCCTGCAATGAAATGACCACAGTAGTAATAGCACCGTCTGTAATACATGTAACAGAAACAACACACTATAATTAAAAACCTGTCAATTTTGACGGTTTATTGCTAGTTTTAATAATATAGATGCAGAGGAGTCAATATCTGCGTTAGTGGCCTTTCAGCCTCATCTGTTTTTTCCATTGTTTAGAAGCTTTATGACTTACTTTATTTCCTCCTTATTTGGTCTGTCCCAGAATGACCTGAGACTTGACATTTGCCTGTGCCATCCTGTAATTTTTATTCTGTGCCTTTCACTTTCATTGTCTCGACCTCTGATTGTATTTGGTGTTTTCGAGTCATTGTTTATACTTTCTTCCTGTAATTCACGTCATGTCTGTTTACCTGGTCATCCCTGCTGAGAAATTAGACACAGGTGAGGCAATATTGCTTGTGCACCAGATATGAAGCCGCTGGAATACCCTGTAAACAACACGGAGATAGCCCAGCGAGTTTGCTTATCACTGATATGGCTGTTGTGACCTCCTAATTTCTTTCTTGGAGAGAACACAACCCAGATGGTCACACGAGGATTGGTGTTTGCACACATACGGGGTGGTAAATTATCCATGTGGTGAT
Source organism: Oreohelix idahoensis (assembly GCA_024509875.1). NCBI lineage: Eukaryota > Metazoa > Mollusca > Gastropoda > Stylommatophora > Oreohelicidae > Oreohelix > Oreohelix idahoensis. The sequence goes on along the minus strand of JAMPIV010007122.1, from coordinate 388,490 downwards.
ATATTGCAGACACGCACCTGAAAAGACAGAAATGTTGTAATAGCTTCCTGGAAGATATGATAGTAATAAATTTAGGAAAGTTGTGAGTTGTAAACGAAAGGGAGGCATCAAAGAAGAGTTGGCCACTCGAAAAGCAGCAGCTGGGAGACTTTTTCAGGCCATAAATCGAGGATTCCTCAGCAAGAGAGAGGTTGGTAAGAAAACGAAGATGGCTGTATACCGCTCCACCTATGTCCCAGTCTTGACATATGGATGCGTGTCATGGGCAATGACTACAACCCATAAAAGCCAGATTCAAACCTCAGAAATGAGGTATCTGAGGAAGGTGGTTGAAGTAACAAGAAGAGACATGGTACGCAATCAGACGATACGTCAAGGCCTTAAATCCTACCCCCTGCAGACCCAAGTAGAACAGTCCCAATTAAGATGGTTTGGCCATGTCTGCAGAATGGGAGAAGATCGGAAACCATGACAAGCATGGGAAACAAAGAGCCAAGGATCCAGACCCCCGAGGACGACCCAGAGTCCACTGGGAGGACAACATTAGACAATCTTTGAAGGACCGAGGACTAGAATGGAACCAGGCCAGGAGGAAGACAGCCGATAGGATAGTCTGGCGCTCTCTCTTCCAAACCTCTACACCTCACGGTAGAAGGGGAACGACTAAGTAAGTAAGTAAGTGAGTTGTAAACATGATCAGTACTAGACAGAAACCACACTACCTTATTTGGAAAGTGACTTTTTAAATTCACACAGAATTTTCCTATGAGGAAATTGATGAGGAGAACCCTATCATAATACGCATTTGAATACTACTGGCTTGGCAATTTTAGATGTTATATACAACCTTTCTGATTGTCAGTTAGTAACAACATGTGGTGTGGGCCGAAAGTTACAACATAATCTGCCACTTTCGCCAGTCTTGAGCACTGTGATATTCAACTCATCAAAAAGACAGCCAGACAAGCCAGAGTAATGAATAGGATCAGGATTTCACATTAATGGACCGGACAATGTGTTTGAGCATCTTGTGGACTTGTATCCCAGGAAAACTTTAATTTCATTAATACGGAAAGCCTGGAACCCTAGAAACCTGAACACTAAGCCAAAGTGGGAATCTATTTGCAAAGTAATACCCCAGACCACACGTAAGAGGCATCTTGAACAAGTTGCCTTAATTATTTCTCTGAGCCAGATGTCAGACTGTATTCTCAAAGAAATTTGGGGTAAGTTATACATTTTATAATTCTATATTTTGCATTTATTAACATGTGAAAATTGCTAATGGATGTCCAAGTCATACGAGGCTGGCAACTTCAGCATATAGAATGATGATTTCATGAACCACCACTACAAGAGCTGGAGACTGCTTTATGCGAGTTTCTCATAGAGAACCGATATCAGAGGTAGTCCCAAGTTCCATATGGAGCAGAGAGTGGATGATGACAAATGATGTACATACTTATTACATTATTAACATTTTCAACCAGTGTAGATGTAAATGTAAACATATTTACTCTAAAAGTACTGAAAGTTTTCAACGTTTTCAACCAATGTAAAGATAAATATAAATCTATTCAACCTTAATGTAATGTATGTTTTTCCACTCAATGGGATTAAGATTAATTCTCATCAAGGGTAAAGTTCTGAGATAGATGGGATGGTGGAATAGGAAGAGGGGGATACATAAGTATGTGCTGGGAAACTCAATACTCAGATGGTATTTGTTTCTCTTATTTTGTAATACTAGTCGGTGGTACCAACAGAGGGTACTATCTCTGGAACAAGTGAGGGTATAAGTGGCCTGACGTCAGCGCTAGACACCATCATCAGATGGGTCTTAGAGACACGGGACCAGCTTGGTAGTTACTCCCTGACACTTCTTGGGACGTACTACAACTTTCAAACTTGACCAGTAATGAGTGTGATCCAGTCATCGATCTACAAAGAACCAAACATCAGCTGGAGCAGAGCTGACAAACTCATTGGCAGCTAAGTAGAAACATAAAAGCTGCCAAGTGAACTATTCAATTTTTAACACCATAACATCACCCAATGATGATAACTTTTTCTGTAAGGAATTATTCATTTTTATAACTGTTAAAACATAATTGATTATTAAATTTGTTACTTGTATAAAGACAAATCTAAAGTTGATTTAATCATTTTGAATGTACTACATCCGTATGTCTCAGACAATTTCTTAAATACACTTAAACAGAGTTATACAATAATAATAATAGGAATTTCGCTGAATTAACTCAGCTGGGGGGCTTGAACGAGCTAACGAATTATAAGAAAACCCTATCCTTCACAAAAGTTGACAGCAGATATTAGAGTTAACATTTGTTCAGCCTCATGCAGCATTGTTCTCGCTTTTCTGAACATCTTGTGAAGACTCCCTTGAGGTAGAAGCATCATTAATCTTCTACCTACAACTCTGCCAAGAGTTATCTTGTGTGAAGGTAGACATCTTTGAAGACCCACATTAGTTACTCTTGGACCACTACTGCTGAGCTAAGGGGAGGTAACCTGTGACATCTTTTTCCCAGTATTTCTTCGCATGTCTCATTCCATTTTTTTTTTTTTCTGTTGCTAGTGGCCTTCTGTATTTGCTGCTTCTTCCAGCTGTTACAGCACGTTGTATTTGTTGGATATTGTGACTGTAAATTTGCTTCTTGATTTCTGAGATATTCCACATCAAACTGTTTTCTGTAGCAACATATTATTGTACACCAACGGGCTGATCACCCGTTTGCCAGTCACTTTGATTACGGAAACAACGACAAATGGATTGATTTGTCATTGCCCTAAAGACGCCATTAGGCGTGATGGGAACAACGGCAAAGAAAATCTATTCGCTGTTGCCCTTAAGACGCCACTAGGCGTAATGGCCACTGACTGCTTTGCCGGTCGTTGGCTAAGGACGGAAGAAGAAGAAGATATTATTGTACAGGTAGTTCTCTGTTTATGCAGGTTTACTTTACGCAAATTCAAACATACGTGCACCAAATTTTACACATTTTTGTTCAGTTTACACGCCAAATTCAAAGTTACACAACCCGATATTTAGACATTTTAACAGTATTTTATGTGTGCTCCAATGAGCGCAAGATGATGACATCATCCATATGATTTGATTCAGTGTTTTCATCATCATCAGGGGCCATCTCCACAACGAAGGTCGGCTGCAATGGATCTCCAACGTCTTCTGTCTCTTGTCTTGATGGTGCACTCTGATAGACTCTTTCCTGTCCATCTATTGATGTTATCTTCCCACTTACAGTGCTGTCTTCGTCTTGCACATTTGCATTCAACTCTGCCTTCTGTTATGGTCTTCTGTAAGGTGTTATGTCTTTTTACATGGCCAAAATATTTTAGCTAATTGTGATCTCCTTCATTAATTCTCTTTTCATTCCTAGGTTTTCTAGGACCACTTTATTTGTTTTCTTCTTTTTCCATGAGACATGTCCCATTCTAGTCTGGCTGTACAGACCTCCAACTAAGTGCTCTGTGCTTCGTCACTGTGCTAGTATACGAGTATTTCACATAGATTGAACTATTGGATTCTAAATAGTGTAATTTTAATTGTCACTTAAATTGTATTAGTGAAATCAACAAAGCGCTATGAAAGTGGTCAGTCAACTGCCATAATGAGTGCACTGCATTTAAGTGAAAGAACTTTATGCACCAACAGAGACAACAAGGAAATAATCAAGCATATAGTATTACATCAGACACACCATTATGTGCTTCTCCTTCCACCAACTGCGCAATAACTTAATGGAAAGAAAGGAAAAGTTGTTGTTGAATAAATTGTTGATTTTAATTTATGTACATGTACTTAATATGAATGGTATGTTTTAATTATACTCTTTATTATTACATGTATTTATTTTTATTATTATCTATGGCACTGGTGGAACGCCTTCCCCTTACTTCATGTGTATTTGAATGAGAAAATGCTGTTCCATTTACATGATTTCAGTTTACGCGAATGTCTCAGGAACACATATATCACATAAGCAAAGAACTACCTGTTTATCTTTTGAGTTTCATCTTTATTTTGGCTAATGATGGCCATTTGCAACTCTACTTACTTTTATGCCATGAAGTGGTGATCTAAACTTCTTCTTTATGCAAAAATGATCAGTCTGATTTTCTGGGGTGACATTCATGTTGCTTTATGTACTTTTTTGTATGTGTAGACATGCTTCCTTCTATAACCAGTTGATCTGAAACACAGAGGTTTGTGAATAGTTCTCCATTTTCGTTCATTTTTTTCTAGCCGTTGTTTTCCCGTGATTTCTTCGTTGCCACTCTTGTCTCTTCCTATCTCTGCAAGTATTATGTATTTCTCTATGTATATTAGACATTAGCATTGTTATTATATCTTCACCAACCATTATATATTAATGTTTGTTCTTGTTAAATACTGTTTTATTATATTGTGTAGCACCTGAGGTCTGTCTGTTTTCAACATCTGTTCTATATTATGATCACTGTTCAACTCCCCATTGTGTAAATGTAATATAAGAAAAAGTCATGAGAACAAGGAGTGGAATTATAAGTGAAGCTAGCTTTCACCAATGAGTTTAAATATTTTGTATTTCTCTTCTTCCAGATGACCACTTCACAATGTTAGGGGGACATGCTAGTACATCAGCCTATGATGATGAAGAAGTGCAGAAACAAGAGGTTTCAAAGTTGTCGAAAGATGATGAAATTGAAACACTGTCAGATGCAAAGGTATCATTTGTAATTTTGCAAGGCTTTACATATAAGAAAAGAAAACGAATTAAAAATGTTTAGAGGACGTCATAGATAAGAGCGTATAACCACTACTGTTCTTGTTGGGACATTGGGTGGCAGTTTGCAGTAGTTTGGGAAGTTGTCATAATTCACCAAATTATACCCACAGTGACAAAGATATTTCTTTTGAGTATCCAAGAGTGAAAAATATAACACAGATAGTTTCAGTCTGTGACCGATCCAGTGTTGGACACTCATCATATTCTCCAGTAAGTAAAATACAACAAAAATATTGACTTTTCCCAGAGCAAATAATAAAAGAAAAATCATTTATTCTCTTTGAAGTCATCAGGTATACCACTGATAAAGATAGGATGCATATTTGCTTATTCAGGTTAGTTTTTATTTTAAATAACACTAGTCAACAACCAAAATGTACCAGAAATGAAAATAGCTGATCTTAACTAATTTTGGTATGCTGAAAACGAAAATGACATTAAAAAATGTTGATTGGCTCTAGTTTTCAAGATATATGCTACTAGTTTATTTAATTACGGTCAATTTATATATATGACGCAACTGTTGTGGGCGATTGCATAATTTTTTCTAATGACCAATAAAAATGTAACTAGAAGTTGATGATGCAATCCTACCTATGATTAGATCACCTTTGTGTATAAATATCTTATCTCTGATAAAATATTGCCATTAGTTAGTCCATTTGTCCTTATCAAAAGTATCGTAGTTAGAAATGCCTAGGACATGTGTGAACAGTGCTAATAATTTCTGTTATATATGTGGTGAGGTGACATTTCTATCACAAAAACGAAATGTAACTAAAGTGATTAAGAAGGCGTACAGTTTGTATTTTGGCTGCAGAATAGGAGATCAAGATAAGAGCTGGGCGCCACACATATGCTGCAATACATGTGCAGCACATCTTAAACTGTGGTTGACTGGCAAAAGGCAAGCTATGCCTTTTGCAGGCTCAATGATTTGGAGAGAGCCCACTGATCATCTCAACAACTGTTACTTTTGCATGGTCCCTCCAATTGGGAAAGGCATATCAAAGAAGAAAAAATGGACTCTGGAATATCCAAACATCCCCTCTGCAATACGTCCGGTACCACATGGCGATGACCTACCAGTTCCCAAAGTGCCAGAATCATTTTCAGCTGCTTCCACTGATGAAGAAGAGGACATTGGTGGTCCTGAACCATCAACCTCAAGCGACCCAGATTTTGAGCAAACTACATCCACTAAACCACACTTAATAACCCAAGGGGAACTGAATGATCTTGTAAGAGATCTGAATTTACCGAAGAACAAGGCAGAGCTTTTGGGTTCCAGATTGCAACAGTGGAATCTCCTGGCAGAAGATGTTACAATTTCTGTGTATAGGAACCGCCAGAAGCCGCTTATTACATTCTTTTTCAAAGAGGGTGACCTTTCTGCGTGCCACAACATTTCTGGTTTAATGGCAGCCATCAAAATCAATTACATACCGGAAGAGTGGAGGCTTTTCATTGATTCATCCAAGACGAGTCTTAAAGCTGTTTTGTTGAATAATGGTAATGTGTTACCGTCAATTCCAGTTGGTCACGCAGTTCATATGAAAGAAACTTATGAAAACATTAAGCAGCTTTTGAAGTGTATAAACTACGATCATCATCATTGGTCACTTTGCGGTGACTTAAAAGTGGTCGCTCTTTTGCTTGGACTACAGGGTGGATACACCAAGTACTGTTGCTTTCTCTGTGAGTGGGATAGCCATGCACGAAGTGACCATTACATCAGAAGACATTGGCCAATCAGGCAGTCATTGCAGCCTGGCAGTAAGAACGTTGAGAACCCAGCACTTGTCGACACCAGCAAGATTTTGTTGCCACCCTTGCACATTAAGCTGGGTCTCATGAAAAACTTTGTCAAGGCAATGGAGAAAACAGATGAGGCTTTCAAATACCTCATCAGAAAATTTCCAAGACTGAGTGAAGCTAAAATAAGAGAGGGGGTATTTGTTGGTCCGCAAATTCGAAAACTTCTTCATGATGACGAGTTTCTTTGCGTGTTGCATGGCAAGGAAAAAGCAGCATGGCTAGCATTTAAGTCAGTGGTGGACAATTTTCTTGGAAACAACAGATCTGATAATTACAATGAAATTGTAGAAAATCTCCTTCTGAAGTATAAGATTCTTGGCTGCAACATGTCTTTAAAAATTCATTTTCTGGATTCTCATCTGGATTTCTTTATGTCAAACTGTGGAGCAGTCAGTGATGAGCATGGTGAACGATTTCACCAGGACATTGCTGCTATGGAGACAAGGTATCAAGGCAATTGGAGCCCTTCAATGCTTGCTAATTACTGTTGGACTGTGACAAGAGACACCTCATCGATTGACTACAAGAAGCAAGCAAAGAGAGCTCGAACAGCGACTGAATAATTACGGAATGGGTTCAAATGTGCCTTTTTAAAACATGATATGTGAACTTTAAATAATGTTTTTATTTTTTCTATCATTTTATGTTGAAATATCAATTAATTGAGTATGTAACCACAATTTTTATAATGCTAAAGTAGAAAGACTAGCTGTTTACCCCAGAGAATTAAACAAGCATACATTATTTGTATTACTGTAATGTAAATTCATCATTTAAAAAAAAACCAGAGCCAATTGGTGAATTTCATTATGATTTTGAAATCAGCATGTCAAAATCAATAAGAAATGGTATATCTAATTTCTGGTACAAATAACTTTTGAAAATTTGTTGACTAGTGTAATCTGAGAACTGACAGAAAATGGTATGTTAAAAGGTCCTAGAAGCCTGAACTAGACACGGACAGATGGTCAATACAAATGAATGAAGTAAGTGAGTAAAACTGACTTTACAAACAATAAAAGGGGACATTTTTAATTGACAGAGATAGCGTACATCTACTTTATAACAGCAATGAACAAAGACTCATCTTGAAAATGTTTGTACTTTTTTATAATAAAAATGGAGCTTAACTGCTGTCTTCATGTTGCCACCAAAATATGAGCAGTCTTTGCATGCAAAAACTTAGTGGGAGTAATAACTAAGCTTGTGTCTTGCAATTGTCTTTCAACCTCTGTTGGTTTGTCAAGACACTTTCACAACACAATGAATAATCAGGGTGAACAAAACCAGGTTGCAGAATTAATAAACTTCATCTTAGTGAAAGCAGTGGCAAACTACTGAATGAAAAAAATTGCCTAGAAAAATCACAAACAGCCAATAAAAGCTGGGGTTGATTGCCACGTCCTGTAAAGGATAAGCAACTTTTTTTTAGTGGTCATGGTGTGAACCTACTGCCATTTATATAATAATCATGTGCCGCAGCTGTCTGTGCTGGACTTTGGTTGCTATTGCCCCATTATCACTCTTGTGGTCCCGTGTGCAGGTTGCACATGTTAAAAATCCCATGGCAGTTGGAAATCATAAAGAGAAGGCCACTGCCCTGGCAAAATTTTAAAATTAGAAACCTACCCACCATAAAAATATTTATAGAATGTGTGATTCCTATATACACACATTTGGGATTCTCACCGGTGCTACAGAGTTTGTGCACTGTGCCAAGACCCTCCTAGTGTGATCTAAGGGAGGAGATCAGAGCACTGATGGAGTTGTCCATGTGCAAATGAAGATAGTCCTCAAAACCAAACCACTCTAGTGGACCCTGCTTCTGTTGCAGCTGTGACGTACCCAGTCATTTTGTTGGTGGTTCCCAGGATAGGTACTAATCTTCCTTAATGAACTATCACAGTCTCCCTTGAAACAATAAATTATTTTGTCTGATGTTTTTTATTTTAAATAATCAGATTTGTAGTACTGAACTAATTAACACACAGGTTGATATACAATCGATGTTGAAATATGCCAACTGTCGATAACATTTTAGAAGAGAGAGATGTGGTATTAGGTGTTTGTTAATGTTATTTCCCCATGAACACATCATCATTGCTCAATCAGTCAATACCCTTTGGCTCCCCAAGGAGCATAGGCTTTCAACAAACACAAGCCAAGTTCTCCTGTCATGTTCCTTCAGCTCAAGTTCTTCCCACGTCTTCATCATTTTCACTTCTGTCTCCAGTTGTCTTCTCCATGTGTTTCTTGGCCTATTTCTGTTTCTCTTACTTTGGGGATTCCAGAATAAGGACTGTCTTGTAACGTTATCAGCCCAAGCCTCACTAGGGTAGTATTAATTGTGTTCATTTCTTGTATCAGCTAAAAGAAAGAGTAATGAGAATATCTTGAAAGAAGCTGGTGTGCAAAATAGGTTTATTACTCACATTAGAAGGAAGTAATTCACTTTAGGTATGTGATAATAAGAAAGCAGAAATATATCATGACAACAGGAAGGATTGAAGGAAAGAGAGATAGAGGATGGCAAAGAGAGAAGATGCTGGACAGTTTAAGTAGAACAGTCCCAACTACGATGGTTTGGCCACGTCTGCAGAATTGTAGAAGATCGGCTACCATGACAATTATGGGAAACTAAGAGCCAGGGATCTAGACCTCCATGACGACCCAGAGTTCGCTGGGAGGACAACATTAGACAATGTGTGAAGGGCAGAGGACTAGATTGGAAGCAGGCCATGAGGAAGACAGCCGATATGATCGTGTGGAGCGCTCTCTGGAAAACCTATATATTCTAGGGTAGAAGAGAGATTTCTAAGAAGTAGTAGTGTTCATTTCATGTATCGACTAAAAAAAGAGTTATGAGGATATCCTGAAAGAAACCAGTGCGCAAAAGAGGCTTATTACTGACATAAGAAGGAAGCAATCCACTTTGTGTATGTAATAAGAAGAAGCCTGAATCATCGCCGGAGCTACAGGGAACATGCTCTGTCACTGTTAACTTAGCTAACTGCAGCCATAAGATGGCTGTCTGAAACTTCATTAATAAGTGTAGTTATTGTATCAGCCTCACAATCCATGCTTTGAAAGGTCCAAATTAGATGTCTCCGGCATGAATGAAAAACCTCCATAGAAGCTTCGAATCTTTAAGAACGTGACTTAAGATGCGTCAACAGTGAGGAATATAATTAGCAACCCATAGCTAGACTGCTTGCGTCTGGGTCAGCGAACCAGAGCTGACCAAGACCCTACTTCAGCTCCAAGTGGTGGTCCTGGAAACAGGCTGCATCACTGCATCCTGGCTGAGTGAGTAGAGGTCGAAGAGGGAAGGCAAACCCGGTCCAAAAAATGCTGTGCTGAAGTCGGATGTGTCGGCCAAAAGGCACAAATATCGCAGCTTAGCTGTAAACAGACACAACGCAACCAACGTCCTTTTCAGGATGAACGAAGAAGAAGAATCTTTAAAAACTGATGTGAATCTACTGTCCTGGTCATGCAGCATACACGACAATGAAAGAGCTGACAGACTAGATTCAAGATCACCAGTAGAAGATGCATTGGATATGGATAAGGGAGACAAACTGAGGGCAATTAATGATCGCCTTTTAGAGAATGACACTGCAATTGATGAATCATCAAGGTTAAGACTGCTGGTGTCAAACATAAGACCAGCAAGGATGGATGTAGGAGAGGATGCGTCCGGCATGTATACAACCAGTGCGCAACAGGAACAATTAGCATTGTTATTGTTAATCAGAATCGACCTAACAGCACTCCGGGCAAACCCATAGGTGCTCAAGTCTCCCTCAGCAAATGTCAAAGAGTATGAATGCTAATTGTACCTGTAGCACACTGGTTGTACATACGACGGATGCATTCTCTCTCGCGTCCATTTCTGCTAGTCCCACGTTTGATGCCAAACTCCAACAGCCTCAGCCTTGTTGATTCATCCATTGCAGTGTCATTATCCAGCAGGCGATGATTAACAGACCCATCAGTGTACACAATGGCGTCATCATCCCCAGCATGATCACTTATCAGCTGATTAATCTCCAGCTCTGCTTTTCCATTGCCCCAAGATCTGCACTCTCTGCCAAGGCTAATGATGACCTGCTGGTAGTTTATCCACAATTAGGATTCATACCCTTTATCGTGCTGAAGGAGACTAAGCACATATGGGTTTGCCCAGAGTGCAGTGGCATCAATTCTGATCAACAATAAGCTGAAATATATCGCGACAACAGGGGAAAGAGTGAAGGAAAGAGAGGATGACAAAGAGATACAATACTGGACAGTTTGGCATCATGGCATGGAAAGAAGTGAACAACAGAATTGATAAACAGTACTTCTTGCCTAGGGTCGGCAGCAGTGGGGGATTAATACACCACACATCAAATACCCACACTGTCCATGTGGGAGACCTGAGTTTGTCCCACCTGTGGCAACTTGCATGTTAGCAGTGCACGCTTATCTTCATCATCATCATCACCCTTCAGCTCCCCAAGGAGCATAGGCCTTCAACGAACTTATGCCAAGTCTTCCTGTCCTGTGCCATCAGCTCAAGGTCTTTCCATGTCTGTCTCCAGTTCTCTTCTCCATGTGTTCCTTGATCTAATTCTCTTACCCTGGGCATGCTTATCTTGCTAAGTAAAATGGAGGATATCTCTGCTGCATTCCACAGCAAAATGCAGAAATATTTGATTTTTTAATTACAGAGGCCAAAAAGACTTCTTGATGTTGCATTCCAAAGCTGGAAATCTGGTCTGTACACAGATGTTACTATTGTTGTTGGAGAACAAAGATTTTCAACCCATCGTCTTGTTTTAGCATCACTGTCTGACTACTTTCCGCCACTCTTGAAGGTAAAAATAAACTTAGAAATAAGCTTAGTCTTCAGTATCTTTGGCAATATATTTATTTTTAAATTCAGCCATAAAGCGTTGCTTTGATAGATTTAGTAGTTCAGCATGTGCTGCTCACTTGCCCAGGACTCCCAACAGACAGAAGAAAGCTATTGCTGGGCTGCTCAACAATCACAAACGCTCTGTACAGCACCACTCAACAGCTACATAACACATGCAAAATTTTCAACTTGCTGCAAAAGAGCGACATGTTCACCAACCGTAGTTAATCAACTATAACAACAACAAATTACTTACTACTTTTTACAGTTGCGTGTTACCAACAGTACAAGAAGAGATAATAAATAACACAGTAATATAAAACTTTGAAACTGTGTCTTCTTCTTCTTTGATTCTTAGCCGCAGACAGTCAAAGCAGTCAGTGGCCATCACGCCTAGTAGCGTCTTGTAGGGCAGCAACAAACTGCTTCCACTTTGCTTGGTCGGCAACCATCCTTTGCACAGTGCCCCACCTCTGGTTCATTCTTTGCATCTCAGCCTCCACAGTTCTCCGCCAAGTTGTTTTTGGTTGGCCTTTCTTTTGCTTTCCTTCAGGGGTCAGTAGCATAGCTGTTCTTGTGATGGCATCAGAGTCTCTTCTGAGGATGTGGCCAACCCAACTCCAGTGTCTGCCAGCTATGATGGTGTGCATGTCCTCCTGGCTGCTCAGAGTAAGCATTTCTTGGTTGGTGATGGTATTCGGCCAAAAGATTCTGAGAATTTTCCTTAGGCAAATTGTGTGGAAACATATCTTGGTAGCAATATAGACAAAGTTGGAGGGACAGACAGTGATATCAAAATAAGAATACAAAAAGCAAGAGGAGCTTTCATCGCATTGGGAAATATATGGAGATCAAGAGAAATCGGATCCAACACGAAAATAAGAATCTTCAACTCAAATGTGAAGTCAGTCCTATTGTATGGCTCTGAGACATGGAGAACAACAAAGACAACTACCAAAAAGCTACAGACTTTCATAAATGGGTGCTTGCATAGAATAGAGGGATTAAAATGGTATGACAAGGTTACCAACGTGGAACTGAGGACAAGAACTAGACAAGTGCCAGTGGAACAAGAGATGAGAAGAAGATCATGGCGATGGATAGGACACACACTGAGGAAACCTGTTGATAGCATTAGGCAGTCCTTGTTCTGGAACCCCCAGGGCAAGAGAAGCAGAGGTAGACCAAGAAGCACATGGAGAAGAGAGCTGGAAACAGAGGTGAAAATGATAAGGAGAACGTGGAAAGAACTTGAGATGATGGCACGTGACAGGAGGACTTGGCATGTGTTTGTTGAAGGCCTATGCTCCTTTGGGGGTGGAGGGTTATGAATGATGAAATTGTGTGGAAAGAGGACAATTTTGACATGTCCTTCATTGTTACTCTCCAGCATTCTGCACCATAGAGAAGGACAGAAAGTACACAGTTCTCATATAATCTTAATTTAGTGTTTGTGCTGTACTGAGAAGACTTCCAGGTGCTGTTTAGACTAGCAAAGGCTATTCTTGCTTTATTCATTCTGTTGTTCATGTTTTTGCTTGTTCCGCTGTCTGGTGTTAATATGCATCCTAGGTATGTAAATGTGTCTGTCTGTTCCAGCTTCTGGCTCCTTATCGTTATGGGCTCAGGATTGCCCACATTGAGTGTCATGACCTCTGTCTTCTTTAGATTGATGTTCAGTTTCATCTGCTGGCTACATTTATTCAGTCTGTTTTTTCTTGGATGTGTTGATGGGAATGTGCGAGTAGTGCAGTGTCATCTGTATATTTCAAATCTTCAGGTGTAGAAAATGTCCATCTTATTCCTCTTTGACTGCCCTCTGTTGCCTGGTGCATTACCCAGCCTATGACTGTCAAAAATAAAGTGGTTGATAAGGGGCATCCCTGTGCTACTCCTGTCTTCACCTTGAAAGTTAGGTTACTCTGCCCAACACTATGTGTAAAGTTAGCATAGAGGCTTTTTATGATGGAAACAATGCAGCTGGAAAATCCATAAGCCCTCAGTATTTTCCATAGGCTGTCCCATTTATGCTGTCAAAAGAAATTCTCTGGATAATTATCCTGCCTAGTACTAGTATTATACTGGGAATTGCGAAGAGAGTTGTTGCAGTCTGCAAGGTCGCCTTCTTGGGCAATTTGACAGTTATTCCTTTTTGCACTCCATTGGTGTTGTCTCTGTTTTCCAGACGTGCACAAAATTGATTCTAATAGTTCTGCTGCTAGTTCAGGGTCTGTCGTAAATAACTTAGCATTTAAATTGTCATGACCAGGAGCTTTTCCATTCTTTGACTCTTTGATAGCTGTGATGATTTCTTTCCTTCGCGAAATGTCTGTATTTACGTCTAGATCATTTTCAGCCTCAGAAACATTCAGCTGCATCTCTGGTGGTTCCTTATTCATTGTTTCTCTGAAGTGCTCTGCCCATCTTGTTTCCTGCCCATGCTGTGGTGATGAGACTTTCTTGCTTGTCTCTTACTAATGTAATATTGTTTGCACCCCAATTTTCCGCTGATAGCTTTAGTTATTTTATTTACTGTGCTTTGTTAATTTCTCAGTGCTACCTCTTCTGCCTGTCTTGCAAGATCGTCTAGGAATTTCCTTTTGTTGGCTTGGGTGTGGCGTTTTACTTCCTTATCCAGCTGACTGTACTGCTCACTATATATTTCCTTTAACCTGGGGGACTTAGCTCCTGTTTTCTTTCTTTTCACTTCTTTTCTCATCACTATGGTGTTTAATGTTTCTGGTGTTATCAAATCTTGTCTCTTCCTTTCCTGGAATCCCAGGCATGATTTGCTGCTTTCCTTATATAATGTTGAAATGGTGTTGAATTTCTTGTGAACACCATCAGTCACTGTCTTTTCCTAGTTCTTGGCAATTTGATATTGTCTCTGTATATCAACCACAAAAGCTTTTCTGGTAAGGGGGTCTGTCAGTTTGATGATGTCATACCTTTTCCGTTTAGTTTCAGCTGGTCCAGCGGGTCTGAGTTTCGCCTTCAGTCTTGCTACTACTAAGTGGTGTTCGCTTCCCACATCTGCACCTCTTCTTACTTTCACATCTTATAATGAATGTCTCCATCTACCATTGATCATAATGTCTGATCATTTGGTCTGTCTGGTTTCTGTGACAGCTTTTTTATGATTCCCATGTTAACCTGTGGATTTCTTTGTGTGGAAATAGCGTTCCCGTAGTGACCAAGTTGTTAACACCGCAGAAGCTCATTAGTTTATGCCCATTCTCATTTACTGTTCCACTGCCACATTTCCCTATTACTCTTTCATTATATGTATTGTGTTTTCCAACTTTCACATTGAGGTCTCCTATTACTATGATAAGATCGTATCTATGTGCAGTTTCCATTTCCTTTTGTAGCTGTTGATAGAATTTGTCCTTAACCTTTTCATCGACGTCATTTGTTGGTGCATAGCATTGTATTATTGTGGTGTTGGTGAAGTTCCCTGTCAGTCTTGTTCTTATCAGTCTGTTGTTGATGGGTTTCTACTCCAGTAATGGCCTTTCTATTCCTTTCTTAAGGATAATGGCTAAACCTTCATTGTGCTGTCCGTCATCTCTTCCTGAGTAAAGTACTGTTTCTCCTGTTGCTGTTTTTATTGTCCCTGTTCATCTGCTTTCACTTATTTCCAGGATATGTAATCTGTAGTTCCTCATTTCTATTGTGATCTGCCTCAGCTTTCCTGCTTCATTCATAGTTCTGACATTCCAGAATCCAATTCTGGTTTCGTGTTTTGCAACTAGGGCATCTGTTTTCATGGCAGTGGCTTCCTTTTAGCTATCACCACTGTCAGTCATACAAGCCTCAGACTCCCGATGTCCATCCCACATCAGAACATTTTCATTTGCTGCTGTTTCCGTAACTAATTTGTTTTTTATATAGACAAGGGTGTCGGCCCTTTTCTAAAACCCCCAACCTGGAGGACCAGGGTGCCAGCTTTAGTCTGACCCCCTACCCGTGCAGACCTGTCCAGCTTGGTTGAACCTACCAGGAGTAAAACTCCCGCTGGCAAAGCACTGGGAGTTGTCAGGGTACTCAAGCTACCTTACTACTTCAAGGTATAGTCACTAGTGAAGGCAGTTGGAACTGTGTCTTGCCAGGAAAGTCATTACCATCACCCTTCAGCTCCCTAAGGGACATGGGCCTTCAATGACTTCATGCCAAGTCCTGTACCCACGCTCAAGGTCTTTCTGTATCTTTCTCATCGCTATCATGTCTGTCTCCAGCTCTCTCATTCATTCATAACCCTCCACTCCCAAAGGAGCATAGGCCTTCAACAAACACATGCCAAGTTCTTTCCATGTTCTCCTCATCATTTTCACCTCTGTTTCCAACTCTCTTCTCCATGTACTTCTTGGTCTTCCTCTGCCTCTCTTGCCCTGCGGGTTCCAGAACAAGGACTGCCTTGTAATGCTATCAACAGGTTTCCTCAGTGTGTGTCCTATCCATCGCCATCGTCTTCTTCTCATCTCTTGTTCCACTGGCACTTGTCTAGTTCTTGTCATCAGTTCTACGTTGGTAACCTTGTCATACCATTTTAATCCCTCTATTCTACGCAAGCACCCATTTATGAAAGTCTGTAGCTTTTTGGTTGTTGTCTTTGTTGTTCTCCATGTCTCAGAGCCATACAATAGGACTGACCACATTTGAGTTGAAGATTCTTATTTTCGTGTTGGATCCTATTTCTCTTGATCTCCATATATTTCCCAATGCAATGAAAGCTCCTCTTGCCTTTTGTATTCTTATTTTGATATCGCTGTCTGTCCCTCCAACTTTGTCTATATTACTGCCAAGATACGTATATGATTCTACATCTTGTATTGGTGTTTCTTCAAGTTCAACCCTATTATCATTACCTGCATTTATTCGCATTATTTTTGTCTTTTCCCTGTGTATTTTCAGACCCAATTGCTGTGACCTCTCATCGAGTGTTTTCAATTTGTCCTGCATCTGATTACGGTTATGGGACAGAAGAGCCAAGTCATCAGCAAAATCCAGATCATCCAACTGCTTAGTCAGAGTCCACTGGATTCCATTTCTGTTGTGTGTTGTCGATGATCTCATAACCCAATCTATTGCCAGCAAGAAAAGAAATGGAGACAAGAGGCATCCCTGTCGCACTCCTGTTCTTATCCCAAATGGTTCTGTAAGCTGTCCTTCATGAAGAACTCTGCATGTCATGTCTTCATATGTTTTCTTTATTAAATTAATGATCTTCAGGGGAACTCCATAATGCCTCATCAATTTCCAAAGTGATTCTCTGTCTACACTGTCAAATGCCTTTTCATAGTCCACAAATCCGATGTATAGTGGTGAATTCCATTCCAGACTTTGTTCAACTATTATTCTCAAAGTGGCTATCTGGTCTGTACATGATCTGTTTTGTCGAAAACCTGCTTGTTCATCTCTCAATTTCTTGTCTATCGACTCTTTTAATCTCTCAAGGATAATCCTGTTTAATACTTTTCCTGGCACTGATAGTAACATTATTCCTCTATAATTTGTGCACTCTTGTAAATTTCCCTTCTTAGGCAACTTAACCAGATATCCTTCCTTCCGTTCTGCTGGTATCTCTTCCTTTTCCCAGACTTTACCAAGTAATTTATATAACATCTCTGTAGCCGTGTCGATATCTGCTTTGATGGCCTCTGCTGGAATGCCATCAGGTCCAGACGCTTTTCCATCTCTTAGAAGCTTTATGGCTTTCTTTATTTCTTCCTTCGTTGGTCTTTCACCGTTAATTTGTAGCTCTTCTTCTGCTGGCTGGATGTCCAGCGGGTTTTGTGGAGCTGGTCTATTGAGAAGGTCCCCAAAATATTCTGTCCACCTCTTCATTTGCTCTTGTATATTTCTGAGCAGTTTCCCATTCTTGTCTTTTATGAGACAACTTGTTTGCTTGTATTTCCCTGTTAACTTCTTTGTGCTGCTATACAGTTCTCTCATATTTCCTTTGGCTGCAGCATCTTCTGCCTCTCTTGCCAACTCCTCAATATACTTCCTCTTGTCTCTTTTGATACTTCTTTTTACTTCTTTGTTTGCTTCTGTGTACACTTCTTGAGCCTTGGCTTTGGAACTTCTGGTTTTGCTTGTGTTTAACTCTGCTTTCTTGTTTTTCCTGTCTTTTATCTTATTGATGGTTTCTGTTGTTATCCATGCTTTTTGTTGTCTTTCCCTTTTCCCCAGTATTTCTTCACATGTCTCCTTCCATACCGTTTTGACCTGCTGCCAATAGTCTTCTGTATTCTCTACATCTTCCAGCTGTTGTAGCACTTGGAATTTGTTGGATACTGTGACCGCAAATTTGTCTCTTGTTTCTTGATTTCTTAGCTGTCCTACATTAAACTGTTGTCTATAATTTTGCATTGTTGCATATCTCTTGAGTTTCATTTTTATTTTGGCTATCAGAAGATGGTGATCTGATGCCACGTCTGCTCCTCTATATACCTTTACATCCTGCAATGATGATCTAAACTTCTTCTTTATGCATATATGATCGATCTGATTTTCTGTTCTATGGTCTGGTGATATCCATGTTGCCTTGTGTATTCTCTTATGTGGAAACATGCTTCCTCCTATAGCCAGTTGATTTGAAGCACAGAAGTTTGCGAATAGTTCTCCATTTTCATTCATTACTCCTAGCCCATGTTTTCCCATGACTTCTTCAAATCCGGTGTTGACTGTACCTATCTTTGCATTCATGTCACCCATCAAAATTGTGATGTCTCTTCTTTTTACTTTATCCATAATTTCCTGTAGTTTAGTATAAAATGCTTCTTTCACAGACTCTTCTTTGTCATTTGTTGGTGCATAACATTGGATGACATTTACATGAATTTTCTTTTTAGCTGTTTTGAAAGTAGCTGTTATTATTCTGGGTCCAACAGCTTCCCATTCAATGAGTGCTTTCTGTGCTTCTTTAGATAACATAAGAGCTACCCCTTCACTGTGGTGTGAAGTTTCGTCTTCATGTCCTGAGGACAGTACCAATTCACCTGTGATGAGTTTCTTCCTGTCTACCCCCTTCCACTTTGTTTCACACATTCCCAGAACCTCGATTTTGTATTCCCTCATTTCTGCTGCTACTTGCGCCACTTTCCCTTGTTCGTTTAATGTCCGAACATTCCAGGTGCCAAATCTGGAAGTTCTCCTAGAAGAAAGAAGGTTAGTCAGCAACACAGACTCCTTTCGGCTTTCTCTGTGTTGCATCATACGCCTCCCCGCGAGAGGACCTTCCCCTGTCTTGGATGGCTGTGTTTTATTTCCTTTATTTGACTTGTCCATATTTGTTGAAGTTTTTTGTGGTTTAAATTTTTTACAGGATGGGGTAACCGGCCCCATGCCCAACCCTCCTTAGTCGCCTTCTACGACATGCCTGGCAGGGGACAGTGTTACTATTCTTTGCTCCCCTTTTGGTCCCCGGTAACACATGGGTGTCCCGCTCTCTACTCCACATGTTTTGTTTTTTTTGGTCTCCCCTACATCCCTCAGCCTGGGAATTCTGGAACAAGACCTGCCTTATAATGCTATCAACAGGTTTCCTCAGTGTGTGTCCTATCCATCTCCAGTGTCTTCTTCTGATCTCTTGTTCCACGAGCACTTGCTTGGTTCATAGTAAAGGTCAAGGTAGCCCCGTAGCAAATACTGCCATAGGGGAGTGAAGTGTTAGAGACTTTACTATACCAGATCCAGCATCGAAAGGTGGGGTGACCAGTTCCCTTCCTCGCTGCCTTTTCCTTCCCTAACTCAAAGTCAGGTACCCCTTTACAGCTGGGTAGACTGGAGCATGTCTGTACTGGGATTTGAACCCGGCACCTTTGCCACGAGAGACCAGCGCTCTAACCACTCTGTCAATTGGACGCTGTTTCATGTACAGAGCCATAACAAATTTTTCAAGTTTGACTAAAAATGAAAGTAGACCAAGTACTATCACACACTTCAAATGCTAGGTCATCAGAAAGTAAGGCATGCTGCAAACTAGGGAAAAGATGGATTGAGAAAGTGGCTGACACTTTTAGAAGGATCATGATAAAGGTCACAATTCTTTCTCTCATGTGCCCTCTTCCTCCACCCTCTCTCTCACTTTTATATTATTGCAGGTCAGAATTGTAAAAAAAGGCAATAATGCCTGTTTCTTTGCCCTGATAAAATAACGATTTTGTCTGTTTTCTCTTTCTCTCCCCCTCTCTATCTTCTGTTTTTTTCTAAACATTCCATGTAATAGATTATCTTATTGAAGGGGACCCAAAGACGCAGCAATAGAGAACGCAGTCAGTGACTCATAGCTTGACTGTCTGCGTCAGGACCAGTGAACCAGAGCTGGTCAAGACCGCACTCCACCTCCACGTGGTGGTCCTGGAAACAGTCTGCAGCAGTGCAGTCTGGCTGAGCGAGTGTGGATCGCAATGGGAAGGCAAACCCGGTCCTAAAAAATGCTGTGCAGAAGTCGGATGTGTCGACCGAAAGGTGCAGATATCACAGCTTAGGCGTAAACAGACACAATGCAACCACCGTCCTTTTCAGGACGAACGAGGAATAAGAAGAAGATGATCTTATTGAAGGAAGGGGAAAAAACAAATCAGTAACATTTGTTATTTTTTTCACACATTAGGGACAATTAGCAATTACTTCAGGCTAACTACTGAAGTTCATGTGGAAAAACTTTAATGTAACTGAATGTACTGTATTATATCTACACTGCTACTGTTATTCTGCCATCATTGGTACCTATACCTTGTAGCGGTATAGCAGCTTGCATACTCTAACAACCCCCAGAGCTATGCCAGCAGGGGTTTTACTCCTGCTAGGTTCAACCAAGTTCGACAGGTCTGCATGGGTATGGGGTTAGACAAAAGCTGGTACCCTAGTCCTCCAGGTTGGGATTTTTAGCACAGGGCCGACACCCCTGTCTATGTAAAAAATCTTCACCGTTATGGAAACATCAATAAATGCAAAAACTGTGATGCAGGAAGGACATCCGGAGTCTGAGTTTCGTATTACTGTCAGTGGTGAAAGCCGAAAGGATGGACCCCTGAAGGAAAGCGAAAGAGAGGTGTTGGATTGGTTCTTGATGGTGTTTATCGAAGACTACCAGTTCATACTGATAACGCGAATTCAAATAAAACTTCAGGCATGTCAACAGAGAACTGTGATGAACTGAAGTACACTGTAAAGGCGGTTAATATAGTTCAACGTATTTATTAACGGAGACGATCCACAATTACAAGACATGGCACTGACGCACGACATAGTTATTAACAGTTCTACTTGGCATAATACCTGAATTTCAGGAGGTTCCATTTCATATTCAATCAATTAAAATAGTTCCTTCTTAATATCCTTGCAGATTATAATGCCTCATATTATGCTTCAATAAAAGAGTGTTCATACATTGAACTTGGTATATCAGATTGTCACTAATGCAATGACCGTTGACCTTATCCCAAGGACATATGGCATCATGTTCATATCTAATAATTCCTAGTAATACATCCATAACTTTTGTCCTGCTAAATTGAATCCTTCAATGAAATGCTCAGACAGTTGAACAACATAAATTCAAGTATTCCTTCATCAAAACAAATACAGGTTAGGGACTCTCCTTGGCTAACCTCTCGATACGTGCCAGGAACAAGATGACGGCACTTCGTAATACAGTTTTAAGATACATTTAAAATTACTTCCGCCCGTAGGATTCCCACTACGTTTCGTTAGTGATTCTTACAGCTCAGCTGATCCATTCATAGAATCCTGTAATGTGGATTCCAGCTAGATGCCAGCAAGAGTGGAGACATCACCAAAAATCATATACAATATCGCTTCTTAACATATGGGCACAAGACTTACGTATAATCCACTGACCATGGCTTCTGACAAGAAGACAAGTCATTCATCTCGAAAAGATCCCCAATGCGTAGGGAAAAACTATAATCAACACAGACCATCAGTCTGGCTTGTCCCTTCAAAATCTCCTACGTCATTCACTAAAATCTCTGGTAACCCGTATGCCAAGAGTAACTCATACTCTACATAGTGCACACACGTGCGTGATAAATCAAACACACAAATAATATTCCTATCATATAAGAATGGTGCGTAATCTTTTAACATAGAACCGGAGACTGCCATGTATGTTAAAGTACGCAACAAGAGGCCAACCAAAAACACCTTGGCGTAGAATTGTGGATGCCGAGATGCAAAAAATGAACCAGAGCTGGGGCACTGTACGAAGGATGGCCGCAGACTGAACAAAGTGGAAGCAGTTTGTTGCTGCCCTACAAGACACCACCAGGCGTGATGGCGACTGACTGCTTTGACAGTCGGCTGCTAAGGATCAAAGAAGAAGTCTACTGTTATTGGACTGAAAGTTACTTTAAAATTCTGAAAGTTACTTTAAAATTATGAAAGTTACTTGAAAATTCTGAAAGTTACTTTAAAATTCTGAAAGTTACTTTAAAATTCTGAAAGTTACTTTAAAATTCTGAAAGTTACTTTAAAATTCTGAAAGTTACTTTAAATTTTTGAAAGTTACTTTAAAATTCTGAAAGTTACTTTAAATTTCTGAAAGTTACTTTAAAATTCATCTAATTAATTAATTCAATAATTAATTTCCCATTTCGCTGCCTGTGGAGCATGGATGCACAACTGCAGCTGGTCCCTTATAGGAAGCCTGAAGCAAAGCTTTAATGTACTCTTGCAGTATGGTTTCTGTAGCTGTCTGTTTTATATGATGAGGATGCCATCATAATACACAACTTCATATTGGTGACCTATGACCTGCCTGAGATAGCAGTAGTCTTACTCCATTTGTCTCCCCAGGGAGCCATGGGAAATACTCTGGGCATGCACATTTTTACACCAAGAAAAACAGCACGGCCTCTTCCAACGTAAAAGGAAGGCTAAACTAAACAACATGCTGAAACAAGGTGTAATCTTACCATAGACACACCCCCCCCCCCCAGAAACTACACAGGGTAAATATAAATTTAGCTCCAGAAGAAAACATTAAACAGTATTGTCAATTTGTTTAGTCCTAAGAGGGCTATATTAGAATTAGGCCAGGAGGAAGACAGTGTTACGGGTACTCGTCTTCTGATATTAAGGGAATCTGCTGTTAGTTATTCCTACCAGATACGGCCCCGATGGACGTGAGTTATTGGGTTGCTCTTCAATAATTCTTTAGGTATTATATTCATCTCTACCATTTCGGCTTATAGTTCAATTGCAGATTTAGAGCTGTTCTTGTGTGATTCAATTATTATTATTTAATTCAGTGTCGTTCATTACTTCATATTAATTCTTCAGCAGTGTTGTATTATTTTATTATTAATCTTGTAGATAAATGTGATAGACTGGACTGACCTTGCAAGGGTTAAATCAACAGTCACAGCACATTGTTGAACTTGAATAATTCAGGCAATTAAGACGAGTTCCATTGACGACTGAATATTTAATACATATCCTTTTTCCCAAATGAATACAGAACGTTATCACACAATTAATACTTGGCATTAAACATAGTTCTAGGATCTAATCAATGTTCATCCTACAGACATTGCACGTCTGTGTTAATCGTTAATTCTATAGCGTTTTAGAGTCTGCAACCAACTCTTTCCAATCCGTCTCTTGGAATTATTATCACTTATTAATACTCGTGATATCCTTATTGTTAATTCACATATTCCGTCTATGTCCACTTATTCAATACTTTGGCTTTCCTAGCCAGGCTTTAACTGCCATATATATAATATCACTTGCGAACATATCCTACGATATTCACGATTATACTTTGGATTCTCTGATCCTATACATTTGACTTGATTGCTTTCACAGCATGATATATACGGATTTACGCTATTTATAATTCACAGTGGGTATACCACTTAATATACACAACCTTAATCAGTAGCCATGCCACATATTATACACAATCCATAAGTGGCTCTGCCACACATTTGAAACACTGCCGGACGGCACTAAGGCCACACATAGACTGCGGTTACTAGGCTTGACGCGTCATACATCGATTTGCACGATTTCTAGTACTAATTCAATTGAGGTGTCTCGAGGTGCAACCATGCGAATGCGGCCTACATTCACATGCTTGCAAACCCAGAAACAATCCTCAACATCATCCCCCTCGCTCCCAAACGTGACACTCGTGGCACGTGTGAGAGTGGTGGCGAAGATGTACCCGACTATAATTTATGAATGTTATCCATTATTAATATGTTATAATTAAATTAACACTCATAATTAGAAATGTCAATTATAAAATCATATATATATATAGTCAACTTTGGTCACGACAAAAGACAAAGTCATATTCAATCCTGTGAAGAAAAATTTCTAGATAACAAGTCCGTGAGATTATTATCTGTTCCAGAAATCGGTATGATGGTAAATGCGAACTCCTGTAGCAATAGGAACCATCTGTGTATTCTCGCATTACGCATTGTTCTGGAAGTGATCAAAGTAAGTGGACTGTGGTCTGTCTGAATATAAAATTTCTTCCCGATCAGATATTTAGACAGTTTCTCCAGGCACCAGACCACAGCCAAAAGCTCGCGCTCGCCTGTTGCATATTTTTGTTCAGCAGGTGTAAACTTGCGTGATACAAACAAGCATGGATGTAGAATTTCTTCATAGCACTGAAGCAAACATCCTGCAATGCCGAAACTTGAAGCATCTGTTTGAATCACAAATGGCACATGTAAATTTGGTAATAATAGAATAGGAGGATTCTTAAATAAATTCTTTATCTTAATCAGAGCTTCTTCGCACTGCGGTGTCCACAAAATTTTATTTGGACTACCTTTGGCCAGCAATCCGGACAAAGGAGCAGAAATCTGTGCGAAGTGTATAAATTTATTGTAATAATTAATTAACCCCAACAAGCTTCTCACTTGCTTCTTCGATGATGGGGTAGCAATCTCTAGTATGTGCTTGACTGTATTGTCATCAGGATGTAATCTGTGGTTACCTATGCGGTGACCCAGAAATGTAATCTCCTGACAACCTATCTGGACCTTAGAAGGTCTTACAGTCAAACCATTTTGTCATAGTGTAAGAAGTAGAGAAGACAAACCAGTAATGTGGTCTTCCCATGAGTCGTGAAATAGACAGATGTCATCGATGTATGTGATGACATCTTTTCTATCGCCCAGAAGGCGGCGCATCATGCGCACAAATGTCGCAGGCGCGTTTACAAGGCCAAAGCACATGTAATTCCATTGGAACAATCCAAATGGAGTAGTAAAGGCGGTGAAAGGCTTGGCATGTTCTGTAAGGGTTATCTGCCAATACCCATTCAACAGATCTAATTTACTAAAGTAAGTAGCCTGTGAAACTTGAGAAAGTAGGTCGTCCAACAAATGCATTGGTTCAGCGTCAGTAATTGTGATTCTGTTAAGACGTCTGAAATCAATACAAATACGGAGCGAACTATCCCTCTTTTTCACAATTACCATAGGAAAAGCATAAGGTGACTCTGATGGAGATATAACTCCCAATCTTATCATATCCTTCAGTTCCTTCTCAACCCTATCTTTATGATGTAAAGAAATAGGGTAAGGTCTTAACTTAATAGGATGATTGTCTGTCAGAATGATGTCATGAGAAATTAGAGATGTTCGACCTGGAAGGTCAGTAAGTACATCATTAAAAGAAAGAAGAATTTCTTGAACTTGATTTTGTTGTGTAGATGACAAAGTCGAAGAAATTGTGACATCCTTCCAAGATTCTGAAGATTGTAAAGATGGTAAAGAAAACTGTAGAGGAATCAAAGATGTAGTGTCTTCATCATTCACTAAAGCGAAAGAAGAAATATGAGATGAAGACTCAGAAACAGAGTTAATAATGGGAATTAACTCTTGTGGTCTTTCCACTGCCAATTTCAGCATATTGACATGGAAAGTCTTAATTTTCCCTCTTATGTTTATAGCGTAATCAACATCCGTGACCCGTTTAATGATCACAAATGGACCCTGCCATGAAACCAAAAGTTTATTGTCATCATGAGGAAGTAGTAACCAAACTTTTCCCCCAGGATTAAAATATCGTAACGTTCTATTTTGATTATGGAATAATCTAGATTTTTGTGTAGCCGATTTGATGCTATCAGATGCATAGGTGCACGCATCAATGATTCTTTGTCGAAGTTCAATAACTAGCTCATAACTAGTACGAGTGGATTCATCTACTGATGATCCGACTAACAAATTCCTTAAAATCATCATTGGGCCACGCAGATTAGAGCCATAAACTAGCTCGACGAACTAAAGCCTGTACTTTCGTGGGGGACCTCTCGATATGCAAATAAGGCTGCACAAAGGAGCCTGTCCCAGTCACGAGGACATTCCTCAGTGATTTTATGAAGAATCTGTTTGAGCGACCCATTGTAGCGCTCACAAACCCCATTCGTTTGGGCATGGTATGCACTGGAAAACGAATGGTGAATGGATAGCATCGACTCTACCTCCTTCATAACGTTTGAGGTGAATTGTGAACCTCTGTCTGACAAGATTTCTTCCGGAAAACCAATACGACAAAAAATTGAAAATAATGCATCAGATACCGACGCAGTAGTAATGGTTTTCAGAGGTATGGCCTCAGGCCACCTTGTACAAAGATCTATACAGGTTAAGATATATCGGAACCCATTATTAGATGGAATTGATAAAGGACCAATAATATCTATTGCTATCTTTTTAAATGGTCTTTCTGGTACGTCAGTAATTTGTAAGGGTGCCATATGGAATCTGCTCTTACGTGATATGCTCTGACATGTCGTACATGACCTGCAATACAATTTTGTGTCCTTATTGACGCCAGGCCAATAGAATTGTGACGTGACTCTAAATAATGTTCTTTTAATGCCCATGTGACCTGTCATGGGAGAGTCATGCCCTGTCTGTAACACCAATGGTCTATATTCTTTTGGAACCACCACCTGATGAATAATAGAAATACCATCATCATAGTATCTTGTTAGTATGGATTTCTTAAGTTGAAACCAATGTTGTGCTGATTTCGTATGTTTAATAACTTTTCTCTGCTAGAGCAAATAAACGCTGTAAACTTGGATCATTTTTTTGTTTTACTGCAAACGTCGCTGGTGATTCAGCAACGACGCCCGGAGACATAATTGTCTCTAATACAGGTGTAGGTGGGGTGGCCATATCTGTAGCCAACTGTTGTGCTCTGGTGACAACAGCATTTGCCACCAGTGGGTGAGATTCAACCCATCTTGCGACCTCATCTGGAGTGCAATCTCTAACTCCAGATATATTTCTTCTTCTTCCGTCCTTAGCCACCGACCGTCAAAGCAGTCAGTGGCCATTACGCCTAGTGGCGTCTTAGGGCAACAGCAGATAGGTTTTCTTTGCCATTGTTTCCCATCACGCCTATGGCGTCTTTAGGGCAATGGCAAATCAATCCATTTGCTGTTGTTTCCGTAATCGAAGTGACTGGCAAACGGGTGATCAGCCCATTGTGCTCCAGATATATTACCTAAGATTATTTCAGCCACGGGAGCTCTTAAGCCGCGGGCATAAACAGTACCTGTGTAAAATGGTGTGTCGATATAGACACGTGCTACTGGGAATTTCTCTACATTCCCTCCGAATGTAACACATTTCACAGTTTTACCCATGAATGCAGAGGGCTCGATAAGCGAGTGCTGTATTCCGACAGTGGAACATCCGCTATCCCTCAAAACTCTTACTTCTTTTCCATATAAAAATCCCTTATGGTATGTGAGACGTCCTAAATTCTCACAAGCAGACATTGAAGACATAGTGTGTCCGCAAAGAAGTGTCTTTTTCCTATCTGATATCAGATGTGATTGACAAACATAACAAGAGTCATCTAACATACTACATGAATTAGCATGTTTGTTTTCCTCGCTATCATGATCTCTTTTGCCAGTACATGCATTAGCATGACTATGTTTGTCATTGTTCTTCGAAGAAGATCTAGAATGACCTGTTTTCTTTTTGAATGCCTTCCTCTTATCATAATAAAAATCTGTTGACTCATCGTTATCATCACTCTTGTTGTATGATGATCTATGATCATTGTCATCTCTATAATACTCTTTGTGATAGTCATCACGACCCCTACCTTTGTGGCATCCACGATCATGAGGTGAATAACCTCGATAACTCTGACGGTAGAATCTTGAAGGAGAGCGATAACGAGGGAAGTTGTAAGACCCCCGATATTCTTGACGAAAATTTGTATGATATCGTCCATCAACGCTCTTCGATCTAGGTGTGATCATAAGATCTATGATCGTGGAGTGCTGAGCACGTAGGCATTGGATCTCGAGGAAAAGATCTATGTACATCCTTGTTTGGATGTGCCGTGACAAATTGTCTACCGAGTTTTTCATATTCTTCAATAGAGTTAGGGTGTCTCTCCTGTAGGAAGGACTCTACTTCATGACTACACGAGGATAACACTTTATCTCGTAGCATGAGATCCATCAACCCCTCATGATTTGGTAATACCTGACAAATCTATCCATCTATTGAAAAAAATGTTTAATGGAAGCAATAAATTCCCCAAAGTCAGCATCCTTACTTGGCTTAGCCGTATGGAAACGATCTCGGAATCCAGATTCAGTTAACTGGAACCGTCTAAGAAGTACTTCTTTTACGACATCAAAATCGTTTCTGCTTTTCTCATCCAGATTCATGAAAACTTTGAGTGAGTCCCCGGTCAAAAAATCAACCAAGAGACTACTCCATCTTTCCTTAGGTATATTTAAACCTGTAACTTTCATAATAAATCTGGATAAAAAGGAATCCACACAATCTCTAGACTGGTCAAAATGTGGTATCTTCAATTTAGGGTAAAATACATTTGGATTAGCTGAAGGTCTAGACTGATCTGATTGTACCTTAGCTAATTCCAAAGCCTTTTCTTTCTCAGCATTTAGTCTTAAAGCTTCAAGCTCCATAGCATGCTTATGAGCCTGGTCTAACTGAAGAAGTTCCATTTTTCTTACTTCCATTTTCTCCCTTTCTAATTCTCTCTCTTTTTCTTGTCGAGCCATTTCTTTTTCTTTTTGAGCCATTTCTTTTTCCTTAAGTTCTTTTTGTAATTCTCTCTCTTTTTCTTGTTGAGCCATTTCTTTTTAAGTTCACGTTGTTCAATTCTCTCAAGTTGAGATAAATGCTTTTCATATTTAGTCTCAGCATAATTCTCAAGATCAGCTCCTGATTTACCTAAGCTCTGTCCAATCTTGATAAAATCTTCTAACGTAGACATGATACTACGTTTCTCAATGACTTATATAAGTATATTATTTGTTAGTAAATATACTGTATTATGAATATGTGATATCAATAAATCCAATGTAACTATGATATTCAATGTAAGCCAGAGACAAGCACAGGTGACAATAGACAATGGATGGAACAAGAAAATGAACTACAATGAAATTATATGTTCAATTATACGACACCATCAAACAGATATAAAGAGGGGGCAAAGTCTTTTACAGACAGGGGGTATGATGTGCTGGTGTTGTGGGTAGTGGGTTTCCCCCCTTGCTTCACCCTAGGCCTAGTGAATTCTTGTTCATGAAAGGAGCGACCATTGCGGTGTTAGTCTCTTGGCCTAGCAAAACCTCTCATACCCCAAGATCGTTGTGCGTGGTGAAGAGCCACACCCTCCTCGAGGTAGTCCTAGTAACTGAGGGTGCGAATCCTCAGGCTAAACACAACGGATCTAGAGGAGCAAACCTCGATAATAAAACCGGTGCACTACACCGTACATGCCCTCTGTGGGTGGGAAGGAGCCAGATGGATACTGAACAAGTCTTGGGAGTGGGAACGAGTGTGGACTGCTCCCTGAAGATCGGAACCCATCGTACAAGCACAGAGACTCAGGACGTGACGATCCTATTGCCTTCAACTCTTGGTCACATGCCTATAGCCTCGGAGAACTCGGCGTAACCAGCAGGCAATTTGGTGGCGGGGAAAGAGCACTGTGAGCCCTACCTTGGCTACGTATCACAAGGAGACGCAGAAACACCCCCTTTATCTCCCCCAGAGCTGGCACAGTACACTTCTGGCTTCTAACCGGGGCGGTAGGAAATCCACAGGCACCCCAGCATCACAATGCCAAGAAGATGACAAAGTTGGAATTTACTAACTCAAACCTGGCAGAGCAAGTCCTCCATCAGATGCGGCCGATGCTGGGCCCACTGGCGCGTGGACACGTCCCGATCCCCATCGAGACGCCCGGGGAGCCCACCCCGGCTCAAAAAAGCAGAGAAGGCCACTCTCCAAACCTCCGATGTCTTGCGGGCAGTGTTAGGATGTGCAAGAACATGGACAGGAAGACTCCACAACTTCCCCACTGAAGACACGCCCACGGCGACCGTTGCCTCAATTGGCTGTGTGTGGTGTACCCGGAAACGGGGCCTCCCAGTACTGAGGCACAGTTAAGTCCCCGATGTCACTTATCGGTGCAGAGTTGAGAGAGATGGCTGAGCATCACAATCCCCCCTGTGTTGCAGCATGATGAGAACCCAGCATTGCACACTGAGCTTGGGGGGATCACTTGGGCACCAGACTTAATACTGGCTCTTGACTGGATGGCCGCATGCAGGAGATTTCTACAATGGAGGGTTGGCAGGTGTTGGGTATCTGGAAGTGGCTCTGTGCAGGACGTGAGGATTCCTTGGGAGAGCCCAGAACCAGAGCACAGCATTGTGCAAGCTCTGCATAGTTGGAGAGCCCCCTGGATGACGGGGAATGCACAGTGTGCTACCCCACCTATCCCCAATTGCTAACTTAGAACCAGAAGTGGGGTCCTCTGTATGCGTGCCAGGCCAGGATAAAATGCCTGGGAAAGAGACTGGAGCTCAGAACTCCCTAACTCAAAGTTGCAGGATGGCAGAAAAGCCATGGGAAAGACAGGTCTATTTTGAAGATAACGCAACCATATTTTCACCATACGAGCTCGCACGCCGCCTCGGTAAACAAGGTCTGCGCAGAGCAGTGACACCCCCAGGCTGCTTGCGAATAGTCTACTACTGGGAACATAAACAGATAGGGGATGAGCCCACTCTCCCGTTGAACAGGTGCTAAAGTCATAGATACTGGGCCAGAAGGCGCACCGGAAACCACAGTATCACGCAACTCGCTTTTTTTTTTCTATGGAGAGTACACCATCAAATAAATCTCGTACTGGAGCTCGCCCTGTGGAGCTCCACCAGGCAGGTGCAGTGCCGGGCTCTGAGCCTCGACAGAGCCCACCCTCAGCTACTGGAGGACCCTCTAGACCGTCTTGTGGAGTCAGCAGACGGCGGAGGAGAACTACTGACCAAAACAAAACAGAAAAAGAGAAACCCAGAGTGCCACTTGTCATGATGCACTGGAATGCAGAGGGAGTGAACAGCAAGCAGGCTGGATACAGCAAAAAGACAGAGCTGGAAAAACATCTTGTATGAGAAGCAAGTCAGTGTTTGCTGTATCCAAGAGACTCACTTGAAAGCAGATCAAACCTTTAAAATAAGGGGATATCAATGCTTCAGATCCGACAGAAAAGATAGACGAAAAGGAGGAGTACTTACTCTTGTAAGGAATAACATTCCTGCACACGAAAGGAAAACCTTCATGGATGGAGCAGAATATCAGCTGTTGCAGATAAAGGTAGACAAGATGGAAATAGAACTCCTGAACTATTACTGTCCGAACAACAAACCCCTGAGTCTCAGCTCTATACAGGTACCAGCCACCAACTTTATAGCAGTTGGAGACTTTAATAGCCACTCCCAGAGCGGGGGCTATAACCATCTGGATCACAGAGGTGAAGAGGTTGAAACTTGGCAAGATGATCACTCCCTAATCCTAGTCAATAATGCCACAGATACTCCTACCTTCTACTCCAGAGGATGGCACACAACTTCAACACCAGATCTTGCCTTCTCCACACCAGATATAGCTGGATCTATTAGTAGAGAAGTAGGAGACCAACTAGGGGGAAGCGACCATCGCCCAATCTTTCTTACTGTCCAGAGTGCAACTCTCAGTACAGGCCCAGCCATTACAAGATGGAACTACAAAAAAGCCAACTGGGGTTTATTCAGGCATCAGGTGAACACGCTGCTGTCTACCCTCAAGGTACAGAACAGAGACATTACTGAAGTGGTAAAAGACTTCAACAGATGCATACTACAAGCTGCAAAAGAAACCATTCCCAAAGGATGCCGGCGTAACTACATACCATACTGGTCCAGCACACTCCAAGAACGTCAGGAAGCTATGGACAGGGCTAGAAAGGACGCAGAGTCTCAGCCTTCACTTGAAACTCACAACAAATGGAAAAAGGCTGTAGCAGAGTTTCAGAGAACAAAGCTAGAAGAAAAACGGAAAAGCTGGAGAACTAAAACGGCATCGCTGAACCTTGAGAAAGACGGCAGGAAACTTTGGAGATTAGTCAAGTCTCTAAATGAAGAGCGTTCCTCACCTAGGCAGACTATCACATTGGATGAAGGTGGCAAACTTTTCAGAGGAAAACAAGCTGCAGACTTGTTTGCTAGAAGATACAGTTCAGAAAGCAACTTACCCATTAACATAGATCATCAGAGAGAGATAAGAAAAGAAATACTGGCAACCATGGGACAGACAGATACTCCTGCCCCAATGAGGGAACCCATCACACTAGGAGAACTACAGAAGGCTATTTCCAAGCTTAAGTTTCAAAAGTCACCCGGCCCAGACAAAATCAGCAACGAAATGCTAGTAAATCTGAGCTCAGCAGCAAAGACAAAACTGCTTGAGATATTCAACCACAGCTGGTTGAAAGGAACGGTACCCCAAGTATGGAGAGAAGCCATCACAATACCCATACTAAAGAAAGGGAAATGTAAGACCGAGGCTGCAAGTTACCGGCCAATCAGTCTCACAAGCTGTGTTGGGAAGACTATGGAGCGAATAGTCAACCACAGATTGAAATGGTATTTAGAGTCTGAGCAGATCCTGGTGCCGGAACAAGCTGGATTTAGAGAATGCTACAGTATAGAAGACCAAGTTACTTACTTGTCTCAAGCAATAGAAGATGCCTTCCAGGAGAAGAAAAAGGTCCTAACGATCTGGGTCGACTTCAAGCAGGCCTTTGACAAAGTGTGGAAAGATGGCCTCATTGCAAAACTTAGGAGAAGTGGAATCCAAGGCAACATGATGAAATGGATCCAGTCATACTTGCATAACAGGAGAACTAGAGTCACTCTTGACGGTCTGCAGAGCAGAAAAGTGTTGCTCCATCAGGGGGTACCTCAAGGAGGAGTAATTTCCCCAACACTCTTCCTTGTTTACATCAATGACCTGGTGAAAGATCTCCCTGCAGGAGTTAAAGCTGCCTTATATGCAGATGACCTAGTACTCTGGTGTGCTGATGAAAATGTCACCACAGCAAATTATAGAATGCAGCGGGCAGCAGACATGCTAGTGTCATGGGCAGAGAAATGGCTTATCACAATAAACACAGACAAAACCTCCACAACACTGTTCTCCCTCGCCCCCAAGGACAAATCAGCTAACATACACCTAGGGACAACCGTGATCAAGGAAGAAAGCTACCCCACCTATCTTGGGGTGACATTTGACCAAAGGCTTACATGGAATAAGCATATTGAAAATGCAGAAGGAAAGGCCCGAAGACGACTAGGCATACTCAGAAAATTAGCAGGTATCAACTGGGGAGCAAATGAACGAAATCTAAAGAAGATTTATAATAGAGTAATAAGACCACACTTAGAGTTTAGCTCAGCAGCATGGTCATCAGCTGCTAACTCACATCTGCAGTCTTTGGACAAGGTGCAAAATCAAGCTCTCAGGCTCATTACAGGAGCCATGAAAACTACACCAATAACAGAGATGCAGAAGGTTGCTGGATTACAGACATTGTCCCATAGAAGAGACACAAAAACCATGATCCAGATGGAAAAGTACAACAGTATGCCAATGCACCCAATGAAGGCAAGACTAGATGATCTGGCATTGGGACGTCTAAAGCGTAGCAGCTTTGTGCATCGGGGGAAAAGACTTATAAGACAGCATCAAGAAGACCTATCGATGAAGACAACACCACTGAAGCCCACCCTATACCCTGTACCATGGGAGCAGGCCAGCAGTGCCCTCCAAATTAATACATCAGTCAGTGGTCTCACAAGTGGATGTGAGTATAATGATCTGCAAAAACGAACTGCTACATTGAGTATGATCCAAGAAAGCTATCCCGATCAATCATGGATACATGCCTATACAGATGGATCAGCAACTAATGCTGTTAGGAATGGAGGTGCCGGTAT
This sequence comes from Oreohelix idahoensis, assembly GCA_024509875.1. Classification (NCBI taxonomy): domain Eukaryota; kingdom Metazoa; phylum Mollusca; class Gastropoda; order Stylommatophora; family Oreohelicidae; genus Oreohelix; species Oreohelix idahoensis. The sequence goes on along the minus strand of JAMPIV010007122.1, from coordinate 354,622 downwards.
CTTTATCTCATATCCTGACAACCACTATGAGACTAGGCACATTCCCACTGGTAAATTCTGTTCCAACTATACAGCTGAGGTTCAAGCTCTAGAGCAAGCTGCAAATATGATTTATAACACCAACTCTGACTGCCACCAGGTAGTCATCCTCACAGATGCACTGTCTGTCCTGCAAGCTCTCAAGGGTGGTAAACTCCCGCATCTGAGAAATGAACTAAACAAGGTAGCTGCCAAAAAGAGAACCATACTTCAGTGGGTACCATCTCATTGTGGTGTACCCAGAAATGAAAAGGCAGATAAACTTGCAAAACAGGGAGGAGAATGTGAACAAGAAGATAATGAAGTCACATACTTTGAGAAAAAGAGAGCTATCCAGACTATCAGAAGAGAACAGAACCAACCCAAAGACGACTATCACACTCTCGACCGGCAGGGACAGATAACTATTTTTCGACTCAGGACAGGGCATAACAAACTGAATAAACACATGCACAAGCTACGATTGTCTGCTTCACCACTGTGCACATGTGGATTAAACGAACAAACTGCTGAGCATGTTCTACAGGACTGTCCTCTGTATGACCAGTTAAGAAAGATATGCTGGCCCAATGACTCAACACTAAACTCAAAGCTATATGGAGTTAAAGAGGAACTTCAAACAACAGTCGAATTCATCATGAGAACTCGTCTGACGGTGTAATCATCAAAGATGCGATCGCAAGAAGAAGAAGAAGATATAAAGAAACTAAGTAGAAACTATACATATTAATAAGAGAAAATGAAATGTTTAAATAACATTACAAAAATTTTACGATACAAGTCGTCCTTAAACTAACAATGAGACGAGAGAGATTTTAGATCACAAACGAATAAAATTGTAAACAATACGGAAACTAGGTTATGTAAATTAAAATGACGTAGGCATGTGACGTCACAACTAGCACGAAAATATGTTTGTATTGCGAACTGAAGCTTCAGTTAATTTATATCCTAACAAAAGAGTTAGTTCTTCAGTCACCAAATACAATCATTCAACCCTAAAAGTCGTTATTCTTACTTGAATTTTTCCGCAAGGAAATATATCCAAGTATAGAATAAGCCCTAGCCAACCTTCTCACGAATTTACATAAAATACATTGATTTTATACACATAATGATAATGAGTAGAACTGCAAATAAAACAGGCAAGTGACAGTGGAGTAAAATTGAAGGCCAAAGCTAGCCAACTGGACAACACACACTAGTCAACAGCTCTAATCTAGACAAGAATTTATCTTAATACGATCCTGCCATTGTGATTTGTGAAATCACAACAAGGTTCACACAGCTGTTTGAATCGTCCCCATTGAGTAGCAGATGTCTGGTTGATTGAAGATAATACGTTTACATTTAGTATCGAACAAATTTCTGTCGAAATACTTTTCCGGTTTATCTGGACGTACAGCAAGGGTATGGCTGGTCTTCACTGTTCTCTGGGTAGGTTCAGGATCAACGATTTGATGAAATAAGATCAAGTTGACTCAGCACCGAAAGTGACCATTAGCAGGCATTTTGACTCGACCTTGACATTCGTAGGTTTCTGTGCGTACTTGAGTTGCCAGATTTGACTTGCGTCTTGAATGAAATTCTTCAAACTATTCAATTTCCACTGTGACTTTGACCGTTTCGAACTGAAATGTTCTTGAAGTTGTTTCAACAGAAATTTTCCCAACGTGAAGCCAGATCCATGAACGTTAGTTCGTCAAATTGGGTAACGGAGGAGATGAATTCTATACTTCTGACACCAGATGTTACGGGTACTCGTCTTCTGATATTAAGGGAATCTGCTGTTAGTTATTCCTACCAGATACGGCCCCGATGGATGTGAGTTATTGGGCTGCTCTTCAATAATTCTTTAGGTATTATATTCATCTCTACCATTTTGGCTTATAGTTCAATTGCAGATTTAGAGCCGTTCTTGTGTGATTCAATTATTATTATTTAATTCAGTGTCGTTCATTACTTCATATTAATTCTCCAGCAGTGTTGTATTATTTTATGATTAATCTTGTAGATAAATGTGATAGTCTGGACTGACCTTGCAAGGGTTAAATCAACAGTCACAGCACATTGTTGAACTTGAATAATTCAGGCAATTAAGACAAGTTCCATTGACGACTGAATATTTAATACATATCCTTTTTCCCAAATGAATACAGAACGTTATCACACAATTAATACTTGGCATTAAACATAGTTCTAGGATCTAATCAATGTTCATCCTACAGACATTGCACGTCTGTGTTAATCGTTAATTCTATAGCGTTTTAGAGTCTGCAACCAACTCTTTCCAATCCGTCTCTTGGAATTATTATCACTTATTAATACTCGTGATATCCTTATTGTTAATTCACATATTCCGTCTATGTCCACTTATTCAATACTTTGGCTTTCCTAGCCAGGCTTTAACTGCCATATATATAATATCACTTGCGAACGTATCCTACGATATTCGCGATTATACTTTGGATTCTCTGATCCTATACATTTGACTTGATTGCTTTCACAGCATGATATATACGGATTTACGCTATTTATAATTCACAGTGGGTATACCACTTAATATACACAACCTTAATCAGTGGCCACATATTATACACAATCCATAAGTGGCTCTGCCACACATTTGAAACACTGCCGGACGGCACTAAGGCCACACATAGACTGCGGTTACTAGGCTTGACGCGTCATACATCGATTTGCGCTATTTCTAGTACTAATTCAATTGAGGTGTCTCGAGGTGCAACCATGCGAATGCGGCCTACATTCACATGCTTGCAAACCCAGAAACAATCCTCAACAGACAGCTAGTAGGATAGTATGACGCTCACTGTGGCAAACCTGTACACCCTAGAGTAGAAGAGAAACGACTAAGTTAATAAGAAGTCAGTTGGTTTATTTCATTTCATAGAAAAATACAGTGCTTGCAAAATGGGAATTATTAACTTTTATCTGTGTGAACACCTTTGATTTGCTTTTTTTTTCCAGCTGGATGAAAAGGAATCAGGTGAAGTAACTCTACACAACATTGATCCTGGTGATTTCTCCGTTCTCCTCAACTATGCCTACACAGGTGAAGTGGACATTACTAAAGATAATGTCCAAAATGTTCTCATTGCATCTGATTACCTCAGTATAGGTCATGTCAAGGAAATGTGCATTAAGTTTATGACTGCTAATTTGGACTTTGATAATGTTTGTGATGTTCTGGTGTTCGGGATAGAGTATCCCATGTTAGAACTGGCAGAAAATGCCAAGCAGTTTTTGAAAGAACATCTGGATGACGTTTCTAAAACAGATAGCTTCTCACAGCTGGATCCAAGATTATTAGAGAAATTTTTTGAGGATGACAGCTTGATTCTTTATTCTAATAAAGTCAGTTTGAAATCTGAGGAAAGGGAAATGCTGATTTTGAACTCAGTGTTGAGGTATTTGTCTGGGAGATCAGTCAGTAATCCTGAAGTAGTGGAAATGATGATTCGAACTGTTAGACTCCCACAAATACCAAAGAATGTGGTGAAGAAGTGCCTGAAGAATTTCAAAGTGCTTAAAAACAATGAGATTATCATAAAATATGTCCAGTTGAGAGAGGTGGCTGAGAAGTACTTCCAAAAAAGGAAGCAAGGTTTTCCAGCAACAACCAGTAGAACTCAGGAGATTCCAGGAGCCTGGTTCCGCAGACGAAAGTTTGCTACATTTTCAGTTTCTCCAAGAAGCATGCGATATGCAGCAGGAGGCCAAATTCAACATTCTCCAGATCCCCCAAACTTTTTGTACAATGACTGCAATCTAGAGATAAAGCGTATTGATATTTGGCTGAGAAGGTGGGATGGTCGACTGGTAATTGGTGGACTGTCTTTGTCATATCGCAATGCATCTGATGATGACAGGAACTTGGTATATCGCAGAGGACATTGTCCTGGACCTTGCCATCACTTTGCAGAGCTGGAGCCAGATGAATTTATAATCAAAGTTACTATCGGAAGTGGCTACCTTATTGATAGACTTGGATTTGAAACAAATAGAGGACGGGTCCTGGGACCTTTTGGAGGTCCTGGGGGTAGCGAGCATACAGAAGTGGCCCCAGCTGGTCCTTTATCATATCTTTTTGATATCAATTGTGACAGTGTTGAAACGCAGGGATCGGAAGCCATATTTAATCTAATGCTACGGTGGATTACTTTTACCTAAAATTATAGTGATGTTTTCCATAAAATGATAAAAACAATTTTTTACTACAAATTTTTGTTGATTCAAATAAGAAGAAAAGTTTTCTGGTAGTGCATGATATGCAAATTGTCATGCATAAGTGAATTCTGAACAATTCATAAGTTTGCTTTGTCAGTGAATTCCTCCATTTTAAAATCATTTTTCGATCCATGATTTCTTTTTTGTTTTGCTCTATTTGATTTTGCATTTTTCTTTCTTTTGCTTCCTTTTTTTAAAAATCCTATTGGCCTCTGAGGTTTCATTTCCTGTTCTGGCTGCCATGTTTTGAGATACCATTGTTTCATCATAGAACATTACTTTTTTATCAGGCTATTCTTTTCATTAACTTATTTCCTTTTATATTCACTGTGTTATTGTAATTAGTTTCTTCATATTGATTATTCTTTCTTGTTTGTTAATTAAATATTAATTATCTTCCATGTCCTCTGTTATTGTTTCCTAGCTCTTCTATTTTTCTCATCTTTGTTTCCTGTTTGTGATTGTAGCTGATAAAGACTAATCACAGAATGTCCTGTATTTGTACAGGTTTGTACCTTTTATCTGAACATCTGAAAAGCAAAATATTCTGTTAATGAAAGTTTCTTTGGGCTACTTTCTTCTCGCAATTTTGGGCAATTTCTGACCATTATGGGTGACTGGGATGTTTGTCAAACACATTTTAGGTGACTTTGGGATATTTGTCAAACACATTTTGGGTGACTTTAGGCTACTGTTTGAACATCATTTTTGAGCGACCTCCGAAAAACAAAACAAATCCAGTTTACGAAACAAAGCTGTCCTGAGAGTTTCAGATAAAAGAAGACAGACATGTAGTTATGTATACAGTGTGAAAAAAAAAAAAATGAGCATTTAGCCTTCATTACATTTCTGCCCTGAATACCATTAATAAATGGTTGTGCTAAATCAATTCATGATAATTGTGCATAATGATAAAAATATCAACTTTGATATTAGCAAAGTAGAATAAAGATTTAAACTAGTAATATGATTAAAAAGATCTTGAGTATTTTTAAGAAATAACAGTTGTGACATTAGCAAGGTATCCAGATACCAGAGATTTAAAACCAAATCTGAGAATGTAAATCAAAATGGCACAGGAGAGATTCAAAATCAGACAGGGAACACCAGGGACCGAATGTTATGAAGGGATGATCACATATGCCATGTTATGATTACAGCTTCTAAAAGCTACAGGTAGTCCCATAGTAGATAGGGTTGGGAGCCGCGCTAGCGTAGTGGTTACAACACCGCTCTGGCGACCGGGTGATTCAGGATCAAACCCGGGTGACGGCATTTGAGGATTTTTCGTCGACCGGGATTTGGACTGGATTAACTCGAGACCTGGCGAGAACATTTGAAGGAGTGTCGTCGACCAGGGACTGGCGGCTCCTGAGCCGACCCAGCTCTAATAGGTACCTCCGAAAACAGCGAGTATCTGCCTGAATGGCGAGGGACACTTGTCTCTGTACAAGAAAATAGGATACTCACGTAACAATCAATGTCAGGTTAGACATTAAAAATAACCTGAGATTTCGCCTCGAGTATTAGCGGGCGTACGAAAAAAAAAAAAAAGTAGATAGGTGTAAAGGGCAATTTTTACTATCTTGCAATATAATACATTTATATACTTATTATGTTCGCAAATATTTGGTAATCAAAGTATTTCCTTTTTAAGTGCTTAAGGAGAAGTCATTTTTGAGTTACTTCCCTTGAAAGTAGTTCCGTCATCTTCGATCGGACTCCGCGGACGAGTCTAGGCCTACTGCGATTTATTCTTTGGCTGGGTAGGAATAGATTGTTCTTGCTTCAGTATATCTATGGCCTGAATTTATACGTAGTGTTTGTATGAGTAGGACGAGTCTGTCTTATATATGGATATCTTTACATTTCTAAGTCGAACTATGTTGGTTGTGGCTAGAAAAGGTCAAAGGCTATGCAGCGGAAGTATCGCTAGCAAGGGGTGTGATTCATGGCTGCCATCCTGTCTGGATGCAGAATTTTGTTGTAGCCGGCCTATCGCCGAAAAAGTGATCTATAAGTCAATGGGGAAAAGTGATAGTCATTTAGACATGTTGTATGTACTTTACCCCAGTGTTTATTCTCTTTTGCCAAGGAATGGCAAAGTTATATTTCGCATAGAAAGGTAAAACCACAATTTATTATGAACTTGGGCTTCGCCATCGTTGTTGATAAACAGATGCACAGTGGTACTTTTGAAAAGAATATTTATTCAAAGGAAGACGACATTCCTATGTATCAGCACTAGATTATATGATATTATTCAATTACTTCTATGATAGAAGCTATGAAGAAATGAGGACATTTAACGAATGACCAATTTTGGTCTGGGTCCTATAGTGAGTGAAACTCACGAGAGAAGAACAGCCATGTTGAAATTCATATACTTTGTATTTATCGAGTGAGAAAAAGGGATGCCTGTACTATCGCTCGATGAACCAAGAGATCACTGCTACATGTGAGAACCCATGTCTGGGATTCCTATATCTTTATGGAAAATATATATATTGAACTTTACGTGAAGGGATATTCACTAGACGAGGTTAGGTCTAGGAGCCTTCCTATATATTGGTTATGGTCTGACGTGCCCAGTCAGTAAAGCCAGATGATTTACATGATGGAACTCTGAATGCTTATTTACGAATGCTCCATTATGATATTTGCCAAGCATGAATGCTAACTTAAGATGATATTCCTGTGATCAACATTATGCTGTCTATGTCGACATTTGTTCCTGTAACCATACACGTACTGTCCAAGTGTGCGTCCCATTAAATGTTATAAAAAGACCACCGTAGTTCCAGTACTTCTTGAATTCGAACAGTGTGAGTATGAGTGATGTACTACCAACCTGTCAACTCTATCGAATCATTCTACCATTCGCGTTCTGACATTCACATACACACTCATTGTTTACACTCACATTCTTGTCGGAGCCTCATCACGTTCCAGGACAAGATGACCTGTATGACCAAAACTGTGCTGGGTTTAATGAGTTGACAATCGTTACACTTTACTACACCAGTCCCAACATCTACATTTATCAACTGGTGGACATTCACGTCATTTAACAAATAAAGCGTGATTCAGCAACTAGTAGCCAGTATGAGTAAACAACTAAACAGAGTTTAACAACTGGTGTGCCAGCTTCCTGGGTCAACCTGCACAGTGACCATATTGAGAAGTAAACTACTGAGACCAGACGTTCCTTGGGGTCTGTTACGACACACAAATACATCAGCAGTACAACTCTACAGTGATGTCAGCGTGACCTGTCCTGTCGACAGTATGCAGTAACTAGGTCAGCGTTTGTTGACATTTGGTTCGTTGGACATTTGCCATACAACTGACAGTGTTACACAGCAAGCTTGGTTGAAACATAGAACATTACACATCAGGACTGGAGAATATTTGACAGTGTTTGCGAAAGGAAATGTTATTGAACTGAGAAGTCCTACATCGATTGTTATCATTCACATCAACGATGGAGCTTCTATTTCTGTGTTGAATTTAAAATAATTAGACCAGAAGTATTTGTTTAATAAAGTACCACAGTACTGTACTATTAGGCAGTGTAACTGAGCCTTCTTTACAACACATTCTTTCTGCAACACTCTATTTACATCATATTGCCATACTATTTATGCAATTATGTATTTATGTTTAAATATTTATATGTGATATTTGTTGGTATCCAGCGGGTTGTTGTTTTCGTTGGGCGGTGTCACACAGCAGAGTATCCCACGTAATAGAGGGTCTGATGTGTGCGTTTCTATAGGTGCAATTTTCTTGATTGAAAATTTGCTGCGACAGCTGTTGCTATTAGTGTTAGCTGTGAAGACTGTACTCATTGTTGTTTTTGTAATATTCCTCTGTTCTTTAGTTTGTTTTGATTTGTTTGTAATTTGTTGGTCTACCCTATTCTATCTTTCAGTTCTATTCTCAATTTATATTTATATACTGTGGCGTTATTTGTATTTGTTATCCTCTTGCGGTTTATCTTTTATTGTTTTTCCCATTTGATTTATTTCATCTCCGCAAATGTTTTCATGTTCTCCTGTATAACTGTTTTGTTTTGTGCCTGATCGACATACACTATTTAAAATATAGTTGATCATATAAATTGATGTACAAGAATCAACTGATAGTTAATTGCTATTACTAAAGGTACACAGTTGATGATATAAAACACTATTTCTGGTGCACTGCACTTATATTATAGAGTGAACCAGCAACTTATAGCTGTTATTATATAAGGATTTATACAAGACCTTTGTAAGGCTTGTTTCACACAGTGATTGGGATAGTTAAGTACTATTTTCCACAGGTTACAAAGTTATCATACAAGGTCTTTGATTAAGACTAAGAAAGTGAATTTATTTACTTTTGCAAATTACTGATCTTATTAGACAAGATGTCTACTTTAGATTATTTTATCACACAAGGCAAGGTTCTTGATAAGACTGGTCAGCAATTAGAAGAATGGGCAGTTGCTCAATATGACAAAGCATTGGCTGCTGAAGAAAGAAAAGCATTGATTGAAGAAAAGAAATTAGCAGCTGAGGAGAAAAAATTAGAAGCTGAGGAAAGAAAATTACAAAGAGACTATGAACAAAAGAAATTGCAGATACAGACTGATGAAAAAAGATTCCAGATGGAAATGGAAAAAGAGAAAAGAAAGGATGAAGCTGCTGCAGAAGAGAGAAAATTACAAGCTGAAGCTCAAGAGAAAAAAGCAATAAGAGAACATGAACACCAAAAAGAACTTTTAGCATTTGAGTTAGAAAAGTTAAAGTTAACAAACATAAGTGATGGTAATCAAGCATCTGGTGGTAATGGTAAACCCTTTACTTACAAGGTCAAGGTACCAGCGTTCAACCCTTCCAGTGATGACATAACATTCTGGCTAAATAGATTTGAACGCTCGTGTCGAGCACATAATGTGGACAAATCACAATATGCTAACCAGTTATCAGAAAATCTGAAAGGTGATTCTCTGACTAGTTTAAGTTTGGTTGAAGAGGCTGACAAAGATAACTATGATGTTATTAGGGCAGCCTTATTAAAGAAGTATCAGTTGTCTGAAGAGGGTTATCGGAAGTTGTTTAAGACAATGGTGCCTGAGGCAGGTGTAGAATTCTCAGAATTCATTGCAAGGACACGTCTTACATTTGATCGTTGGATTGAGCTATCCAAAACAGAAAAGACTTATGAAGCCCTTATGGACTTGATACTCAGAGACAAGATTATGTCAAGTATAAATAAACCTTTCCTCGAATTCTTACATGAGCGTAAACCTAAGTCTCTAAAAGAAATGGAACAGTATTGTACCCAATACGTCACTGCACATCCGGACGTAGCTATTAGCAACAATAAGGTTAAAGAAGGTATGCCAGTTGCTTCTGCAACACCATACAACCCTAATCACTCTCACAAATTCCAAGGACCTCAAAATAAGTTTAATAAAAAAGGTAACTATTACAGTTATCAGAACCAAGGTAACCAATCATTTCAGGGTTCTTCTTCGAATACCTGGAGAAGAGCTGACAGCCCTCGATTCAGGGGTGGTCATAATTACAGGAACTTTCGCAAAGGAAGTCATTCTAGAAACTATCCAAGTTTTCCTTCATGGAGACAACAAGATCATAATTACAGAGATACTCATTATAATGAATATGATGATAGTAACCAAAGGAGCTATGATTCAAACCCGAGTAGAGGTTATAATAGTGGAAACAATGATAAGTACAGAGGCAATAATAACAGAGGTAGAGCACAATTCAAAAAACATAAAGCTCATTACCAGGCGAACTCTGCACAGCAAGAGTCCCACGAAGCCTATAAACAAAATAAAGATAATGATGACTCTAATAATATGGCATGTGCCGCTTTTGATTTTGGGAGAGCATCTCAGTGCCCCCAATGCAAAACATTATTTGAGCCAACCACAGTGTCTACTTTAAGCTGTGGGCATCCTCTTCCCGCTCTTCCTGCGTCAATCGCGCATGATGGGAGAGGTTCTCTTGTCTTACACAAAGGTTTAGTAAATGACAATCCAGTCTCAGTACTTTTTGATTCTGGATGCACAACTATTGGGGTTAGGCAGTCACTCATAGATCCTTCTCATTCTACAGGCAAAGTAGTCAAATGCGTAACATTTGGCGGCACCATAGAGAAATACTCTACCGCTATCATTAGGATTGCTACTCCTTTCTTCACAGGAGATGTACACGCATGTCTTTTGCCGAATCCGATCGCTGATCTTATCATCGGTCGCATTCACGGAGTCAAAGAATGCACTCCGGAGCAAATTTCCGTTTGGGAAAATCAAAATATGCAATCTGCTAATGCAGTAGTCACTAGAGCTCAAGCTCTCAATATGCCTGAAACTTCATCTGTTGAAGATAATGAAGTGCATAACCAAGATGATCCCTTGGTAATTTCTCGTGACTCGTTTATAAAAAACAACAAGAAGAAGATCCGACTCTTAAGAAATTCTTCACTCTTGTAACGAAAGGTGATCCGAATAAAGATTCAAATTGTAAATCTTGGATTACAATGAAGAATGGCGTACTTGTACGTATGGTGCAAGACTCCACTAAGTCAAGTCATTCTCAGATTCTTGTACCCAAGAATTTGAGAGTTAAGATCTTACAACATGCACACGACTCTCAGTGTGCTGGTCACATGGGTTTTTCCCGTACAAAGTCAAGAGTTCTTGCGGCTTTCTTTTGGCCTTTTGTGAACAAGGACATACGGATCTATTGTCGATCCTGTAAAGTATGTCAAGAAGTCAAATCCAAAGGTCCTCGTCATGCTGCGCCTATTCAGGCTGCAGATATTCCTATTCGTCCATTCCAGAAAATGGCGATAGACATCATTGGTCCATTCAAGATCAAATCTGCTAGAGGACATCAGTTTATCTTAACGTGTGTAGACATGTGCACACGTTGGCCAGAGGCTATCCCTCTAAAGAGCATTACTACCGCTGACATTGCAGATGCTCTTTGGCTTATATTTTCTCGGCTGGGATTCCCCGGAGAAATATTATCAGATCATGGCACCCAACTGATATCGGATACCATGTCTCAAGTAATGTCTACTCTACAGATAGAGAGATCTTTGAGTAGCATCTATCATCCTATGTCCAATGGGATGGTCGAGCGACTAAATAGAACACTTAAGAACTTATTAGGGAAGATAACTGAGGATCATCCTCAAGATTGGGATAGGGTTTTACCCGCGGCCCTCTTCGCGTATAGAGAGGTCCCCAATGAACATACAGGGTTTTCTCCCTTTGAACTTGTCTTTGGCGCGCGACCGCGCGGCCCAATGTCTTTGCTGCATGATCTTATAACAGCTGACAATATTGACGATGACACAAAATCTTCTTACGAGTATGTCATCGCGCTGAGACAAAAGATTATCGAAGCATGCAAATTGGCAACGTCCTCTTCTGAATTTGCTAAGCAGAAGGCAAGACAATTTGCTAATAAGAAGAGAACTTTACGACAACTTTGTCCTGGTGACAAAGCATTTGTTTTGTTACCTTGTCGTGAAAATAGACTCCTTATTAGTTGGAAAGGTCCGTACGATATAATATCGAAAATTTCAGATGTTGACTACATCGTCGATATCAACGGGAAGCATAAAACCTTCCACATCAATATGCTTACGGAGTTCCATGAACGTCCTGACTATCTACAGCCTATTTTCCAGGCAACGGACGATTCTCATGTCAAACATGGTCATTACTCATCACTGTCTGTAATACAGGATGAGGAAACAAGTTTTTCGGATGTTAATCTTCCGCTTCCAATGATCCCACTTCATTCTAGTGAATCATGGAAAGACGTTACTGTTTCTCCTGATTTGTCTCTAGGAGAACGGCGACAAGTTTCGTCTATGTTACAAACATTTCAGGATGTCCTCACTGACATCCCTGGACAAACTCATGTCATTGAGCATGACATTGTTCTAACTGAACATACTCCAATTAGGGTTAGACCTTATCCTATCCCTATACATTTCCAAACACAGGTTGAAAAGGAGTTGGATGAAATGATAGATTTACAAATAATCGAACCATCCACTTCTGCATATTCTTCGCCGATGGTTATTGTTCGAAAAAAAGACAATAACATACGTCTTTGCGTTGACTATCGCAAATTGAATCAAGTTACGAAGTTCGATGCTGAACCTATGCCTTTACTAGAAGAGCTACTTACTCGTCTTTCTAAATCGCATTTTTTCACTAAACTTGATTTGTCTAAAGGATATTGGCAAGTTCCATTATCCGAACGCGCCAAACCTCTTACCGCTTTCTCTACTCCCAGAGGCCTTTTCCAATGGAATTTTATGCCTTTCGGCCTTATGAACGCACCAGCTACATTTGTACGCATGATGCGTCGAATCCTATCGTATCGGTCAGATGTCATTGCTTATCTAGACGACATCTGTCTTTTCAGCGATACTTGGGAAGATCACTATTCAGGGTTAGTTGAATTATTATCAACTCTGCGTGAGTATAACCTGACAGCAAAACCATCTAAAGCTTGTATTGGCTTTAGCGAAATTGCTTTCTTAGGCCATCGAGTAGGTCACGGTTTCTTGAAGACAGAAGACCATAATATCACTAAGATACTTAACATCTCTATCCCTAGGACTAAAAAGCAAGTGCGAAGTCTTTTAGGTCTCATACAATTTTATGGACGTTTCATTCCGAATCTGTCCTCTATCATGGCACCTCTCTCTACACTATTAAAGAAAGGGTCGCCTAACATGGTTCACTGGTCTCATGAATGCCAATCTTCACTAGAGAAGATCAAACTATGTTTTCATCACCACCTATTTTAGTGTTACCTACAACAGATAAGACATTCGTTCTTCGTAGTGACGCTTCATCCACTGGGATTGGAGCGGCACTAATGCAAGAGTACTCTGGAACTCTGCATCCTGTAATGTATATATCCAGAAAACTTAATGCTGCAGAAAGGAATTACTCGGTTTTAGACCGTGAATTATTGGCAATGGTTTGGTCAATTCTCAAACTCCAAAGATTCCTTCTGGGCGCGCATTTCGTGGTGGAAACTGACCAAAAAGCTCTTACGGCTATCCAAAGTAAGAACTTGAAGAGCTCGAGATCAACTCGATACGCAATCGCTCTTCAACCTTTTCATTTTTCGGTACGAGCTATCCGTGGTTCAGAAAATGTGATGGCGGACATTCTGTCCAGATGCCCACATGATGCCACTTAACTGTTAAATATTGGATCTTTTTAATATGTATAACTTTACAACAGTTATTTTTTGTTTCTTTACTAAGATACACATTTGTAATTTAATAATAGAATGATGGTATCGCTACTTAGCGGTTTATTGATGTTTATTCACCGCTGTTCTTTGATGATTGTTTCTTCATAAATCATAAATTTAAGATTATAGTGTGAATTTTTGGTATGCATTGTATAATTACCAGAATTGTATTATACGTACATCACACCTTCCTGGAAACATTTATTCGTAGAGAAACAATTTCTCTCAGATTTTGAGATATATTCTCACCGGTCATATTAGGAATTATAGTTATTCCTGATATTTGCATCTGCGCAGTATTCTTGCGTTTTGAGCCTATTGTATGGTGCTCCTAGATGTATTTAAAAAAAAAAAAAAATTTTATTTATTTTTTTTTTCCCGGGAGGTGTGGTAAGACTGTAAAGGGCAATTTTTACTATCTTGCAATATAATACATTTATATACTTATTATGTTCGCAAATATTTGGTAATCAAAGTATTTCCTTTTTAAGTGCTTAAGGAGAAGTCATTTTTGAGTTACTTCCCTTGAAAGTAGTTCCGTCATCTTCGATCGGACTCCGCGGACGAGTCTAGGCCTACTGCGATTTATTCTTTGGCTGGGTAGGAATAGATTGTTCTTGCTTCAGTATATCTATGGCCTGAATTTATACGTAGTGTTTGTATGAGTAGGACGAGTCTGTCTTATATATGGATATCTTTACATTTCTAAGTCGAACTATGTTGGTTGTGGCTAGAAAAGGTCAAAGGCTATGCAGCGGAAGTATCGCTAGCAAGGGGTGTGATTCATGGCTGTCATCCTGTCTGGATGTAGAATTTTGATGTAGCCGGCCTATCGCCGAAAAAGTGATCTATAAGTCAATGGGGAAAAGTGATAGTCATTTAGACATGTTGTATGTACTTTACCCCAGTGTTTATTCTCTTTTGCCAAGGAATGGCAAAGTTATATTTCGCATAGAAAGGTAAAACCACAATTTATTATGAACTTGGGCTTCGCCATCGTTGTTGATAACAGATGCACAGTGGTACTTTTGAAAAGAATATTTATTCAAAGGAAGACGACATTCCTATGTATCAGCACTAGATTATATGATATTATTCAATTACTTCTATGATAGAAGTCATGAAGAAATGAGGACATTTAACGAATGACCAATTTTGGTCTGGGTCCTATAGTGAGTGAAACTCACGAGAGAAGAACAGCCATGTTGAAATTCATATACTTTGTATTTATCGAGTGAGAAAAAGGGATGCCTGTACTATCGCTCGATGAACCAAGAGATCACTGCTACATGTGAGAACCCATGTCTGGGATTCCTATATCTTTATGGAAAATATATATATTGAACTTTACGTGAAGGGATATTCACTAGACGAGGTTAGGTCTAGGAGCCTTCCTATATATTGGTTATGGTCTGACGTGCCCAGTCAGTAAAGCCAGATGATTTACATGATGGAACTCTGAATGCTTATTTACGAATGCTCCATTATGATATTTGCCAAGCATGAATGCTAACTTAAGATGATATTCCTGTGATCAACATTATGCTGTCTATGTCGACATTTGTTCCTGTAACCATACACGTACTGTCCAAGTGTGCGTCCCATTAAATGTTATAAAAAGACCACCGTAGTTCCAGTACTTCTTGAATTCGAACAGTGTGAGTATGAGTGATGTACTACCAACCTGTCAACTCTATCGAATCATTCTACCATTCGCGTTCTGACATTCACATACACACTCATTGTTTACACTCACATTCTTGTCGGAGCCTCATCACGTTCCAGGACAAGATGACCTGTATGACCAAAACTGTGCTGGGTTTAATGAGTTGACAATCGTTACACTTTACTACACCAGTCCCAACATCTACATTTATCAACTGGTGGACATTCACGTCATTTAACAAATAAAGCGTGATTCAGCAACTAGTAGCCAGTATGAGTAAACAACTAAACAAGAGTTTAACAATAGGGTTGTAGAGGAATCAAATGTTAGAGACTTCCACTATACTAAGTCTAGTTTTTTTTAGATGGGTGACCACTTACCTTCCTTGCTGCATGTACCATACTTAACTCAAGAGCAAAGTAAGCCAGTTTGCAGTTGGGAAGATTGGAGTGTATTGCTACTAGAGTTTGAACCCAGAACCCTGTAACTTTGCAGCAAGAGGCAAGTGGTCTAACCAGTTTGCCAATCGGATGTATCTTCTACATGCTTACAAGTCAGGTTACAAGTTTGATCTTCTTGAACAAGTATCATTGCAACTGTGCTTAAAACAGTTAACTCATGTTAGACTAGAATGTTTAGAAATCTCCCTTAAATCTAGCATTTGAAATCCCGTTCCTAATCTGTAGAAGCTGGTAATATCCAGTTCATAGTGTACTTAATAAGTAAGAGTTTCTTATGAAAGTTCTGTGGTTGTGAGACTTAACACACACAAAATCCGGCATTTTCAACAATCCGGCACTCCTCAGGTCCGGAGGTTGCCGGATTTTTGAATGTCAACTGTACCTGTAGCACGCTACTGTACATACGATGGATGCATCCTTTCTCACGTCCATCTCTGCTAGTCCCACGTCTTGGAGGTCGTCCCCCCCCCCCTTTTTTTAATAGTAAATCGCACCAAAGCATTTATATGCTCTTGCAATTTGTTTTACGGGATGAGGTTGCAAGTCCTGCACACAACCTCATTTTATTCTATAGAAAGCTGTATGTAAATAGTTGTCATGTTTAAAGTCACACTCACATATTACCTTGTAGAGTTATGTGTTGTAGAGTGGCCACCATTTACATACAGCTTGAAAGCTACAATGGGATGCTTAATTACACATGGAATGTTATTGTTTCATAGCATAAATGAACATTGTACTATAATTACAATAGAAGAAATGAGGGTTTGAAATAATGTTAAAAAAAAGTAATTTTTAACACATTAGCTACCGCGGGCCGGTGGGACCGGCTTCTGAAATCCTATCATTTGGACCGTAAGCCGCTCAGAGCGTCGATCTAATTTTAGTAATAAAACAAATGAAAAATGTACTGGAACACTTTCTGATCTGGTTTGAAATTTTAAGTTGTTACCAAAAAACAAATTACCAAAGCATGGTTGTTGTAGAACACTGGAAAATTGATATTATGTTCATGTTTTTCAGCGTTTTGGGTTAGTTACCAAATCGTGTAAAACTGTTTACCGCGGCAACTAGTGATAGGACCACAAAAAAAGCTTGTACATCTCGTCTAACGGCTGAATAGGCTAGAAACTTGTTTCAACAATTGACTGATAGATCTAGCAACGAGGACAAGAGTGAAAATGGTGTGCACATTGATTGAAATAGGGATTTTGATAGAGTTATAATTGTGGAAATATTGCAAGTCCTTGGCCATCAGAGGGCCGTTAAATAGCAACAACCTCTATTAGAGTTACAAATGGTGCTTATTGTAATAGTACATTCATTTATCTTTAAAATGACATGTAATTCATAAAAATATGTAAACAATTACGAAAACTTTGTGCAAACACCTACAGGATAAAAATGGAAAAAATATTTAATTTGGCCACAGTGTGTTTTTCAATTCAGTAGTTAATGTATTAAAATGTTTTAATATGCCATTATTCTTACACAAATACAATCAATAATTAACTTCATATATGTTCAAATTAATGTTCAAATTTAGGTAGACATATTATAGAAAATGGATATAGTTGAAGTTGAATTTTTTGTGATGCATGCTTCATGTATGAATTACTGGAAAATGAATTTGCTAGTGATTAATTATGGCCATATTTCTACTACTTTCACTGTACAGTGTGCATGAGCATGAACTATAACTAAGAGTACAGCAAGTAATAATGCTGTTTATCATAAATAATAGTTCCACCTATGTTCCGGTCTTGACATATATATGCGAGTCATGGACAATGCCTACAACCTACAAAAGCCAGATCCAAACCTCAGAAATGAGGTATCCGAGGAAGGTGGTCGACATAACAAGAAGAGACATGGTCCGCAACGAGACGATACATCAAGGCCTAAAAACCCAACCCCTGCAGGCCCAAGTAGAACAGTCCCAACAAAGCCATTTTTGTCTTTCATTATCATAGTTATCCTTGGCACTCCTTACAGAGCATCAAACCACCACTGTGGCTGATCCCCCTGCAAGAAGTTTGAGCCAACCATTCGTATGCTCTTGTGTCAGTGGCTTATCTGGCAATTTGTTTTACTTGGTGAGGTTACCAGCCACCATGCACAATCTCATTAGTCTCCTTGTATGACACGCTTGAGGGTGTATATGTCTTGACTGATGCATATATTCATATAATGATAAAATACATTCTTGGCATACAGTTTTGCTTTATGATATGTTGTGTACTTTCGCAAAAGATTCATTGAATGAGTTGCACTGTCCTTTGACAAAAAATGTTATACCTGTGATATCTTTATTGTTTGAAAGTATTTGTGTCAGAGTAGGGTCACATAGAAAAGTAATTCTGTTTAATTGAACAAAGACACACGTGGTCGCTAACCCATTCTATTTGCATAAACAGAGTTCAATCAATCAATCAATTAATCAATCAATCAATACCCTTTAGCTCCCCGGGGAGCATAGGCCTTCAACAAACACATGCCAAGTCTTCCAGTCCCATGCCATCCGCTCAAGTTCTTTCCATGTTTTCCTCATCATTTTCACCTCTGTATCCAGCTCTCTTCTCCATGTGTTTTTTGGTCTACCTCTGCCTCTCTTTCCCTGTGGATTCCAGAATAAGGACTGCCTTGTTATGCTATCAACAGGTTTCGTCAATGTGTGTCCTATCCATTGCCTGCGTCTTCTTCTCAGCTCTTGTTCCACTGGCACTTGTTCCACTGGTTCTTGTCATCAATTCCACATTTGTGACTTTGTCATACCATTTCAGTTCTTCTATTCTACGCAAGCACCCGTTTATAAGTCTGTAGCTTTTTAGTTGTTATTTTTGTTGCTCTCCATGTCTCAGGGCCATACAATAGGACTGACTTGACATTTGAGATGAAGATTCTTATTTTCGTGTTGGACTTGATTCTCTCTTGTTCTCCATATGTTTCCCAATGCAATGAAAGCTCCTCTTGCTTTTTGTATTCTTATTTTGATATCATTGTCTGTCCCTCCCTCCAACTTGGGATAAGAACGGGAGTGCGACAGGGATGCCTCTTGTCTTCATTTCTTTTCTTACTGGCTATAGATTGGGTTATGAAAACATCAACATCACACAACAGAAATGGAATCCAGTGGAATCTGACTAAACAGCTTGATGATCTGGATTTCGCAGATGACTTGGCTCTTCTGTCCCATAACCATAATCAGATGCAAGAGAAAATGAAAATTCTCAATGAGTGGTCACAACAAGTGGGCCTGAAAATACATAGGGAAAAGACAAAGATTACACTGGTATACACACATTTTGGTGCCTTAAATTTTATAGCTGTTCTTGCGTAATTTTGGGTTGCTGATTCCAAAAAATGTAATCAGATTTTTTCTATCAGCTCTAGTTTTTGAGATAACTAAGAATGACCATATTAGTAGGGCAACTGTTATGTACAATCCTAGAGTTAGGTGCTCCCAACGGGCTGATCACCCGTTTGCCAGTCACTTTGATTACGGAAACAACAGCAAACGGATTGATTTGTCGTTGCCCTAAAGACGCCATTAGGCGTGATGGGAACAACGGCAAAGAAAATCTATTCGCTGTTGCCCTTAAGACGCCACTAGGCGTAATGGCCACTGACTGCTTTGCCGGTCGTTGGCTAAGGACGGAAGAAGAAGAAGAAGAGTTAGGTGCTATCAGTGGCATTTTGACTTTAGTCTGCATTCATATTATATGTAATTACTGTGCATATATTACCAAAAATGTAATAAAACTTTATCACTAGCACTTGTTTAGTCAACACGCAAAAAGGATCTTTCGAGGACTTCCTGGAATGTGATATGCCCGGACAGTCACGCTTAAGGGTCCAACAGTAATCTGCCATTATGTGGGCATCCCAAAGCCCCTGGTATCTCTCTTCCATTGTTTTTATATCTTGGTGAAATCTTTCACCTTGCTCCTCACTAAAGTCGCCAAGATTCTCCGGAAATAAATGTAAATGGTTATGGAGGTAGTGCAATTTTATGCTCATGTTGCATCCAAGTTCACAAAAACTCGACAGCATGTTTCCAACTAATTCAGAATAATTATCTGCTTTAAAGTTACCCAGAAAGTTTTGCACAACTAAAACAAATGATGACCAGCTTGTGGACTCTGTTTTGTTCATGGAATCAATAAAATTTGGATCGTTTATTAACTTTCTAATTTGAGGTCCATCAAAAATTCCAGCTTTAAGTTTGTCTATGCTCAATTCTGGAAACTTTCTGCATAAGTAATTAAAACAGGTACCATCTTTGTTCAGTGCCTTAACAAATTGCTTCATCAAGCCAAGCTTTATATGTAATGGTGGCAGTAGAACTCTTTTTCGATCAATGAGAGGCTTATTGACAATATTTTTTTTCTCCAACTTTAAATTCATCCCTCAACGGCCACTGTTTCTTTGTCCAGTGCATATCTTTTGCCCTGCTATCCCACAAACATATAAAGCATGGATATTTGGTGAATCCCATTTGCTGGCCAAGCAAGAAGTTCATCATTTTAAGATCTACACAAACCATCCAGTTATGTTCTAAATACTTCAATTTTTCCAGAACTGTGCTTATTGTAGCATACTCCTCCTTCATTGTAGTAGAATGAGCAATTGGAATTGAGCCATATTTGTTACCATTGTGTAAGAGAACACCCTTCAAACTTTTTTTAGAGCTGTCAATGAAAAGTCGCCACTCATCTGGTATATAACTTACACCCATTTTGTTAACAAGACCTCCTACATTAGTACAAAACACAAGGTTGTTTTCTTTACAAAAGAATGGAATAAAACCTTGCTCTCTGCTGCGATAAAATGTAACCTTTGTTTCAGCAGTCAGTAATTTTTTTTTCTTTCAATCTTGAAGCCAAAAGTTCTGAAGATTCCTTGGAGAGATATAGATCGCGGATTAGATCATTTAGTTCAAGCTGGTCTGAAAAATCATCTTCGAAATCACTATCACTGTCACTTGTTGTTCCACATGCCACTGCTGTCTCATCTTCTAGCAGGGAATCCAAAATCTGACTGAAAGTTGGAATTGGTATGTCATCTCCGCGTGGAACAGGTCGCCTAGCAGAATCTAAATCTGGATATTTCCACTTTTTGTGATTTTTTTCCCTTAGTATTCACAACACAGAAATAACAGTCATCATAGTGGTTCTTGGGCTCTATCCAAACCATTGGAATTCCAAATTTTAAACATTTTCTTTTCCCACAAGTCCACTGTCGCAGGTGTTCAACACATGTTTTGCAAACAATATGAGGAGCCCAAGACTTGTCCTGGTCACCTAGTTTTACTTTAAAGTAAGCAAAGTATGCCCTTTTCACAAAAACAGTGTTACCACTATGTTGAGGGTAAAATATAGTGGTACATATTATGTTCAATTACAGTTGATAGTGGTGGAATGTTTCTGGTGGATGGTGTGGTACAACAGGGTCTGACAATGACAGAGTCAGTGAGGTCGGGTTTACGGGTGGCCGACTGATGTGTGAGTAAGTTACTGTCAATCAACGCGAATGTAAAAAGGTTCTGGCATACCAACACAGGCTATAACCATACACTACAGTACACATAATAGTCCAGAAACGTTGCAACGAATGGTAACGTTTAAATAGTTTATTACGCCACAGTCACGTAAACATCATCATAACATAGGACGACACTTCATAGCAAATCATGGTGGATCAGATAAGTAAGTTCATTTCGTAAACATACAGCCAAAAATAGTCATCCAAACAAAAGACGTGCATCACAGTCTCAATAGGCTGTAGAATGCAGTAACTCATAGCATAAATCCCTTTAACGCAATATCCAAAGATTCGGCTACAGGTACACAACTTAAAGTACAAAGGCTGCAGAACACAGCAGCTCACGTTTCATAAAGGTTTACATCCATATCTCTATAAGTGAGGATGATCACTGGTCGCTTACACAGTGGCATACAAGGGCTTCTAGTAACAAGGGAAAAAAATCCATCAGAATAAACATGAATGAAAATCACGACCGGTGTAATCCATGGCCTCTATAATCAATCCATCAGACTTCTTACAAAATATATAACGCCGGCATACTCCCTGGCATCTGGGTAATATCTCTTAGAAAATAATCCATAAACTCCTGGGAGAAAGAACATTCCCAACAATAATCTCTTTATCTTTACTTCAAAACATTATCTTCTTAAATTATCGAATTCCCTTCATAGGAAAACACACATACGCCGGGACACACTAGCGAGAAGGCACGACCTTCTCCAAGCTCTGCCCGCCAAAAACTGCCCGCAAACTCAGTTGCTTAAAACAGTTCAGTCTATATGAATTCGTTCAAGCGCTAACACGCAGCCCGAGACGTGAGCTCAATTCATACGCCTGTTTCCGCTCAAACTGTATCTGGAACATTCGAGCAGATTCCCTAACAAACCAACAGCCAGACAATAGAGCTGTGTTCAAAAATTTCTGGGTATACAAAACATCATCATCACCCAGAGCGTGTTTACAAGGGTGATTACTAAATACTGACCTGTGCATACAAGTCTTTTAACGCTTAACTCCCCTACATTAAAGTATGATTTAACAAACAGTAATATGCTTCCTATGTTCTTCTTTGAAAGTGTACTCTCCACAAATATAACAAAATAAATGCGGTGAAAGAAAACATGCTCTTCTTGAAGATGATGCCATTATCTGTTAGAAGTGTAATAAAATAAGTAGCATACTAACATGCATGCAGTGGCTTAAAATCTAAAAAAGGCAATTCTGGGAAGATTCTTGGAAAACTGAAACTGAGAGTAAACAAGCAGTTTTCTTTTGTAAAGGACTAGACCGCAATAGTTTTTTTTACATAGCCTTATATAGAAAATATTGTAATAATACAGGGTGACCCAAAAAAAAACGGGCCCGCACGCGCACAAAAAGTGGGCGTGTTTTTTTGGGTCACCCTGTATTAATGAAATACAAAAATGTCTGTATCTCAAAAACTAGAGCTGCTACAGACAAGTAAATGTGATATTTGGATTGAGCAGGCCTCATTTATGTACAATCAAGAGTAAAATGTTTGGCACCAAAAAAATTTTTTTTTTTGGGTAGGGCTGTGTTATGAGAATAAAACAAGAAATGATAACAAGATTGAACTTGAAGAAACACCACTAAAGGATGTAGAATCTTACACATATCTTGGTAGTAATATAGACATAGTTGGAAGATAAACAAAGTTAGCAAGTAATAAAGCTATAGTGATCTTTAGAAATTTGACTGAACCTTGCGAAACAAAATGTAAGTCAGTGAACAGTGGGTTGCTAGGGTTCAAGATGGTTAACAAGTGACATCTTTATATGGGGAATGTCTGATTGGTTTTAACTTCAGGTAACCTGGGGACAAAAGACTGAAAGACACATTTTTATAGTGTAGATATGAACACAAGGTTACAAGCGGACATGTTTACGGTTACAGGACATGAGAAGAGAAAAGGCCCCTATATAACAATGATGGGAAATGAATTGTTGAGTTGAATGATCTCTTACTTCCGGATGATGAGACTTTTGCTGAACATTGCTCCTAGTCATTAACTGTAGATTTAAGTAAGAGAAGAGAATACTATTAGTCGAAGTCAGGATTTTTTTTAAAGCAATCTGAGCCAAGAAACTGTAGTGATAACATTGTAGTATTCACTCTGCAGAACGCATAAGAGGGATATGTTAAACCCACAAAGGACTTGTATTACAATTTTTGTTCAAGGATTTTGTTCTATTACCAAAATTGCTAGAAGCAGTTGGAAATTGAGAATTCAAGTTGAAAGTCAAGTTATCAAGTTTAAACAAATCACCTCAAGTCACTAACTACTAAACTAGTATTTACCTTATACGTATATGCCTGATTATTTAAACTGATGCATAAGAATTTTGAATGTGTTATAATGTATTAAAGACAGGGAACATTATTTTGTTGTAACGTATTGTTTCAAGAACCACAACATAAACTACTCTTCAACTTTGCTTGTACATATCGCCATTAACATTTTTCTTTACATACTTAGGATATAGTATTACTCATCTGAAATTTGATGTATAAGAGAAAAAAATGATTTATGTTGCATTTTAATAAACACTTTTGCCAAGCCTTCCAGCATCGTATTTGGTGTTATACAGTTGTTTATAAATTGGTGAACTGAAAGAAGGAGAGTATTTTCATGCGTAACGGCCCCATTCCATTACATCTCATCACCATTGTATCACGCCCAAAATACAAGTAACATCAAACATAAATTGCTCTCTGGTCTTACAGACTGTGGGTTGAAACTGATTTCCATAAAGATACCCTGTCACCCTAGTGTTTGTCTAATGACTGCTCTTCTGCTTCTTCTTTAATCCATAACCATCAGAGCAGTCAGTGGCCATCACGCCTAGTGGCGTCTTGTAGGGCAGCAACAAATTGATTCCACTTTGCGCGGTCGGCAACCATCCTTCGTACAGTGCCACAACTCTGGTTCATTCTTTGCATCTCGGCTTGCACAGTTCTCCGCCAAGTTGTTTTTGGTCGGCCTCTCTTTCGCTTTCCCTCGGGGGTCCATAACATAGCTGTTCTTGTGATGGTATCAGCGTCCCGTCTGAGGATGTGGCCAACCCAACTCCTGCGTCTGCCAGCTATGATGGTGTGCATGTCCTCCTGGTTACTCTGAATAAGTAGTTCTTGGTTGCTGATGGTGTTTGGCCAAAAGATTCTGAGAATTTTCCTTAGGCAGATTGTGTGGAAGGAGGACAGTTTCGACATTTCCTTCTCTGTTACTCTCCAGCATTCCACACCATAGAGAAGCACAGAAAGTACACAGCTCTCATACAGTCTTAATTTGGTGTTTGTGCTGTACTGGGAAGACTTCCAAATGTTGTTGAGACTAGCAAAGGCTGTTCTCGCTTTATTCATTCTGTTGTTAGTGTCCTTGCTTGTTCCGTCGTCTGGTGTTACTATGCATCATAGGTAAGTAAATGTGTCTGTCTGTTCTAACTTCTGGTTCCTTACTTTTATTGGCTCAGGATTGCCCACATTTAGTGTCATGACCTCTGTCTTCTTCAGATTGATGTTCAGGCCAACCTGCTGGCCATACTTATTCAGTCTGTTGGTTTTTTCTTGGATGTGTTGATGTGAATGCGCGAGTAGTGCACTGTCATCTGCATATTCCAGGTCTTCCAGTGTATAACACGTCGTCCATCTAATTCCTTATGGACTGCCCTCTGTTGTCTGGTGCATCACCCAATCTAATGTCAAAAATAATGTATGCAGTAATCAATCAGCACCTTAACAACAACAAAAAAGAAGAACATAGAACATGTATGCAGTAATCAATCAGCTTCATGTCTCGCCATTTTGTCTACTGACTCGTCATCAGCAATTTTTATCAATGCATCATAAAATTCCTCAATATAATATCTTAAAGGACGAATGACCTCGATTCTAGATTCCCAGCGAATTGTACTTAGTGACTTAGGCCTTAGAGTTGTAATAATATTTGTTTCTTAAGGATTCCCCAACGCAGTGTTGACGCTGAAAAAAAAAAACATAGAATTTCTGAACCGTTTCAAAATATAAAACCCCTTCTCTAGATGACATCGCTGCATCATTGACCACCAAGTTGAGAGAATGAGAACAGCAAGGGATATAAAAAGCTCTCGGGTTCAAGTCCCTAATATGTTGTTGAATTCCTGAATGTTTTCCTTTCATATTTGATCCATTGTCATACCCCTGGCCACGCATGTTTGCGATTGGAAAATTCATGTCTGACAATTTTCTTAGAATGCATTCGGTTAACGTTGAGCCTGTAGTGTCTTCTACAGCAATGAAACCAAGAAGTTGCTCATCAATGTTGATATCATCTGGATTCGTATTAACAAATCTTACAATTAGTGTTGATTGTTCAATATGACTTACGTCGGGAGTAGTCAGCAACTATGCTATAATATTTAGCTTTCTCCACCATTGAAATGATTTCTTTTCTTTTATGGTTCCAGAGAGAAAAGCAATCAATTAATTTTTAATGTTTTTCCCAAGGTATTGTTGGGTCGACCCACGAGCTACTCTCATTAAATGTTCACACATAGCACTATCAAATCTGGCAATCAGTTCAACAAGCTTTAAAAAATGTCCATTGTTAGGGTCATATAATTTATCAGATGTTCCACGAAATGGCAAGCATTGTTAGCCCACGAACTGGACAATAGCAATTAGGCATTCTATTATGCTCTTCCAGTGTCGAACTTCTGAATTTAATAACTTTTGTTGCATTGAATCAATTGTCTGTACTGATTTAAGCCAGGACGATGATTCAATCCACTTTGTATGGGACTCCAAGTGGTTTTTAGATTTTTCGTGTTCATTAAAATACACATACAAATGATCCCAATCATTATAGCCATCAGTAGTGAGTGACATTTTATTACAGGAAAACAACTTACAGCAGAAACAAAATGCAGAATCTTTTTTAATACACTAACCATGATCGATTACTATGTTCTCCGTTGCTTAGCTCCCTAGTGTAGAAATTTAGTTAAAATGTCCTACCATTAGAGCTGCACGGAAAAACAAAATCATTTTTTGATCTCACTGGCAGTCCTTTTGTTTACGATTTCCAGTCTTTCGGTATCGCTTAAAGAAGGATTCCATCTTGCCGGATCAGTGTACCTCTCAAGTTCATCACTTAAATCTCTGGAATTGGAAACGGTCAAATCAGTCTCATTTTCGACATTGTTAGTAATATCTACGTTACTGGGGTCCGAGTTAGAAATACTTGCCATGAGCTCAGAATCATTTGTTTCGGTAAATTTGCTTACTAATACTTTCTTCTGTCCTACATCAGCTGTTTCAGTTTTTAGATATTTATGTAAAGTCCCGCTATGTTTTTGAATATCGAATTCTTTTTCCAGTTTCCGTTTCCGATATTCAGCACCTGATAGTTTTTTTTTTCTTTTATGGGACATTATATCTATTTGAATATTAAAACTGTTTTAAATAAACCCAACAATAAAATGTATTATTTAGTCATGAATGGAGGCTGAAGCACTGTACTAATTTCCATAAAACGTTTAAAAAACTTATTTATCACTGTAACACAAAGCACACTAACACTGAGCAAAATCAACTTCCTTGAATACACACTCGAAAACAACTGAAACATTCGAGCCGCCAACATAGAACGGTCGATAAAAAATCAGTACTTAAGTAGCCTATGATTGGCTAATCTGGGTCACGTGAGATTGTCATTGGTTGAATTGAATAAACTGCATCATATTAAGAAGTGTGGGAAACTGCTCACTGAACTGACTGGGAATCCCGAGACAGTGTATATCACGTGATCTCTGGTCACAAGAAAACATTCTCCCAGGGATGCACAAAGGCATCTCAAGGCAGAATATTTGGCGGGATTGTAAAAATAAGTAAACACATTTTTTGCCGCCCCGTGCAAATGCACATGTTGCACCGTCGGTTGAGCCGGCCCTGCATGCCAAGTCCTCCTGTCACATGCCATCATCTCAAGTTCTTTCCACGTTCTCATCATCATTTTCACCTCTGTTTCCAGCTCTCTTCTCCATGTGCTTCTTGGTCTACCTCTGCCTCTCTTGCCATGGGAGTTCCAGAACAAGGACTGCCTAAGGACTGTTCTTTCCTGGCTTTTGGTAATCTGATACCATCTCTTTACGTCGACCACGAAAGCTTTTCTGCTGAGGGGGTCCTTAAGTTTCGTGATATTATATCTTTACTTTTTGACTGCAACTGGTCCAGCAGCTCTGAGTTTCACCTTCAGTCTTGCTACTACTAGGTGATGATCACTTCCCATATCTGCGTCTCTTTTTACTTTCACGTCTTGTAGTGCATGTCTCCATCTGCCATTGATCATTATGTGATCTATCTGGTTTCTGTCCCATCCATTTGGTGATTTCCATGTTAACTTGTAATTTGCCATAAGTCAGGAAAAGACATTGACTGATGATATAGACCAGAATTTCAACACCATTTTAACAATATATAAGGAAATCAGCAAATCATGCTTGGGATTCCAGGAAAGGAAGAAGCAAGACTGGATAAAACAAGAAACACTAAACACCATAACACTGAGAAAGAAAATGAAAAGAAAGAAAACAGAAGCGAAGTCCCCCAGGTTAAAGCAACTATATAGCGAACAGTACAGTCAGCTGGACAAGGTAGTTAAACGCCAAACCCGAGCCAACAAAAGGAATTTCCTAGACGATCTTGCAGAAGATGCAGCACTGAGAAATGAACAAAGCACAGTATACAAAATAACTAAATTCATCAGCGGAAAACGAGGTGCAAAAAATATTACATTAGTAAGAGATAAGCAAGGAAATCTCATCACGACAGCAGAGGGACAGGAAACAAGATGGGCAGAGCACTTCAGAGAAACTCTGAACAAGGAACCACCAGAGACACAATTGAATGTTCCTGAGACTGAAAACGATCTAGATGTAAATACAGACATTCCACGAGAAGAAGAAATCATCACGGCAATCAAAGGGTTAAAGAACGGAAAAGCTCCTGGCCATGATAACTTAAATGCAGAGCTATTTAAGACAGACCCTGAGCTAGCAGCAGAACTATTAGAACCACTATTTGCACAAGTCTGGAAAACGGGGACAACACCATCAGAGTGGAACAAATGAATAATTGTCAAATTGCCCAAGAAGGGAGATCTTGCAGACTGCAATAATTGGAGAGGAATCACTCTTCTCTCAGTTCCCAGCAAAATACTAGGCAGGATAATTATACAGAGAATTTCAAAAGCAGTAGACCACAAACTGAGGAAAGAACAAGCAGGATTTAGAAAGAACAGAAGATGTGTAGATCATATATTCACTCTCAGGAACATTATAGAGCAGTGCTCAGAATGGCAAAGACAGCTGTACATTAGTTTCGTTGATTTTGAAAAGGCTTTTGACAGCATACATAGGGACAGTTTATGGAAAATACTGAGGGCTTATGGAATTCCAAGCTGCATAGTGTCAATCATAAAAAGCCTCTATGCCAACTTTACGTGTAGTGTTGGGCAGAGCAACCTAACCTTTGAGGTGAAGACAGGAGTACGACAGGGATGCCCCTTATCAACCACTCTATTTTTAACAGTCATAGACTGGGTGATGCGACAGACAACAGAGGGCAGTCCAAGAGGAATAAGATGGACTACATTTTCTACATTAGAAGATCTGGAATATGCAGATGACATTGCACTACTAGCACATTCACATCAACACATCCAGGAAAAAACGGATAGACTTAATCCAGCAGGTGGTGTTACGGACTTCTGATACCAGATGTTACGGGTCGTTTCTATCTCCAGATATTAGAAGCCCGTTGGACGTGAGTTATTGGGTTGCTCTTCAATAATTCTTTAGGTATTATATTCATCTCTACCATTTCGGCTTACAGTTCAATTGCAGATTTAGAGCCGTTATTGTGTGATTCAATATTATTATTTAATTCAGTGTCGTTCATTACTTCGTATTAATTCTCCAGCAGTGTTGTATTATTTTATGATTAAACTTGTATATAAATGTGATAGTCTGTACTGACCTTGCAAGGGTTATCACAACAGTCACAGCACATTAGTAAACTTGAATAATTCAGGCAATTAAAACAAGTTCCATTGACGACTGAATTTTTAATACATGTCCTTTCTCCAAATGAATACCAAACGATTTCACACAACTAACATTGGCATTAAAACATAGTTTTTAGGATCTACTCAATGTTCGTCCTACAGACATTGCACGTCTGTGTTAACCGTTAATTCTATAGCGTCCTTGAGTTTGCAACCAATTCTTTCAAATCCGTTTAGTGGAATTATTATCATTTGAAACACTGCCGGACGGCTCTATGGCCATACATAGACTTACCCAGTCTATATACACATATCCTTATATCTGCTTAAAAGCCAGAACACAAACGGTTCTACACTTGAATAAGTGGCTGCGCCACACATTTGAGACACTTTCCATAAGTGGCTATGCCACACATTTGAAACACGGCCATCAGGCCCGCAGGCCACACGTGGACTACGGTTACTAGCCTTGACGCATCATACATCGATTTGCGCGATTTCTAGTATTAATTCAATTGAGGTGGTTCGTGGTGCACCCATGCGAATGTCTGCAGCTATTCACATGTTTGCAACCCCGAAACAGTCCTCAACATCATCCCCCTCGCTCCCAAACGTGACACTCGTGGCACGTGTGAGAGTGGTGGCGAAGATGTACACGAATATAATGTTATTCATCATTAAGAATTATCTAATTAAATTTGCACTCATAATCAGAAATGTGGATTATAAAATTATATACATATAGTGACTTTGGTCACGCCCAAAGCAAAGTCATAATCAATCCTGTGACGAAAAATTTCTAGACAACAAGTCCGCGAGATTATTATCTGTTCCAGAAATTGGTATGATGGTAAATGCGAACTCCTGTAACAATAGGAACCACCTGTGTATTCTCGCATTCCACATTGTTCTGGAAGTGATGAAAGTAAGTGGGCTGTGGTCTGTCTGAATATAAAACTTCTTCCCGATCAGATATTTAGACAGTTTCTCCAGGCACCAGACCACAGCCAAAAGCTCGCGCTCGCCCGTTGCATATTTTTGTTCAGCAGGTGTAAGCAAACAAGCATGGCTGTAGAATTTCTTCATAGCATTGAAGCAAACATCCTGCAATTCCGCAACTAGAAGCATCTGTTTGAATCACAAATGGTACATGTAAATTTGGTAATAATAAAATAGGAGGATTCTTAAATAAATTCTTTATCCTAATCAGAGCTTCTTCGCACTGCAGTGTCCACAAAATTTTTTTTGAACTACCTTTGGCCAGCAATCCGGACAAAGGAGCAGAAATCTGTGAGAAGTGTGGTATAAATTTATGGTAATAATTGATTAACCCCAACAAGCTTCTCACTTGCTTCTTCGATGATGGGGTAGCAATATCTAATATGCGCTTGACTGTATTGTCATCGGGATGTAATCTGTGGTTACCTATACGGTGACCCAGAAATGTGATCTCCCGACAACCTATCTGGACCTTAGAAGGTCTTACAGTCAAACCATTTTGTCGCAGTGTAAGAAGTAAAGAAGATAAACCAGTAATGTGGTCTTCCCATGAGTCGTGAAATAGACAGATGTCATCAATATATGTGATAACATCTTTTCTATCGCCCAGAAGGCGGCGCATCATGCGCACAAATGTTGCAGGCGCGTTTACAAGGCCAAAGCACATGTAATTCCATTGGAACAATCCAAATGGAGTAGTAAAGGCGGTGAAGGGCTTGGCATGTTCTGTCAGAGGTATCTGCCAATATCCTTTCGACAGATCTAATTTACTAAAGTAAGTAGCTTGTGACACTTGAGAAAGGAGGTCGTCCAACAAATGCATTGGTTCTGCGTCGCTAATTGTGATACTATTTAGACGTCTAAAATCAATACAAATACGGAGCTATGACTCCCAATCTTATCATATCCTTCAGTTCCTTTTCAACCTTATCTTTATGATGTAGAGAAATAGGGTAAGGTCTTAGTTTAATAGGATGATTGTCTGTCAGAATGATGTCATGAGAAATTAAAGATGTTCTACCTGGAAGGTCAGTAAGTACATCATTAAAAGAAAGAAGAATTTCTTGAACTTGACTTTGTTGTTTAGATGACAAAGTCAAAGAAATTGTGACATCCTTCCAAGATTCGGAAGATTGTAAAGATGGTAAAGAAAACTGTAGAGGAATCGACGATGTAGTGTCTTCGTCATTCACTAATGCGAAAGAAGAAACATGAGATGAAGACTCAGAGACAGAGTTAATAATGGGAATTAACTCTTGTGGTCTTTCCACTGCCAATTTCAGCATATTGACATGGAAAGTCTTAATTTTCCCTCTTATGTTTATAGCGTAAACAACATCTGTGACTCGTTTAATGATCACAAATGGACCCTGCCATGACACCAAAAGTTTATTATCATCGTGAAGAAGTAGTAACCAAACTTTTTCCCCAGGATTAAAATATCGTAATGTTCTCTTTTGATTATGGAATAATCTAGATTTTTGTGTCGCCGATTTTATGCTATCAGATGCATATGTGCACGCATCAATGATTCTTTGTCGAAGTTCAATAACTAGCTCATAACTAGTACGGGTGGATTCATCTGCTGATGATCCGACCAACAAATTCTTTAGAATCATCATTGGGCCACGTGGATTAGAGCCATAAACGAGCTCGAACGGACTAAAGCCTGTGCTTTCGTGGGGGACCTCTCGAAATGCAAATAAGGCTGCACAAAGGAGCCGGTCCCAGTCACGAGGACATTCCTCAGTGATCTTATGAAGAATCTGTTTAAGCGACCCGTTGTAGCGCTCGCAGACCCCGTTCGTTTAGGCATGATATGCACTTGAAAATGAATGGTGAATTGATAGCATCGACTCCACTTCCTTCATAATGTTTGAGGTGAATTGTGAACCTCTGTCTGACAAGATTTCTTCCGGAAAACCAATGCGACAAAAAATCGCAAACAATGCATCAGATACCAACGCAGTAGTAATGGTTTTCAGAGGTATAGCCTCAGGCCAACGTGTACAAAGGTCTATACATGTTAAGATATATCGGAACCCATTATTAGATGGAATTGATAACGGACCAATAATATCTATTGCTATCTTTTTAAAAGGTCTTTCTGGTACATCAGTGATTTGTAAGGGTGCCGTATGGAATCTGCCTTTACGTGATATGCTCTGACATGTCGTACATGACCTACAATACAATTTTGTGTCCTTATTGACGCCAGGCCAATAGAATTGTGACGTGACTCTGAATAATGTTCTTTTAATGCCCATGTGACCTGCCATGGGAGAGTCATGTCCTGTCTGTAATACCAATGGTCTATATTCTTTTGGAACAACCACCTGATGAATAATAGAAATACCATCATCATAGTATCTTGTTAATATGGACTTCTTTATCTGAAACCAATGTTGTGATGATCTCGTATGTTTAATAACTTTTTTCTCTGCTAGCGCAAATAAACGCTGTAAACTTGGATCATTTCTTTGTTTTACTGCAAACGCCGCTGGTGATTCAGCAACGACGTGTGGAGACATAATTGTCTCTAATACAGGTGTAGGTGAGGTGGCCATATCTGTCGTCAACTGTTGTGCTCTGGTGACAACAGCATTTGCCACCAGTGGGTGAGATTCAACCCATCTTGCTATCTCATCTAGAGTGCAATCTCTAACTCCAGGTATGTTACCTAATATTATCTCAGCCATGGGAGCTCTTAAGCCGCAGGCATATACAGTACCTGTATAAAAAGGTGTGTCAATATAGACATGTGCTACTGGGAATTTCTCCACATTCCCACCAAATGTAACACATTTCACAGTTTTACATGTGAATGCAGAGGGCTCGATAAGCGAGTGCTGTATCCCGACAGTGGAACATCCGCTGTCTCGCAAAACTCTTACCTCTTTTCCATATAAAAATCCCTTACGGTATGTGAGACGTCCTAAATTCTCACAAGCAGACATAGAAGACATAGTGTGTCCGCAACGAAGTGTCTTTTTCCTATCTGATATCAGATATGATTGACAAATATAACAAGAGTCATCTAACATACTACATGAATTAGCATGTTTGTTCTCATCGCTATCATGATCTCTTTTGTCAGTACATGCATTAGCATGACTATGTTTGTCATTGTTCTTCGCGGAAGATCTAGAATGACCTGCCTTCTTTTTGAATGCCTTTTTCTTATCATAATAAATATTTGTTGACTCATCGTTATCATCACTCTTGTTGTAAGATGATCTATGATCATCGTAATCTCTATGATACTGTCTGTGATAATCATCACGACCCCTACCTTTGTGGCCTCCACGATCATGAGGTGAATAGCCTCGATAACTCCGACGGTAGAATCTTGAAGGAGAGCGATAACAAGGGAAGTTGTAAGACCCCCGATATTCTTGACGAAAATTTGTACGATATCGTCCATCAACGCTCTTTGATCTAGGTCGGTGATCATAAGATCTATGATCATGGAGTGCTGAGCACGTAGGCATAGGATCTCGAGGAAAAGATCTATGTACATCCTTGTTTGGATGTGCCGTGACAAAGTTTCTACCAAATTTTTCGTATTCTTCAATAGAGTTGGGGTGTCTCTCCTGTAGGAATGACTCTAATTCATGACTACACGAGGATAGCACTTTATCTCGTAGCATGAGATCCATCAACCCTTCATATGATTTGGTAATACCTGACAAATCTATCCATCTATTGAAAAAATGTTTAATGGAAGCAATAAATTCCCCAAAGTCAGCTTCCTTACTTGGCTTAGCCGCATGGAAACGATCTCGGAATCCAGATTCAGTTAACTGGAAGCGTCTAAGAAGTACTTCTTTTACATCAAAATCGTTTCTGCTTTTCTCATCCAGATTCATGAAAACTTTGAGTGAGTCCCCGGTCAAAAAATCAACCAAAAGACTACTCCATCTTTCCTTAGGTATATTTAAACCTGTAACTTTCATAATAAATCTGGATAAAAAGGAATCCACACAATCTCTAGACTGATCGAAATGTGGTATTTTCAATTTTGGGTAAAATACATTTGAATTAGCTGAAGGCCTAGACTGATCTGATTGTACCTTAACTAATTCTACCGCCCTTTCTTTCTCAGCATTTAGTCTTAAAGCCTCAAGCTCCATAGCATGTTTATGAGCTTGGTCCAATTGGAGAAGTTCTATTTTTCTTATTTCCATTTTCTGTCTTTCCAATTCTCTCTTTTTCTTGTTGAGCCATTTCTTTTTCTTTATGAGCCATTTCTTTTTCTTTAAGTTCTTTTTGTTGGGCTAATTCCAACTTTTTAAGTTCACGTTGTTCAATTCTCTCCAGTTGAGATAAATGCTTTTCATAACTATTCTCAGCATAAAGTTCAAGATCAGATCCCGATTTACCTAGGCTTTGTCCAATTTTAATAAAATCTTCTAACGTAAACATGGTGATACGTTTCTCAATTACTTATATAAGTATATTATTTATGAGCAAATTTATTATGAATATGTGATATCAGTAAATCCAATGTAACTGTGATGTATAATGTATGCCAGAGACAAGCACAGGTGACAATAGACAATGGATGGAACAAGCAAATGAAATACAATGAAATGATATGTTCATTTGTACGACACCTTCAAATAGATATGAAGAAACTAAGTAGGAACTGGACATATTAATAAGAGAAAATGAAATGATTAAATAACATTACAAAAATATTACGATACAAGTCGTCCTTAAACAAACACTGAGACAGAGAGATTTTAGATCACAAACGAATAAAATTGTCAACAATACGGAAACTAGGTTATGCAAATTAAAAATGACGTAGGCACGTGACGTCACAACTAACACAAAAATATGTTTGTATTGCGAACTGAGGCTTCAGTTAATTTATATCCTAACAAAAGAGTTAGTTTCTCAGTCAGCAAATACAATCATTTAACCCTAAAAGTCGTTATTCTTACTAGAATTTTTCCGCAAGGAAATATATTCGAGTACAGAATAAG
Organism: Oreohelix idahoensis; assembly: GCA_024509875.1. Lineage (NCBI taxonomy): Eukaryota > Metazoa > Mollusca > Gastropoda > Stylommatophora > Oreohelicidae > Oreohelix > Oreohelix idahoensis. Next base: position 319,295 of record JAMPIV010007122.1, on the reverse strand, counting down.
CCCTAGCCAACCGTCCCACGTATATACATAAAACATATAGGTTTTATACACATAATGATACTGAGTAGAACTGCAAATAAAACAGGCAAGTGACAGTGGAGAAAAATTGAAGGCCAAAGCTAGCCAACTGGACAACACAATCTAGTCAAGAGCTCTAATTTAGACAAGAACTTATCTTAATACGATCCCTCCATTGTGATTTGTGAAAACCACAAGATTCACACAGCTGTTCGAGTCGTCCCCAATGAGAAGCCAACGTCCGGTTGATTGAAGATACTACGTTCACATTTAGTATCGAACGAATTTATGTCGAAATACTTTCCCGGTCGATCTGGACGTACAGCAAGGGTGTGGCTGGTATTTACTGGTCTCTGGGTCGGTTCAGGATCAACGAATTGAAGAAGTAAACTCAAGTTACCTCAGCGCTGGAAGTGACCGTTAGCAGGAATCTTGATTCGACCTTGACATTCGTAGGTTTCTGTGCGTACTTGAGTTGCCAGATTTGACTTGCGTCTTGAATAAAATTATTCGAATTATTTAATCTCCACTGTGACCTTGTCCGTTTCGAACTGAAATGTTCTTGTAGTTGTTTCCATCGAAATGTTTCCCAACTTGAGCCTGACACATGAACGTTAGTTCGTCGAATTGGGTAACGGAGAAGATGAATTCTACACTTCTGACACCAGATGTTACGGACTTCTGACACCAGATGTTACGGGTCGTTTCTATCTCCAGATATTAGAAGCCCGTTGGACGTGAGTTATTGGGTTGCTCTTCAATAATGCTTTAGGTATTATATTCATCTCTACCATTTCGGCTTACAGTTCAATTGCAGATTTAGAGCCGTTATTGTGTGATTCAATATTATTATTTAATTCAGTGTCGTTCATTACTTCGTATTAATTCTCCAGCAGTGTTGTATTATTTTATGATTAAACTTGTATATAAATGTAGATTGAGGTACCATCTATTCAACAAGCTAAAGATAGGAACTACCGATCAGTGTAACTGTGGCACTGATAAAATGACTGCTGAACATCTGCTTCAAAGTTGCCCCTTATATGCGGTACAGAGAAAGTGCATATGGCCGACGCCAGCTGATTTCGTGGAAAAGCTTTACGGTGATTCAAATAGCCTCAAACTGACTACTGCTTTCTTTGAGAACATTCAAGTGGACGTCTGAGAGTGTACGAAGAAGAAGAAGAAGAAGTATATAAATGTGATAGTCTGTACTGACCTTGCAGGGGTTATCTCAACAGTCACAGCACATTAGTAAACTTGAATAATTCAGGCAATTAAAACAAGTTCCATTGACGACTGAATTTTTAATACATGTCCTTTCTCCAAATGAATACCAAACGATTTCACACAACTAACATTGGCATTAAAACATAGTTTTTAGGATCTACTCAATGTTCGTCCTACAGACATTGCACGTCTGTGTTAACCGTTAATTCTATAGCGTCCTTGAGTTTGCAACCAACTCTTTCAAATCCGTTTAGTGGAATTATTATCATTAGGAAATGATATTCTTATTTCATATTCGCGTATTCTGTCTATGTCCACTTATTCAATTACTTTGGCTTTCCTAGCCAGGCTTTAACTGCCATAAATATAATATCCTTGCGAAACGTATCCTACGCTATTCGCAATTATCCTTGAGACACTCTAGTCCTATACTTTTGACTTGATTAGCTTTTCCAGCATAATCTACACGGATTTCTACGCTATTTATAATTCACAGTGGATATACCATTTTATACATATTCTTCATCAGTGGCCATGCCACATATATTATACACATTCCATAAGTGGCTCTGCCACACATTTGAAACACTGCCGGACGGCTCTATGGCCATACATAGACTTACCCAGTCTATATACACATATCCTTATATCGGCTTAAAAGCCAGAACACAAACAGTTCTACACTTGAGTAAGTGGCTGCGCCACACATTTGAGACACTTTCCATAAGTGGCTATGCCACACATTTGAAACACGGCCATCAGGCCCGCAGGCCACACGTGGACTACGGTTACTAGCCTTGACGCGTCATACATCGATTTGCGCGATTTCTAGTATTAATTCAATTGAGGTGGTTCGTGGTGCACCCATGCGAATGTCTGCAGCTATTCACATGTTTGCAACCCCGAAACAGTCCTCAACAGGTGGGCTTGAACATCAATTTAAGGAAGTTAGGGGTCATGACGCTCAATGTGAGCAACACTGATCCCATATCAGTAAGGAATCAGCAACTGGTACAGACAGACACCTTCACATACCTAGGATGCATAGTAACACCAGACGGCGGGGCAGGCAAAGACATCAACATCAGAATGAATAAGGCAAGAACAGCCTTTTTTAACCTAAACAACATCTAGAAGTCCTCTCAATACAGCACAAACACAAAATTAGGATTATATCAGAGCTCTGTGCTTTCTGTGCTTCTATATGGTGCAGAATGCTGGAGAGTTACAGAGAAGGAAATGTCGAAATTGTCCTCTTTTCACACAACATGCCTAAGAAAAATTCACCGAATCTTTTGGCCGAATACCATCACTAACCAAGATCTGCTTACTCGGAGCAAGCAAGAGGACATGCACACCATCATAGCTGGCAGACGCTGGAGCTGGGTTGGCCATGTCCTCAGAAGAGACCCCGATGCCATCACAAGAACAGCTATGCTTTGGACCCCTGAAGGAAAACGAAAGAGAGGCCGACCAAAAACATCCTGGCGGAGGACTGTGGAGGCTGAGATGCAAAGAATGAACCAGAGTTGGGGCACTGTACGAATGATGGCCACCGACCGAGCAAAGTGGAATCAATTTGTTGTTGCCCTACAAGACGCCACTAGGCGTGATGGCCACTGACTGCTTTGACGGCGGCTAAGGATCAAAGAAAAGAAGAAATGTTAACTTGTGCACTTCTTTGTGTGGCAAAAGTGTTCCTCCAATGACCAGGTTGTTAATACCGCAGAAGCTTATTAATTTGTCCCCATTCTCATTTACTGTTCCACTGCCGCATTTCCCCATTACTCTTTCGTTATAATTATTGTGTGTTCGAACCTTCGCATTGAGGTCTCCCATTACTATAATAAGATCGTACCTGGGTACAGTTTCCATTTCCTTTTGTACCTGTTGATAGAACTCGTCCTTGATCTCTTCATCGCTGTCGTTTGTTGGTGCATAGCATTGTATAATTGTGGTGTTGGTGAATCTCCCTCTCAGTCTTGCTCTTATCAGTCTGTTGTTGATGGGTTTCCATTCCAGTAAAGACCTTTCCATTCCTTTCTTCGGGATAATGGCTATACCTTCGTTGTGCTGACCATCCTCTCTACCAGAATAAAGTACTGTTTCCCCTGTAGCTGTTTTTATTCTCCCCGTCCCTGTCCATCTTCTCTCGTTTATTCCCAGGATATGTAATTTGTAGTTCATCTCTGCTGTGATTTGTCTCAGCTTTCCTGCCTCAGTCATAGTTCTGACGTTCCAAAAACCAATTCTGGTTTCGTGTTTGGCGAGTTCTTTCTAATTAAACTGTTGATGTCGGATATCTGTGGCAGTGATTCCCTATAAATAATAAATGATCTGCTGTGAAAAGACTTACTACACCCTCAGGTGGTGATTAATAAGGTTGTGCATGGGGCCTGCAACCTCATCATATAAAAAAAAATTGCCAGAGAAACCAGTGCTTCAAGAGCACATGAGTGCGTGGTACCAGCTTCAGTGGTGAAATTCATGCCCCGTAAGAAGCACAAAGATAAATAAGAAGTGTTATAAGACTGTGGTGGGATTTTGTGTTTTGCTAGTACCTCATCAAAGTGTGAACAAACTGGACCAGACCTTGCACACAGGCTTTCAAACCGAAGTTGGGCCAGCATAATGTTCGGCATTTGCAAGCTTAACTTTAAACTAACTTTCTCCTCCTCATCACCACCAAGTTCAATACCGGTACATGTCTGAAAAATTAAATTTTGGTTTCTAATACTGCTGCGTGTTTCCAGTTGCTACAAAATGTTTTCAAAGTGTTAACAATACTAGCATTTTTGTGTGTGAATTCTCAGAGATCTTAGTGTCTGTTTTATCTGCAATATGGTTTAAAAGTCTGTGGTATTGTGATAGGAAAGGGAGAGAACTGGGATAGGAATATGTAAGAATAATTTATGAGTAGGGGGACTTAGTTTTAGGTCAAGATTGTGTCACGAGAAACCCGTGGGGGAAGTAAAGAGTTGAGAACACTCTTCAATGGTCGTCAGCTGAGAGCAGGTGAGAAATTAGACTAACCGTACGACCTTCTACCATGTTATGGACAGCTGAGGTGCCATGTTGCTTATGGTACTGCTGCAGTGTGCAGAGAAGAAGACTGATGCAAGATATTTCCATAACAAATAGTTTTTCATGTCGAGCTGTGTTCAGCAGATATCGCCAGCAGTTTTATGCTGGTATGTAAACACTCGTGTAATTAGCTGAGAGCAGATAGGCAAGAACAAGTGTTAAAGCAGTGGTCCAGTGTCGGACATATAGGGCAGGTAGTACAAAGAATAGTTTATGGCTACGAAGATGTGGTGGGTTTGATGTTAATACAGTTTGTTGTTAAGAAATCTTAGTGTACTGAATGAGGTCAGCTGTGAAGGTCCCTGAATATAATAAATATTAGAGTAAATTTCCAGGGCCCCTTTCTACTACCACCACTATGATCTCATTCAGACTTATTCTTGATAGACTATAAGATGACTACGTTTGGTGTCTAGGGTTATGAAATGTTAGTGTAAGGTTGCATTAACCAACTGAACATATAAACAATTACACAAATTATTTTATTATATAATACAACACAACAGTGTCACGACAATCACATACAAACTACACTTTAAAAGACTATCTTTAGTAAGTCAGTGGTTGAAAGTTAATGTTTTTCAATTTATTGTCCTGAATCTAATTTATTTGGAATCAGGACTGACAATCAAAGTGAAATCATAGAAATTAATACATCAATCAATTTACATAATGGATCTTATGACCATAATACACATATTATTATATAAGGGTGTAGTTGTATTGTTTAACTGAGGTGACTTCTAGTATACACTGGTTGATTGTTTACTATCATCATCTCTGCATGTTGTTTGTAAGTTTTTATGGACACTGATGGAATGTTTATATCACTATTCTCAGTCTTTTATTTTGATATAATGTTTGTTGAGCGACCCGGTGCCGAAACATGCACCTAACTTGGTAATATGCTGTAGGAATCTTCCCGAACTTCGCTGAACGACAACCTTCAGCTCCCACTTCTTCAAGAATGATGGTGGTTTACAGTTGTCTCCGAAAAAGGCAAGACTGTGGCATGAATATATCGGCCCACTGTAGTCTGGCACCAGTTATTGACAGCAACCAAATACCTCTGAAATCAGAAGGATATGCCGTCTTCGTAATCAACATCCTACACTAATACTCAACAACCAGGACAGGCACATTACAAACAAACATGCAAGATCAGCTCTTTACGACAATCCCTTTCACCAGTTTCTTTTGATGTGACCAGGTATACCAGTACTCCTCTCCCCCAATAGTTACAACGCCTCTGCAATTCCAGCAATAATCTGTTGTCCATACCATAGGATAGGTATTATGCTCCTGATGATAATTCTATATAATTTAGTTGGTCTACACCTCTCTGGTAGTCTTTCATATGCTGGATCTATCTCTAGACTCTGTTTTCTTCTTCTTCTTCTTCGTTCGTCCTGAAAAGGACGGTGGTTGCGTTGTGTCTGTTTGCGCCTAAGCTGTGATATCTGCACCTTTCGGTCGACACATCCGACTTCTGCACGGCATTTTTTAAGGACCGGGTTTGCCTTCCCATTTCGATCCATGCTCGCTCAGCCAGCCTGCACTGCTGCAGACTGTTTCCAGGACCACCACGTGGAGGTGGAGCACGGTCTTGACCAGCTCTGGTTCGCTGGTCCTGACGCAGGCAGTCAAGCTATGAGTCGCTGACTGCATTCACTATTGCTGCATCTTGGGGTCCCAGACTCTGTTTTGAGTCTGCCATAGACTCACTTACTTATAATCGTATGTTAGTATCTCACATTCAAATTTTATTTTTAATAAAATATTAAGAAAATCAATCTTACCACAGATGTAAGGAAATAACACAATTAAAACGATGACTAGGCAATAGAATCTGGCACATTTTCGATCTGCCTTTGTCCAGGCTTTTCCTTTATTAGAAAATTCTTAGCCTGTTCTCAACGTACTTGATTTTCACAGAATTTATTTTCAAAAATGGCAGTGAACCGACGCTTCTACTTGACCCTATCTAACGTTCTAACCAATCAGGCCATGTTTACATGAGCATTTGAAAAAAACTATCCATCCTATCATCATCATCTCAACCCATAACCCGTCATGGGTCGTAGGGGTGCAATGGTGGAAGCATCAACAGACAGGGTCCTCCACTGCTCTCTATTCTCAGCAATGCGTACAAGTGTGGAGAAACCGTGTCCTGCCCATTCTTTGATGTTATCAGCCCAGGATTTTCTTTGCCTTCCTCTTCTCCGTTTACCTTCGACTGTTCCCTGGAGGATCGTTTTCGAAAGGGAGTCATGACGAGTTACATGCCCAAACCAGGCAAGCTTTCGACGTTTCACTATTGACAAAAGTGGTTCTTGATGGCCTGCATAGGTGTTTATCTTCTCTCTAACATAGACATTTGTTTTGTGCTCTTTATAGCAAATGCGCAAAATTCTTCTATAACATTTATGCTCGAAAGCCTGAATCCTTCGCTCCGTATCTGCAGTGAGTGTCCAGCCCTCACACCCATACAAGAGAATAGATAATACAAGTGATTTGTATAATTTGATCTTCACAGGAAAACTGATGTTACTTTTCCAGATCACATTCAACCTTGTCATGGCAGCTGAGGCCATCTCAAGTCTTGTCTTGATTTCTTTATTTGATCTTCCGTCACTACATATAGTGGACCCGAGATATTTAAAGGTGTTAACTTCTTCTAACGTTTGCCCATTTAACGTAATGTTGGTCGGAACATGTTTCTTATGGCTATTCACCAATATCTTTCTTTTTTCTATATTAATTTCCATCCCATATGTTCTTGTTACTTTCTCCAGTCTAGAGGTAAGGTCTTGAAGTTCTGATTCTGTTCCAGCTATCAGATCAATATCATCAGCAAAACGTAGATTACACAGAGGTCGGCCTCCAATCGATATGGTTGATTTATAATCGTAGAGAGCCTCCTGCATAATATGTTCTAGATAAATGTTAAAGAGCACTGGTGACAGGATACATCCCTGGCGAACTCCTACAGTTGTTTTGAAAAATTCTCCAATGTCATTGCTTGCAAAAACAGCACTGCTTGCGTCCTTGTATAGTGCTTCAATGATATCTATGATGTTGGTATCAAAATTGAATTTTCTCATTATTTGCCATAAACCTTCATGCCAGACTCGATCGAAGGCTTTTGTGAAATCGATGAAGTTATGGTATAAATCATGTTGATGCTGGAGATGTTTTTCGATCAGTAATCTAATATTGAAGATTTGTTCTGAGGTACTTCTTTTTGGTCTAAAGCCAGCCTGTTCCTCTGACAAGATTTCTTCTGATTTCTGTTTTATTCTGTTCAAAAGTATCCTTAACATCACCTTACTTGGATGACTAATAAGGCTAATGGTTCTGTAGTTCTTGCACATTTTTAGATTTCCTTTCTTTGGAAGCGGTATTACTAATGACTGCGTCCATTCTTTTGGCCATTTTTTTGTACTCCATATCTTCTGGCAAATTGTTGTCATGATTTTTACTATATCTGGTCCTCCATATTTCAAGAGCTCTGCTGGTATATTATCCACACCCGGTGACTTCCCTCCTTTCATCGAACATATAGCCTCTTCCACTTCTTCCCGTAGTATTGCTGCATTTCCGAGTTCTCTGTTTTCGCACTTAATGTTGTTTAATATGCCTAAGTCAGTGTCAAGTTTACAGTTATATAATCTCTCGTTTATTCCCAGGATATGTAATTTGTAGTTCATCCTATACGTTTCTATTAACAACAATATTTGTATTTCCAGGTCACCCAATAATGTTTCGCCTTACATTTTACTACAGCCAATCAAATCGTATCTAACTTGTTGGCCTCATTTCCCCCAAAGCAGTGTTTTCCAAACATGCCATAAAAAAATTAAGCAGATATGATCTTGTGCTGTCAGTCAACTCCACTATAGTATTTTGGCTATAATTTGTTAATTAATGGACTATTTGCGAAACACATAACATATTCTTAGTCAGCAAGTCCTAAGGTACCCGAATATATAAGTTTAATGAGGCTAAGTGGCTTCGTTCAAAATATGTATTTTTCTATGATAGTCGTGTATTTGCTGTTACCACCGTTCACTTCCATACTAGGGGATGTCTTCTGTACTTACGCTAGAATTTCGTCATTCCTAATAAGAGCTAAAGTCGTTTTAGTGACACGTGTCGTCTACATGTTCTAACTTTTCCATCGTATTTTGGGGGAACCTAAAAGGCAAGACTTGCCACTTGCTATAGTTGGCTTTTAGTTTAAAATCAATGCGAAACGTATTTGCATTTTCATCTCCTTGCCCCTCCTCGTTCTACAATGCATTTGTAAGCAGATGTTTTCTTAGAACTAGGAAAAGTGATGTCAAGGACGAATTTGAAAATGTGAGTACCGTTTTGTTCGTCTTATGCATTAGCAACTAATAATCTGAAGGCGTGGGCGATAACCACGCGTTCTAGCCAAAATTTCTTTTATACTTTCTTATTTTGCCTTTATGCCCTATATTGTTATATATTAATTTAGCTATTGTATTAGAAATTCACTACACATGTCCCCCCTTTAGAACAGACGATCATATGTCAGTTCCTATTTCTTAATACACATAGATAAATTTACTATCTATGCCTGGTGACTACTCTGATGTTCGTCATATGGATGTCTGCTTAAAAAATCAGCACCGACGTTGGTTTTTCCGGGAATGTACTCTATGGAAAACTGGAATGGCTGTAAGAGCAAAGACCAGCGCAGTAACCTAGCATTTTCATGCCTTGCTTGTGACAGGCACACGAGTGGTTTATGGTCTGTCTGGATCCTAAATGATTGTCCATAGAGGTAAATCTGGAACTTTTTTATACCCCAGATGACTGCCAGACATTCTTTTTCACTTGTTGAATATTTTTGTTCTGCTGTATTCAACTTACGGCTAGCATAAGCTACTGGGGTTAATTCCCCATCAAGTGAATTTGACCGTTGTAATAGAGCTGCACCCAAACCGATATTACTCGCGTCCGTTCTCAGAATGAATTCTTGACTTAAGTCTGGTAATTTCAAAATAGGCCTGCATGTTAGCTTTTCTTTCAATTCTTGGTATGCTAATTCACATTGTGCTGTCCAAATAATTCTATCAGGATTTCCTTTGCGCGTTAAATCAGTCAATGGAGCACATATGGAGTTAAAGTTCTTTATATACTTTTGGTAAAAACCACATAATGAGACAAAAGATCGCACATCCTTTTTTGTTTGTGGTATTGGTGCTTTTTTCAACTTCTCCAGGTTCTTGGGGTCAGGGGTCATGTTTCCCTGATGTACTGTGTGGCCCAAGAATTCCAGCTCTTTACATCCAACACAGCATTTCGTCGGTCTAGCTGTCAAATTGGTCTCTCTCAATCGATCAAACAACATATTCAGAGAGTTAATGTGTTCCTCAAATGTTTCTGTTGCTATGAGAATATCTTCCATGAAGTTGGTGATGCATGGATTCTTCAGGGGATCCAGTAACTTTCTCATCATCCTCGAAAACACACTCGGTGCATTTTTCAGCCCGAATGGCAACATATTAAATTCATAATGTCCTTCCGAGGTGCTAAAGGCTAAATAAGGTTTTACCTCCGGCCTTACTGGAATCTGATAGTAGCCTTTGCTCAGATCCACTTTAGAGAAATATTTAGCTCTATTCATCCTGGCAAACAGCTGATTTGTATCAGGTAATGGATCTACCTGACCTTCTGTGACAGCATTCAGTTTCCTGTAATCTATACACAGTCTGTGTTCTCCAGAGGGTTTTCTTAACAGAACCACACTGGAACTGTAGGGAGATTCACTGTGCGAGATAATCCCTTCATTCAACAGATAATCTATCTCCTCCCTTAAAGCTTTTTCCTTAGCGAACGGAATCGAATAGGCTTTCATACAGATTGGTGTTGGGTCTATGAGTTTCATATCATACTCCAATAAATTTGTATGCCCCGGACGGTCCGTTAACACATCTGTATGATTATTTAGAACCTGTTGAACCCTCTCCCTCTGAATTTCCGTTAAGTGTGTGCTGATTTTTACCTGTGCGGCGCTTTCACAGGGATGTAAAGGATATTCCTGAGAAGTGAGTGGTTCCTTTTTCATCTCCATTGCAACAGACAAGGTCAGTAGGTGTGTCTCTTCCTGGTTTTCTCTGTCCAGATATTTCTTCATGAGATTCACATGATAGATTTTCTCTTTCCCTTTCTTATCTATCTTATAATTTGTTCTAGACACCTTCTCTAGAACTGTATATGGACCTTGCCATCCAATTTGCAATTTATTCTGGCTGTCGGGCAGTAGAAGGAGCACCTTCTCTCCCACAAATAATTCTCGATCCTTCGCTTTCTTATTGTAATAGGCAGCATGCTTTTTCCTGGCTTGTCTCAAATTTTCATTGGCAAGTTTCCAGCCAGTTTTAAGACGAGTGGTCAGCTCGTTCACATATTGATATGATGAAGTAATATTTTCTTCTGCCTTTTCATCGGCCCAGGTCCTTAACAAGGCTTACATATGGACTTTTAAATTTGTTGACCTGTTTTTCCAGGCACCGGTATGGTCTTTTCCCTTGGAAGCCTTATAGTGATGATTTTTCTTCCTAGAATCATCATTCACAAATCGACCGCTACCAATTTTTCTCTTGCGGTTTTCTTCCCACTTTAAATTCCTTGTGCGAGATCTTCTCTCTTTTTTATCTTCCTCCAGTTCACATAAGTCCGACTGAGGGATTTTCGGCTTATTCTGGGGTAAGACATCTCTTTGTACTCGCTGCATAGTGGCCATTGTAAAACATCCAAGTGAAGACTGTCCGTGAAAAGGGGGCTCCCATTCCACTTTGTCCACTTTATCATAATTATTTTTCTTTCCATTGTCAGGCCTAAGTTTGCCCCGTGGCATGTCTAGATCCTGATCAATTTTCCCACTTGTGGGTGTTCCCTCATGTAATATGCCACATCTTTCTACAAAATTCTCAATGTCAAACATTTCATCTGGCCAATAATAATTTTGAGCCACCTTTTGGATGATGGCACCTACCTTCTCATGGTCCCCATCTTTTCCAACATGTAGGCTCCTTATCACATCTGCCCTATATGCCTTTGGAAGAACCAACTGTCCGTGACCAGTGGATCCAGTTCCGGCCTTCCTGTAAATCAATTTGTTTTTCATGTAGAAGTCTCCTTTGCCTGGAGAGGTATGACATTTGGGCAATTTCTTAAAACAAGGCTTGAGGGTCTTATCCCCAGCCTGCGCTTTCATCATCTCATCTGGAGGGGTATTTATCAGATTATCCTCCTCCTGTTTAGACTGTGATCTGGTCTGAAGCGTGGCCATGTACACAGGTCTCTTTTTACACACTTCGGTGTTATGGTTGTCCATCCGACAATATTTACAATACTTCTTTCCTTGGTTAAAGGGTTTTCTGTCATTATATTTCCTTTCATTGAATTGTGAGGTTTTATTATTATAGTCATTGCGTGGCCTATCAAACTGGTGCTTACCTTTGTTCTGGTCTCTATGGTCAAACTTATTAAAGTTTTGAGGTGCCTTAAAATTGTCTACCGGTTTCTTTTTATTTCCAACTACCTCTGCTTGGGCTGCCTGATACCTCTCAGCGACATTGAGTAACTCACCCAGCCTCTCTGCACCTTGTTCCATGAGAAACTTTCTCAGGTCTGGAGCCATGGACTCTCTTAGTTGCTCAATAAGGATCATTTCCTTAAGATCTTGGGTTTTACCCAGAGCAGTCCATTTCTCCAAGTAGGTCTCTAACCGTGCAGAGAACTGGTGATAAGTCTCACCCGACAGTAGTTTGGCATTCCTAAATTTTTTTCTATAAAATTCCCCATTCTTTTCATATCTTAACAAAAGAGCCTGCTTTAGCATGTCATAATTGTCCTGATCATCCCTGCTCATCTTGGCAAAAAACTTCATAAGCTGTACCCCGAAGCCCTTGTGATAACTTTAGGCTCCACCTTTCTCTCTCTAAACCATACGTGGTAGCCAACAGTTCATATCTATTTAGATAACTTTCTATGTCATCGTCTTTCTCAACAAAATGGTCTAAATGAAAACTCGTAGCTGAGGTTGAGGCTCCCTGACTAGCAGTAGCATCTGAGGTAAAGGGACTGGCACCATTTTCAGGAGCATGGCTTTGAAACTCAAACTCTCTTAGTCGTAACTCATGTTCCCTTTGTAATCTCTTCTCCTCCTTTTCTGCGGCCTGTCTTCTTTCCTCTGCTTCTCTTTCTGCAGCTAGTCTCTTTTCTTCTGCCTCCAATGCCCTAGCCTCCTTGTCAGCCTCAATCTGCAGCCTCTTAATTTATTTTTCAGCCTCTAACTTTTTTGCTTCAGCCTCAATCTGCAGCCTCTTAATTTCTTTATCTGCCTCTAACTTTCTTTCTGCTTCAAATTTTCTTTCTTCGCGTTCAATAAATTTGTCACATTCAGTTGTTACATAAGCAATCATAATTTGCCCCTCCATTCCCAATTCTTTTGCAGCCTGCACAGCAGCAGAGCGAAACTTTGCCAGGTCAGACAATTTGTACTTGGCAAACCTTTTAAAATTTCTAACTAGACAAATTTCTAATTATAACTAACAATTTCTAATTATAACTAAGAACAACCACAGGCACTGATAGCTCAACCACTATTTAATTTCTCCAAAAAGGAATGCTTTTAGTTTTATACTATCTGAGATTCCTAATATAATTGATAATATTTTAAGAATTTAAAATCCCAGAAGCAAACTACCCAATATAGCTGGTGTTATGAAAAGTTCAATCCCCAGGAGCGAGACACCAATATATGTGGTGGGTTTGATGTTAATACAGTTTGTTGTTAAGAAATCTTAGTGTACTGAATGAGGTCAGCTGTGAAGGTCCCTGAATATAATAAATATTAGAGTAAATTTCCAGGGCCCCTTTCTACTACCACCACTATGATCTCATTCAGACTTATTCTTGATAGACTATAAGATGACTACGTTTGGTGTCTAGGGTTATGAAATGTTAGTGTAAGGTTGCATTAACCAACTGAACATATAAACAATTACACAAATTATTTTATTATATAATACAACACAACAGTATCACGACAATCACATACAAACTACACTTTAAAAGACTATCTTTAGTAAGTCAGTGGTTGAAAGTTAATGTTTTTCAATTTATTGTCCTGAATCTAATTTATTTGGAATCAGGACTGACAATCAAAGTGGAATCATAGAAATTAATTACATCAATTAATTTACATAATGGATCTTATGACCATAATACACATATTATTATATAAGGGTGTAGTTGTATTGTTTAACTGAGGTGACTTCTAGTATACACTGGTTAATTGTTTACTATCATCATCTCTGCATGTTGTTTGTAAGTTTTTATGGACACTGATGGAATGTTTATATCACTATTCTCAGTCTTTTATTTTGATATAATGTTTGTTGAGCGACCAGGTGCCGAAACATGCACCTAACTTGGTAATATGCTGTAGGAATCTTCCCGCACTTCTTCAGCTCCCACTTCTTCAAGAATGATGGTGGTTTACAGTTGTCTCCGAAAAAGGCAAGACTGTGGCATGAATATATCGGCCCACTGTAGTCTGGCACCAGTTATTGACAGCAACCAAATACCTCTGAAATCAGAAGGATATGCCTCCTTCGTAATCAACAGCCTACAGTAATACTCAACAACCAGGACAGGCACATTACAAACAAACATGCAAGATCAGCTCTTTACGACAATCCCTTTCACCAGTTTCTTTTGATGTGACCAGGTATACCAGTACTCCTCTCCCCCAATAGTTACAACGCCTCTGCAATTCCAGCAATAATCTGTTGTCCATACCATAGGATAGGTATTATGCTCCTGATGATAATTCTATATAATTTAGTTGGTCTACACCTCTCTGGTAGTCTTTCATATGCTGGATCTATCTCTAGACTCTGTTTTGAGTCTGCCATAGACTCACTTACTTATAATCGTATGTTAGTATCTCACATTCAAATTTTATTTTAAATAAAATATTAAGAAAATCAATCTTAACACAGATGTAAGGAAATAACACAATTAAAACGATGACTAGGCAATAGAATCTGGCACATTTTCGATCTGCCTTTGTCCAGGCTTTTCCTTTATTAGAAAATTCTTAGCCTGTTCTCAACGTACTTGATTTTCACAGAATTTATTTTCAAAAATGGCAGTGAACCGACGCTTCTACTTGACCCTATCTAACGTTCTAATCAATCAGGCCATGTTTACATGAGCCTTTGAAAAAAACTATCCATCCTATACGTTTCTATTAACAACAATATTTGTATTTCCAGGTCACCCAATAATGTTTCGCCTTACATTTTACTACAGCCAATCAAATCGTATCTAACTTGTTGGCCTCATTTCCCCCAAAGCAGTGTTTTCCAAACATGCCATAAAAAAATTAAGCAGATATGATCTTGTGCTGTCAGTCAACTCCACTATAGTATTTTGGCTATAATTGGTTAATTAATGGACTATTTGCGAAACACATAACATATTCTTTGTCAGCAAGTCCTAAGGTACCCGAATATATAAGTTTAATGGGGCTAATTGGCTTCGTTCAAAATATGTATTTTTCTATGATAGTCGTGTATTTGCTGTTACCACCGTTCATTTCCATACTAGGGGATGTCTTCTGTACTTACGCTAGAATTTCGTCATTCCTAATAAGAGCTAAAGTCGTTTTAGTGACACGTGTCGTCTACATGTTCTAACTTTTCCATCGTATTTTGGGGGAGCCCCTAAGGCAAGGCTTGCCACTTGCTATAGTTGGCTTTTAGTTTAAAATCAATGCGAAACGTATTTGCATTTTCATCTCCTTGCCCCTCCTCGTTCTACAATGCATTTGTAAGCAGATGTTTTCTTAGAACTAGGAAAAGTGATGTCAAGGACGAATTTGAAAATGTGAGTACCGTTTTGTTCGTCTTATGCATTAGCAACTAATAATCTGAAGGCGTAGGCGATAACCACGCGTTCTAGCCGAAATTTCTTTTATACTTTCTTATTTTGCCTTTATGCCCTATATTGTTATATATTAATTTAGCTATTGTATTAGAAATTCACTACAGAAGAAATTACCAGCACTGGTGGTGACCCAGACAATACTTCGAAACAAATTTAATAGAAGGAGAACAGCCCATTAATCAGTAGTGATGTGTAGTAGTGATGGGTGGATAGAATAACAAAGTAGACAGCAGAGGTCCTGAGCTAATCAAGAGATAATAACATTAGTTCTTGACCAGTGCAGTACGTGCTGTAGGAGTGTTATCAATGAAGTCTCATATGTATATTTATTGATAATCAGGCTTGGAGGTAGCCAAGTTGTGAATATGTTCCTTGACAACTAATAAAGAACTTTTGTTATCAGCTCTGAGTCGTCAAGTCCTTCCAAGTATTATATTTGTCAGATAATTTGATCTCATTCAGTGGTCATAGGAACAAGGTAGGCCACAAAGGTACGGCGCCTACAATTACAGCCAGTGAACATAAGACAAGGGTACACTAAGTCGAGAACATACACAAGAGTCAACGTAACAACAATCACACAAGCAAAAGAACCTGGGTTAGGAGTTGGGTTGAGAATCAAGGAAACTATCACACATATGCCTTTATGGTGCCAGTGACCACTTGTGGGAAGATTACGTGTGTTACAAAACAGTGTACTTATCAAAACGCAGGCGACTGAAAAAAAAACAACGTCGAGATCAACGAAGCATGAATTCAAGTCAACATTGAAGAAAACAAGACAGTTACGTACTTACTTACTTACTTACTTACTTACTTAGTCGTTCCCCTTCTACCGTGAGGTGTAGAGGTTTGGAAGAGAGAGCGCCAGACCATTCTATCAGCTGTCTTCTTCCTGGCCTGGTTCCATTCTAGTCCTCGGTCCTTCAAAGATTGTCTAATGTTGTCCTCCCAGCGAACTCTGGGTCGTCCTGGAGGTCTGGATCCCTGGCTCTTTGTTTCCCATGCTTGTCGTGGTAGCCGATCTTCTCCTATTCTGCAGACATGGCCAAACCATCTTAGTTGGGACTGTTCTATTTGGGTCTGCAGCGGATGGGATTTCAGGCCTTGACGGATCGTCTGGTTGCGGACCATGTCTCTTCTTGTTACTTCAACCACTTTCCTCAGATACCTCATTTCTGAGGTTTGGATCTGGCTTTTGTGGGTTGTAGTCATTGCCCACGACTCGCATCCATATGTCAAAACTGGGACATAGGTGGAGCGGTATACAGCCATCTTCGTTTTCTTACCAACCTCTTTCTTGCTGAGGAATCCACGATTTATGGCCTGAAAAAGTCTCCCAGCCGCTGCTTTTCGAGTGGCCAACTCTTCTTTGATGCCTCCCTTTCGGTCTATAATAGCTCCGAGATATTTAAAGTGGTCGACCTGCTCCAGGACCTGTTCTCCCAACTTAATCTGATGTTTTCTTTCTTCTCGTGATATCACCATGGATTTTGTTTTAGAGCTGCTTATGACCATCCCTCTCTTCTCCAGCTCTTCCTTCCAGACTTGCAGGTTGGATTGGAGATGTGCCTCTGATTTAGCAATCAGGGCAACATCATCAGCAAATGCCAGCTCCGAAATATAGACCTGTCTCATCTTCCAGTACCCCACTGAATACTTTCTTGTTCTCTCCTTACATGCCTTGATGACATCGTCCATGAGGAGTATGAAAAGATAAGGTGACAGGATATCACCTTGTCTTACACCAGTGGTGGTCCTGAACTCTTCTGACTTATGGTTTGCTGTCCTCACATAATTTCTGCAAGACTTGTAGAAGCTCTGTATAGCATGAATCAGAGGTGCTGGAATATTCTTCCTTGCCAAACAGTCCCAAAGTTTGCTCCAGGGGACTCTGTCAAACGCCTTTTCCAGATCTATGAAACAAAGATGGATCTCACTCTTATACTCAAGGGCCTTTTCACTCAGCTATCTGAGTGTGAAGATTAGGTCTTGAGTACTTCGGTTTGCTCGGAATCCGCACTGGACCTCATCCAATTGTGGCTCAGCTAGGCGTCGGAGTCTCTGCTCTAGGATTCTAGAGTAGATTTTACCAGGGACACTGAGAAGGGATATGCCTCTATGGTTTTCACATTGTCGATTGTCACCCTTTTTGAAAATTGGTGTTATGATGGCAATCTCCCAATCCTTTGGTATGGTCTTGTTGCACCATGCTGCCTGTAGGACCTTTCAGAGTAATAGGTCGCCTGATGCTCCCATGTACTTAACCATTTCTGGTGTTATACCATCATGCCCTGCTGCTTTGCCCATCTTGATTTTCTCTAGTGCTGCCCTCAGTTCTTCCATCTTTATGTCATTTTCACCATCATTGGTTTTCTCTTCTGTGCTAGTGGTTATCATTTCTGTTGCTTCACCATGCTCACCATCCAGGAGTTCTGAGAAATATTCTTTCCATCTTTCCATTACTTCCTTCGGGGCAGTAAGCAATTTGCCTGCTTGTCCTTTATAAATTTGAGAGGGCATTGTTTTTCCTTCCTCATGTTCTTTAGGGTCTTATAGAACAATTTCTGGTTTTCTTGTGCATCTTTTTCTAGCTTTTCTCCAAATTCTTCCCAGGACTTCTGTTTTGCTGTTAGCACTTTGTTCTTTGCTTCTGTTCTGAGTATCACATATTCTCTATATTTTTCCATTTGTCCTGTTGTGTTTTTAGCTCCTAAGTATTGTTTCCATGCCATTTTCTTCTCTCTTATTTTCTCTTTGACTTCCTCTGTCCACCAAGGTGTCCTCTTTCTCTGGTTCCCAAGTCGGACTTCACCGCATGCTTCTGCAGCAGCTGTCTTTATGATATCCTTGAATTTATTCCAGAGGGTTTCCAAGTCATCAGGTCGTTCTTCTGTGTTGCTCACTGCTGTAGCAATAAGCCCCTGATATCTGGTCTTAATTTCTGGCTCTCTCAGCTTGTAGGTCCTAATGCTCATTTCTCCTGCTCGTTTACTTGGTTTCTTGCGGATGTTGGGCAGTTCCTAGGCTGAGCAACTCTTTCAGTTGTTCGTTTGATTGTTAGCAGGTAGTGATCACTTCCAATCTCTGGCCCCCTCCAGACTCTTGCATCTCGGACATATCTGAATGAGCTTCTCCGAACAATGGCATAGTCGATCACTGACTTCTCATTCTTGGTTGGTTCACATCTAGTGTATGCATGTATGCGCTTATGGGGGAACTTTGTGTTTGTAATGATCAGATTCTGCTCACTGCAGAATCTAAGGAGTCGCTTTCCATTGTCATTGAGAGTATCTTCTCCATATCTTCCGATAACGCCACCCCATCTAGCATGGTCATTTCCAACTCTGGCATTAAAATCTCCGAGCATGATAACTTCATCTAGGCAGTCATCCACTGTCCTTTGAAGCAGCTCGAAGAATTCCTCCTTGACCTCTGCTCTCTCATCCTCATTTGGCCCATACACTATGACCAGGTTGACTATGGTTTCTCCTTCTTTTAGTTTTACAACCATAATGCGCTCCGAGACAAAGTTCCATCCCTTGATACTATCTTTTTGATTTTGGGCCACAATGCAACCCACGCCCCCTTTAGCTCTTTCAGATATGGGTACACCACTGTAGAGCAACGTGTTGCCATCGAGATCCATGACTCCTTGTCCTTTTTTCTTCGTTTCTGTTATAGCCAGGATTTCTAGTTTTGCTTTCCTCATCTCTTCCACCAGCTCCTCTTCCTTCCCATTTATACTTCTTGTGTTCCAAGTTCCATAAGTCGTAGTCCGTAGTCCGTTCCAGTTCGTCGCCTTTAGAATCAGTCCGGTTTTCTCTCTTGTATTTCTCGTAATCGTGATTTAAAGCAAACAGGTGATTGGCCTGTTGTGCCTTTGCATGGTGGAGGGGCTGCCTCCTTACGGCCTCCATGCAGGCCGCCCTCCTCCTTTTTCATCCGGGCTTGGGACCGGCATGGGCGGAGTTGACAGTTACGTACCGAGACTTACGAAGAGCAGCCGAGCGTGACAAGGCCAACGAAGGGACTCAAGTCAACGGTGACGAAGATACATTTTCTTTATAACTTAATTCCACAGTCGGTATGGGTCAAACATCATCACACCAGAGTGATCCTTCTGTGAACAGTGTAACAAGTATCAACAACAGCCGCTCATAACACAGAAAACAACAGGGAAGAAAGAAAGAAACAAAAACAGTGTGCACACTTAAGTCAGCAGTCCAGAAAAGAAACATTCATCAGGAACCTACGTCCAGATACAGTGTAGTTAGTTAGTTATAATTAGGTAGAATTATTGTTTGTATACAACTTTGAACCTATTCGTGTATTATAATTTCCTTCATATTTTTGGTATAGAGATTTGCTGTGAGTAACAATTGTTTTGTTACAACATCAAGATAATTAACCAGAGAAATTTTTTTCAGAGCCTCAAGAAGCCCCACTAACATACATTTTTTATTATTTTCAGGGCTATAAATGGAACAACAGACAGAAACGGTAGTTGTAGGCGTATTACGCCAGGTATCTGAGACATTGGGTAGGGTAGACAAAAACAGCAAACTTGCCAATGTCAAGGGGAATGTTGATACGTTTTCAGGTAAATCTACTGAATGTAAGACCTGGCTCTTACAAATAGAGAGATATTCGTTATCAGTTCAGGCCTCAGACAATGAAAAGAGATTGTTAGCTTTTCTTACTAGCACACACTTAGTAGCAGATTTCATTAGAAGAAGGTTAGACACAGTTCCAGAGGAATTATGGCAAGATTTCAAACAGGAATTGGTGAAGAGATGTGGAGAATTACAAGATGTACACCTAGGATGGCAGAAACTTAGAAAGATAAAACAAAGCAAAGAGGAGTCGATACAGATGTATACTGACAGAATGTTTAACATCATTGAAGAGGTATGTCCAGCTGAAACGATAGATAGACAAGGAATAGATGACCAATTGATCGGTATTTTCGTAGACGGATTATATAGCGATGCCATCAAACTCCACTTAATAAGGAAAGATCATAAGACGTTAAAAGACACTATGGCTTCTGCCATTGCAGAAGAAAACATAAGGAGAAGGTTTGAGTTGAGAGTAGAACAGGCAAGGGTTGATGAAGAGGAGCCAATGGAGATAGATAATGTCGGTCGAGGAAATGGTCATGGAAGGAGACAACAAACAGGTCGCCGATGGGTGCAAGATATGGAATGCTATAACTGTCATCAGCGGGGACACTGAGCTAGCGTGTGTACATGGAGACCACCACGCAGGTATCAAAGCAGTAGGACTACACATATGGGTAGTTATCATGGTCCGCGACAGGCTATGTGTAGGGACAGGGACGACACCTGGTGTCAACCTCAATACACCCACACACAAGGAGCACACTCATGCACGCACCGCACGAGGGCTTTTGAGACGCCTCGGTACAGTAGATATAGTTGTCAGGGAAAAGGCAGACCTACTCACATGAGAGAGAGTGACAGGAATAGGGTGATAAATAGGTCACAGGAGAATAAGCAGGTACATATAGAAGGAGGACCAAGGATAAGGAAACAGAATAGAGATATATCAACAGTGAACGAAACGTACCATTCAGATCCGAGTTCGTGTTTGATAACAATAGGTGACAGAAAAATCAGAAGTCTCTTGGATTCAGGCGCTAGTGTTAGCTTATTAAGATTTGGGTTGTATAAACAGCTACGTCAGCCACCCAAATTGGAAAAAAACACGCATGCAACTCACGTCAGTGTCAGGTGGAAGGTTAAAGGTGATGGGAATGTCAACACTACGGTTTAACATTGGAACGAATTCATTGATGCAAACTTTTGTTATAGTGAAAGGTATGTCACGGAATTGCATATTAGGCAGAGATTTTATGAAGAAATACAGCGTAAGATTGTACTTTGAAATACAGAAGCTAAGGATTCAGGATGAGTACATTGACATGCAAGATGATATGCATATCGCATCTGTGATAAGATTACAGAAGCCGATTACTTTACGTCCAAATACGGTGAACATAGTCACAGGAAAAATTAAGAGGTCACCATATTATAAAATTGGACAGACGGTCAGAACAGTGGAATTCCATGATGCAGACATAGCTGATCTGCCTGAATAATGGTGCATGGAATAATGGAATTTCCCTTCAGGCGATCATTGTCCTCTCAAGGCTGTGTGTGGTCCCGGTTGCCGGGTCCTCCCAGCGCAGTGGAGGCAGCGAATGGGTGCTGTGCCTGTACCAGATTGCTCTTTTTCGCGGACCTTCGGTCCCGAGAAAAATTTTGGCTGGACAGACGTCTCGGTAGCGAAGCGGTTGTATAGCGACAGTACACACGAGAGCAAGTTCGGGGCACAGCGGAGTGATCAACCGCTTGCTTGTCACATTGATTACGGAAACAACAATTAATATTCTGTTGTACCAATAAACGCCAGAAAGCAATGGCAAACTACTGGATGTACAATGCCAAGAAATCCATAATGGCTAATCTGAATACTACACAAAGATCTGGTGGTGAGGCCCCCAGGCCAGACAGATCATATTTAACTGGGGAAGAGATCGTTGGCAGCGTCAGTACAGGTAATCGTGATGACGGCCAAAAGCCTGACTGTGTTACCACGGAAAACCATGTCATCGGTCTTAGAAAAATAATCAAAATAGGAACATGGAACGTCAGAAGCTTATACCAAGGAAAACAGTACATAGTGAAGAACGAGATGGAAAGGCTAAACATCGATATCCTGGGCATCTCAGAGCACAGATGGTCGGGCCAGGGACACTTTTCGATTCCATCAGGAGGAACATTCATATACTCAGGCAAAGAGAGAGGAGGTCAGAGCGGCGTCGGCTTCTACCTGTCTAAAAGGACAGCTGCCTCCCTATTAGGATATAATCCCATAAATGACCGCATTGTCACAATCAGACTGAAAGGAAAAAGAAAGAACATCACAATTATACAAACATATGCGCCAACAGCAGCTGCTGAAGAACAGGAAATTGAAGATTTTTACAATGAACTGCAAAATGCATTAGAGAAAGCAAATAAGCAAGATATTAGGATAATAATGGGAGATTTTAATGCCAAAGTTGGAAACGAAAGATTAGAACATGAAAAAAGAGTGAAAGGAAGTTATGGATTGGGCCAGAGAAATGAGAGAGAGGAGAACGCTTGACAACATTCTGCCTAGAAAACAACCTAGTCATCACGAATACTCTTTTTATGCAACACCCTAGAAGACTATATACATGGACGTCACCGGACGGAAAAAGCAAGAACCAAATAGATTATATCTTAATACAACAAAGGTGGCGATCTTGTATCTCATCCATCAAGACGTTCCCAGGAGCAGACTGTGACTCCGACCATGAACTTCTTGCTGCAAACTTCAAGATCAAATTGAAAAAAGTCGTTACAAGCGACAAAGTAATACGTTATGACACAAGCGCCATACCAGAAGAGTACAGTGTCGATATTCAGAACAAATTTGACATTCTTATGGCAGTACAGGAGGAAATGACACCAGATGAACTTGCTAATAACATCAGAGATGTATATATTACAAATGCACAGAGGTTAATTCCTAAAAGAAGTATAAAGAGACGAGAATACATCTCAGACGAAACACTGAAGTTGGTGGTAGAGAGAAGAAAAATGAAGTCCAAAAAAGATACAGAAAATCAGGAGTTGTACAAGGAATACACAAAGCAGATTAAAAAACGAGTCAGACAAGACAAACAACAATACATAAACGACACCTGCAGGAAAATAGAGGAAATGCGCGAACAGGGATTGAGTAAGAATATGTTTTCTGAAGTAAGAACATTGAAAAACAGCAACTTTAAATCATCACCCCGAGCAATAAACGACAAGAAAGGCGACACTCTAACAGAACGTAAAGATATTCTGAACAGATGGAAGGAGTACTGTCAAGAAATGTATACGGAAATAAACAAAGCGGCAGATAACAACGTCATGAATGAAGCGGAACGTGAACCAGAACCTACTAGAGGAAGTCCGGAATGCAATCAAACACTTAAAAAGTGGAAAATCTCCTGGTTGTGATGAAATAACAGCTGAAATGATACAGGCAGGAGGAGAAGGCAGCGCTCGTATATACCATGCATTATGCTGCAAGATCTGGCAAAGCGGAATTTGGCCCAAGGAATGGAAACGATCAATTTACATACCCTTGCCAAAAAAGGGCAACCTGAAACTGTGCACAAACTACAGAACTATAGCTCTTATAAGCCATGCCAGCAAAATACTTTTACAAATCATAATGAAAAGGATGCAACAAAAGCTAGAAACAGAAATAAATGAAGTACAGGCGGGTTTTCGACCAGGTAGAGGCACTAGAGATCATATATTCAACATGAGGATCATCATAGAAAAGTGTAGAGAATTCAACGTTGACCTACATACTTGTTTCATTGATTACACCAAAGCTTTCGATTGTGTACAACATCAGCAGTTATGGGCTATTATGAAAAATATGGGATTTCCAAACCACCTTATACAACTCATCGCACTGCTGTACCAAGAACAACAGGCAGCCGTAAGAATAGAGGGGGGAAACATCAGAATGGTTTGAAGTACAGAAAGGAGTAAGACAAGGCTGTACCCTTTCCCCTTACCTGTTTAACATTTATGCCGAGAATATCATGAGAAACGTAAGAGATGACCAAGAACACACAGAGTTTGACTCATTTAACATCGGCGGGTACCAGATCCCGGAAATCAGATATGCTGACGACACAGTCCTCCTATCGACCAACCCAAAAGGACTTGAACAATTACTTCTGTCCACCAAAAAAACACAGCGAGGCCCAGAATCTATACCTAAACACCAAGAAGACCAAAGTATTGACAACAGACAAAGTAAAGACCAAACCAGAAATTGAAATTGATAACGAAGAACTGGAAAGTGTCAATGAATTCGAATACTTAGGATCAATCATTAACAGCTCTGGCGACTGTGCAGTAGAAATTAAAAGAAGACTTGCAATTGCTTCACATAAGCTAATACAGATGAAAAACCTATGGCAAGGCACAAGCAAAGAAACAAAGTTACAACTGATCAGAGCATGTATATTCCCAGTAGCAACATACGGCTGCGAGACTTGGACACTCAATAAAACAGTTGCAAAAAAGATTACATCATTCGAAATGAAATGCTACAGAAGGATGTTGAGAATACCCTGGACAGAAAAAAAGACCCACAGAGAAGTACTGCACTCACTAAACGTACAGGAACATTGGCTCCTAAATACCATCGCAATAAGGAAGCTGAAATTTTTCGGTCATATAAAAAGACATAATAGTCTGGAAAAAAACAGTGATGGAAGGCATGGTCCCTGGAAAAAGGGGAAGGGGTCGACCTAGACGACGGTGGACCCAGGACATCACAGAGAGTCTGAACTTGTCTTTGGCTGATGCAGGTCGACTTGCCCAGAATCGTGATGCGTTCAGAGCAGTTGTAATGGAGACAACGTTCTGGAAAGAATATGTCACATGATGATGACCAATAAACGCCTTTTGGCGTAACGGAACAATGGATAATTTCTTGTTGCCCTAAGACGCCGCAAGGCGTAATGGCCACTGACTGCTTGGTCGGTCTTTGGCTAAGGACGGAAGAAGAAGAAGAAGACATAGCTGATGAACCGTGCATAAACATGACGGAGGGGATAGTAGTGATAGGAAACAAGTCTCAATTTCCAGTTATGCTACTCAACACAGCAGCAAAGCATGTCACGATACCAAGAGGATTCATTGTGGGGAGAGTACAAAACATGTCACACACTGAAGGCAGCAGACAAGGACAGGATAAATACAACGAAAGGAAAGATAGACATAGTGGTATCCGAGATAGAAAAACATACACTAGGAGGGGTAGCCAACAGTTAAGACGGGATTATATGAATACCAGTAATTGTCTAGCGTGTAGAGAACAGGAACGCATGTGGAGGGAAAGAAGATGGAGCCATAGAAACAACAATCGCATAGAATATAGGTAAAGAGACACAAGATGGAGAAACAATTGTCACAGACCGTACTACACATCCAATCGAGTACTTAGGATAGAAATGGTTCAAGGAAGGGGGCGACAACCTTACTTCAGAGATAGACATACCAATAGGAAGTTATAGGAGACTGGAACTGGTCAACAAAGAGATAGAATGCAGGGACGGAATACACAACAGGATAACATGAAGGATAGGATGAAAGAAATTAAGTCACAGATACGGACAGACCCCAAAAACAAAAGAATATTTCAAGACTTTATCACGAAAAATCATGACGTATTTGCGCTAAATGACATGGAAATACTAGTCCGGGAAAAGCACAGAGCACACACCTTAGCACAAAGGAACATCAAGAAAGATTTTGAAAGGAGGCAAAGGAGTGCGGATAAAAATGCAGTTGCACAGGAATTCAAGCCGGGAGACATAGTGTTCTATAGGAAACACGTTAGGAGTGGAAAACTAGACCAGAACTGGATTCCGAATTGGCAGGTGTTACGACTCCTTTCAGAAACAACATATCAAATATGGAAACAAGATCAAAATAAAACCATCAAGGCGCATGTACAACATCTAAGGTTACAAACTCAGAAACCTATAGACATACCACCGCAGGAACAGAACAAGAGGAAGACCCATTATGTAGTGGTACCAGAGGACACCTGCCATCAATGGTACCTATACCTTGTAGCGGTATGGCAGCTTGCGTACCCTGACAATCCCCAGAGCTATGCCAGTGGGAGTTTTACTCCTGGTAGGTTCAACCAAGCTGGACTGGTCTGTGTGGGTAGGGGTCAGACAAAAGCTGGTACCCTGGTCCTCCAGGTTGGGGGTTTTAGCATAGGGCTGACACCCCTGTCTATGTAAAAAAAATAATGAAGTTACGGAAACAACATCAAATGAACAAACTTTGCTGCGGGATGGACATTCGGAGTCTGTGGCTCGTATGACTGTCAGTGGTGAAAGCCGAAAGGAAGCCACTGACATGAAAACGGATATCCTGACCGCAAAACAGGATACAAGAATAGGATTTTGGAATGTCAGGACAATGTACGAGACAGGTAAACTAAGACAGGTCACGGCAGAAATGAGAAACTATAGGTTACACATCCTGGGGATAAGTGAGAGCAGATGGACAGGGGCAGGAAAAGTTAAAACAGCAACAGGAGAAACAGTACTTTACTCTGGAAGAGAGGATGGACAGCACAGTGAAGGCGTAGCCATTATTCTACAGAAAGGGATAGAAAGGACATTACTGGAATGGAAACCCATCAACAACAGACTGATACGATTGAGATTGAGAGGGAGATTCACCAACACTACAATAATACAATGCTACGCACCAACGAATGATAGCGATGAGGAGGTCAAGGATGAATTCTATCAACAACTGCAGAAAGAAATGGAAGACACACCTAGATATGATCTTGTTATAGTAATGGGAGACCTCAATGCGAAAGTTGGTACACACAATACATATAATGAAAGAACAATGGGGAAATGCGGCAGCGGAACAGCAAACGAAAATGGGGATAAGCTAATATGTTTCTGTAGCATTAACAACCTGGTCATTGGAGGAACACTTTTCCCACATAAGGAAATTCACAAGTTAACATGGGAATCACCAAATGGTCGGGACAGAAACCAGATAGACCACATCATGGTTAACGGTAGATGGAGACATGCATTACAAGATGTGAAGGTAAGAAGAGGTGCAGATGTGGGAAGTGATCACCATTTAGTAGTAGCAAAACTGAAAGTGAAACTAAGAAGGGCTGCACCAACTGTAACTACACAGAAAAGGTTTGACATCAGCAAATTGAAGGACCCCCTTACCAGAAAAGCTTTTGCGGCCGACATTAAGAAACGATATCAATTTGCCAAAAGCCAGGAAAAGACATTGACTGATGATATAGACCAGTTTTTCAACACCATTTCAACAGTATATAAGGAAAGTAGCAAATCATGCTTAGGATTCCAGGAAAGGAAGAAGCAAGACTGGATAACACCAGAAACACTAAACACCATAAAGATGAGAAAGGAAATGAAAAGAAAGAAAACAGAAGCGAAGTCCCCCAGGTTAAAGCAACTATATAGCGAACAGTACAGCCAGCTGGACAGGGAAGTTAAACGCCAAACCCGAGCCAACAAAAGGAATTTCCTAGACGATCTTGCAAAACAGGCAGAAGAGGCAGCACTGAGAAATGAACAAAGCACAGTATACAAAATAACTAAATTCATCAGCGGAAAACAAGGTGCAAATAATATTACATTAGTAAGAGATAAGCAAGGAAATCTCATCAAGACAGCAGAGGGACAGGAAACAAGATGGGCAGAGCACTTCAGAGAAACTCTGAACAAGGAAATACCAGAGACACAATTGAATGTTCCTGAGGCTGAAAACGATCTAGATGTAAATACAGACATTCCACGAAAAGAAGAAATCATCACAGCAATCAAAGGGTTAAAGAACGGTAAAGCTCCGGGCCATGATAACTTAAATGCAGAGCTATTTAAGACAGACCCTGAGCTAGCAGCAGAACTATTAGAACCACTATTTGCACAAGTGTGGAAAACGGGGACAACACCATCAGAGTGGAACAAAGGAATAATTGTCAAATTGCCCAAAAAGGGAGATCTTGCAGACTGCAATAATTGGAGAGGAATCACTCTTCTCTCAGTTCCTAGCAAAATACTAGGCAGGATAATTATACAGAGAATTTCAAAGGCAGTAGACTACAAACTGAGGAAAGAACAAGCAGGATTTAGAAAGAACAGAAGATGTGTAGACCATATATTCACTCTCAGGAACATTATAGAGCAGTGCTCAAAATGTCAAAGACAGCTTTACATAAATTTTGTTGATTTTGAAAAGGCTTTTGACAGCATACATAGGGACAGTTTATGGAAAATACTGAGGGCTTATGGAATTCCAAGCTGCATAGTGACAATCATAAAAAGCCTCTATGCCAACTTTACGTGTAGTGTTGGGCAGAGCAACCTAACCTTTGAGGTGAAGACAGGAGTACGACAGGGATGCCCCTTATCAACCACTCTTTTTTTAACAGTCATAGACTGGGTGATGCGCCAGACAACAGAGGGCAGTCCAAGAGGAATAAGATGGACTACATTTTCTACATTGGAAGATCTGGAATATGCAGATGACATTGCACTGCTGGCACATTCACATCAACACATCCAGGAAAAAAAAGGATAGACTTAATAAATTTAGCCAGCAGGTGGGCTTGAACATCAATTTAAAGAAGTCTGAGGTCATGACGCTCAATGTGAGCAACCCTGAGCCCATATCAGTAAGGAATCAGCAATTGGTACAGACAGATACCTTCACATACCTAGGAAGCATAGTAACACCAGACGGTGGGGCAGGCAAAGACATCAACATCAGAATGAATAAGGCAAGAACAGCCTTCTTTAGCCTAAATAACATCCCAATACAGCACAAGCACAAAATTAAGATTATACCAGAGTTGCGTGCTTTCTGTGCTTCTCTATGGTGCGGAATGCTGGAGAGTCACAGAGAAGGAAATGTCAAAATTGTCCTCTTTTCACACAACATGCCTAAGAAAACTTCACCGCATCTTTTGGCCGAATACCATCACCAACCAAGATCTGCTTACTCGTAGCAAGCAAGAGGACATGCACACCATTATAGCTGGCAGACGCTGGAGCTGGGTTGGTCATGTCCTCAGAAGAGACCCCGATGCCATCACAAGAACAGCTATGCTTTGGACCCCTGAAGGAAAGCGAAAGAGAGGCCGACCAAAAACAACTTGGCGGAGGACTGTGGAGGCTGAGATGCAAAAAATGAACCAGAGTTGGGGCACTGTACGAAGGATGGCCATCGACCGTGCAAAGTGGAATCAATTTGTTGTTGCCCTACAAGACGCCACTAGGCGTGATGGCCACTGACTGCTTTGACGGTCGGTGGTTAAGGATCGAAGAAGAAGAAGAAGAAGACCAGAGGACACATATGAGGCTACATCAGAAGAAAGTCTTCCAGAAGAGTCATACACACCAAGAGCAGGTGGAAGTCGTATAGTCACTAGAGCGGAGATACATACACAACCTAAAAACCCAAACCAAAGATCTGGAATTTTTAACGATTCACAAAACAAACGGGAGAGAGGAAGCGGGGAAGATAAGAAACAGGATACAGGGAGGAATAGACAGAGAAAGCAGACAGAGGTGGAAATAGAGGAAGAAGAGGAAGATGTACAGCGGGAAAGTCGGGGAGAGGAAAGGTTGACAGAACATTACCGGAAGAATTAAGGAGGTTGAGAAACGTAAGAGATAACTCGGAAAGCGAAGAGGACATTCCGCTCATGGAATATGTACAGAGACTCCAAGCGAGAGAAAATAGATTAGCAGAGCAAGAGAAACAATTACGGCAGTTGCAGGAAGCGGAGAAGCAACAAGAAAATCAGCAGGAAGAAGAAGAGATGGAGGGAAATGGACAAACAGACGATCAGGAGGACAAGGCGAGAGACATTAGACGTGGAAAGAAGAGATATTATACGTCATCCGACGATTCGTCAGAATACAATATGCCACTCGCGAAGATAAGAAATACAGCACAAATGCAGGTACGCCCGAAGTGGTGAGGCAGACTGTTACGCACAGATCTTCATTTTTTATAAAGTCATTGTATGATCATTTTTTCTCAAAAAAACATTGTATGATCATTTTTTTTGCTAAAGACAGTGTGTAATTAGATTGACTGAAAATGTATACTTTAATTTGTTTCGGTCAAAGCTACATAACTCGGGATATAGAGATTATCATTAAATATGATGTTACCTCCTCTTGTGTCGAGACACGGTTGGTCTATAATTTTTTATTAGCGAAGTGTGACCATTCTCCTTATTTGGTAGTATCGGTCAACTGTTGTTGAAACCTGTGTTGAGGTCTCTGTTCATGTCCAAATAAGGCTCGATCTAGTTAAATCTTATCTGGAATGTTCCTAGATCGTCTGGTTTGATTGCTATTCATGTAGATGCGTTCTGCGCATGTCCGGACGCGGGGCGTCTGGGAACTTTCTTGATCTTGAGAGTGGATGAAAAACTGTGAAGCAGATAAGACGCGTTCCGGCGTCTCTGTGATTTTGTTAGGGAATTAGGAGCCTTTATTGTGAGATAGCTAGCTTACAAGGTCCTTCCCTTGAGTATTCTAAAAACGCCGGGAGGCGTATGTTTTCTGTGGTGTGGATTTTCGAACGAAGGTAATGCCTCATTTACATCCAATCTGTAACTTTATTTATGTTTGACAATGGTCGATCTCTGCTCACGTATACATTACAGAAAGGAAGGTTCTTCTAATAGATGTCACGCCCCAGGTATCTTCATACCTGAGATCTACATGTACACGGGTCATACTCAGCCCGTAGAACAGTGCTATGTTCTATGAACGTCGCTGTGTGTCAGCGTTTATGTCTACGTCAAGGTTAGACTTAGGAATGCCTGTAAAAGGTCAGTTTGACCTGCACTCCTGGAATGTTATCCTCGTGCAACTTATGATTTGACTCAGTTAGCACATCTGAACAGTAAGAGGATTTTTTTGTGTGGATGTACTTTTGTATTTGGAGCCAACCATATAATACCTTGGCGCCATATCATCATCTTTAGTATATGCCAAATGCATTGATGAACTATGTATGCTGATATTCGTGAATGTCATGACTTTGCTCTATTGTGAACTGGATGTACGTACTTGTACCTGTGATGTCAAAATAAATGATGAAAAACGTCCAGAGCAGTTTACCTATTTATGACTTCACATGTCATACCCTACGTGCTGTAACTCTATGAACTACATCACCATTATACACAGCAACAACAACAACACAAAAACCAGATAGGACACCTTACAGCTTGAACTATAATACCTGGTGTCGATAGGGGTGGTAATTGAAGTCAGCCTAAATCCACCCTTATCATTTCATGGTGGCCAGATGTTGGTTTAATTCTGATACCAGCAGTCAAGGGAATCATCAAACCCAGACAGCATACTTCATCATATCATTGCAGTTTCAACTGACTTCCTTCGAGAGATTTGGAAAGTACCCGGCGCTGCTCGGCAGTTTGTCGATTTGTCTGAATCTAGAAGGACAAGTGCCGTTTGAATCGATTTGTCTGAATCTAGAAGGACAAGTGCCGTTTGAATCGATTTGTCTACATCTAGAAGGTCAAGTGCCGATTGAATCGATTTCTTTCAATCTAGAAGGTCAAGTTCCGAAACCTATTTCCAGTATTAGAAGCTCATTTCCTTCGTCATGGCTGTTTATGGGAGCAGATGTTGATCAACGTTGGATCATTATCCTCAGAATGCTGATTACATCCTGTTCTACACCGTGCTGACGCTGGATTTATAGAAGTTAAGTGGCCTGTTTTGTTTGTGAACTGTGCCCTTATGTTCTAGCTGAGCCTTCTGAATTCTTTCACACACTTTTTTCTATTTGTGTGCATGTTTACATGTTATATGTTATTTGTATTTGTATATTTATATGTTTATATTTCAGCGGGTTTCGGTTTGGTGGTGTCTTTCAGTAGAAGATACCACGTCACAGAGGTTTCTACTGTTAGCGTTTTCTTTAGGGACTGTGCAAATTTCCTATTTTGATATTTGCTAGCGACAACCGTTGCTATATTTGTTTAGTTGTGACGAGTTGTGCTTTATTTTCGTTGTCTTTTGTAATATTTTTTTCTGTTCTTTAGTTCAGATTTCATTTGTTTGTATTTGTAGGTCTCATCTTTTCTATTATTCAGTTTTTTACACAATTTTTGTTTATACATTGTGACGTCATTTGTTTGTGTACATTCTTCGCATTTTGTCATCACATTCTTTTGATATTTTCCTTTTAGTTCTGCTGTTTATTTAGTTGACTTACGCGAATGTTTTTGTAATGATCTTTGTTATTGTTTACATTGACATCGATCTTTGTTATTGTTTACATTGACTTTGATCTTTGTTATTGTTTACATTGTCTTTGATCTTTGTTATTGTTTACATTGTCTTTGTTCTTTGTTATTGTTTACATAGTTCTTGAGTAATTAGCTTTCACTATTGTTTATATAGTGCACTTGTCATAACTAACTGGTGGTTTTTTGCTTACGCACTATTGTAAAGCAGTTATGATAAATAACTGATGGTTATGCACTGATTTGTGTAGTGCCTTCATAATTAAGAAGTGACTTGTGATATTATTATACATTTGATAATATAAGTTTGGTGTCAAAGACTTGTTTCCCACTGAGATTGGGTTAAACATTGGGATTATACAAGTACTTTATTAAGTCTTGTTACTATTAAGGTTGAAATAAGATAATTAATATTTCAGATTTGGTGACTCATAATATTGGACATCATGTCTACACTTGATTACTTTATTGAACAAGGGAAATCCCTTTGCAAGACAGGTGATAAGTTGGAAGAATATGCAACTACTCAATATGATAAGGCATTAAAGATGGAAGAGAAAAAAATGGAAATGGAAGCTGAACAAAAGAAATTGCAGATGCAGGTGGAGGAACAAAGATTCCAAATGGAAATGGAAAATCAAAAAATAGAAACAGAAGCAAAAGCTGAAGAAAAAAAAACTTGAAAGAGAAAAAGAAGCTGAAAATAAGAGACTTGAAAAACAAGCTGAGGCTGAAGAAAGAAAGTTACAGGCTCAGGCTGAGGTAAGAAAGTTACAAGATGAGGCTGAAGAAAGAAAGTTACAGGCTCAGGCTGAGGAAAGAAAGTTACAGGCTGAGGCTGAAGAAAGAAGGTTACAAAGAGAGGCTGAAAAAGCAAAAATGGAGCATGAAGAAAAACTCTTAGCTTTAGAGTTAGAAAAGATAAAATTGTTGAACACTGGTAATGCTAATAAGGTAGATAAGGGGTCAGATAAGACTAATGCTAAGGATTTCAAGCTTAATCTACCAGCATTTAATGCCTCCATTGATGACATAACATTTTATTTAGACAGATTTGAAAATGCATGTAAGGTGCATAACATAGATAAAACACTATATGTTTATCAACTGTCCAAGATACTTAGAGGTGATGCTTTAACTATGTTGGGCATGGTAGATGTGCCTGACAAGAACAACTATGAGGTTGTCAGAGCAGTCTTGTTAAAGAAGTACCAACTTGACGAAGACGGCTATCGTCTTCAATTTAAAAATATGTTGCCAGAAACTGGAGTGGAATTCTCTGAATTCATATCTAGGATACGTCTTACTTTTTCACGGTGGGTTGAGCTGTCTAAGACACAAAATACATTTGAAGCTCTTATGGACTTACTACTTAGAGACAAGGTTATGTCTTCTGTAAATGAATCTTTTCTCTCCTTTCTTCATGAGCGTAAGCCTAAAAACATAAAAGAAATGGAAGAATACTGTTGCCAGTATGTGACTGCGCACCCTAACGTAACCGTTAGCAACTCTAAAATAAAAGAAAGTCTGCCAGTTGCTTCGACAGCACCATATGGCCAAAACTTCAAACGTAAGTTTCAAGGTACTCAACATAATATTAAGAGAAGGAGCAACCGTAATTATGATCAAAATCATAGCAATCAATCACATGGTGATTCTTCTTCGAATAACTGGGGACAAGCTGACACTCCTCGTTATTATGGATCTAATAATTTTAGACATTTCCGCAAAGGTAGTCAGTATGGTGG
Source organism: Oreohelix idahoensis (assembly GCA_024509875.1). Taxonomy (NCBI): domain Eukaryota; kingdom Metazoa; phylum Mollusca; class Gastropoda; order Stylommatophora; family Oreohelicidae; genus Oreohelix; species Oreohelix idahoensis. The sequence continues at coordinate 285,264 of JAMPIV010007122.1, read as the reverse complement.
TAACTATTTTTCGCGTAGACCTCAAAATCAATCTACTAGATTTTCAAATCAATATACAGATGATAATGACAATTATGGAAGCTGGAACACTAACCATGATAATAATTACAGGAGAGAATATAATGATAATTTCAGAGGCAATAATGGTCGCGGTAGATCTCTTCATAAGAGAAAGAGATATTAGCAGACAAACTCGGTACAACAAGAATCTCAGGGGGCAGATAAACAGATTAATGATAATAAAAACCCTAATGCTATAGGATGTTCTTCTTTTGACTTTGGTAGAGCAAATAAATGTCCCCAATGTAATACTTTGTTCGAACCAACTACCGTAACTACTTTAACCTGTGGTCATACTCTTCCAGCTCTTCCTGCTAATGTTGCGCATGACGGGAGAGGTTCTCTTATACTACATAAGGGTCTTGTAAATAGTAATCCAGTCTCAATTTTGTTTGATTCTGGATGTACTACTGTTGGCGTTAGGCAATCTCTTGTAAATCCATCCTGTGCTACAGGAAAGGTCATCAAGTGTGTCACATGTGGTGGCACTTTGGAAAAGTATCCTACTGCCATAATACATATTGCTACTCCTTTCTTTACGGGAGATGTCCACGCGTGTCTTCTTCCAAACCCTATTGCCGACCTTATTATTGGTCGCATTCACGGAGTTAGGAATGTACCCCACAGCAAATTGCTGTTTGGGAAGAGCAAAACATGGAAGCTACCAATGCGGTGGTCACAAGAGCATATGCTCTGGATCCACCTCAAACTTCATTAACTAATAATGATGAAGTAAATAGCCAAGATAGTCACTTGATTATTTCACGTGACTCATTTATAAAATTACAAGAAGAAGATCCTTCTTTACAAAAATTCTTCATCCTAGCAAAAAAAGGTGATCCAAATCAGAATACTAATAGAAAGTCTTGGATTTCTATGAAGAACGGCGTACTTGTGCGTATGGTACAAGACTCATCTACGTCCACTCATTCACAAATTCTTGTGCCTAAGAGTATGAGATTGCAAATATTGCAACATGCTCATGACTCGCAATGTGCTGGACATATGGGTTTTTCCCCTACAAAGTCGAGGGTTCTTGCGGCTTTCTTTTGGCCATTTGTGAGCAAAGACATACGAATTTACTGTCGTTCTTGCAAAGTATGTCAGGAGGTCAAATCTAAAGGACCACGACATGCTGCGCCTATCCAGGCTGCTGACATTCCTATTCGCCCTTTTCAAAAAATGGCAATAGATATTATCGGTCCTTTTAGAATTAAGTCGGCCAGAGGACATCAATTTATCCTTACATGTGTCGATATGTGCACACGTTGGCCAGAGGCTATACCTCTCAAGAGCATCTCAACTGCTGATATCGCAGACGCTCTTTGGCTGATATTTTCTCGCTTGGGTTTCCCCGGAGAAATATTATCAGACCATGGCACTCAACTTATATCAGACACTATGTCACAAGTAATGTCTATGCTACATATTAAAAGATCTCTCAGCAGTATCTATCACCCAATGTCTAATGGGTTAGTTGAGCGTTTGAATAGGACTAAAAACTTTACTAGGGAAGATAACTGAGGATCATCCTCAGGATTGGGACAGGGTTTTACCCGCGGCTCTCTTTGCCTATAGAGAGGTCCCCAATGAACACACAGGGTTTTCTCCTTTTGAACTTGTCTTTGGCGCGCAACCGCGCGGCACCATGTCTTTACTTCACGATCTAATCACTGCCGATAATATTAGCGATGAGACTCAATCTTCTTACGAGTATGTCATTGCTCTTAGGCAAAAGATCATCGAGGCATGCAAACTAGCAACTTCTTCATCCGAATTTGCTAAAGAAAAGACAAAAGCTGGTACCCTGGTCCTCCAGGTTGGGGGTTTTAGCATAGGGCTGACACCCCTGTCTATGTAAAAAAAATAATGAAGTTACGGAAACAACATCAAATGAACAAACTTTGCTGCGGGATGGACATTCGGAGTCTGTGGCTCGTATGACTGTCAGTGGTGAAAGCCGAAAGGAAGCCACTGACATGAAAACGGATATCCTGACCGCAAAACAGGATACAAGAATAGGATTTTGGAATGTCAGGACAATGTACGAGACAGGTAAACTAAGACAGCATTTGTTCTTCTTCCTTCAAGGGAGAATAGACTTCTTATTGCATGGAAAGGTCCATATGCAATAGTCTCCAAAATTTCCGACGTCGACTATGTGGTCGATATTGATGGGAAACATAAAACTTTCCACATAAATATGCTCACGGAATTTCATGAAAGACCTGACTATTTGCAGCCTATTTTCCAGGCAACGGACAATTCTCAAGTACCTCATGGTCATTACTCATCCCTGTCAGTTATACAGGATGAGGAAACTACTTTTTCTGATGTCAATCTTCCACTTCCTATGGTCCCACTTCATTCTACGGAATCTTGGAAAAACGTTACCGTTTCTCCTAATCTTTCCGCTGAGGAACATCGACAAGTTTCTTCGATGTTGCAGACATTTCAGGATGTCCTTACAGACATCCCGGGACACACACATGTCATCGAACATGACATAGTGCTTACTGACCATAATCCTATCAGAGTCAGACCCTATCCAATACCTATCCACTTTCAGTCACAAGTCGAGAAAGAATTGGATGAGATGATACGGTTGGAAATAATCGAACCATCTACATCACCATACTCTTCGTCTATGGTTATTGTTCGAAAGAAGGATAATAACATTCGCATTTGCGTAGATTATCGCAAATTGAACCAAGTTACGAAGTTCGATGCTGAACCTATGCCTTCATTGGAAGAGCTACTAAATAAACTTTCTAATTCTAGATTCTTTACCAAACTAGACTTGTCTAAAGGTTATTGGCAAGTCCCTTTAACTGAACGTGCCAAACCTTTTACAGCGTTTTCTACACCTAGGGGTTTATTCCAATGGAATTTCGTGCCTTTCGGTCTTATGAACGCCCCTGCTACATTCGTACGCATGATGCGGCGAATTCTCGCATATCGTACAGATGTCATAGCATACTTAGACGATATCTGTCTGTTCAGTGATTCCTGGGAAGATCACTATTTGGGTTTATACGAATTGCTGTCTACTCTTCGCGAGTATAACTTAACTGCAAAACCCTCTAAAGCTTTTATAGGATTTAGTGAGATTTCTTTCCTGGGTCATCGGGTTGGTCATGGTCTTTTAAAGACAGAGGACCACAATGTTTCGAAAATACTTAACATTTCTGTCCCTAAGACGAAGAAACAAGTACGGAGTCTCTTAGGTTTGATCCAATTTTACGGACGATTCATTCCGAATCTGTCCTCCATTATGGCACCGCTTTCTACTTTATTGAAGAAAGGATCGCCTAATCTGATCCGCTGGTCTCAAGAATGTCAATCCTCATTGGACCAGGTTAAAACTCTATTTTCATCTCCACCTATTCTTAGGTTACCTACTATTGAGAAGACTTTTGTTCTTCGAAGTGACGCCTCGTCAACTGGGATTGGGGCAGCACTTATGCAGGAGTATTCTGATACTCTGCATCCAGTGATGTATATCTCTAGGAAATTAAATGCTGCAGAAAAGAATTACTCGGTTTTAGACCGTGAATTATTAGCTATGGTATGGTCTATTCTGAAGTTACAAAGATTTCTTCTAGGCGCACATTTTATTGTGGAAACCGACCAGAAAGCTCTTACTGCTATTCAGAGCAAAAACTTGAAGAGCTCGAGGTCCACTCGATATGCCATAGCTCTTCAACCATTTCATTTCACAGTGCGAGCTATCCATAGTTCGGATAATGTGATGGCAGACATTCTGTCCAGGTGCCCACACGATTCCACATAATTCTTCTATCATATATATTTCCTGATATACAGTTCAATACTATAATGACATATTAGCACATATTTTCTCACTTTTTGGGAATGTATAATGTTGTACCATGTAATTTCCTTAAGAAGGCTTAGTTAGCGATATACGGGCCAAAAAAAAAAATCACATGGCCACATTTGGATATTATATTTTAATGATTGTATTAAGAGATTTAACATTTGTCTTAAAGATTTGTGTTATTGATATTTTCGCAGCACATCATTGAAGTCTGCGAGATTTTGTACATTGTGGAGCTTAGAAGTTATCTAGTCCTGTCCCGGATTGGGAGCGGATGATGTCCACATCTTCTTGTATCGATTGTATTTATGTCTACGAAGAACAGCACATGTATTAGTAATGATTAATAATACATTTTATAATGTACTCCATGTTTAAATATGGGTTATATTATATTATGCGGTATATTGGTATATTACTATAATAATACTATGATAATATATTTAATTTCATAGATTTGTATGAGTATAATTTGACTTTCATTATGATATTGCCATCACTGTGGCGTGTGTTGGTGACACCTTCCTCGAATATATACGCGTATACTTAGATAAATTTTTGTTTCTCTAAGGATCTGAGATATAATCTCAGTTTCGCTCCATGCGTCGAGCAAGCCTCATTTTTTAGGCAATATATCCGCGCATCATACGTGCGTTAAGAGCCTAGGGTTTTTTCCGGCTCCAGGATTTAAAAAAAAAAAGTTTCATTTTTTTCCCGGGAGGATGCGGTAATGTTACGCACAGATCTTCATTTTTTATAAAGTCATTGTATGATCATTTTTTCTCAAAAAAGTATTGTATGATCATTTTTTGCTAAAGACAGTGTGTAATTAGATTGACTGAAAATGTATACTTTAATTTGTTTCGGTCAAAGCTACATAACTCGGGATATAGAGATTATCATTAAATATGATGTTACCTCCTCTTGTGTCGAGACACGGTCGGTCCATAATTTTTTATTAGCGAAGTGTGACCATTCTCCTTATTTGGTAGTATCGGTCAACTGTTGTTGAAACCTGTGTTGAGGTCTCTGTTCATGTCCAAATAAGGCTCGATCTAGTTAAATCTTATCTGGAATGTTCCTAGATCGTCTGGTTTGATTGCTATTCATGTAGATGCGTTCTGCGCATGTCCGGACGCGGGGCGTCTGGGAACTTTCTTGATCTTGAGAGTGGATGAAAAACTGTGAAGCAGATAAGACGCGTTCCGGCGTCTCTGTGATTTTGTTAGGGAATTAGGAGCCTTTATTGTGAGATAGCTAGCTTACAAGGTCCTTCCCCTGAGTATTCTAAAAACGCCGGGAGGCGTATGTTTTCTGTGGTGTGGATTTTCGAACAAAGGTAATGCCTCATTTACATCCAATCTGTAACTTTATTTATGTTTGACAATGGTCGATCTCTGCTCACGTATACATTACAGAAAGGAAGGTTCTTCTAATAGATGTCACGCCCCAGGTATCTTCATACCTGAGATCTACATGTACACGGGTCATACTCAGCCCGTAGAACAGTGCTATGTTCTATGAACGTCGCTGTGTGTCAGCGTTTATGTCTACGTCAAGGTTAGACTTAGGAATGCCTGTAAAAGGTCAGTTTGACCTGCACTCCTGGAATGTTATCCTCGTGCGACTTATGATTTGACTCAGTTAGCACATCTGAACAGTAAGAGGATTTTTTTGTGTGGATGTACTTTTGTATTTGGAGCCAACCATATAATACCTTGGCGCCATATCATCATCTTTAGTATATGCCAAATGCATTGATGAACTATGTATGCTGATATTCGTGAATGTCATGACTTTGCTCTATTGTGAACTGGATGTACGTACTTGTACCTGTGATGTCAAAATAAATGATGAAAAACGTCCAGAGCAGTTTACCTATTTATGACTTCACATGTCATACCCTACGTGCTGTAACTCTATGAACTACATCACCATTATACACAGCAACAACAACAACACAAAAACCAGATAGGACACCTTACAGCTTGAACTATAATACCTGGTGAGGATAGGGGTGGTAATTGAAGTCAGCCTAAATCCACCCTTATCACAGACACAGGGAAACACAAGAGGAGGATAGACCAACACGAGGAAAGGGTCGGAAAACGATCAATTATGTAGAAAATAGCAGCAGACGGAGAAGGACTCCAGAAGAGGTATCGATGTCAAGTGACTCTGACAGTATGTTGTCTGAGGAGAATGACGAGCGTCACAGACATAGAAGACGGAGATTCCATAGAAGAGAGATAGTGGAAGGGAATACACAAAAGACGAAGAGATTTGGGTCGTCTACAGACAATTCATCAGATTATAGAAGACGCCTTGAAAAGTACAGACAAGTAGAACAGGTGGATGTGAGATCGAAGAGTAGAGATACTATGGAGACAAGTAGGGAGACGGGTCGAAGAGAATACCAACCCAAGACCAGAGCCAGCAAGGAAAATAGGAGATATAATGGTATAGAAAGAAGAAGTAAAACAGATCGAGGGGATTTCCTATCTAAGAGCCGAGATAGGCTGAGAAATAGAAGTGATGATAGAAGAGATACGGGTCGAAGGAAATATTGATCCAAGAGTCCAGAGGGACTAGATACACAGAGAAATAGAACACATACGGATCGACGTGGTTACCGATCCAAGAGCCGAGAGGTTAATAATGATAGTAAAAGGAGGAATACGGATCGAAGGGATTACCGATCCAACAGCCGAGAAGCTAAGAAGGAGGAGACAAATAGAAGCAGTGATAGTAGTAGAGAAAGGGAGTTTCCAGTATACAATCTGGATAAAATAATAGCGGACAGAGCAGAAATGTGGGTACGACATGCAGAGACAATCAGGCAGACTGCATGGAGGGAGGCGGATAAACGATGGAAGGAGAGATATGGAAATGGCGGCGGTTGCTAATCTTAAAGAGACAAGTATGATTGGTCTATACCGCACATAGGAAGTAAACTGAGTACACCTGACCAATAGGGTACTGCAGTATAGGAGGAGATGAGTAAGAGAGAGGTAAGAGGTAGATTTGAAGCCATGGTAGTATGGGCGAAATTATAGGAAAAGCCGTGGTGACGACGGTAGGAATAATGAAGATAGAGATATGGAGAAATGAGTGATGGTGAGAAATATTTGGAGATGAATAGAGAGTTATGATTGAGAAATTGGGGAGTACAGTTCCAATGAGGGAACAAGAGGTAGAGGAGATAAATGGGAGAAATGGGAGAAGTAAAGAAGTAGAAAATTGCAGCGGGAGTCTAGTTGTGGGGAAACTAGATGCAATCAGTTTACACTGAACATATTAAGAAGCTGAGTAGATCTGAATGATAGACTACTGCAGTAGAGAGAGAATAAGTAAGAATCGAGTGTAGAGAGGTCAGAGCAGAGGCCATGGGAGATTGGCGATAATAGTAGAGAAAGAAAAGACATAGGTAATGTCAGAAGAGATGAGGGGAAGGAAAATGGTGAAGATAAACCATGAGGAAAATGGCGAGTATGGGAGAATTGAGAAGCTTGGAGTATGGGAGACATAAGAAGCCAGGAGGAAGGTAGCAAAAAAGGTTAGAGATCGGAGAAGTCACAGGGGGATGATAGACAAGAGTATTTAGGGATACTGTTCCAGATGTAACGAATATAGTGGATAAGGGAGGAAGAGATGGCAGAGACAATGAAGTTTTGCGAAACCATAGAGATATAACAGAGAGATACATGGAGGGTACACATAAGTATGTTGGGAGAAGCCATGGGTAAATGGCAGAGATATAGAGAAAGGTTCTACAAGTAACCAAAATATAACGAACATATGACGGAGGAATTATAAGTGAGACGACAAGAGGTGAATGTGAGTTCTGGACTGAACTAATATAGTAAGAGAAGGTTTACGAAAAAGGGCGGAATGTTATTGAGGAACAAAAGAGTAGGGAAGAAAGAAATTGAAATACACGAATACGGAAAGCAGGACAGATGAGTGCACAGGCACGTGAGGATAAAGAAATAGAAAGAAGATTAAAGAGTTAGGAATAGATAGACGATACGGAAACGCAAGTAGTTCGTATTAGGGGACCACACAAGGTATTTTTAGGTCCAAAAGATAGGTGGAAGTTTAGCCAGGGGGGATAGCAAGAATAAAGAATCAGTGACATCATGATGTTTAAATGGGTCACAAACGATTGTATATATTATAAAGTGTAACAGGCAGTTACAGTATATAGTGTGAAAACGTGTTAACTACAGAAAAAGGAAAATAAGAAAGTGAGTACGGGTAGGATGATGCTCGGTAGGTCATGATGGAATGACTTACAATGGTAGACAAATAGATTTGGATATGACAGCTAATGAAAAAATGTTGAGCTCAGAAACAAAGTAAGGAATGGTGAGGTTCAGAGTGAAAATGGAGTGTGAAAGATATAATAAATTGTGGATGAAAGAAGTGTACAAGGTATAAATGGGTCACAGTTAGTAGTGATTACAGATTATGTTTTGTGGTCAGCATCATATGGTTACAATATGATGAGGTAGTAGGAAGATGATGATGAACACATAATAGATTACTCCATGTGAGTAGAATGATGATATATATTTGATTTAAATGTTTATGTATTGTAGTACTGGTCAAGGAAGTAGACATATTAAGTTTTAGGGTAGAGATAGGCAGGGCCGGATTATGCTAGTACGGGGCCTGTAGCATATGTTAAGAAAGGGGCCCTATATTTAAAAAAAACAATAAAACAACACAAATATATCTGAACACATACATTTTTAATATGCATAGTAATTATCATTATCAAAAGTAACAACACAGTCAACATTATTGTTTAAATATTAATGTTTCTACATTTAGCATGAGCAAATTTGTTGATGATATAGGATGTATCAATTTCACGCAGAAGTTTGTTCAATGCTCATTAGTGTGAGATTGTTCAATCTCTTTTGACTCATGGTGCTCCTTAGTTCATGTTTAATAAGTTTCAGTTTTGAAGATGATCGTTCTCCACTGCAGTTGGTTACCATTAGTGACAAACAGATGCGCAAGGCGATTTCTACTTTTGGAAAACAAGACTCGAAAGAATTGTCAATTGTCAAACGGTAAAACTGTAACTCTACAAGGTCTAGAGTAGTGCCAATATGAGAAGCAAGATCAGTTTTCAACAATTCTGTAAACTGCACAAGTTCTTCACAAAGACTTTCTTCCAGATCTTCCGGATACGATTTAATAAGATTCGATGATCTCGTTACCACCTCTTCAGGTGTAAACGACTGTAACTGACGAAGGAATCCAAATACATCATTCAACTTTTGATAAACTTTCTGGTCCCTTCTGAATAGATTAGAATAAGTGATAGTCACAGTGAGAAGTAGTAATAGCAATAGATTTCCACAAGTGAGATGGTAGAATGTGATTAAGAGGCTGTCTCTGAGATCGATAAATCTTCTCTCTCTCTCACCTATCTTCTACGACAGCTTTCGAGGAGTCAGACAGTCTAAACACACACACACACACACACACACACATATATATATATATATATATATATATATATATATATATATATATATATATATATATAATCACTCCCGTGCACGCACATAAATGATGTCAGTTGGACGTACAGACGTGGGAAAACTATAACAAATGATTATATAAATATTCTAGAACGAGCTGACCAACACGCTGCTTAATTTCAAGAGAAATTTTAATTATCATCTAAAATTTCTTCACAACACATAGAAATTACATCAAAACATATACACATAGTCATAAAAAAAACACAAGGAATTGCTACAAGAAATGATAGACCCACCGTTAGAACTTATCCCTCTAGGTATGCCCACAGTCCTGTTGGAAGAAAGTGATAGCCCCAAGGAAACAAGGATACATAGGATTAGGTCTAATATTTCCCCTTCTTAAGGTATGAACAGACTTGATATCTCTGCTCTATTTTAAGGGAAATAAGATTAGCAATACTAGCCTACAGAAAGTTAAGACAGCAAATGGGTGCCCAATTACAACAATAAAGAAATCACTCCGTCCTGCATTCACGTGATTCATTCAGCCGAGCACACGTGCACATGTTCATACTCACAGCTTAGATAGCCACTTCTGGTAATACAATTTTTAGGACATTCACCTACAGACTCGTCAAATGCAGTCTTTGACCAAGAAATCCCCAGTTCCAAAAAGACAGGATGAATTCTCTGCTTCCGGGAACGACTCCTTGGGTGTTCTTATTTTTCGGATGTCTGTTTAGGTCACATTAAAATTGTCCAGGAACGAAACATTAACAACGAGCAAAGTGTCAATAGCTTGAGTTTCTAGAATTGAGGAATGTCAGATCGGTGTCTACTTTCAGGAAAGGACTATATTTGGTCACCACACCACTAGTCGAAACTCCGTCGGAATGTTACTGACGTTAATATGTTACTTGCCACCACGGCTAAATTTGTACATAGAGTTTGTGCAGAAAGTCTGATCTGGATCAAAGGCCCAGTATAAAACAGTTAGTCTTTAATAGAACCCGTTAGTGAGAGTTGTACTCTGTCTTTTATGAAGACACACGCACTGTCAGACAGGTGTTAACTTGTAAACCCCCGTGGTTAAAAGATAAAACTGTTTATGTTTCTCACAGGTATGTCTCTGTACTAAACGCCGGTAAAGTTTTGGGTTACCCCAGTATTCACTGAATAGGGAAGAAAAACCACAAATAAAATACTTATACATGCTACGTACTCGGATTAAAACTTACATTTTTAAACTGCAAGCGTACCGCTTGACTTATCATTTAAAACTTCCCGTGCACTAAGTTATATTTAAAAATCATCAATCCTCCTTAATTAGGAATACGTGCGTATTCCGTCAACACTCATGAGGCTTCTAGCATTTATAAGTTAGTTTAGAAAAATTGTTCTCGTCTGATTATTTTAGCAGTAAAATTAAATTCCTTTATAGCCGATTGAGTTTAAGCTAGAAATATAATTTCTGTTTTCCACTGTAACTCGTCACTATAAAATAATACAGACTATATAAATTAAGCGCTCTGCACCAAATCTAACTAGTGAAATAAAATAAGCGATTTAACACTTTAAACACTTCACAAAATACTAGAATATAATATATATATAATATTTACCTCAACACAGAACTACTAGGAATTTAAACCACTTCGACCAAACTAAATGCCATCTCTATTAACAGAGATTCTTAGGAATCGAACGAAGGCTTGTTCTAGTCTTGACTGCGAAGTTACTGAGTGAAAATGAAATCTAGCTCCCTCCAGTATATATGAAACACCAGACAAAGATGTACACTATTTCCATAAACTACGCAATAGCCTCCCCTTTCCTTAACACCTTACGTTTAACACCTAAACGCATGCCGTAACTGCCACCTACTGACCGAGAGGGCGCGTGTCAGTTGCGAATCTCAGACAACTCGTCTCCAGTGCAGAAGCAGTTTTTCACACCTCCCCGAGAAACTCATCCTGAGAACCATAACTGACACTTTGCTTTCTCGCACCTTACGCCAAAACTGGCCTTGGAGCGTGAGTGTCATATCACCTGACACTGAGAATCTACCTTGGAAACTACATGTCAGATGCAAACTACCAGACAAATGTCTCCTCATCATGTCTGACGGAGTGAATTCTCACACTTCAGGCCCAGAAACTTAGCCGAAGAAACACTGTCCCAGGGGAAACTGTAGACAGCTGTCTGCTCCCCTGTCTGACGGAATGCATTCTAACACTCTGCGTCTCGTGTAGGGGCTGACACGTTACGTCATAACTGCGTTTTCAGTTTGAGAAAACGAACAGGTAAACGTTAGAATGGGAAAATAGTAATGTATATAGTCGCAAACGAACGAATGCGAAAAACACAAAAAGGATAAAAGAGTGATAATAAATAGAGGATACGGGTGAAAGAAAAAGAAGAAGATATAGGCAATTTCAATGATCATAAAACCTCTGTGACACATATCCATAAATGTCACAAATCTTTCAACTGGTCCAGATGGCAAAACATAGCACAGAGTCAAAGTCAGCTGGTCCATATTAGATACATCTGGAGTAGAATCCAGTGAAACGGAATAATACTTGTATTTCTTCACTTCACAGAGAATGTGATCCACTATGCTGGATCCAATCAGATTGATGAATCCCTCACACGTTGTTTTAGATAGATATGATGTATGTCCAAATCCTTTGTTTGCATAAGTACTTATATGCTCTGCCAGAAAAGGGTCAAACTTGGACAGTAATTCTAACAACCCTAAGTAATTCGCGTTATAAGGGGACCCAACAATTTCACCACTGCCACGAAATGAAAGGCCTCGTTCTGCTAAAAACTTCACAACTTCAATTATTCGCTCCAGAAGTTTGTGCCAATACTTTTCTTGAATGTCCATTTGTTTCACAAGTTGGGAATCGACATGTTCACCTTTGTTTTCACGCATCAACAGTGAAATTAAATCTTGTCTATGTGAGGAGCTTTCTTCATGTCGACGCAATAGATTGCTTGCATTTTTCCAGTGTTTAAACCCTTCCACAGTAAACTTTGATGAACATTCTGAACTCATAAGCTTGCATGGGAAACAGAATAGGCGCCCTTTACTTTCTGAATAGCATAACCATTTTCTTGCATGTTGCTTGTTTGTACGTTTATGAATTTGTGGAAAATAAGACTTCTGACAGTATCGAGTTTTCTTTTCAGTGTCATACAATCGCACGGATGAAGAGAAGGTACTATCAACATGTTGACATGTTTCACTTCCCTTGGATATTCAATATTCACGCTCACAGTCGTCTATATTGTTCGGCCAGTCACCAATATCATTAGAGTACTTCTTCGTTTCACTTATTCTTTCACATTCAGACTCAGTGTATACTGGGTTTTGCTGTATGTTTTCTGCTGCACAGCCTGCACTAGTACTAGTTGTTCCTGTATTTCCAGCTTCAGCGGTTAGAGTACCACCACCATGAACATCAAAATATTCTGTCAGCTTACGTGTTTTTGATATCACAAGTTGATCTCTTCTTTCGTTTTCTTCCGTCGCTTTACGTTTTTCACTTCCAGAAGCATAATTACGTCCAATATCTCTGTATCTACTGCTCATTTTTTTTGTTTTCTAACCTTGCAAATCAAGAAATTTTAATCAAGATCAAAAGAGAGTGCGAGAACGCCGTATACCTCAATTAAAACAGGAAGTTTCCGTTTCTTAAATTCTAGTTTTTATTGTTAATGCAAATTCATTTCACAAAGAATGAAACAAAATTAGAGGGGCAGTCGCCTAGAGCGAAAAAAGTGGCTTCCGTCCAAACGTGACCAAATTTTCAACGCCATTTAAATGGCTTCCGTCCGCAAACAGTTAAGATAAAAATAACGAAGAGTCACACTAAGTCACCCTCTTATGCTCTTTCTCTCACAATTTCGTGACACCAAATGAAAAGGCGCTAAAGATGGCATAAATCACAAGATCATTGGTTTAACGCTCGTATTAGAAGATGACCAAAAAATTATGTACATATTTATTGGCGCGGGGCCCCTAAAAGCGCGGGGCCCGTAGCATATGCTACTTGTGCTACTACGTTAATCCGGCTCTGGAGGTAGGTGTAGTAATTAAGGGGAGAGAAAAATTTGTCCTCAGGGACAAATCTTTTTTAGGATAGGGGAGGTAATGTGATAGGAAAGGGAGAGAACTGGGATAGGAATATTTAAGAATAATTTATGAGTAGTGATAAGGGTGGAATTAGGATGCCGTCAAACTACCACCTCTATCGACACCAGGTATTACAATGCAAGATGTGGGTGTCTTATCTGGTTTAGATTGTTGCTGTGTGTGTTGCAGTAGAACAGTTCACAGGGTACACCACAGGCAACATGACGTGTAGAGTCATAAAATGGTAACTTCGCTTTAGGTTTATACCATTTATTGCACGCCACAAAACAGTCATGATACTTATGTTATCATCAGCATAGTATAACGAATGCAGCATTCAAACTCATGTTAACTGACAGTCATGTAGAAGTCAATACTCAATAGTTGTATGGAAAACAAATATCATAGCGAAGCTTGATAAATAATACATATAACTTCTGCAACCGTGGTCCGCTGCAGATCCTTAATGTTCATAGACAATAATAATTATTCCTTCCTGATGCTAGCAGATCAGATGTATACAATACGTCCGTTTACTGTCTGCACGTGAGTAGCATACATGGATTACAGGTCAGCTCGACCTTTATAACCTTCCTAAGTCTAACCATCTGACTTGGACGTGATCTCTGATATAACGAATCCTGGAACACAGACAATAGTCTTGTTGGTCTAGAGCGACCCATAGATATATAACTAGTTCAGGTATAAAGATACCGATGACTTAATCCTAGTCAAAGTACCTCTCCATTTTGAATCACACAGGCGAGCAAAAAGGCGACAAAATGACGAACCTCTAGATGATAGCCTAAAGTTCGATACAAGAGGAATTACCTTATTTCGGAAAATCAACCATGAACATATGCCTCCAGGCAGGCTTGAATAATACGGGGAAATAGTCTAGTTAGCTAACTAACTCACAAAGACAATGTATTTCCCTCAGAGAATCACAAGACGCAGTCGCGTCCGCTCGCTAATCAGTCCATTTCTCAACTCCCCGACCTGGGCGGAACAACAAACGACAACCAAGTCGAGACATGCGCAGAGTGACAATCTCTGAGTCGCTGTTCACAATAAGACGATTCTAAGAACATTCGAGATAAAAGTCTTACACAGTCGCGCCTTTTATGGACATGAACAGAAGCGTTAAGAAAGGTTTCAAACATCTACAACAGTTGACTGATACTACCAAATAAGGAGATATGGTCACGCTTCGTTCAAGACATTATAGACCGAACGTGTCTCTATACAAGAGGAGGTAAACTCATAAAAAATAGCAGTATCGATATATCGGGTTCTGTCCCTTTGACCATAAAATATATATAACATGCATTTCAGTCAAATAATGATCATACATACGAAAAACGATCATACAAAGACTTTGGAAAAAAAGTAATTATTTGTGCGTAACATTACCGCACCCTCCCGGGAAAAAAAAAAATGAAACATTTTTTTTTTTAAATCCTGGAGCCGGAAAAATCTAGGCTCCTAACGCACGTATGATGCGCGGATATACCTAACAAAATAGCTCGACACTTGGAGCAAAACTGAGATCATATCCCAGGTCCTTAGAGAAAAATTTATCTAAGTATACGCGTATATATCCCAGGAAGGTGCCACCAACACAAACCACAATGCTGGCAACATCATAATAAAAGTCAAATTATTCTCATACCAATATATGAAATCAAATATATTATTATGATATCATACAATGTGTTGCAAATAGCGGTGTAATATATTAATATACCGCACTATTTTATTACATTATGTAATGCATCAGTAACTAATAAGTAATACATGTGTTGATCTTCGTTGACATAAAACATTCAATAGAAGAAGATGTGGACATCATCCGCTCCCAATCTAGGACAGGACTTGATATACTCAAAGTTCCACAATGGACACAATCTCGCATCTTCAATGATGTGCTGCGAAAATATCAATAACACAAATCTTAAAGACAACTGGTAAATCTCTCAATACAATCCTGAAAATAATTTATTTAAATGTGGCCGAGTGATCTTTTGGCCCGTATATCACTAACTAAGCCTTCTTAGATAATTACATGGAACAATGTTATAAATTCCCCCTCAAAAAAGTGAGAAAAAAAAATCTACTAACATGTCATTATAACATTGGACTGTATATCAGGAAATATATATATATGACAGAAGAATCATGTGGAATCGTGTGGGCATCTGGACAGAATGTCCGCCATTACATTATCCGAACCACGGATAGCTCGAACCGAGAAATGAAATGGTTGAAGAGCTATGGCATAACGAGTGGACCTCGAGCTCTTCAAATTTTTGCTCTGAATAGCAGTAAGCGCTTTCTGGTCGGTTTCCACAATGAAATGTGCGCCTAGAAGAAATCTTTGTAACTTCAGAATAGACCATACCATAGCCAATAACTCACGGTCTAAAACCGAGTAATTCTTTTCTGCAGCATTTAATTTCCTAGAGATATACATCACCGGATGCAGAGTATCAGAATACTCCTGCATTAGTGCTGCCCCAATCCCAGTTGACGAGGCGTCACTTCGAAGAACAAAAGTCTTCTCAATAGTAGGTAACCTAAGAATAGGTGGAGATGAAAATAGGTCTTTAACCTGGTCCAATGAGGATTGACATTCTTTTGACCAGCGGATCAAATTAGGCGACCCTTTCTTCAATAAAGTAGAAAGCGGTGCCATAATGGAGGACAGATTCGGAATGAATCGTCCGTAGAATTGGATCAAACCTAATAGACTCCTTACTTGTTTCTTTGTCTTAGGGACCGAAATGTTAAGTATTTTTGAAACATTGTGGTCCTCTGTCTTTAAAAGACCATGACCAACACGATGACCTAGGAAAGAAATCTCACTAAATCCTATAAAGGCTTTAGAGGGTTTTGCAGTCAAGTTATACTCGCGAAGAGTAGACAGTAATTCGTATAAACCCAAATAGTGATCTTCCCAGGAATCACTGAATAGACAGATATCATCTAGATATGCTATGACATCTGTACGATATGCGAGAATTCGGCGCATCATGCGTACGAATGTAGCAGGGGCGTTCATAAGACCAAAAGGCATGAAATTCCATTGGAATAAACCCCTAGGTGTAGAAAAAGCTGTAAAAGGTTTGGCACGTTCAGTTAGCGGGACTTGCCAATAACCTTTAGACAAATCTAGTTTGGTAAAGAATCTAGAATTAGAAAGTTTATTGAGTAGCTCTTCTAATGAAGGCATAGGTTCAGCGTCGAACTTCGTAACTTGGTTCAATTTGCGATAATCTACGCAAATGCGAATGTTATTATCCTTCTTTCGAACAATAACCATAGACGAAGAGTATGCTGAAGTGGATGGTTCAATGATTTCCAAACGTATCATTTCATCCAATTCTTTTTCGACTTGAGACTGGAAATGGATAGGTATTGGATAGGGTCTGACTCTGATAGGATTATGATCAGTTAGCACAATGTCATGTTCAATGACATGTGTGTGTCCCGGGATGTCTGTAAGAACATCCTGAAATGTTTGCAACATCGAAGAAACTTGTCGATGTTCCTCAGCGGAAAGATTTGGAGAAACGGTCACGTTTTTCCAAGATTCCGTAGAATAAAGTGGGACCATAGAAAGAGGAAGATTGACATCAGAAAAAGTAGTTTCCTCATCCTGTATAACTGACAGCGATGAGTATTGACCATGAGGTACTTGAGAATTGTCCGTTGCCTGGAAAATAGGCTGCAAATAGTCTGGTCTTTCATGAAATTCCGTGAGCATATTTATGTGGAAAGTTTTATGCTTTCCATCAATATCGACAACATAGTCGACATCAGAAATTTTGGAGACTATTGCATATGGACCTTTCCATGCAATTAGAAGTCTGTTCTCCCTTGAAGGAAGTAGGACGAGAGCTTTGTCACCTGGACAAAGTTGTCGTAGACATCTATTCTTATTCGCAAACTGCCTTGCCTTTTCTTTAGCAAATTCGGAAGACGAAGTTGCTAGTCTGCATGCCTCAATGATTTTTTTCCTAAGAGCAATGACGTACTCATAAGAAGACTGAGTCTCATCGCTAATATTATCGGCAGTGATTAGATCGTGAAGTAAAGACATAGGGCCGCGCGGTTGCGCGCCAAAGACAAGTTCAAAAGGGGAAAACCCCGTATGTTCATTGGGGACCTCTCTATACGCAAAGAGAGCCGCGGGTAAGACCCTGTCCCAATTCTGAGGATGATCCTCAGTTATTTTACCCAGTAAAGTTTTTAGAGTCCTATTTAAACGTTCGACCAACCCATTAGACATTGGGTGATAGATACTGCTGAGAGACCTTTTTATAT
Source organism: Oreohelix idahoensis (assembly GCA_024509875.1). Lineage (NCBI taxonomy): Eukaryota > Metazoa > Mollusca > Gastropoda > Stylommatophora > Oreohelicidae > Oreohelix > Oreohelix idahoensis. The sequence goes on along the minus strand of JAMPIV010007122.1, from coordinate 267,395 downwards.
GTAGCATAGACATTACCTGTGACATAGTGTCTGATATCAGTTGAGTGCCATGGTCTGACAATATTTCTCCGGGAAAACCCAAGCGAGAAAATATCAGCCAAAGAGCGTCTGCGATATCAGCAGTTGAGATGCTCTTGAGAGGTATTGCCTCTGGCCAACGTGTGCACATATCGACACATGTAAGAATAAATTGATGCCCTCTAGCCGACTTAATTCTAAAAGGACCGATAATATCTATTGCCATTTTTTGAAAAGGGCGAATTGGAATGTCAGCAGCCTGAATAGGCGCAGCATGTCGTGGTCCTTTAGATTTGACCTCCTGACATACTTTGCAAGAGCGACAGTACATTCGTATGTCCTTGCTTACAAATGGCCAAAAGAAAGCCGCAAGAACTCTCGACTTTGTACGGGAAAAACCCATATGTCCAGCACATTGCGAGTCATGAGCATGTTGCAATATTTGCACCCTCATGCTCTTAGGCACAAGAATTTGTGAATGAGTGGATGTAGTCGAGTCTTGTACCATACGTACAAGTACGCCGTTCTTCATAGAAATCCAAGATTTTCTATTAGTATTTTGATTAGGATCACCTTTTTTTGCTAGAATGAAGAATTTTTGTAACGACGGATCTTCTTCTTGCAATTTGATAAATGAGTCACGTGTAATAGTCAAGTGACTATTTTGTTCATTTACTTCATCATTATTAGTTAATGAAGTTTGAGGTGGATCCAGAGCATGTGCTCTTGTGACCACCGTATTGGTAGCTTCAATGTTTTGCTCTTCCCAAACAGCAATCTGCTGTGGGGTACATTCCCTAACTCCGTGAATACGACCAATAATAAGGTCCGCAATAGGGTTTGGAAGTAGACACGCGTGGACCTCTCCCGTGAAGAAAGGAGTAGCAATATGTATTATGGCAGTAGGATATTTTTCCAACGTGCCACCAAATGTGACACATTTGATGACCTTTCCTGTAGCACAGAATGGATCTACAAGAGATTGCCTAACCCCGACAGTAGTACATCCAGAATCAAACAACACCGAGACTGGATTACTATTTACAAGCCCCTTATGTAATATAAGAGAACCTCTCCCATCATGAGCAACATTAGCAGGAAGAGCGGGCAAAGGATGACCACAGCTTAGAGTACTAATGGTTTTCGGATCAAATAAAGTACTGCATTGGATACATTTATTTGCCCTACCAAAGTCAAAAGATGAGCATCCGATAGCATTATGGTCTTTATCATTATTAACCTGTTTATCTGCTCCCTGAGATTCTTGTTGAACAGAGTTTGTCTGTTGATATCTTTTTCTCTTCTGTTGCGATCTACCGCGACCATTATTGCCTCTGCAATTATCATTAAAGTCCCTACTGTAATTTTTATCCTGGTTTGCGTTCCAGTTTCCATAACTGTCATTACCATCTCTATGCTGTTGAGAACCTCTATTATCTTGGTATTGAGGTCTCTGCAAAAAATATTTCCCTCTATACCGATTACCTTTATGAAAATTTCTAAAGTTACCGGGAATAGAATACCGTGTAATATTAGGTTGTCTCCAGTTCTGGGAAGAAGAATCTCCCTGAAATTGATTACCATGGTTCTGGGCATAATTATGGTTACTCTTTTTATTGAAATTTTGCTGGCTACCCTGAAATCTACGCATAAAATTCGGGCCATAAGGTGCTGCCGAAGCAACTGGCAGACCTTCTTTTATCTTAGAGTTGCTAACGGTTATGTGAGGATGTGCAGTAACATACTGGCTACAGTATTCTTCCATTTCTTTTATATTTTTAGGCTTACGCTCATGAAGAAAAGAAAGAAAAGCTTCATTAACAGAAGACATAACCTTGTCTCTAAGAAGTAAGTCCATGAGGGCTTCAAATGTACTTTCTGTCTTAGAAAGCTCAACCCATCGTAAAAAAGTAAGACGTATGCCTGAGATGAATTCTGAGAATTCAACTCCAGTTTCTGGTAACATGTTTTTAAATTTAAGACGATATCCGTCTTCGTTAAGTTGGTACTTCTTTAACAATGCCGCCCTGACAACCTCATAGTTGTTCTTGTCAGGCACATCTACCATACCCAACAAAGTCAAAGCATCACCTCTAAGTATCTTGGACAGATGATAAACATATAATGTTTTATCTATATTATGCACCTTACATGCACTTTCAAATCTATCCAGATAAAATGTTATATCATCAATTGAAGCATTGAATGCTGGTAAATTAAGCTTGAAATCAACAGCACTAGACTTATTAGCAGATGATACCTTATTAGCATCATTAGCATTACTAGATAACTTCAACTTTTCTAACTCCAAAGCTAAGAGTTTTTCTTCATGTTCCATTTTTGCTTTTCTCTCATCAGCTTCTCTTTGTAACCTTCTTTCTTCAGCCTCAGCCTGTTTTTCTAATCTTTTATTTTCAGCCTCTATTTCAAGTCTCTTATTTTCAGCTTCTTTTTCAAGTCTCTTATTTTCAACCTCAGCCTGAAGTCTCTTCTCCTGAGATTCTGCTTCTCTTTTTTGTTTTTCCATTTCCATTTGTAATCTCTTTTCATCTACCTGCATCTGCAGTTTTAAATTTTCAGCATCTATTCTCTTTTGTTCAGTTAGTTCTTTCATTTTCTTTTCCTCCGACTTCAATGCCTTGGCATATTGAACAGTCGCAAATTCTTCTAATTTATCACCTGTCTTCCCAAGGCCTTTACCCTGCTCAATAAAGTACTCAAATGTAGACATGATGTCTAAAATGTGAGTACAGAACCTGAAATAATTAATTATCTTATTTCAATCTTAATAGCAACAAGACTTAATAAAGTGCTTGTATAATTACTATGTTTACTCCAATCTCTGTGGGAAACAAGACTTGACACCAATTTGTATTATCAGTTGTACAATAATATCACAAGTCACCTCTTAATTATCAGTGCACTACCCAAATCAGTGCATAACCATCAGTTATTTATCATAACTGCACTACAATAGTGCATAAGGAAAAAACCACCAGCTAGTTATGATAAGTGCACTATAGATCAATAGTGCATGAGCATATATGTAACAATAGTGAAAGCTAACTATGCAAGAACTATGCAAACAATAACAAGACAATGTAAACAATAACAAAGTCACCAACAATGTAAACAAAACAAAGATCAAAGTCAATGTAAACAATAACAAAGATCAGAGTCAATGTAAACAATAACAAAGATCAACGTCAATGTAAACAATAACAAAGATCAACGTCAATGTAAACAATAACAAAGATCAGAGTCAATGTAAACAATAACAAAGATCAGAGTCAATGTAAACAATAACAAAGATCAAACAATACGAAAACATTCGCATAAGTCAAATAAATAAACAGCGAAACTAAAAAGAATATGATGACAGAATGCGAAGATATGACAAACAAATGACGCTACAGTATATACACAAAAATTTACGTGAAGAACTGAATAATAGAAAAGAGGAGACCTACAAATACAAATAATTGAAATCGAAACTAAAAACAGAAAGAAAGAGAAAAACAAAAACAAAAAAAATATATACAAAAAACGAAAATAAAGCACAACTCGTCACAACTAAACAGATATAGCAACGATTGTCGCTAGCAAATTTCACAGTAGGAAATTCGCACAGTCCCTAACGAAAACGCTAACAGTAGAACCTCTGTGACGTGGTATCATCTACTGAAAGACACCGCCCAACCGAGAAAACCCGCAGAAATATAAACATATAAATACAAATCCAAATAACATATAACATGTAAACATATAAAGAGTGCGAAAAATGTGATAGACAGAAGGCTCAGTTAGAACATAAGGGCACAGTTCACAAACAAAACAGGCCACTTAACTTCTATGTATCCACAACGTCAGCACAGTTCAGAACAGGATGTGATCAGCATTCTTAGGACAATGATCCAACGTTGATCCATATCTGCTCTCGTAAACTGCCATGACGAAGGAAATGAGCTTCTAACAGGAAACAGCTTCTGACAGGAAACAGCTTCTGAACTTGACCTTCTGAATCTGCAACAGTAATTCTGAGACCGGAACAGTTGTTACGGCACTTGTCCTTCTTCTCAACAGATCAGGAAATCCATTCGCTCGGTACTTGTCCTTCTATTTGTAGACAAACTTCAATACCGCCGAGCAGCGCCGGGTAGTTTCAAAATATCAACAACTGTCAGTACTGCTGCGTCTTTCAAAAAATTTCATCAAAGGTGATGAATAGCAACTGCAATGTTGTCTTGTAGTCTGCTGATGATGTCTGGGTTTGTTGACCCCCTTGAGAGTTGGTACCAGAATAAACCAACTATTGGCCACCATGAATTGATAACGGTGGAATTAGGATGCCGTCAAACTACCACCTCTATCGACACCAGGTATTACAATGCAAGATGTGGGTGTCTTATCTGGTTTAGATTGTTGCTGTGTGTGTTGCAGTAGAACAGTTCACAGGGTACACCACAGGCAACATGACGTGTAGAGTCATAAAAATGGTAACTTCGCTTTAGGTTTATACCATTTATTGCACGCCACAAAACAGTCATGATACTTATGTTATCATCAGCATAGTATAACGAATGCAGCATTCAAACTCATGTTAACTGACAGTCATGTAGAAGTCAATACTCAATAGTTGTATGGAAAACAAATATCATAGCGAAGCTTGATAAATAATACATATAACTTCTGCAACCGTGGTCCGCTGCAGATCCTTAATGTTCATAGACAATAATAATTATTCCTTCCTGATGCTAGCAGATCAGATGTATACAATACGTCCGTTTACTGTCTGCACGTGAGTAGCATACATGGATTACAGGTCAGCTCGACCTTTATAACCTTCCTAAGTCTAACCATCTGACTTGGACGTGATCTCTGATATAACGAATCCTGGAACACAGACAATAGTCTTGTTGGTCTAGAGCGACCCATAGATATATAACTAGTTCAGGTATAAAGATACCGATGACTTAATCCTAGTCAAAGTACCTCTCCATTTTGAATCACACAGGCGAGCAAAAAGGCGACAAAATGACGAACCTCTAGATGATAGCCTAAAGTTCGATACAAGAGGAATTACCTTATTTCGGAAAATCAACCATGAACATATGCCTCCAGGCAGGCTTGAATAATACGGGGAAATAGTCTAGTTAGCTAACTAACTCACAAAGACAATGTATTTCCCTCAGAGAATCACAAGACGCAGTCGCGTCCGCTCGCTAATCAGTCCATTTCTCAACTCCCCGACCTGGGCGGAACAACAAACGACAACCAAGTCGAGACATGCGCAGAGTGACAATCTCTGAGTCGCTGTTCACAATAAGACGATTCTAAGAACATTCGAGATAAAAGTCTTACACAGTCGCGCCTTTTATGGACATGAACAGAAGCGTTAAGAAAGGTTTCAAACATCTACAACAGTTGACTGATACTACCAAATAAGGAGATATGGTCACGCTTCGTTCAAGACATTATAGACCGAACGTGTCTCTATACAAGAGGAGGTAAACTCATAAAAAATAGCAGTATCGATATATCGGGTTCTGTCCCTTTGACCATAAAATATATATAACATGCATTTCAGTCAAATAATGATCATACATACGAAAAACGATCATACAAAGACTTTGGAAAAAAAGTAATTATTTGTGCGTAACAAGTAGGTGTAGTGGTTTTGATGGTATTGTATGATTGTGATATTACCTAGTGTGATGCATGAGGTCAGCTGTGAAGGCTCCTGAGATAAATGTAGCTGTGAATTTACAGAAGGCCCTTCTTGCTACCACTACGACCTCACACCTATCTTTTTTTTTTTCTAATGAATGTGGCTACGTTAAAATTCTAGGGTACTGATATGTAATGTGTTGTGGTAGTTTACATACACACACACAGATATTTAATAAGTCTAATAATATTAATAAAATGTTATAACACACTGAACTAACTCAAGCTGTGTAAAATTTTGATAGTAAATTTTCTTTAAGTTTATTTGTTCTGAACCAAGGTTTTATTTTGGTCAGAACATATGAAAGGTTTTGCAATTATTAATGAAATGCATGAATATATGGCATAATAAATGAAAGGTGTGTACATGTGTATTTTACAAGACTAGTTAATATTACTACTGTTTATAGTTGTAATTTATCTGGGAGAACGATTAATGGATGTGCTGTTGGGGTGGCTTCATCACTCCCTGTCTATGGCGACTAAACATTGTCCATTTATTGATGGGAATATAATTGGTGTGTTAGAAAATAAGTTGAGTTGGTGAAGGTCCAGCAGGCCAGACGCTCACGTATCTTGAATGAGTAGTTCTGGTGCTGGAATCTGGTGGCCCCACCTCTCCGTGCTTGGGGGCAATATAAGGCTGCTCTGCCAAAATATAAACTGCACGGGTCCACTCTTGTATTATTCAACACATCATTTGACACCACCTTGGTGCCAAATAAAAACTCACAGTTCAGAATTATGAATAGAGAACACAGTTATATGCTAGCAAAACTCAGCTGAGCTGCTGGCTCTAGTATGGCGTCCCTCTAAATATTTCAATTAGCTTCTGGGAAATACACCACTGAATTATTTACTGTGTCTACTACTGGACAGTTTATGTTGAATGGCAAAAATGCGCGTCTGAGCGCCGATAATATGTTCAGCTATGGCCAATCACCGCCTTTTTTCCTTTTCAAATTCAAACCTCCTACCAAAAGTCAGTTCAGTCAGACCTCAGTCAAGTATGTATTATTGTCTGTTGGTCCGTCCGTCTCTACTTGCGTTTCACACAAAAAAAACACACTTGTTTTTTGAACCAACTCTGCCTTCCCCTACACAATTTTGCCTTTAAAGTTATTTTTAGCCACAATTCTCCACCACATTCCCTCTCTTTCATTCCAACTAGTTTTTAACACTTGAGTCTCAAGGCCGCAGTTTTTGAAAATTAGGGACATTTTTGTTTCAATGCAGTCGCTCGCTGATATGAACAACACAGTCTTTTGTCAATATCTTTCTTATTATCTATCCGTCTGTATAAATGAAAGCATATTATTTCACTGCTCAAGATGGGCCATCAGGCCAGCTAGGTTTTATATTCCTAACATTATTATTAAGAAAAGTTACTTTTCAAGGTTAGTTGGTGTTACGTACATTTATTACCTAAGGGGGTAGTCGTCGGTCCTACCAAATGTACGCACCAGTTTTATGTAGTTATATTATTTGTGCGGTCGAATGATTCGCGCACTGACGTGCACAAAGCAGTGAGTGTTGCTTTGGACGCACGTGTAACCTAGTTGAGTAGTTTGTGACGTCATGTTTTGAAGTGGAAACATGGAACTGTCTTGGGTCCATGATAGTAATTTTATATTTCGTATTCAATGGCATTTTTAAGGAAGCCATTTATTCTAGTGATCTGTATTGGTCTTCAGGTCGAAACCAATATCAGGAATGTCACGTGAGTTATCGTCCCACTTCTTATTTTAATGCTGTATGAAAAAGGCCGCTCTAATACTAGTCTAGCGGGAATTAAGATGTTCCTAGAATGGATCTACAGAGTCGCTTGCCTTTAAGATTTGAATCGTAGACGGAGAATTCCTACGAGTAGAAGAAGTTATATTGTTTATCTTACGCACATGTTTTATATGCCGTACATGCTTCAATGCCAAAGTCGTGGCTTGGATGTAAAGAGAGGTTAGCCAACTGAAAGCCTTTACTGTTAGGATTATCGTATATGACTTTGTGTGAAAATTATATGATGTACAACGCTATGTATGAAGAACGTCTGGGAATTTTAACAAATGTAATATGGAAGATTTCACCCCAGAGTATGTATACGTTACCATGATAGACGTCCTTGAAAGAAGGTCAACGGTCGTGACTGAGAAGGATATTATACGGTAACAGTTTTGTAATCCTTAGTCTATGGACAGAGGTCTTTACTAGAAGAGAATCTTCAGGAACTTTAGCAGTAATAAATCAATATGTTGTCGTGTGATCTTTGCGCCTGTGACGATGTCCGTCTTGTCCACTTCGTGTCCTGGTGAATAAAATCTATGTAAAGTTACCAACGACTCGTGTGATGCCAATACTTGACCAGTTCACACAATTCAAGATACATTGTTGGTTTTTCGTTTGAAAGACATTGTTGACATTTATTCCATTGTAACCATTCGCGTTTCTATTCATCACTATGAAAACGACACCAACAATAACTGGTAGGCCAGTGCGGTCTGGAAGTAATTTCAGGAACGTACCCATCCAATTGATCGTTTGAAAAGAAGAATTTTTACTTTCAAGGCGACATCATCTCAATTTGGATCCTGGCGGAATATGAATCATAATCAACTCAAAGGCTCAAGGTCTTCAATCAACCTCCACGTCAAGTTTCACAGTGACTGATTACTTGGAGATCATCTCTTCATTATTATTACGTGCGAGCTAGTTTGATATACGCAGAGCGAAGTATTGCATCCTCTTACGTACATACACGGGGACAAGGCACTTTGATTTTTACCTGCACGCGAGCTAAGTATAACTTGTATCCGTTATACCCTTTATTACTATTAGCTGTGCCTTAATTGATTATGTCCACTTATATATTTTCTATGTTATGTGTTATGTTTTGTGTATTCTTCGCGGGAGGTTGGGCGGTAGATCTGACGAACGAGATCCATCTCGAAGTCAATTCGGGCTCTTCGTCAGACGTTCTGTAGGACATTATTTTGCAGACTTCCCGCAGTGGAATGTTCCTACGTGTGAGCGTAGAAGGATTCTAGGTCCACTGTGTCTGGTGGTCTGTGACACCTGTCTGTGTTAGCTGTAGTGTCACGTTTACTCCTAAGGGGGTAGTCTTCGGTCCTGCCAAATGTACGCACCAGTTTTATGTAGTTATATTATTTGTGCGTTCGATTGGTTCGCGCACTGACGTGCACAAAGCTTGAGTGTTGCTTTGGACGCACGTGTAACCTAGTTGAGTAGTTTGTGACGTCATGTTTTGAAGTGGAAACATGGAACTGTCTTGGGTCCATGATAGTAATTTTATATTTCGTATTCAATGGCATTTTTAAGGAAGCCATTTATTCTAGTGATCTGTATTGGTCTTCAGGTCGAAACCAATATCAGGAATGTCACGTGAGTTATCGTCCCACTTCTTATTTTAATGCTGTATGAAAAAGGCCGCTCTAATACTAGTCTAGCGGGAATTAAGATGTTCCTAGAATGGATCTACAGAGTCGCTTGCCTTTAAGATTTGAATCGTAGACGGAGAATTCCTACGAGTAGAAGAAGTTATATTGTTTATCTTACGCACATGTTTTATATGCCGTACATGCTTCAATGCCAAAGTCGTGGCTTGGATGTAAAGAGAGGTTAGCCAACTGAAAGCCTTTACTGTTAGGATTATCGTATATGACTTTGTGTGAAAATTATATGATGTACAACGCTATGTATGAAGAACGTCTGGGAATTTTAACAAATGTAATATGGAAGATTTCACCCCAGAGTATGTATACGTTACCATGATAGACGTCCTTGAAAGAAGGTCAACGGTCGTGACTGAGAAGGATATTATACGGTAACAGTTTTTGTAATCCTTAGTCTATGGACAGAGGTCTTTACTAGAAGAGAATCTTCAGGAACTTTAGCAGTAATAAATCAATATGTTGTCGTGTGATCTTTGCGCCTGTGACGATGTCCGTCTTGTCCACTTCGTGTCCTGGTGAATAAAATCTATGTAAAGTTACCAACGACTCGTGTGATGCCAATACTTGACCAGTTCACACAATTCAAGATACATTGTTGGTTTTTCGTTTGAAAGACATTGTTGACATTTATTCCATTGTAACCATTCGCGTTTCTATTCATCACAATGAAAACGACACCAACAGTTGGTTTTTTGAAATATTTTCGAGCATCTTTTGTAATGCGTTCGTTGCTGAATTTAAATAAAAGTACTAAGTTATCGCAAAAGCGTCCAAGAAATGACTGTTGCGTATAATAGCTAAGGTCCCTTTTGTCGATTTCTTTACCTTGTGTCAACTTGGGGACGTGAATTTTTTTCCTTTCCCCACCAATTGCGTCTTTTTAGCCTTGCTAGTTTTAAGCACGTGTTCAGTCATATTTTTTCCTTTTGATCTCCGTTCTCATCCCGTTCCAAGGGTAAACGTTTTGCCTTCACGTCTAACAAGTTAATTTCCATGGCGGGTGGTGACCCGCGACATGGGCGATCATGTCTTCTAGTAGCTTACGCATTAGTTTTTATCCCTACATTTTATCTTTGGACATATTTTAACGTTGTATCACGGTTAATTTTAGCACACATCTCCCCACTTGAAAACATGCCTACGGCAAGTTCCAAAACCAGTGATACACATAGATAAAATTACTCCTCACGCCTGCCACTACTCTAATTTTGATCACAGGGGTGCCGACTGAGGAAATCTGCACCGACATTCAATTTGCCTGGGATATATTGGATACTAAACTGATAAGGTTGAAGCAATAAAGACCACCTCAGCAATCTTGCGTTTTCATGCTTAGCCTGAGATAAGAATACGAGGGGCTGATGGTCCGTCTCGACCACAAAAGTCCTACCATACAGATAGATTTGAAACTTCTTTATTGCCCAGATTAACGCTAAACATTCTTTTTCGCTTGTGGAATATCCTTGTTCCGCCTTATTCAATTTGCGGCTTGCATAAGCGACTGGGTTCAGTTCCCCATCAGGTGAAGATGATCTTTGCAACAAAGCCGCCCCGAGTCCTACATTACTTGCATCGGTTCTTAAGACAAAGTCCTGTGTCAAATCAGACAGTTTGAGAATAGGCTTGCTAGTGAGTTTTTCCTTTAACTCTTGGAACGCTAATTCACTTTGCGCAGTCCAAATAATTTTATCTGGAAGTCCCTTGCGAGTCAGATCAGTCAGAGGAGCACAAATAGAGTTAAAATCTTTGATGTATTTTTGATAAAATCCGCATAACGACACGAATGATCGCACGTCCTTTTTTGTTTGTGGTCTAGGTGCTCTCTGCAGTTTTTCCAAGTTCTTGGGATCAGGGGTCATGTTACCCTGATATACAGTGTGTCCCAAGAATTCCAACTCTTTGCATCCAATACAACATTTTGTTGGCCTAGCAGTTAAGTTCGCCTCCCTAAGCCTATTAAATAACATTTTTAGAGCGTCAATGTGTTCTTCAAATGTCTCTGTGGCGACGAGAATATCATCCATGAAATTCGTGATACATGGGTTATTCAGGGGATCCAACAATTTACGCATCATCCTTGAAAATACACTCGGAGCATTTTTCAGTCCGAATGGTAGCATGTTGAATTCATAATGTCCATCCGAAGTGCTAAAAGCCAAATAAGGTCTCACTTCAGGCTTCACTGGAATCTGGTAATAGCCTTTACTAAGATCCACCTTTGAAAAGTATTTTGCCTTGTTCAATCTGGCAAATAACTGTTTTGTGTCTGGTAATGGATCCACTTGTCCTTCTGTGACAGCATTCAGTTTCCTGTAATCTATGCACAGCCTGTGTTCCCCAGACGGTTTTTTCAACAAAACGACACTAGAACTAAAAGATGATTCACTGTGTGAAATAATCCCCTCCTTCAACAAATAATCTATTTCTTCCTTCAATGCCTTCTCCTTCGCGAACGGAATAGAATAGGCTCTCATACAGATTGGGTTTGAGTCTACCAGTTTCATGTCATACTGTAGCAAATTTGTATGGCCTGGTTTATCTGTTAATTTATCTGTATGTTCCTCCAGAACCTTTATAGTTTGTTCTAGACACCTTCTCTAGAACCGTATATGGACCTTGCCATCCAATGTGTAATTTATTCTGGCTACCGGGTAGTAGAAGCAGCACCTTCTCTCCCACAGCTAGTTCTCTGTCCTTTGCCTTCCTATTAAAATATGCTGCATGTTTCTTCCTGGCTTGTTTCAAATTATCATTTGCCAGTTTCCATCCAGCTTTCAAACGAGTGGTCAGTTCGTTCACGTATTGATAAGATGAGGTAACAGTCTCTTCCGCCTTCTCATCTGTCCAGGTCCTTAATAGTGCTACATCTGGATTTTTAATTTTCCATATTTATTTTTCATGGCACCCATCGGGTCCCGTCCATTAGAAGCGCCATAGTGAGGACTTTTCTTCCTAGAATCATCACTCACAAATCGACCACTACCAATTTTTTTCTTGGGTTTGTCTCCCCACTTTAGATTGCTTATGAGAGATCTTCGCTCTCTTTTCTGTTCTTCCAGTTTATATAAGTCTGACCGAGGGATTGTCATCTTATCCTGGGTAAAATTTCTTCTTTGTACTCGTCGCATAGTGGCCATATTAATCCATTCAAGTGAAGACTGGGTGTGAAAAGGGGGCTCCCATTCCACTTTGTCTACCTGAGTATAATTAGTTTTCCTTCCAGGCCTAATTTTGCCCCGTGGCGTTTCTAGGTCCTGCACATATTTTCCCTTTGTGGGTGTTCCCTCATGAAATATGCCACATGCTTCTACAAAGTTTTCAATATCGACATTTACGTCGGGCCAATAGTATTTGCGAGCAACTTTTTGGCAGATGGTACCGACTTTTTCATGGTCCCCATCCTTTCCAACATGTAAGCTCCTTATTAAATTTGCCCTATATACCTTGGGAAGAACCAACTGTCCGTGACCAGTGGATCTAGTTCCTGTGTTCCTATATAGCAATCTGTATAATCCAAAATTCCACTATAAAAACGATGATTGAATAGCTTTCCAAACTGAAACAATGAAGCTAGATACCGTACAATTATTAATAAAGACAAAGATACATAAGCGAAGAATCTAACTGAAGAAATACTCAACATTGCCGCCAAACGTATACCACACTCCAATATGCCGCCATATTTAACTAAAAAAAACAGAATAATAGAAAATAGAAAACAGAACACTGGAATAAAAACACAGTTCCTTGGTGGACAAACAAATGTACATAAAAAACTAAAGTAAGAAAACAAACACTGCAAAAATATAGAAGAAATAAGACCCAAGACAACTATGAACAGTATAAAAGAATAAGAAATGAAACAAATAAAATAATATTACATGAAAAGGAAGCTTTTTAGAAAACCTTCAGCCACACCCTTAATCCAAGCACACATTCAGTTACAGAGGTGTGGAAAAGATTAAAAACTCTGAAATGGAATTCAAAACGGACAGTAATACCTACTATCAAAATTCCAGAACTTGAATAAAAATCAGACAAACAAAAAGCAAACACCATATGTGCTAAGGAAAACCTGGGACAGAAAGAAATAGGGAGAAGAGAAAAACTCATAACAGAGCTAATAAACAAAACTTGATAAATGATGCAGGAGAGAAACCATATCTAAACTCTGAAATTACTATACAAAAAGTTGAAAAAGTAATAAATGAGAAGTCGAATTCAGCATCAGGGCATGACATTCTAAGCTACGAAATCCTAAAAAAGATACCAAAATATACCATAGAAATAATTACCTCTATACAACATTAAATGGAAAACAGGTAAAATACCAAAGGCATGGAAAGTAGCAGTAGTCATACCAATACTAAACCCAGATAAAGAAGCCCATGATGCGAGCTCCTAGAGACCAGTAGCATTGACATCCAAAATAGGGAAAATAATGGAACTGTGCTGAAAAATAGAATAAAATATAACATGAAGAAGAACAATCTTTACAGCCCATCCCATTCTTGGTTTAGGAAAAACAGAAGCGCTATGGACCAACTTATCAGACTAGAACTTGAAGTAAAATCAGGATTTAAGAGGAATGCAAAACAGTAGCCATATTCTTAGATGTAGCAAGGGCATACGATGAATGCTGGAGAGATAGCACGGTATATAAGATTAACAAGATAAGCATATCTGGAAACTTGTACAACTACATAGAAAACTTCATACAGAAAAGATACTTTACAGTACTGGTAAATAATGACAAATCAGAGCTATACGAGCAACATAATGACATCCTTTAATGCTAAGTATTATACCCTTCATTATATTTTATTACGGTGAATGACTTAGGAGAGGAATTCAGCGACAGGAGAAACAAACTGTCACAATTTGTAGACGGTGCAGCTATTTGGAAGACGAGGAAAATCCTTCCCAGATTGTATACAGATCTACAAGCCCAAATAAACAAGATCGCAGAATGGATGGCTAAGTGGGGCTTCCAACTAAATGCTTACTTACTTACTTAGTCGTTCCCCTTCTACCGTGAGGTGTAGAGGTTTGGAAGAGAGAGCGCCAGACCATTCTATCAGCTGTCTTCTTCCTGGCCTGGTTCCATTCTAGTCCTCGGTCCTTCAAAGATTGTCTAATGTTGTCCTCCCAGCGGACTCTGGGTCGTCCTGGAGGTCTGGATCCCTGGCTCTTTGTTTCCCATGCTTGTCGTGGTAGCCGATCTTCTCCCATTCTGCAGACATGGCCAAACCATCTTAGTTGGGACTGTTCTATTTGGGTCTGCAGCGGATGGGATTTTAGGCCTTGACGGATCGTCTGGTTGCGGACCATGTCTCTTCTTGTTACTTCAACCACTTTCCTCAGATACCTCATTTCTGAGGTTTGGATCTGGCTTTTGTGGGTTGTAGTCATTGCCCACGACTCGCATCCATATGTCAAGACTGGGACATAGGTGGAGCGGTATACAGCCATCTTTGTTTTCTTACCAACCTCTTTCTTGCTGAGGAATCCACGATTTATGGCCTGAAAAAGTCTCCCAGCTGCTGCTTTTCGAGTGGCCAACTCCCCTTTGATGCCTCCCTTTCGGTCTATAATAGCTCCGAGATATTTAAAGTGGTCGACCTGCTCCAGGATCTGTTCTCCCAACTTAATCTGATGTTTTCTTTCTTCTCGTGATATCACCATGGATTTTGTTTTAGAGCTGCTTATGACCATCCCTCTCTTCTCCAGCTCTTCCTTCCAGACTTGCAGGTTGGATTGGAGATGTGCCTCTGATTTAGCAATCAGGGCAACATCATCAGCAAATGCCAGCTCCGAAATATAGACCTGTCTCATCTTCCAGTACCCCACTGAATACTTTCTTGTTCTCTCCTTACATGCCTTGATGACATCGTCCATAAGGAGTATGAAGAGGTAAGGTGATAGGATATCACCTTGTCTTACACCAGCGGTGGTCCTGAACTCCCCTGACTTATGGTTTGCTGTCCTCACATAATTTCTGCAAGACTTGTAGAAGCTCTGTATAGCATGAATCAGAGGTGCTGGAATATTCTTCCTTGCCAAACAGTCCCAAAGTTTGCTCCAAGGGACCCTGTCAAATTCCTTTTCCAGATCTATGAAACAAAGATGGATCTCACTCTTATACTCAAGGGCCTTTTCACTCAGCTGTCTGAGTGTGAAGATTAGGTCTTGAGTACTTCGGTTTGCTCGGAATCCGCACTGGACCTCATCCAATTGTGGCTCAGCTAGACGTCGGAGTCTCTGCTCTAGGATTCTAGAGTAGATTTTACCAGGGACACTGAGAAGGGATATGCCTCTATGGTTTCCACATTGTCGATTGTCACCCTTTTTGAAAATTGGTGTTATGATGGCAATCTCCCAATCCTTTGGTATGGTCTTGTTGCACCATGCTGCCTGTAGGACCTTTAGGAGTAATAGGTCGCCTGATGCTCCCATGTACTTAACCATTTCTGGTGTTATGCCATCATGCCCTGCTGCTTTGCCCATCTTGATTTTCTCTAGTGCTGCCCTCAGTTCTTCCATCTTTATGTCATCTTCACCATCATTGGTTTTCTCTTCTGTGCTAGTGGTTATCATTTCTGATGCTTCACCATGCTCACCATCCAGGAGTTCTGAGAATATTCTTTCCATCTTTCCATTACTTCCTTTGGGGCAGTAAGCAATTTGCCTTGCTTGTCCTTTATAAATTTGAGAGGACATTGTTTTTCCTTCCTCATGTTCTTTAGGGTCTTATAGAACAATTTCTGGTTTTCTTGTGCATCTTTTTCTAGCTTTTCTCCAAATTCTTCCCAGGACTTCTGTTTTGCTGCTAGCACTTTGTTCTTTGCTTCTGTTCTGAGTGTCACATATTCTCTATATTTTTCCATTTGTCCTGTTGTGTTTTTTAGCTCCTAAGTATTGTTTCCATGCCATTTTCTTCTCTCTTATTTTCTCTTTGACTTCCTCTGTCCACCAAGGTGTCCTCTTTCTCTGGTTCCCAAGTCGGACTTCACCGCATGCTTCTGCAGCAGCTGTCTTTATGATATCCTTGAATTTATTCCAGAGGGTTTCCAAGTCATCAGGTCGTTCTTCTGTGTTGCTCACTGCTGTAGCAATAAGCCCCTGATATCTGGTCTTAATTTCTGGCTCTCTCAGCTTGTAGGTCCTAATGCTCATTTCTCCTGCTCGTTTACTTGGTTTCTTGCGTGATGTTGGGCAGTTCCTAGGCTGAGCAACTCTTTCAGTTGTTCGTTTGATTGTTAGCAGGTAGTGATCACTTCCAATCTCTGGCCCCCTCCAGACTCTTGCATCTCGGACATATCTGAATGAGCTTCTCCGAACAATGGCATAGTCGATCACTGACTTCTCACTCTTGGTTGGTTCACATCTAGTGTATGCATGTATGCGCTTATGGGGGAACTTTGTGTTTGTAATGATCAGATTCTGCTCACTGCAGAATCTAAGGAGTCGCTTTCCATTGCCATCGAGAGTATCCTCTCCACATCTTCTGACAACTCTACCCCATCCAGCATGGTCATCCCCAACTCTGGCACTAAAATCCCCGAGCATGATAACTTCATCTAGGCAGTCATCCACTGTCCTTTGAAACAGCTCGAAGAATTCCTCCTTGACCTCCGCTCTCTCATCCCCACCCGGCCCATACACTTTGACCAGGTTGACTATGATTTCTCCTTCTTTTAGTTCTACAACCATAATGCGCTCCGAGACAAAGTTCCATCTCTTGATACTATCTTTTTGGTTTTTGGCCACAATGCAACCCACGCCCCCTTTAGCTCTTTCAGATATGGGTACACCACTGTAGAGCAACGTGTTGCCATCGAGATCCATGACTCCTTGTCCTTTTTTCTTCGTTTCCGTTATAGCCAGGAATTCTAGTTTTGCTTTCCTCATCTCTTCCACCAGCTCCTCTTCCTTCCCATTTATACTTCTTGTGTTCCAAGTTCCATAAGTCGTAGTCCGTAGTCCGTTCCAGTTCGTCGCCTTTAGAATCAGTCCGGTTTTCTCTCTTGTATTGCTCGTAATCATAGTTTAAGACAAACAGGTGATTGGCCTGTTGTGCCTTTGCATGGTGGAGGGGCTGCCTCCTTACGGCCTCCATGCAGGCCGCCCTCCTCCTTTTTCATCCGGGCTTGGGACCGGCATTGGCGGAGTTCCAACTAAATGCTAAAATGTAAAAAGACAGTCGGACTGGTATTAAGTAGAGGTAGAATTATTAAAAAAATAAAACAATAGACATAAAAATCCAAGGGCACAAAATAAAAACAGTAGAAACAACCAAATATGTAGGCATACCTTTAGACCAATAACTAAACTGGAAAAATATATAAACAAGCTGGTTGAGAGATGCAGAGGACTCACAAATATGATGAGGCAGTGGATGTGGTGCAAGCATCTAGTCACTTCTCATGTTCTACAGGTCATTTGTAAAGGGGGGGGGGGGAACAATGGACTATGCAAGCATAATATATGAATTTGTTTGTTAGAGGGAATGAAAATGGGGCATTTTGATCTATATTTTCACAAAACTGGGAGATATGAGCTAAAACCGGAGACCGATGTTATTGAGCGCCAAAATGGGAGATATCTTGAAGGCCAACGGGACATTTCATCATTACAACATTTTTAAAAGGGGGAAGAGTTAATAGAATAAGGTTTCGCAGAAAATTTAGCATTATAGTTTTCAAAATTATATTTCCTCAAGAAAGTCATAAGTGATTTTGTGAGAGTAATTTTTTTAAGAAATTATTTTATGTTAGAAACTGATTTCATTTTTGGAGCGGATGGTGACACTGCTTCCTTCCGCACTGTGGCTTCGCTTTGTTGTCCCTAGAAACCAAGGAGTACCCGAGAGAATAGACTCTCTTCCGAGGAGGCATTTTACGAGCACGGTGTGTGTTGCCGATGCCCAGTCGCCAAAATAAGTTCACAGAAAGTTAGATATATCCGCTGCAAGAGCGGAAAGATGTCCACAGAGGATGCGAAGGCGTATCTGGCAACGCGGGACGTGCCTCGCTTGTTTGAGGTGAGCACTCTTAACTAATCAATGTGTACTGAAGACATCCAGAATAGATTTAGGAAGAACAGATGCACTATGGATCAGATAATTAAATTGGAACATGAAGTAAAATCAGGATTTCAAAAGAAAGAAAAAAACTGTGGTAGTATTTTTAGATATAGCTAGGGCTTATGATGAATGCTGGAGAGAGGGTGCTCTCTTTAAAATGAAGAAGATAGGAGTAACCTGTAAAATATATAATTATTTAGAGAACTTCCTGCAAAATAGATATTTCACTGTTCATGTAAACAATGATAGATCAAAACTGTATGAACAACAAAATGGAATACCCCAAGGATCAGTAATATCTCCTTCAATTTTTACAATAATGGTAAATGATTTAGGTGAGGAATTTAATGATATAACAAATAAATTGTCACAGTTTGCAGATGATGTTGCTATATGGAGGACTGGGAGACATCTGCCAAAATTATATAAGGATCTACAGAAGCAAATAAATAAAGTATGTAAATGGATGACAAAATGGGGTTTTCAGCTGAATACAAATAAAACATTGGGAATGATCTTCAGTAAAGGTAGGGTTGTAAAAAATAAAATTATAGATATAAATATCCAAGGGCAGAACATTAATACAGTGCAAACCACTCGATATCTAGCAATGAAATTGGACCAACAGCTGAACTGGAATAAACACATAGATAAACTAGTGGAGTCTTGCAGAGGATTGACTAACTTATTAACTCTTACTATACGGGAGCTAAAACCGCGTTTTTACACGCTAGTTTAGCTATCGTTACTGTCGCGCGCCACTTGAACTGGCGAGCCGTAAAATTGGTACTAAACCCGCGCCACTTCACGGGGCTTGCCGGATACTAAGAGTTAAGATATTTGAAAGGTAATGGATGGGGTGCAAGCACTAAGACAATGCTCACTTTTTATAAATCTTTTATTAGAGGAAAAATAGATTATGGAAGTATTATATATGACTCTGCTGCACACAGTAACAAGATTAAATTAGACAGAATTCAGCATCAGGCAGGTGCAATCAGATCAACATCAATCGGAGCTATAGAGGTGGCTTTAGGAATTATACCCTTAGAATTACGGAGAAAGGAGTTAAGACTAAATTACATGAACAGAGTTATGTTAGATAAGTCTCACCCAGCACTTACAGCTTTTACCAGATGCCAACTAACAACTCAGGCCAAGCCAATGAATACCAGTAGATACCCTACAGGATGAAAGTGTATGGAGGAAATTGTCCATCTGGGTACATTAATTACATCAATTAATAACAGTTGTGAATACAAGCCAGTGATTCCAACCTGGGAGATCAAGAAACCAGACACGGACTACCACCTAGCAGAAATACTTAAGAAAACAAATAATATAGAAAATATTAAAAACACAGCCAATAAATATATACAACAAATATCAAAAGACAGCATTACTGTGTACACAGATGGATCCAAGGAAGAGGATGGCAAACTGGGGATAGGAATATATATTCCAATATGGAAAATGGCAAAAGAATATAGCATCACGGAAAATACATCAATTTTCACTGCAGAGATGGTGGCAATACTAAAAGCACTAGAAATATTCTCTAATAACCCTCCCAAAAAATAAACAGTTTTAACTGACTCTCTTTCAACAATTAAAGCACTTAGAAACTTACGAGAATGTAGTAGACCTGATATAGCAGAGGAGATATTTCTGGCTACTACACACTTATATTCCAGAGGATGTTCAGTCTTAATTGCTTGGATACCTTCACATGTTGGCATAGAAGGAAATGAAAAGGCAGATAAAGAAGCCAAGAAAGGTAGATCTGATAAAAATCTAATAAATGTAGGGACGAGTAAATCAGATATTAAGAGCTTAATTAAAGATTTAATAACAGATGAATGGAAAGCAGAGTGGGATAAAAAATCTGAAAGGAAGACATGCATATAAGATGTTTAAGGCTCCAACAAGAAAATGTCAGATATCTAGGGAATTGAAAATTCCCAGTAATAAGAAACTTCTCAGACTACAGCTCTGAAAAGGCCATTTCAGAATAGAAGAACCTTACAGTGCAGGTTGTTTTCAAGACAATAATATAGAACATTTCTTGTTAAAATGTAAGAGGTATGAACAAATGAGAATACCAATATTAGATTATTTGCAAGCATCAAACTTACCTATAAATATAGAAGAGGTGTTAAGTATAGACAGACCTAGGGAACTGCATAATATAGTCAAACAATATTTAACACGAACAAATGTTAATATATAGTGGCTGGGAATGTGAAGGTCTGATTCTGTTCTTACAATGCATATGAGTTTTAACAGATGAAAGTCAATTAATTATCTGTTAAAGTCAGTTATATAACTGGAACCACCAGGCCTTTACACCCCTCCACTTTAATATTATTCTTGTTCAGAGTTTCTTCTTGATTTTTTTTGTTTTTTTTTTCTTTCTATTTATTTAATGTATAAGTACAATTGTGATTGTCCCTATTTACAATGATTTGACAAATGTGATGCCACTTTCTCATATTGGCAGTTGTTCATATTTTTTGGAATTGAAAACAATATATATCCTAATTATAACCCATCAGAGGTTGAACCGGATATATTTTTTTTTCATTAATTTAAAAAAAAAAAAAAAAAAATCCAGAGTAGGCGCATCGAAACTTTGCTGCGTTGAATTCTTAATATTTGCAATTTCTTGCCCACGTGGTAATTTAAAAAAAAAAAGTATCACGTTCAACCCTTGATGGGTTATAATTATGACATATAGTGTAATAAATTCAAGACAATAAAATCAGATTTCCGATATCCAAATATAGTATCTTCTTCTGCCCTCTACTCAGTCCAAATATAGTAAATAAAACCAGAATTGTCTGAATGTATTTGTGTGTGACACTTTCATTCCAACAAACAAACAAACAATAAAAATAAAAAACAAACAAACTAATACAAACAAGAAAAAATGAAAAAAAAAAGGTAAATGTTGACACACTTCTTCATCTCATCTTGTATGCACTTGTATTGTTTTCATATTGTTTAAGTTTGCTTTAGGCTTTTCACTCATGAAACAATATTATTATTTGCAATAATTGGACAGGAGATGTTATGCCACTTTTGCATATCAGGGGTTGTGCACATTATTTGGACGTGAAAACACTATATATCATAATTATAACCCTTCAGATGGTGAATGGGATATTTTTCATAATCAGTTTTAAAAAAAAGAAAAGACTCATTATGAAACACACACAGACACACACACAATTTGGAGATTTTAATGTATTCTGCTTACAGTAATTGGAGAGGAGATATGATGCCACATTTGCATAGCGGCAGTTGAACATATTATGTAATATGGGCATAGCGACACTATACATTCTACTATACTACTCGTCAAAAGTCAAGGGCCACCCTATTATTTTCAATACACTTTTATATTTGCGCATAGAATGATTAAATGAATGAAGTTTTTAGTAAAAATGGGTGCAATATCTTCCTCTGACAGTCCTCTATGCACATTAAGCATAAAAACAACTCACCAACAACCATGGTGATCACGTGCAATTTGGTTTGCTGACCATAAATTCACATTTTTAATCTGTTTTTTCAAACTTCCGTACAACCAAACAGGTGAAGTAATCATGCTGATTGACATTCCACGTGCAATGGTGACTTTTCGTGAACAGAGTTCACTCTTAATTTGTTTTACAATCAGCAGACTTAGGGTAGTTTCATCACTTGCAAAAACCATGCCACCGAGAAGAAGTCTTGACACCTTACAAAGAATGAGGGCTATAGTCACACTGTACTATCCAAAGAATTTTGGAGAGATTTTAGGCCACAGGAAGTGTGGAGGATCGCCACCGGCCAGGTCGCCCTAGATGCACCAATAGACATTATGACCGGTACCTCTTGTTGTCAGCCCTGCGCCGTAGAACAGTGACTTGTTCCACTCTAAGATGTCAGCTGAGACAAACTGTAAACGTTAATGTCAGTCAAAGCACCATTTGCAGACGTTTACATGAATTTGGACTAGCTGCTCGATGTCCTGCAGTCAGAATCCCTCTTACTTCTGCTCATCGCAGAGCCCGTGTTGCTTGGTGTCGCGAGCACATCCGATGGACAAGGCAACAATGGAGTCAAGTTCTCTTCACTGATGAATCTCGCTTCACTGTGTCATTCAATGATGGCAGGATTCGAGTTTGGAGACGACCAGGAGAGCGATTTACTGATGACACAATTCGAGAGGTGGATCGTTATGGTAGGGGTTCTGTCATTGTCTGGGGAGGCTTCTACAGACACGGCAGGACTCCACTCTACATCATCCAAGGCAACTTGACCGGCCCAAGATACCAGAACGAAATCTTGAGACCAATTGTTCTGCCTGCTCTGGAGGCCATAGGTGGTAATGCCATCTTCCAAGATGATAACGTTCGACTCCATCGAACTCGTGTGGTGAATGAGTTTATTCAGCAACATGGGATCATCAGGATGGCGTGGCCAGCTCATTCACCTGACCTTTCTCTGATTGAGCACCTCTGGGATGTCCTTGGTCAAAGATTGTCAACAAATCACCCCCTGCCAATGGATGTTGCACAGCTGACTGCATTTCTGCTTCAGGAATGGCAAGTTGTTCCTCAGGATACTCTTCGGACCCTTGTGGACTCGATGCGTCTATGCTGACTTGAATGCTTTGCTGCAAACGGTGGTCATACCCGATTTTGAAATGTCTATTTGTCCAATATCTATTGTGTGACTTTTGAAAAGGTGGGTGACACACTTCACAGCTTCATTGCGTTTGAATGTGTGTTTCCATTTCTTTACGTGACATGTCAATTTGGTACTCAATAAATGCTGTTTTGACTGATACCAATTACGTTTATATCAGATTAATTTTATGGTTTCAACCAAGGTTTTTCTAAGTGACCCTTGACTTTTGACGAGTATTATATTTTAATCACTCTAAGCAACACTGGCTTTCACCACTGACAGTCATACGAGCCTCAGACTCCGGATGTCCGTCCCGCAGCAAAGTTTGTTCATTTGTTGTCATTTCCATAACTTCATTTCTTTTTACATAGACAGGGGAGTCAGCACTATGCTAAAACCCCCAACCTGGAGGACCATGGTGTCTGCTTTAGTCTGACCCCTGCCCACGCAAACCTGTCCAGCTTGGTAGAACCTTCCAGGAGTAAAACTCCTACTGGCATAGCTCTGGGGGTAATCAGGTTACGCAAGCCGCCATACCTCGACAAGCCTCGACCTCGAATTTTTTGGCCGAAAACCATCACCAACCAAGATCTGCTTACTCAGAGCAAGCAAAGGGACATGCACACCATCATAGCTGGCAGACGCTGGAGCTGGGTTGGCCATGCCCACAGAAGAGACCCTGATGCCTTCACAAGAACAGCTATGCTTTGGACCTCTGAAGGAAAACGAAAGAGAGGCCGACCAAAAACAACTTGGCGGAGGACTGTGGAGGCTGAGATGCAAAGAATGAACCAGAGTTAGGGCACTGTACGAAGGATGGCCACCGACCGAGCAAAGTGGAATCAATCTGTTGTTGCCCTATAAGACGCCACCAGACGTGATGGCCACTGACTGCTTTGACAGTTGGCGGCTACGGATCAAAGAAGAAGAAGAAGCAGCACTGCTTACCTATTGATAGCCATTTATGAGACATCGCTAAGCCTGCCTACTTTTCAACAACTCAACTGTATCTGTGTATCAGTAACATACAACAGTGCAGAGTAATCCCTAACATTTGGTGATTGCCATATTTAACATCTATAATGTGTTTGGTCAAGCATGCTCCTGAGTTTCACACACATACAATCTTCATTCAGACTACACACAAATAGGTATTATCTACACACTGTAGTGATGGTTTTCAATACATTATGAATATTTTGTTTCTTTTTTGTTATTGACCAGCTATTGCAAACCCACCCTAGTAATACCTGGGGCCTGAAAGGGAAGCAAAGAATAATAACACTGGGATGTACCATGCATGTCATAAAAGGCTTCATTGATGTTGGGCTTGATTTCTTTTGATTTTTATGTATTTTCCAGTGCATTCGTATTTTGGGTTGAATTACAGTTTACTGTGCAACTAGCCATCTTGTCAAAAACAGGGTTAGGGTTATTGGTAGTGTAGTAAATAAAGAATACTGTTAAGTATTTATGTAAACAGAATACAATTAGGAGTTTAGCTTTAGGATTTAGGGTTAGTGTTTATCGCAGATTGTCTCCCTTAATCTACAGCAGTGTTCCGCGAATGACCAGACAGTTCAAGTAAAAGGATTTGTCCATTGGTAGCAACCTTCACTCAAATTTACTTTTAGCAGTGATGTAAATAGAAGGTTACTGCTCCTATTTGAGGGAGTCTCACATGGATTTTAGGATGGCAACTTCAAAAACAGTTCTCTCGGTTCTTATAAAATGTTTATCCCCCGCCTACTTCTGTGAGATAGGTATATATCAACTTGTAAGGCATCTTATTTAGAGTGTTTCACCTACACATCTTTTATAAGTTAGGATGGGTCATTCTTCTAAAAAGATAGGTGGTTTAGCTAATTATTGACATCGCCGAAAAAAATTACGTGATATGACCTGCCCTAATTCCCCAAAATTATTAAAATCAGGTCAGATTGGCAATTTTTTGCACACCACTCCAGCAAAATAAATAACACTTTATCTAAAATGACCATCCTTCTAATTTGACAACATTTATTAGTCTCCTTTTACCAATCTGGATGGAAGTAAATGCATAATCCTAATGAGATGTGAGACAACTTAGCTCATTAAAACAATACATCAGTCTAATATCTGGGTTTATCTAGACAAACACGCTCGGCTTGTTTCAAGCAACCATGTTTGTGTTTTATTGTAATCGCCTCGCTGCAGACTTTTCACAATTAAAAAGATGCCAGACGCAGCTTAAGCCTTGAAGCATAATGTTATCTGAGAGGAGTACACCTTGACTAAAAGATAATTGTGGCAAAATACTGCTGGAGGGGAATATAGCATAGGATGGGCAGAAAAAAATGAATCAACTGAATGCCGTAATGTCATAGTGTTAGACAGAAACATAGCCACTAATGTTAACTTTCACCCTAACCTGAACTCTGTTTGTGACAAGATGGCTAACTGCTCAGTAAACTGTGATTCAGTCTTATTTTGATTTCACTGACTGTTTCTTCACCTTTTTCTGTGTTGCTGTCAAGATGTACGTATAAGTTCACATCCTGTAGGGGTGTTTTTTCATTTTTCAAGCAAATTCTGTTTATATTTAGTCAGTTATGCTCATAATTTTTGCCTTTTCTCTTGGTATTTGTAGACCCAATTGCTGTGATCTCCCATCAAGTATTTTTATTTATCTTGCATCTGGTTATGATTATGAGATAATAGAATAGCGATGACATCAGCAAATTGTAGATCATCAAGCTGTATTGTCAGAGTCTACTGAATTCCGTTCTGTTGCTTGGTGTTGTTCTAGTAATCCAGTCTTCTGTAGTGAAATGAGCATTTTAACAAGACACATCACATTGATAACATTAGGCAGAATAATCAATGCTGCGCCAGTGGCATAGTGCTTGTGCAAGTAAACATGTGCGTCTGACTATCATAGTTTGATTGATTGCTATTGATTTATCTCTGTGTTAAATGGAAAAGCTAGAATTAGTGTAGGCACACCATGATACTGTGTAGATTCTATCTTGATTTCTGTGCTGTTATTGTTCTATTATTTTATTGACCATCCAGATATTTATTGTACTCTCTTTGCACCATCTCTTATCAAGATTTATGCATGGTTGGTGCATGATGATAATTATTTTTTAGTTGGCATCAGTTAAAAAAAAAATTTAGCAATGGCCATATAATAGAAGTTTTCATTCACTGATGATCTTGTGGCTTCTGTTCCAATGAAGATAGTAATTAAATTAAGCCTGAAAATAGAAATCTTTATTTACCTAAGTAAAAAGCATATTTTTTTGTTGTTTTTTTTTTAAAAACATGTCTGCACTGAAATAAGTATTTCTGCCCTGAAATAAGTACATTCACAAGCAAAAGAGGTTCAGTTTAAATAACACAAATGATATTAAGTGCAAACAAAATACATCTGAAACAAAAACAATACAATACTTAAAGAAAGGAAAATACAGTTTAAATTTTTTTTAAATTGTATGTCATAAACCACAAGTTTGATAAAAGTAATACTGAAAAATAACTTTGAAAGAAAAATGGCATTAGGAACACCCAGAGACAGATACAGCAGAACCATACTACTCATTACCAAAAAAGAGATCAAGTCCAGACTGAGAACTGGCCATTGCAGACTCAAATACCTAATGTTCAACAAATTGAGAATCAGACAAATATGTGCCCTGTGGGGAGGACAAACAAACAATAGAACACGACCCACAAGATTGTTGGCTCTATGGGAGAAGCAGGGTGGCAACATGACCTTCTCCATCCCAGTTGAGGGAGAAACTGTATGAGAAAGACTGCTAGCTTTATAGTAGAGATAGATGTGGTAATTTTAAATTGAAAGATGAGAAAGAAGAAAAAGAAAACTAAAGTCTTCTTTCACCATAATGTAGTGATACAGCTTTAGCAATAAACATGTCAAATCCACAAGTAATAGTGGTTTATTAACCTTTTTATCTTTAATGTTTGCCCTCAGCTCCTACTGAAGCTTAAGCCTAGACCAGAATTCTTCTTCCTGTCTATGGCATTATGTACAGTTCTTATATTGTCTACCCTGTCTTCGTGATGTCTGTCTCCCCTTGTCATCTGCCATAGGGGTTCCAGAGATAGGAGCACCTTATGATCCATGTGATTCAAATCTATGACTTCTTTTGTGTATGCTGTGATGTCTTTTCTAGATCAGTTATTCTACAGATGATTGGTTGCAGTACCATACATAGCCATTCTGGGGCCCCCTGCAACTCAGTAATCTGGGGCCGTTCCCCAAGTTATTAATAAAATTTCATGTGCAATATATATATATATATATATATATATATATATATATATATATATATATATATATATATATATATATATATATATATATATATATATATAATATATATATATATATATATATATATATATATATATATATATATATATATATATATATATATATATACGAGGCGTGTTCAAATGAAACCCGACCGTGCTGCGCCAAGTGGACATTCGTAGGAGGAGCATGATGACGTCACATCTGACGTAATAAGCACATACGAATGTACAAGCGTGTAAGTGTTCATTCTCCTAGTATTCATTGTTTGTGCTGCAGACCGTTAAAATAATGGCCGGTGTGATAAGGAATCCATCCAAGGTCGATCAGCGAGTGGTGATTCAGTTCCTAACAGCCGAAGGATGTCGAACAGTCGACATTCATTGCCGAATGAAAGCAGTGTATGGTGACAAAAGTGTGTCTAAGACTACAGTGAAATACTGGGCACGAATGTTTCGAGAAGGACGTCAGTTAACGAAAGATCTTCCGCGGCCAGGTCAGGTGCATATTGTTGCGACAGAAGAAGCCATCGCCGAGATTGATGCAGCAATACGGGTGGACCGTCGTCGGAGCTTACGTTCGCTAGCAGAGGAATTCGCTGTGTCTCTTGGGACAGTTCAAATGGTGGTTAGGAAGAAACTGAAGTATCGAAAGGTGTGTTCACAATGGGTCCCACGGATGCTGACTGATCACCATAAGGAAGAATGCATGGGGTGGAGTTTGAACCACCTGCTGCGTTACGAAGAGGAGGGTGATGCATTTCTGTTGCGCATAGTGGCAGGCGATGAGTCGTGGTGCCACCACTTTGAGCCGTGCAGCAAATCAGCAAGCATGCAATGGAAACATCCCGGATCACCAAAACCCAAAAAATTCAAGTCACAGATTTCCGCCGGTAAGGTTATGCTGACCGCATTTTTTGACCATGAAGGGCTTCTATTGGTAGACTCTAAAGAGCCTGGCGTGAACATCAATGCCATCCGCTACAAAGACACACTAGACAACCTGCAAACAGCCATCAAGAATAAACGACCCGGCATGCTTTCGCGTGGTGTGATTCTGTTGCACGACAATGCTCGTCCACATGTTGCGAACATTGTGCAGGAAGCGTTAGCAAGGAAAAGGTGGGACGTTCTGCCACACCCAGCCTACAGCCCCGATCTGTCACCATGTGACTTTCATTTGTTCGGACCCTTAAAAAATCTCTAAAGGAACAACGATTCGACTCCGATGCAGACGTCAGGGCCTCGGTGACCAAATGGTTCAATAAGCAACCAAAGTCATTTTTCTCGGACGGCATCCACCGTCTACCCAAGCAGTGGGATGCGTGTCTGAATGCCTAGGATGACTATTTCTAAAGAACCCCAGTGGGTACTTGCTTCATAACAATTGCTGTATTTAATTCTACTACTGCTGATGTAACTTACATATATTTGTTATAAAGCCACTGGGACGGGTTTCATTTGAACACACCTCGTATATATATATATATATATATACCACTGTTTGGGTGTTTTCCTCAATTCTACATAATAATCCCTTCCCTTAACAGTAATCAGCTGATAAATGATAATGCTTGGGATGATGATGCCATAGTATACACTGATGGGTCTGTACTCTCTGATGAGAAATCAGGATGGGGCTTCTCAGCTAGAGTAAGGTGTGGAAATGTCACAACCTCCAACACTTAAATGGAGATAGAGGCAGCTACTGCAGCCCTAAGGTGGCTGTCTACATTAACTAGGGCAGTTGTTGTGTTGGACTCTCAGCCCACGAACAAGAAAGGAAAGTTACGACATGAATGGATAACATACATAGAAGCATCAAACCTTCAGGAAGTGATGTGAATCTACTGTCCTGGTCATGCAGGGGTATGTGGGCAGGAGAGAGCTGATAGACTAGACTCCAGAGCACTCATCGTGGGAGACATTTGATATGTATAAGGGAGACATACTAAGGACAATAAAAGATCACCCTGTTAAAGAACGACACTGCAATCAATGAATCAACAAAAGTATGACTGCTGAAGTTTGGTAGCAAATACAAGACAAACAGAGATGAACGTATGAGAGGATGGATCAGATATGTATACAACCAGCGCACTACAGGAACATACCCTTCAACATTGTTGACGGAGACAGAGCACTATGGGTTAGCCAGGAGTATAATAATGTCAATTCTGAATAACAATAAATGTGCCTTCCTTTAAACTTGGTTAAGTCACAAAACTAAACCAGATCAAGGACAAGCACTGGGAAACAGTGCGTGCAGTATTTTTAAGGTACAAATGAAAGTGATACTTAAAGAGGTACAACTATGCTACTGAGATTATAGTTCAAGAGATATATGATTACAATGCATAGACAGCTGGATACTCTAACAACAAGTTATGAAAAAGTGTAAGGAGCATAACTTACAGACAATCGCAAGCGCTGGCGGTCGTTGTCTCGAAAGACTGCGCATGGTGATCCTGGTAATGGGCCCTCCCAGTTCATCGGTTAGCAAGGCAGTGGTTTCATGCGTGTTTGGCTCCTGTGTCCGTAAATCGCAGCCCCGGTTGTGATGTGAGCAAGCCATTGCATCTCCGTATTGTGGCTCGACAACAGTCTTGAAAAAGGCCGCGCTCTCGCAATGAGTCATGGGGCGGCAGTCAGTAAGCTGGTGTTGCTTTTGGCCCATCCTGTCTGACTAGGGGAACGTCTTGTCGGCAGGTGGCCAGTGGTTCTCGCAAGAATAAAATCGCTGGGGCTGCCGGGATCTGCTCTGCACAGAGCGCTGTCTCCCTCCCCGCGTGAGATAGTCGAAGAAGACACTCATCTGTCCGGACAGTTATCTGGTTGATCCTGCTAGTAGTCATATGTTTGTCTCAAAGATTAAGCCATGCATATCTAAGTTCACACTGTCTCACGGTGAAACCGCGAATGGCTCATTAAATCAGTCGAGGTTTCTTAGATGACATGATCCTACTTGGATAACTGTGGCAATTCTAGAGCTAATACATGCTTACCAAGCTCCAACCCTTGTGGAAAGAGGGGACTCTTTCGAAGCCCCATAATTGGAATGAGTACACTTTAAACCCTTTAACGAGAATCTATTTGAGGGCAAGTCTGGTGCCAGCAGCCGCTGTAATTCCAGCTCCAATAGCGGGCAGAGACAACGTACAAACCCTCTGTTGATGGGAAGGAGCTGAGATGGCACAGGCACCTGGCTTCTGACCGGGTGGGAAGGAAAGTCCACAGACACCCCAGCTTCACAATGCCATGAAAATGAAATTGCTACATGGTATTGGGCCGAAGGACTAAAGCCCAAGCACTGTTGGATCGCAAACAAACAAACAAACAACAGATAATCCCAGTCGTCATAATTTGTGGAGAGACATAACAACCAATGCCTGATGGCATAGTTTATAATTAGCTAGTGATGACATCATGCCAAGAGATGACAGCCACTCTGTTGCCAATAAAAATGACAATAGACCATATTCATTGAAAGCACGATGTGATGATCTAAATGTTTTAAAATCCTGTCTCCTATGCTTTACGCACCCTTGTAGTCAATTTTTTAAAACGTTGTTCCCATCTCTTCCTTGCACATCATGTATGTTTAAACTGATACTATTTTATTGACGTAGCATAGATCATGTTTTTGAACACTAATTGTTCTGTAGCTAAATGCATGACCCAAATATTGTATGCGTTGATTGCCATGCAGCGAGACATGGGCAACTTATACTAAGCAAGAAAGAAGGCTCAATATTTTCCATCTACTGTGTGTGTCTATGCAACGGGCTGATCACCCGTTTGCAAGTCACTTTGATTACGGAAACAACAGCAAATGGGCTGATTTGTCGTTGCCCTAAAGACGCCACTAGGCGTGATGGGAAACAACGGCGGAGAAAACCTGTCTGCTGTTGCCCTAAGACGCCACTAGGCGTAATGGCCACTGACTGCTTTGACGGTTGGTGGCTAAGGACGGAAGAAGAAGAAGACTGTGTGTGTCTATGCCATGTCCTTGGTGTTTTGTGGAAGAATAAAGTGACAAATGTCGAGATGCTGTCACATGCAGGCCTTCAAAGCATGTATAAACTGCTTAGACAGTGCAGACTTTGCTGGCTTGGTAATGTCCTCCGCATGGAAGATAATCGAATCCCCCAAAGGTATTTTCTATGGACAACTGGCAGATGGCAAAAGAACAACGCAGTTGAGGTTCAAAGATGTGTGCAAGAAGGACATGAAGGCAATGGGCATAAATCCAGTAATCTGAGGATGAAGCTACCAAGTGCCCCAAGTGGTGATGCTCCCAATGGTGCCACCTCAGATTGGGCGAAAAGAAGCTCTCACAACAAGCAGAAGAGAAAAGAACTTGCTGAAAGAAACACCAGATAAAAAAACATCTGAGGGTTGTCACCTCAGGGGCACATTCCCATAATCAGTTATGACTGAAGGAGGCTATTATTATATGATTGCCATGATACAGCAAAAGTACTTTGTCATTGCATCTTAAAAAGTAAAATCTTTGGGATCCTCACCAGTGCTATGGAGTTCATGCACTGTGCTGAAATCCTCCTTGTGTGATCTAAGGGAGGAGATTGGAGAACTTATGGAGTCTGTGTACAATGAAGATGGTCATTAAAACCAAACCAAAAAAGTAACATCTACAGCTTGTCAGTGATTGTTCAGATTGCTTGTCAGTGATTGTTCAGATTGCTTGTCAGTGATTGTTCAGATTGCTTGTCAGTGATTGTTCAGATTGTAGTAAAAGTGATGACACAAGATAAAAGCAGATTGAAAAAAGCTAAGAAAAGTAGAAATAATAGAAACCAAATAAATGTGGGGATGAGTGAAGCAGAAATCAAAAGCATAATTAAAACTATAATAACTGAAGAATGGACAGTAGAGTGGGATTGAGGTCTTAAGGGCAGACATGCAAATAAATTTTTCGAGACTCCAACGAGAACATGTCAGGTATCTAGAGACCTAAAAATTCCTAGCAATAAAAAACTTCTTAGACTGCAACTAGGGATGGGATATTTTAGAGTAGAAGAACCTTACTGTGCAGAGTGTGTAGAAAAAAATAATATAGAGCATTTCCTGTTAAAATATAGGAGGTATGAACAACAGAGAAAACCAATATTAGATTATTTACAGGCATGCAATTCATCCATAAATTTGGAACAGGTGTTGAGAATAAATAGACCTAAGAATTATACAGTATAGTAAAACCGCATATAACAAGAACTAAAATTAATATAATATAAGGATCAATGATGGTGTAAGGATAAGGGGTAGTCTGATGGAGTACTCGTGTGGATGATGGCAGATAGTTGGTTGATTTGATGTAATCTCGGACACCTCCAGGCTTTCTCACCTCCTTCCACCTTGTTAACAGCAGGGCAGTTGTGAGAGACATTACTTTGTTTGTTTTTTGTTCTTGTTGTTTTTATTTTTGTTGTTGTTTTTTTTGGTTTTGGTTTTTTCTTGTTTGTATTAGTTTATTTTTTATTTTTATTGTTCATTTGTTTCTTGAAAAGGGGGTGTCTCACACAAATTGATCCACACGATTTTGGTTTTAATTTACTCTATTTGGACTGAGTGGAGGGCAGAAGAAGATACTGTATTTGGATATCGGAAATCTGATTTTATTGTCTTGAATTTATTACACTATATGTCCTAATTATAACCCATCAAAGGTTGAGCAATATACTTTGCTAAAAAAAAAAAAACAGATTGGAAAAAAAAAACCATAGAAATAAACCACTTTATCCTAGCTGGCATATCTTACAAATTATATTCTTGTTGGTGGCTTAGCAGAAAAACAAGTGCAAAACAGACTTGTGATTCATATGTTAGGAAAGGAATTGTGAGTCCAAACATGATTTTATATTTATTTTATTTGTGTTTTTGTGTACACTTTTGTATGTTTGTGGGGGGAAGAGGGAGTGTATATGTGTGTGTACATGCACACAAACATGCATGTATGTGCATGCATGTAGTATGAAAAAAGAGAGAACTACAGAGACACAGAATATCATCATCGGTTTTCAATACAGAACCATAGCCTTTTATCTGAAATCGTCAGGGACAGCTGTATTTTGGAAACTGAACTTTTCATTTCCCAGATGTTACCACATCACATTTGAAATGCAGCCCAAGGTCACCCATAATTTGTTCAAAAAATCGCCCAAAGTCACCCAAAATGTGTTTGAAATAACCCAAAAGTCACCCAGAGAAACTTTCGATTTGAGAATATTTTAGTTTGCGGGTGTTCGGATAAAAGAATACAGACTTGGATTATCAGTAGCACTTAGCGCGGACTTAAAAACCCTTCATCTTATTCTCTGGCGTTGTGCCTAAAATTATCTTCTTTTTCCCTGTGAAATCCAGTACATTCCTGTGTAGGCTGGAGTTTTTGGGTTTTTCATGTGTAATACCAACCAATTCGACTACATCATGCATTCATGCAAGTCATTGGAAAATATTCATTATCTTCTTCATTTTCTCTCAAATAACCATATCTATTTCTCTTATAAAATTGACAGTCAATATCTCAGGCTTCTCTTGTCACCATACAGCTTCTCCCTCAACTGTACTGGAGAAGGCCACTCTGCCTTGCTCCTCTCATGGAGCCGAACATTTTAGAGGCCATGTTTGTTTGTCCTTCCCGACATGGATACATATCTGTCTGTCCGATTTTCAGTTTGTTGAACAGATATTCATTATGTGTTATTTAATGCTTTCAGTGCCTAATGACCGGACTGATGTTCCACCGACCCAACGACCATATACAGTATTTGATTGATAGCTTAGAAAAGGTGAAGGCTAAAGGTCAGGCTGCAGTAACATGGAACATGTTTGTAGAAGTCCGCTCAGCAAAGACGCCACTACCACCTATTACACCAGACAACGGCAAAAGGCCTGCATCAAGAGGACACAATAGAGGTTAACAGTTGTCTG
Source organism: Oreohelix idahoensis (assembly GCA_024509875.1). Classification (NCBI taxonomy): domain Eukaryota; kingdom Metazoa; phylum Mollusca; class Gastropoda; order Stylommatophora; family Oreohelicidae; genus Oreohelix; species Oreohelix idahoensis. The sequence goes on along the minus strand of JAMPIV010007122.1, from coordinate 233,153 downwards.
TGCATATATGAACTGGTAGATTTAACTCTTTACTGAAGTGTGCTGTGTATGTGTGTTTGTGCAGGCTTACATGCATATGCACATGCTCTCATTTTTAGATTCAGATTCTTTATTAATGTAAAAGAACGGAAGTTAGTGTCTCATATATAAAGCACATATTATTTATGAGAAAGGTAATTGGCCTCAAAAGAAGGCATGTTGCAAATCTTTTTTTCCTTGTTTAGTTATTATTATGCATGCTATTATAATAAAGTTCGTATTTTTTTTATTTATTTTTGTTCTATTGTGTTGTATATTGCTTCTTCTTGTTATCAGTTCAAGCGAGCTATAGTTTTGACAGAAAATTAACGGTTCAGCTAGAGCATCAGGATCTTGCTGTAATCTGAATCTCATATTTTAGCCAGTTTGAAATGTTTTGACATTCTAGTTTGAGGATAGGAACAATATACAAAATATTCTCGAAACCCCAGTTTTTACCAGCTGAAAGTAGGTAATGCTTTAATGTGTTAAAGTATTCCAAGTAGGTTAAATGTGTCAGTTGTTTTTGCAAATTCCTTCCTAATAAAATGGTGTTTAATTAGTATTTATTTGTATAGAAATACAAAAGACTTACAAAAATATTTATAGAATGTGTGATTCCTATATAAACACATTGGGATTCTTGCCGGTGCTACGGAGTTTGTGCACTGTGCTGAGGTCCTCCTTGTGTGATCTAAAGGAGGCGATCGGAGGACTGATAGAGTTGTTCATCTGCAATGAAGAAAGTCCTTACAACCAAAACAAACCAAACCAAAAGACAAGTACAAGTTGTTTTAAAATATTTTCAGCACATAGTGGTATGTGTAGATGTGTTGTTTGCATATATTAGTATATATAGATGTCTTAGTGTCATTTAGTAGTACACTTTGTCTTTACTGCTATTTGTTGTATGTATTCTCATAATCATTGGCTCCTAAATACCATCGCAATAAGGAAGCTGAAATTTTTCGGTCATATAAAAAGACATAATAGTCTGGAAAAAACAGTGATGGAAGGCATGGTCCCTGGAAAAAGGGGAAGGGGTCGACCTAGACGACGGTGGACCCAGGACATCACAGAGAGTCTGAACTTGTCTTTGGCTGATGCAGGTCGACTTGCCCAGAATCGTGATGCGTTCAGAGCAGCTGTAATGGAGACAACGTTCTGGAAAGAATACGTCACATGATGATGATGATTCTCATAATCTCTGTCTTTTCTCCATGAATTTGCAGAGCCAGTTGCTGTGACCTCTCATCTGTCTTGCATCTGGTTTCAGTTATTGGCTAGATGAGCATGGTTACTGGCAAAATCTTTTTCATCAAGCTGTTTTGTCATATTTCTTTCAATTCTTTTTTTTTGATGATGTTGTTTTTATAATCCAGCCTGTAACCAGTGAGAAGAGAAATGGTGATTAGAGATATCCTTTCCACACTCCAGTTCTTATCTTGTAGGGTTCTATAAACAATCTGTTTATGAAGAACTCTGCAGTTGGAGTCATCGTATCCGATTAATCAACTCATGGGAGACAGCATAGTGCCTCATCAGTTTCCAAAATGTTTGTCTTGTCTAAATGTTTGAAGGCCTTTTCATAATCAACAAATCCAATAGACTATGGCAACATCACTTCCAGGTTCTATTCTTCTGTTATGTTGGCATTACAAGGCAGTCCTTGTTCCAGAACTCCCAGTGCAAGAGAGATAGAGGGAGGCTGAAAAACACACAGGGAAAAGAACTGGAGATAGAAATGAAAGAGGTGAAGAAGACAGGAAAAGACCTTGAGTGGATGGCACAGGACAGAAGGATGTGGCATAAGTTTATTGAAGGCCTATGCTCCTTGGGGGGCTGAAAGGTGATGATGATGATTCATATGCTTCATCTAAGAATCACCCGTGTATTACCGAGGCCCAAAAGGGGATTAAAAAATAGTAACACTGTACCCTACTAGGCATGTCATAAAAATAATTCAGGAGGATTGGGCATGGGGCAGGTTATCTCATCCTGTAAAAAAAAATTACCACAAAAACTTCAACAAACAGTATGGATAAGTCAAATGCAGAATATTAGTCAATTCAGCCATCCAAGACAGAAGAAGGTCCTCAGGCAAGGAGGCTAATGAGGCAACATAGAGAAAACCAAAAGGGGTCAAGGTTTCTGACTAACACTTTTGTCTAGAAGAACTTGAGACAGTAGTGAAAATGATAAGGAAGATGGGGAAAGAGCTGATGGCACATGACAGGAGGACTTGGTCACATGACAAGAGGACTTGGTCACATGACAGGAGGACTTGGTATGTGTTTGTTGAAGGCCTATGCTCCTTATGGAGCTAAAGGTTTGTGATTGATTGATGGATCTTTAAGAATAAATTTTTGAGTTCAGTGTTTAGACTTCTTCTTCTTTGATCCTTAGCCACCAACTGTCAAAGCAGTCAGTGGCCATTATGCCTGGTGGCGTCTTGTAGGGCAACAACAAATTGACTCCACTTTGCTCGGTCGGTGGATTTATGGATCCTGTCGTACAGTGCCCGAACTCTGATGATGATCATTGATATTGCATCTCACTCTCTTGTCCACCTCGCATACGACCGCAACAATAAAACTTTTGATTCAGAGGCAGGGGCTCTCTTTCATTTTCCTTCAGCCCATAGCATAGACAAAGCAAACATTGAAACAAATAAACGGCGAACATCTTCAAAACCCAACATGCCAAAACACCCAACTCCCGATGCGTCTGAAGAAGCAAACAAAGCACAGATGATGTTAAAATCATAATCTAATACTTGCTCCGACGTCTCACCTGTCAATCTGGTCCCAACGCCGCCACCTGACACACTTTCGGACAACAAGAAACACTCAATGGTGAATTTGCGACTTAAGCATGTTGTGCATGAAAAGAGGACAATTTCACATTTAACCAGGTTCTACGGTAACCACTACCAGCTCACCGCACTCAGCTAGAAAAGCACAAAAGTACACACTCTGCATGTCGTCCTAATAGACTGTAAGCTGTTGTGCTGTAATCTGAGTAACACAGGTTCCACGAAACCACTACTTTTTAGAGACACAAAAAAGGCACACTCTTGCTTTGTCCAATTCTAGTTGTTGATGTGCGTATGCTTGCTCCGCCATCTGGTATTACAGATTGCATCCTAATTACACTATGCCCTAGCAAGGCATGAAATACTTAATTGGAGTTGCAATTCCACACTACTGATATGGGGCCCTCAGGAGCAGTTTTAGACTTCTGTATTAAATGAGCCCACGTTGTGACATCCATTCCTCACATTAGGCATTTTAATCATAAAATGGACAAAAATACAAACTTCATTTCAGAAGATGCAAGATCAGTGACATCCACCTCACCACCACCATTGCCTCCTATTGGCTCCAGTAGTATCTCAAATGTTCCGGTCATTGTCATAATGGGTATGTTTTGCAATGACTTAATAGCTAGACTTAAAATTTTATATCATAATGCAGAACAAGAAGTTAAAAAATATGAGGAAGGAAGGATCAATTAAAAAATTTAAAAAAAATAAAAAGATATAGTAGGACTAATTTAATATGCTGTAAGATGAAGAATATATGCCATGCACATTACAGTTAAGGTCTGTACATTATTATCTATTTCTGTCTCTGGATTTTGCATATTTTGAATCTGAATCATTGTGTATATTTGAACATGCTCCCAAATATAACTGACGGGCCCTGTGTCTAGGTTCGGGGCGTATTTATACAAAAGGTGGACAAAATCTTATATAATAATCTTATTCTACATTCCTTAATCCTTCATACAAACCTTACTCTAGATAACATCTGTCCAGTAATAGCATAATGCATCTCCTATAAATTTGCCCGGTAGATGGACAAAGGACGAAGAAAATGCTCATGTGCTACTTCTTTGCCAGGGACAAAGAAATTAAAACAGGAGGCAAAGAAAGCTAGAACTTAGTTGAATACATACAGAATAAATAACAAAGATACCAGCTGTTAATGGATTCCAGTATGGACAAAATGGTCACTATGAGGTTCTTTTTCTCCTCTCCTCATCATTATCTGTCTTTTAAATCATCCTTCAGTGTTTTTTCTAGTGTTAGGTATCACAGTTTTTTATATTACATATAACAGACTCTCATCATCATCATCAGCTGCCATCTACGCAATGAAGGTTGGCTGCAATGGTTCTCCAACATCTTCGTCCATGTGCTTTAGAATAGTGAAAACACTGACAGACTCTTTAATAATAACCTGTCTACACCACAACTTGATGTTATCTTAAAGGCTTATAGTGGCCTATCTTCATTTCTTATCTCGTCAGCCTTTTTTACATACTCGCACTTCTAAAATATGGGGCGATAAATCTGCTGCAACAGGTAGGGGCGGGCGTCTTCTTATGGCCCAATCACAGATTTTAAGAAAGTCTTCATATGGCCAAAATATTTTAGCTGTTTAATTTTGATCTCCTTCATTAATTCTCTTTATAACATACTCTAAATTTGGGGTTCTCAACCTTTGTTTGCTCATGGCCTCTCCTTCTGAGCCTCATTTACCACTGTGGTCCCCCCTCCCCCTCATATTCGCTGTTAGCTGGGGTTCCATATTGTGATGGACGAACTCGGCTGACCCTGAACTTTGTTGTAATTCTTGTAAACGGGACTTCTTTCACGTGGATTCATTAGCTATGCAACTGTTACACAGAGGGCAAAACACGTTTGCTGATTGATATGCGGAAAGTTTACCTATCATTCATTCTGGTCATCGCATTGATTTAAGGAGAGATTAAATCACGCCCACTAACATCTCTTGAACAATCATAGGCAGTTATTTTAATTAACTTGGCCAGTGGGGGGCGTCGCCAGAATCAAACAGATAAGCGACCACGATCAAAGAGACAGACTGAGGGATTTCAGGGGAGACTATCGGCGCCATCAAAGACAGTAGTGGTCCCTGCTACGAGACGCAGTTGCTTGCCGCTATTTTCGCATCTCGGTGTCAATCGTAGAACCGAGCGAACGGGGAAAGCCGAAACGGGCAGCAGCGAACAGAGATACGAAGACCGGGGGCGGCTTCTTCCCTTGATTTGGAGGTCAGATCCCCAAAAGTTCATGAGATCAAATAAGCTGTCAAGTTTATCATGTCCCACTCAACTTACATTCCATTTTAGCTAAATAGACCATGAAGACTAGACACGTTATCACTCGCTGGCCAGACCTTTACAGAAGCACTAGCTTTATTAAATCTTGTTATAGATTTTTCCCCTTTGTTTGCTCAGGATTATATATATATTTTGCAGTGATTTCTATTCTGTGCAAAGCGGTAATATATTTGTGTAAAGTGATCAGGCTGACTAACTTTGTTCAGTCATTCTATTTCAATGGATTTTGTGTTAATTTAAATCTATTAAATTAAACCATCTCAATAGTTCCAGTTTAAATATAATGATCTATCTATTATATTATTTCAAAAGATAATAGATGCTTAAAATTAACTTTTTAATTAACTTGGCCAGTCGCGAAGGAATTTATAATTAATTATTCATATCTGGTCAGCATTGATTTTAAGGAGAGATTAAATCACGCGAAATTCAGTTAAGTCCTAGTTTTATATTCAAAGATGTGTGTTTTTAACCAGTTGCTAGAATTTTTTCGCATCTGTTTATTAATCGAAACCGAAATGGGGAAAGCCGAAACGGGGCATAAGCGAACAGAATACGAAGAATTCTTTTGAAGGTCACCAAAACGGCGCATAAGATCAAATACCAGCTCTCCAGTTGTTCATGTCCCACTCAACTTACATCCATCTTAGCTAAATAAAGACATTATTTTAGGCCAACGTTATTCCTCGCTGGCTTATTTACAGTTCTTCTGAGTTTATTTAAATCTTGTTATTAGATTTTCCCCAGGGATTATATCTTATCCTCAGTGAACCCAAGTGAAAGCGCCTGTAATGATATTCTGTAAAGTTTTGATTCGTGGACATAGACCAGTCGCTATTCTATGACAATCGTTTTTTTAATAGTAAAGACATATTTCTTAAACCTAGATAGTTCCAGTTGTCTTAAATTTAATGATTATCTATTAATTCTTTCCAAAGATAATATGTTAAATCTAAGACATTTAAGTTCTCGAATGTTTATAATTAATAAAAGATTCAGTTTCTCCAATGATTTTGATGTGTGTTTTTTAAACTCTCACATTCGCCAGTGTTTATTTAAATACATAATAAATACTCGAATGTAAACAGGCTTAACGGGGAATTTATCGCGCTTGATTTTTCGGTATGTTACATGTCTTTTTTCTTTCACACAGAGTGATCGTAACCTGCAGTCCCAGATAAATAAAGAAAGAAATAAAGAAATCATCCTATAAACTTCCAGTCATATTGAAGAAACATTTCTTTTAAAAATATAATCTTGTAGCGGTCCTTTTGCGATCCTAGCTGTCAGAATTAAATGAAATAAAGCCCACCCAAGAACATTTTAAAGAATAATCATCAAATTACCCTTACAAACTGTAAGATAAACTGGAAGGTAATCATCGCCAGTAGCGATATTATATTTACTGTTTACTGTGAGAGAGTACATATTTTCCTGACTGTGACTGAGCCTAGTTTTTTTTTCTCAATTGGATTTAATAAAACTATCATCACGCATTGAAGGAATTTTACCATAGCGGAGGATTAAAAGAGACCACTTCATTTTCACCCCTGTGCCGAACTGTGTCAGTGCCATCCCATAGACTCCTTTTATATATATAATAAAAACACGAGAACTCTTAGTCTTCAAGTCTTGCGATAAGTGAGAATATTTGTTACCAACAAAACCTCGCAAACATCTGGGGCGGGACATCGAAGGACTAGACAGTTCATATGTCGAAAGAGTACTTGCTGTTTTTATATACTTTTATGGATCGTCTGAGGCTGCATTCGGTAAGTGTGTGAGTATATGAGTGTGGATCCTCACGCGTATGTATGAATGACAGGAAATTTAATCTTTTTCTTTTGTAACCCTGTTGTTAATTTTCTTGCCTAGTAATATAATTTTTCTGTATTCCCTGCATTGTTCCTTTAAGGGGGAGTTGATAATTGGTTAACTCTGTTTAAAACCCCCCTCCTTTCCATTTGCTTAGTAAAGGGAAGAACAGCTGGGAAGAACAGGTTTTTTCTATCACCTATACCTAACGTTGTAACCCCTCTTTCAGAGTAATTAACTTCACTGTTAGGTTAACGTACCTATGTTCCTGATATTATCTATCTCTGGACTGGGTTTATCTTTGTCTAATAAGCGGGAAGGGCTTAGTCGATACCAATCTTCTTCACCCCTCCCAAATTTGTTATTTGCATTTGTGTACTTATGATAATTTATGTAATACCTGATATTTGTTAGTGATTGATGTTTAAAGTGAATAAAATCACATAAACTCATTTAGTACGGTGTTGGACATACCCACAGCCCAACATTTCCCCTATTCGTTTAATATAGTTTGTATCTACGTCGTCTGTGTGTGTGAAAAACACCAAATCGGTGTGCGCGCAGATGCGTGTCTGGAAAACTGGCAAATAATTGTTTGACCAGGAGAGCGGAAGAGAAGATTGAGAGAAGCGATTTGTCGTAAATAAGTCTGTCTTTACTCTCCTCCAGCACGCTGTGAAGCAACTATTGAATCTCTATATTTTCTATCACTGAGCTTTCCATCATCATTTTCCACTCTAAACCGGACCACTATTTCTACGACTCTTTTCTCTCAAAATAAATTTACGACAATATTTGGCTGGCTCGCCGGGATTAATTTGAGATACATTTGATGCACACATATTTGTGGGCTGGTTCTGGGATCTTGAGCTACATTTGAGGCAATCGCTTAGCCGGGTTAAAGATATTTTGAGTCTAACTAGGTAGAGTGTGAATGATTTGTCTTTGTGAATTAGGGAAATAAATAAATAATTACACCCCTAGACAAACGTTCTTTAAGTATTTGGGTTGTCCACACAGCATATTTACAGGTTGTTTTCTCTCCACAGCAGTAGAAAGTACAGATAAACAAAAATATTTGCTATTTTAATTATCCTCTGGCGGAGATAATTATATTTCTTTCTTTATAAGAGTTGCTGGGATTGCGTGATTGTTTTACAGTCACTAAGGTTTTTGAAGTTAAAAAGAGTTGAGCTTAGCTAAAGACGGATTGTTCTGATTTTTAAAAAGTAAGTTAACAACGTCTCATCTCAATAATTGACTTTAGGGACGGAGTTTGTTGTCAGAGATTTAAAATTTAGTGGAATTTTTTTTTTTCCTTTTAAATTGTTCTAATTTAAATTTTTCTCTACTGTTAGTAAAAGTAGATTCTTTTCCAGTGTAACTTACCATTTAGTGGCATAGTCGCTTGCGTTTAGAGCCTAAATTGCCAGATAATAGCAGCGATAAGTTTGCACAGTACAGGTAGGAGGCAACACAGGTAAATTTATACTCGTGTTTTTTCTCGTAGCGGTTCAGAGTTCCTCCCTTTCGTGTTTCTTCTTACTAGTTCTCTAGGCATACTTCATCTTATTCTTTAACAATGGCAGAGAGGATAAAGATGAGGTCCATCTTGAGGCTGGAAGCGAAAGAGGCAGGATTAGATGCAGAAGCTGCAAACGCGTTTATTAACCAGGAATTGGAAATATATGACGCGGAGCAACAGAGAGCCGAAGCTGAGAGGAAGGCGGAGCAACAGAGAGCAGAAGCTGAGAGGAAAGAAGTGGCAGAACGTCTTTTGGAACAGAAGAAAATTGAAGCAGAGATGGAAACTCGCAGAGAGAGAGAGAGACAAGGAAAGACAACATGAACTGGCGCTTAAGGCTCTAGAGAGTCGGGGCGCCTCTACTTCGACTAACGGAGAGCCGTCTTCGCCCCAGTCTCAATCAATGGACCTCTCCAGTACTCAATCTGCCCAATTAACTGCTATGTCGTTTTCTTTAGAATCTTTTCCTAGCCCTAACGAAAAAATTGACAGCTACCTAGAAAAATTTGAGAGACTCGCGAATCTTTATGGGTTAGAGAGTACCCGCTGGGCGCTCAAACTTTCAACGTCACTGAAAGGCAATGCTTATGACGTGTACACAAAGCTGGGACCGAATCAACATGATTATGACCTGTTGAAGAAGGCCTTACTACAGCAGTTTGAGATGACTGCCCGAAAGTTTCTGCAGTTGTTCAGAAACAGCCGAAAAGAGAGCACGGAAACATTTCCCCAGTTCTCTTCACGCCTCACGGGTTATCTGACAAAGTGCATTGAATTATCTGACCTACCTCTTTCATATGAGGGACTCCTCGAACTTGTTCTTGTGGAGCAGATAAAATCCACTTTGTCGAATGAAACTCGTAGATTTTTGGCTGAACAGGGGGCAGTCAGGCTTGAAGACATACTCAATAAAGCCGAACGCTATAGCAATGCAATGGCCGAACTTCCCAGCACTAAACGTAAACCCACCGATGAGCCATCTCGAAAACAGAATCTAGAGCAGGCATCCTATTCTTCCACTTCCTCTCAACATTATAACCAACGAGATAACAATACCCAGAAACCTCCCCAGGAAAAATCGAAATTCTACAAAACCCGATACCCCCCCAACAACAATTCTGATCAACCCAACAAGCCTACGTGGCAGCGCGGCCACCAAGGTCAAGGAAAAGGGAAGACCCCTACACCAGGAACGTCTGATCAGGGCAAACAAACCGGTGCAAACCGCATTGGATGTTTGCATACAGCCTCGAAAGGTAGAGTCAATGTCAGTGATTCTCAACCTGAGGGGGACCGACCCTCAACTCGAGGAACTGTAATTTTGAACGGTACCTCTACTACTTGTCTTTTTGACACTGGATTAAGTTTTGATTGTATTGTCACTAGTCACCTAGTCAAACCCGGTCAGGAGACAGAGGAAACCGTCAAACTTAGTGGAGTTTTCAGGAGTGATGCACCCAGGACGCTTCCTATCGCACTGGTAGAAATACACTCTGACTTTGTCAGAGGGGTTATTAAAGCGGCCATTATGGATGATCCGATCTACCCAGTTATCCTGGTATGTAGATATGTGTTCATTGGGAGACCTAAGGAGCCGATTGTGGCAGCGGTAACCACAAGAGGGCAAGCCAAGAAGGAGAGGGAGCCTGCGCCAAACTTGTTGCCGAATGAACTGAAGGAGGCGCAACAAAAGGACCCTACTCTGGCGCCCTGCTTTAAAAAACTGCCCATGGCTAAGGACCCCAGACACAACGGAGACATCTTTTCTAAGGATGGTGTATTGTATCGTAGAACGGGCAACCCGGACACGGGGAATAACCAGCTCCTAGTACCGACGCAGTACAGAAACCAGATCTTAGAAATGGGGCACTCTCTTCCCTTTAGCGGACATATGGGACAAAACGCCACTATTCAGCGAATAAAAAACCACTATTGGTGGCCAGGAATGAACTCTGACATTGTCAGGTATGTGAAATCCTGCACCCAGTGCCAACGGGTAGCACCCAAGCACTTGACACCCCCAGTACCTATGGGGCAAATGCCAATAGTAGGGACTCCATTTGAACGGGTTGCTGTCGACATTATTGGTCCTCTGGAAAAGACCAAAAGAGGAACAGGTTCATCCTGACCTTAGTTGACACTTGCACTATGTGGGCAGAAGCCGTACCGCTACCATGCACTAATTCCAAGCATGTCGCAGAAGCCCTTGTGCAAATTTTTACACGGTTGGGATTCCCTCAACAAGTTTTGACGGACAATGGATCCCATTTCCGTAGCCTGTTAATGGAGGAGATCTTTAAGATCCTGAGGGCCAAACATATCCACACAAGTCCCTACCATCCGGCCGGAAATGGGCTCGTGGAACGTTTTAACGGTACCCTCACCATGATGTTACGTAAGCTGGGTCAGGAGAAACCGGAAGACTGGGACCAATATATATCGGCTGCCTTATTCGCCTACCGAGAGGTACCCCAAGCGTCTACGGGTTTTGCTCCAGCTACACTTTTATTTGGCAGACCTATAAAGGGGCCACTAGAAGCCTTACTTCGGTCCCTGACAGACCAGAAGGCTGACGAGACAGTCGTCTCTGCAAGCAAGTATGTATCTGAGCTTAAGGAAAGGCTAAAGCTAGGATGGGATCTAGCTACTACCAACCTTAAGAAAGCCCACGCTCAAATTACTAAAAGATACAACAAAGCTGCAAAAGAGAGAGAACTACAACCAGGGGAGAAAGTCCTACTGCTACTTCCAACCGGAAGCAATAAACTTCGCATCGGATGGCAAGGACCGTTTACCGTCCTTAAAAAGATCTCACGTACCAACTACAAGATCTCCATCAAAGGAAAGGAGAAGGTCTTCCACATAAATCTGCTAAAGAAATATTTGGAAAGACCGGTGCCATCCTCCGAGCATCTCCTGGCTGTCGCCATAGCAACGGAAGACGAGGAAGATGATGATGGTTGCATGGAGTATCCATTGCAACCCACAGAATCCTTTAAAGATGTCAAGTTCGGCGACAATCTCTCACCAGAACAACAAACAGAAACCAGGGCTCTACTAAAACAGTACAGTGCAGTCTTAACGGATGTACCTGGTCGAACAAATCTCATTGAATTTGATATGAAATTAACAAACGAGACCCCTGTTCAAACCAGAGTTTACCCCATCCCGTACGCTAAAGCTGATGCACTTCGCGGAGAAATAGACAAGCTGCGTCAGGCAGGAATTATCAGTGAGTCTACATCTCCTTACAGCTCGAGTGTAGTTCTGTTGCAGAAGCCCAATAAGGAAGTTCGGCTGTGCATTGATTACAGGTTGCTAAACGCTGTAACGGAATTCCAGCCCGAACCTCTCCAAACTGTTTCTGAGTTGTTCACCAAGCTCAGCAAAGCAAAGATCTTCTCCAAGATAGACCTCAGTAAAGGTTATTATCAAATACCAATCAAGGAGGAAATTAAACCTTTGTTAGCTTTCAGCACTAGTGAAGGACATTACACATTTAACGTGATGCCGTTCGGTTTGCATAACGCACCAGGAGTGTTCACCAGGATGATGAGGAAGCTTCTAGAACCTTTGCAAAGTCCCCATATCCATAATCTCATGGATGACATCTTAATTGCATCGGAAACCTATGAAGAACATATTGCTACGGTTGCTATGCTCCTCAGGAGACTACAGGAAACGGGTCTCACAGCCAGACCTAGCAAATGTCTCATCGGGTTTGAACAGTTAGACTTCCTGGGGCACACTATTTCTCACGGATGCAGTTGGCCTATCAAGAAGAACGTGGAGAAAATAATGGCAGCAAAAAGACCCCGAACGAAGAAAGATGTACGTTCCTTCATATCGCTATGTGCATACTATCAGAAGTACATCCAGAACTTCAACGGACTGACGGCACCTCTGACTGACCTCACAAAGAAAGGTTGTCCTGATAAGGTCATATGGGATCAAAAGTGCGAACACGTGTATAGCACTTTGAAAGGACAGTTGTCTGCATACCCCATTTTGAGGTTGCCTGACCTCAAGAAACCTTTTGTACTGAGAGTCGACGCGTCAGGTCAGGGCATCGGGTCAACACTGCTTCAAGCCGATGACAGTGACCTGAACATGCTATTTCCAGTTGCCTATGGCAGTCGGAAATTAAATAAAGCGGAACGGAACTACAGCGTAGTTGAAAGGGAATGTCTTGCTCTGATTGACGGTATCAGACGCCATCATGAGTTTCTTTATGGTACATCTTTCACGGTGCAAACAGACCACGCTCCGTTAGCATTTCTTGGTGCCAATAAAGAATTTAACGCTAGGATCATGCGTTGAGCCCTCCTTTTAAGCGTTTATTCTTTCAAAGTGGAATATATTCCGGGAAGACAGAATGTCGGGGCTGATTTCCTGAGTAGAAACTGGACTACAGAGGAAGAGGAGGAAGGTGAAGATACCAATCATCCAAAAGTTACCGATCAGGGCAGCTTCATCGTCATAAATCAAACATGAAAACACGTTTTCACGTCTCAAAAGAGGGGACGATTGTGATGGACGAACTCGGCTGACCCTGAACTTTGTTGTAATTCTTGTAAACGGGACTTCTTTCACGTGGATTCATTAGCTATGCAACTGTTACACAGAGGGCAAAACACGTTTGCTGATTGATATGCGGAAAGTTTACCTATCGTTCATTCTGGTCATCGCATTGATTTAAGGAGAGATTAAATCACGCCCACTAACATCTCTTGAACAATCATAGGCAGTTATTTTAATTAACTTGGCCAGTGGGGGGCGTCGCCAGAATCAAACAGATAAGCGACCACGATCAAAGAGACAGACTGAGGGATTTCAGGGGAGACTATCGGCGCCATCAAAGACAGTAGTGGTCCCTGCTACGAGACGCAGTTGCTTGCCGCTATTTTCGCATCTCGGTGTCAATCGTAGAACCGAGCGAACGGGGAAAGCCGAAACGGGCAGCAGCGAACAGAGATACGAAGACCGGGGGCGGCTTCTTCCCTTGATTTGGCGGTCAGATCCCCAAAAGTTCATGAGATCAAATAAGCTGTCAAGTTTATCATGTCCCACTCAACTTACATTCCATTTTAGCTAAATAGACCATGAAGACTAGACACGTTATCACTCGCTGGCCAGACCTTTACAGAAGCACTAGCTTTATTTAAATCTTGTTATAGATTTTCCCCAGGATTATATATATATTTGCAGTGATTTCTATTCTGTGCAAAGCGGTAATATATATTGTGTAAAGTGATCAGTGGACTAGTTCAGTCATTCTATTTCAATGGATTTTGTGTTAATTTAAATCTATTAAATTAAACCATCTCAATAGTTCCAGTTGTAAATATAATGATCTATCTATTATATTATTTCAAAAGATAATAGATGCTTAAATTAACTTTTTAAGTCGCGAAGGAATTTATAATTAATAAATTCAGTTAAGTCCTAGTTTTATAGATGTGTGTTTTTAACCACTAGAATTCGCGCAGTGTTTATTAAATACATAATTAAATACTCGAGTGTATTATAGGCTTAACGGGGAATTTATCGCGCTTGATTTTTCGGTATGTTACATGTCTTTTTTTCTTTCACACAGAGTGATCGTAACCTGCGGTCCCAGATAAATAAAGAAAGAAATAAAGAAATCATCCTATAAACTTCCAGTCATATTGAAGAAACATTTCTTTTAAATATAATCTTGTAGCGGTCCTTTTGCGACCTAGCTGTCAGAATTAAATGAAATAAAGCCCACCCAAGAACATTTTAAAGAATAATCATCAAATTACCCTTACAAACTGTAAGATAAACTGGAAGGTAATCATCGCCAGTAGCGATATTATATTTACTGTTTACTGTGAGAGAGTACATATTTTCCTGACTGTGACTGAGCCTAGTTTTTTTTCTCAATTGGATTTAATAAAACTATCATCACGCATTGAAGGAATTTTACCATAGCGGAGGATTAAAAGAGACCACTTCATTTTCACCCCTGTGCCGAACTGTGTTAGTGCCATCCCATAGACTCCTTTTTATATATAATAAAAACACGAGAACTCTTAGTCTTCAAGTCTTGCGATAAGTGAGAATATTTGTTACCAACAAAACCTCGCAAACATCTGGGGCGGGACATCGAAGGACTAGACAGTTCATATGTCGAAAGAGTACTTGCTGTTTTTATATACTTTTTTTATGGATCGTCTGAGGCTGCATTCGGTAAGTGTGTGAGTATATGAGTGTGGATCCTCACGCGTGTGTATGAATGACAGGAAATTTAATCTTTTTCTTTTGTAACCCTGTTGTTAATTTTCTTGCCTAGTAATATAATTTTTCTGTATTCCCTGCATTGTTCCTTTAAGGGGGAGTTGATAATTGGTTAACTCTGTTTAAAACCCCCCTCCTTTCCATTTGCTTAGTAAAGGGAAGAACAGCTGGGAAGAACAGGTTTTTTTCTATCACCTATACCTAACGTTGTAACCCCTCTTTCAGAGTAATTAACTTCACTGTTAGGTTAACGTACCTATGTTCCTGATATTATCTATCTCTGGACTGGGTTTATCTTTGTCTAATAAGCGGGAAGGGCTTAGTCGATACCAATCTTCTTCACCCCTCCCAAATTTGTTATTTGCATTTGTGTACTTATGATAATTTATGTAATACCTGATATTTGTTAGTGATTGATGTTTAAAGTGAATAAAATCACATAAACTCATTTAGTACGGTGTTGGACATACCCACAGCCCAACATTTCCCCTATTCGTTTAATATAGTTTGTATCTACGTCGTCTGTGTGTGTGAAAAACACCAAATCGGTGTGCGCGCAGATGCGTGTCTGGAAAACTGGCAAATAATTGTTTGACCAGGAGAGCGGAAGAGAAGATTGAGAGAAGCGATTTGTCGTAAATAAGTCTGTCTTTACTCTCCTCCAGCACGCTGTGAAGCAACTATTGAATCTCTATATTTTCTATCACTGAGCTTTCCATCATCATTTTCCACTCTAAACCGGACCACTATTTCTACGACTCTTTTCTCTCAAAATAAATTTACGACACATATGGCCCACATTGAGAACTACTGCTCTAGATCATATTTAACGCTAGTTGCCAAACTGTTAAAATAATCCCCATCTCTCTAATGCTAGTTGCCAAACTGTTAAAATAATCCCCATCTCTCTAATGCTAGTTGCCAAACTGTTAAAATAATCCCCATCTCGCTAATGCTATTTGCCAAACTGTTAAAATAATCCCCATCTCTCTAATGCTGCTTTCTCTAAGATCAAACAATATTTTTTAAACTATAAAGAAATGCTGTTTTGCCACTTGCATTTGTTTCAACCCTTTTCTTGTTTTCCCTCATTGTGCTCTATCCTTTTCATCACAGTCTTGAGATGGTTACACAGTAGAGCAAACTATACTGTTCAAAAAAAGAAACGCAACTTTTTTGGTGTTACTTTTATAAAAGATATTCGCTGATTGGACATCAGTCAACCTATCGACTGTGTCCACCTGGTCATTAACTTCTCGTGGTTACCTGAATTGTACTCACCTCATGATTCATGAGGTCATGAAGGAGGTCAAGGTCAAAACAACATTTTTGACAATAACTCGTGACAGGTTCATGAGAATCCCGTGAAACTTACTGAACACAAAACTCTCTGACCATATTATTGAATGCCTATAAAAGATTGACGCTCCTCGAATAAATTCAGTTGAAAATTCAATGCACAAGTATGGCTCATCTCACTACAGAACAGCGACTCATCATCATTGGACGTTTACAGACTGGACAGTCTCAAAGTGTAGTGGCCAGACAATTTAATGTGGTTAGAAGCACCATGTCACGTAGCGTTTAAAGGATAAGAGAATTATTTAGAGGAAATAATAGATCTGATGTGGAAGATTTGGCTCAAGGAATCCCTGCTGGGTTTTCCCACTTCCGAAGGGTGACGAAGAGGGTAAATTCTCCTAACTCGACAGGTCTGGAAAAGATTGTAAGGAGATATTTGGTCTCTCGCTACCGTCGTCCCCTTCTCAGTCATCTATTATTATTATTCTTTAATTTATATTATATTTTACGAGCCCCCCCTCCCTTATAAAGGAAGATAAACATAGACAATATTCAACATCTAATGGAAGGAACAAAGCGTGGGGTACAGTATATACACCCAATTGGTTTATTGCAATAAAATGAATAGATGGTGAATGATAGTATTGTCGATGGAATTAGTGTCTGCTGTATGTATTATGTGTCTCACAATTCAAGTGTTTTTCATCATGGATGACTAAACTAGGCATTGATGTAGTGAGTTCCCTTTTCCGTGGACTTAGCTTTTCAGCCCCCGGCTGATAGTGAAGTGTGGTTAGTTCTCCGGTCTCCTGACGTTGCCCCAGGTAGGTCTTGAATGGTTCGGATTTGCCTTCTCTGTGCTCGACTCCGTATTCTGCGCTGAGATTGGACTGTCGTGCAAGGCTCCACCATAGACTGAAGACAAATACGACGGCTTCATTAATTTACTAGCTTTAGAAAGCAGTCTTTCCCTAAGCCGTCCCTCTGCCAGTCATCTCAGATTTTAGTCTCTAACATATATGTCTAGAGTCTAATCTTGAATTCAAGTTTCTCCTGTCTGTCCTTTATTATATTTCTCTGCCCCAGTGGCAGTATTATAATTCTTTAGACTGATTTATCGTCAGCTTAACCCGATGAATTATTATAAATGTCAGTTAAACCCACCAACTTTTATCATAGAAATGTCGGCAACAGTATTCTAGTTCTGTGCCTCTAGCCTAATCGTCATGTCATTATGAGGAATTTAACAATTAATTGGACATCCGTGTTTTAGAATTGTCGGACAACATTATCACACACTTCATGTCTGGTCGCATCGTCATAATTTATAATGAATATATGTCACGGTCTGTCAACATTATCGTTAATATTAATTTCCGTTAGTCTAAACGTCGGGTCGAAATAGTAATCAAATAATATGGAAATTAATAGCTATATATATATATTCCCGTTATACATTATTATGAACATGTACATATCCCGTGGGATCATAAAATATACCCGATCACATGTGGCTGGATGTGATCGTACACAGAAATATGAATAAAGTAAACATACCAATCTTGCGTCGATTTTGCAAGGTACTACACATTTCATCACATTATATTCTAGCGAGATTTCACTTACCTACTCAAAGATGGACGCTAACCCGCAATTTAGGCACGTGGCTTCAGTGCTTTTAATGCGAGAATTCGCCGATCTGGCTTAGACCTAGCTTTCTTGAGGGTTCCTGGGCAAGTGACAAAATGCTGGCTTTGCCGCCTTTTAGCGGGTCATTTCCGCTTGGACACGTGATCCGTAGCGTGCATCATGTGATCTTAGCCTCGTTTTAGACGCTCCAATCAATAATGTTAAAAGTCACGTGATGTCTTCCTAAATGGCCTAAACTGGTTCTCCCAAGTTCAAGCAGTTCTAAATTAAAACGGATTTCTCGCTACCGAGGTCATTGGTCAACAATGACGTGATATCTAAAAATAGCAAGGAGAAAATACCGAACGCTAGGAGATTTTCCGCAAGTGACAATTCCCGGGACTTTGCGATCATGCATTGAGGATGAGAAAAAACGATGTCACGTAAATAATAATAAAAATGAAGAGAAGATTGGGCAAGTTGTCACACACCATTAGTCATCTTTGGAGGCGATTTCAAGAAACTGGCTCAGTGGCAGACCGGCCGCGCAGTGGAAGACCCAGAGTCACAACTCCTGCCGAAGACCGCTTCATACGGCTGCGTCACCTCAGGAATCGACTTGCATCTGCGTCGTCCACAGTCCAGTCAATGTCAGCAGCTCGTCGAATTTCAGATCAAATGGTCAAGAACCGGCTGCACGACTCTGGTCTTTGGGCTAGAAGACCCTACAGAGGTCCTGTTCTTACGGACCGGCATCGCCAGAACCGACTGCATTGGGCGAACCAGCATCAACAATGGACCGTTGGGAATGACTGGAGACGGGTTTGGTTTAGTGATGAATCATTTTTTGTGCTCCAGCGACACGATAGACGGAGAAGGGTTTAACGCCCAACGATATGTTGCTGAAATCTCTCCTCACGTCCTTCCACTGCTGGCTGCACGAGTGGGCAGCAAGATAACCATCCACAACTCACCACAACAAACAATCCAACGGCTAATCGGATCCATGTCAAGGAGATGTCGTTCTCTGATAGAGGCCAGAGGAGGCCATACACCTTACTGAAACGGAGGCCTCAGTCGCAAAGAATAAAAGTCCAAACCAAATTTAATGAACATCATTTCATTTTTAAAGTCTGAAAGTTTCTTCATGCCAAGATTGAAACATTAAGTCCGTAAAATAAAATTTTGGTACAAGTTTGAAATTTGGTGTCCATTCTTCTTCTTCTTCTGTCCTTAGCCACCGACCGTCAAAGCAGTCAGTGGCCATTACGCCTAGTGGCGTCTTAGGGCAACAGCAGATAGGTTTTCTTTGCCATTGTTTCCCATCACGCCTATTGGCGTCTTTAGGGCAATGGCAAATCAATCCATTTGCTGTTGTTTCCGTAATCGAAGTGACTGGCAAACGGGTGATCAGCCCGTTGGTTTGGTGTCCATTACCATTGCAATAATGTTGCGTTTCTTTTTTTGAACAGTATAATTACTTGTTGGCTTGTGTTGAATTATTCCTCCTTTTTATGTTGAGGGAAGGAATGGTATAAGATTTTAAATCACATTTTTTTTAAATATAAAAAATGGGATTAGTCCAATTTCAAATAATTTAAGCTCCCTAAACGAAATACTGAAACATCCAAATATCAAAATGGAAGCTATATGATGATTGATAAATAGTTTATTCTTAACAGCTTTTTGCTTTCAGCGTCAAACATGTTCACTGACCAGTCTGGTTTTATGGCATGAGTGATTTTTTTTTCCAGGTACATTTTAAATTTAACTCTGGTTAGCTGAGACCTTGAGCCATATTCTTTTCAAACACCGATATGTCACCAAACAATTTAGCTGTTTCTGAGTTGGCTAGATGTGAATGTATGATTTCTTTGACTTATTGCCCTTAGCCGGTGTGAAAATTAAGACCTCCACAACTTTATAATTTGACATAATTTAATCTGTACAGTATGTTTTCATCTTTGTTTTCTGTTGGCCTTCTCCAAATGTTTCTTTGTCATCCCCTTGCCATCATATGCTTTCCTTGTGGGATCCTTGTTCAGACTTGCAAGGCTACATGTTCTTTCATCTTAGGATGTTAGCTCTAATGGCTTGTGGCATGAAAAACCACTCAAAGTAAGAAAGTCATTTTCTGTCTTGGTAAACTTTTATACATGCATGAGTTTTCACTTAAGTGGCAAACAATATATCTGTAGGTTCCATATTCCAAAAACTGAACTGTACAGGTTGGTAACCCAGAATCCAAAATGCTTGGGGTTGGCTGTGTTTTGGTTTTCAGATTTTTTTGGTTTTCAGATTTCACTCAAAGTAGCCCCAAAATCCATCCAAAGTAGTCTAAGTTGGCCAAAGTAACCCAAGTCATGCAAAAGTAGCTCAAGTCACCCAAAAATTGATTCGAAAATTGCCAAAATGTCGGCCAAAAAAAAAAAAAAACTTTAAATTTTTGAAATATTTCGGTTTTCAGGTGTTCAAATTCTGGGTTGCTGACCTGTATTATTATTCTTGACCTTTTTTTTAACGAAACAGTTGGAAGCTGAAATATATTTTTAATGCAATGTAACTTTAATGTTAAGGTGGCCCTTGCAGTGGAAAATCAGCACATGCCAAACAGTTAGCAGAAGAACATCCAGGATGGGTCAATATTGACCTAGGGGAATTACTGAGGACAGAGATCAGTAACAAAGGTGCCCACAGTAAATGGAAGGCAGTAAAAGATTTGGTAGCCAGTGGAGAGCTGGCCCCCCAGGTAGGATACATAAATGTTGCCCTGCTGCATGAGGGAACAGTAATGAAAAGTGTGAATATTGATGGCTGAATAGTATTTTAAATATGAGAATCTGGTTATGGAGGGTGAGGTGGTAGTAGAAGGACGAGAGAGATTTTAATGAAATTGTAGAATATTTATGGTTAGAACATGACAGGCCAACTTCTAATTCTGTCAGTCTGCTTAAGAAAATCTTGAGGACCATCCATTCTTATAAACTTTTCTGTACATGTATTAAACCTGAAGCAAATGAGATGCTGACATGTCGTATAAGGTGACTAATGTGAAGTTGCACATAGGGCTGGCAACCTCAACATGTAAAACAAATTACCATTGAAACTACTACAGAAGGAGCATGCGAATGCTTGGTACAGGCTTTCTGAAAGGAAACCAGCTACAGTGGTGGTTCCATGCTCAGTAGGAAGTGCAAGGGAAAATTCCTTTTTAGATAATAGTTTTTATGCTAACAGCCAACTTGTTTCATGGTGTTCAAAGACTGCAAAATAGCTAAACAAGTAGATCAATTATATATATACGAGGCAGAAGTCAAAAGAACAGTTGAGCAACAGCAGCTGAGGTTCAAAGATGGACAAAAGAGAGACATGAGGGCACTGGGCATAAACCCAGCTACCTGGGAGGAGGAAACTGCCAATTGTACCAAGTGGCTATGCTCTCTACGGCACCGCCTCAGATTGGGCAAAAAGAAACTCTCCCAACAAGCAGAAGAGAAAAGAAAATTTCACAAGGAACACCAGAAAAATAAGCAGCTGAGGGCTGTCACCTCAGGGGGCATTCCCATAGTATGACTGAAAGAGCCTATTATAGCAGAAGTAACCCATGAGAACACACAGTTATTACCCAAATTTAACTTTCTTATTTTTGTTCTAGAATTTAACATTGCAGATACGCAGGACACATACATAACTTCTCACCAAAGTGCCCAGATTTACACCACTGCAAGGATTTTTGGTTAACCTTTTATTTGATACTGAAATTTTACAAACTAAACAATTTGATAAATGCCTAATACAGTGTACATGCATATTTATTGTTTATCCTATGACCTATAATTTTACCTTAATTGTTAATAATTATGTGTTCCTTACAACTATAAAACTTTTCAGTTCAAAATTGTGCACACAAATTTGTAACAGCATCTTTAAATTTAATGAACCTTTGTTACAATAAGGTGATGTGTTTGAATGGGAGAAAAAAATACTGAGGGAAAATACATAAGGTGTGAACTTAAGTGCAAAGTTTTAAAATTATTGACAGTATATCAAGAATCCATTAGCATTATTTTTATACCAAGATTCTTTATAATGACTTCCATAGGATGTCACCTTGAACTTACTGCAGCAACATCTCAAGAATAACACACAAGCAAATGGGTTCATCATTCATGGATTCCCAAGGAACATGGAGCAAGCTCAGTCATTTGAAAAAAGTGTGAGGGTTGGAGAAAGTCCTGTTCTGACTACCTTTGAAAAATCTGTATTGAAAGTATATTGTTTTATAAAACATAGAAATTTATCTTTGACGAAATATTGAAACTAACTATTCTTAATGAGTTTTAAGATATTATTTTATGGCATAGCAGTTAAGTAAAGTTTAATAAAAATAAAAAAAATAAGAATAAAATTATGTCAAAGGACAGAATTGGTTAGGATCATGACTTGAACAAAAGTCTTGTATTATGAAGTTCGTTCAGGTCATAGAATCCCCTGAAGTCTTCATTAGTGCTGTCATCACTGCAGTTCTTATGTCAGACTTTCACTTTTTTATCTTACAGTATATAATTTTTTTATGTTAAGAAGGCGATAACTAGTCTTTATTTCTTTAAACTCGGTCCCAAAAATGCCGTGCTGAAGTCAGATGTGTCGGCCGAAAGGTGCAGATATCGCAGCTTCGCTGTAAATGGACACAACGCAACCAACGTCCTTTTCAGGTCAAACGAGGAAGAAGAAGAAGAAATTTCTTTAAAGATTCCACAATTGTTTCGTATTTTACCGATTCCCAAGAATTCTTCAACAGTGTTAATATTTGTCACATAGTTCTTTTTGTTGTTGCATAGTTCATCCAATTGATTTGGTGTCATCATTCATTTTATCAGTTTCTCACAAATGAATACTGTAAATCAGTGCTACTGAAAGTGGTGACCAACACAGAAGCACAAGTCCATGAGCTGTTTGCTGCTGATCTGCAGCAAGTTTCCAGGGACCAATTAAAAAAAAATAATAATAATATTGTTTTGAAATTGTTTCTTGAATTGCACAGACTAATTTTCAATTGAACGTTTAAGCAGAAAACAATTCACTGGCAGGGAACATTTCATACATTTCACGGGTGCATTCAAGAATCAATCTATTCTATTGACAGGTGATTTAACTGTCATTATAAATGGTTGAGGCTGGCTGCTGACAAAAGGACTGAACATGATGTTCAAAAGTGCAACATCACTTGCTTCCTTTTGAATAATTATAATTATTTCCTCCTCTTGTTCCTCATGGAGCATGCAGCCACCGCTACAGCTGGTCCCCTTTCAGGAAGTCTGCACCATATCATCTATGTACTCTTGCAGCATTGGCTCTTGTATCAATTAAAAAATGATCAGGTTGCCAGCCCCATGCATGATGTTATATAAGTTGCTTCTAATGACATGTCTAAGGGAGTATTAATTCAATTCTCAGACCTATTCTTTCTTTTTCTCAGCAGAGACCTCCAGAAACTACACATATTTGAATAATAATGAAGGCAGAATATTCCGAGGGTACTGAAATTGTGAGACTAGCTTCTCAAACATGAGTGACACAAAGACAAGTTGTCAAGTCAGATCTGGTCAATTGTTTAGTGCCACAAAGAACATAAAGTTGCAGCTGTTGCTAACCATCGATTTGTATATTGCATCATCTTCTTTAGCTCTGCCCACAGTGGCCCAGTTGCCTTATATTCCTCTTCCACTGTTCTTCTCCATGTTCTCTTTAGCCTCCTCACTCTTCTCTTCACTTGTCAGTTCTAGTCGAGGGCGTTTCTATGTACAGTATCCAGTTTTTTTTTTCCGAGTATCCACCTCCACTTTGTTTAATCTCAAGTTGCATTGACTTTTGTCTGGTTCTGTTCCACGTCTGTAATTACATCTGGTCATTTAATGCAGAGGATGCGATGGAGGCATCTGTTGGTGAATGTATTGTCTGGGCATTCTTGGCGATAAACCATGTTTCTGAGATGTAGAGTAAGAAAGACTTTACATGAAGAGCTTTTTCATTGAGGAGCAACTTTCCTGAGTTGGATTCCTTACAAGAAGTCTTCACTAAAGCAATTCATAAGTTCTTTGCAGTTATGGTTTCTATAACAATTTGTTTTACATGGTGGCAGTGCTAGCCCTAAGCAGAAACTCACATTAGTTATCTCTTATGATATGCCTGAGGAAGCTGGGGCTCTGTTCTTTCTTAATCTCCTCAGACTTCCAGACGCCACACAAAGTTGCTGTTTAATATCCTCCGTTTACTCCTCACAGGGAATGTTTTGACATATAATATGATATAAAAAGGCTTTGAGTGTGCCATCCTTGTCTAGTATTTTTTTGTTTTGAATGTCTTACTTATTTTTTGGATGTGATGCTTCCTAATCAGCAGACTTTCTCCACCTCAAATCTCTTATTAGGGAGTTTGGTTCAGTTGTATGTGATAAAATAGCTTTTGTTCAACATATCCCAGATCAACCGTGTTGATGCAGTGCTCTTGATTGACTGTGAAGAAGACAGCCTGACAAGAAATGCTACCTCAAGAGCACAGAAAAGTGATCGGTTGGATGAAACGCCCCGTGCCTTTGCAAGACGGATGATAGTATTTAAAGAGCAGACGTTACCAGTTCTGAAGTACTATGATGATGGGGGGAAATTATATATAGTAAGTTTTTTTATAAGTTAGTAGTAGTAGTATCCCTTTCAGTCATTACTGATTATAGAAATGCACCCCTGAAATGATGTCTTGGTGGGCACGAGGTTAAGCACTTGGATAAAGAGGTCAATCTGTTGCCCATGCAGCATACCTCTGCTGGTGAGTCCAGAGGAATGGAGCAGCCGATACAGTCTGGCACCAGAAATAGTGAAGAGGCATCCCACTCATCAAATAATGACAAATTTCTGACACTGAACTGAAGTGTTCCACTATGAAGTGAGAGGAAATGAAGTACTGTTCTAAAATTGAACCTGTGGATATATTTCACTAGCAGTAATTAGGTTTAAGTAAGCATAATGTTGTGGCATTTCATACATTTCATGGGTGCATTCATTATCAATAATTTGTGCTGATATTTCAGATTAATGGTGACCAAGATGAGGATGGTATATATAATGAACTTGCAGTCTTATTTGATTCACTGTTACAAAGCATGGACAATGGCAGAATACCTAGTGAGTATGAAGAGTAATGATGTGAAGAGTAATTATTTGTTTTTATAACGGATTGGACATGCATTGAGGAAACCTGTTGAGAGCATTACAAGGCAGTCCTTGATTTGGAATCCCTGGGGTAAGAGAAGAAGAGAAAAATATATCTAGAAGAGAGCTGGAAATAAAAATGAATGTTGAGAAAGACATGGAAAAAGTTTGAGCTGATGGCAGACAACAGGAAGTCTATTTATAGCATGTGTTTGTTGAAGATTTGAGCTGATGGCAGGCAACAGGAAGACTAGCATGTGTTTGTTGAAGATTTGAGCTGATGGCAGGCAACAGGAAGTACTAGCACGTTGTTTGTTGAAGATCTACGCTTCTTGGGGAGTTGAGGGGTAATGAATGAATAAATAATGTGCCCATTATATTTGGGAAATGTGTAGAAATCAAGGAAGATCAAGTTCAAAACTGTGGCGAATGCCTTTTGCACTCCACATGAGAGTTGTAGAATTGAATTAAATATAGTGCTCACAAGTGTTAGCACCTTTTTGTGGTCACTATGCGTAAGTCGCATATGATGTGGTTTTGCTTGGCCTAGTGAAATGATTATTGTTGATGTTTCCACTGTGTGGACTGGACGTGTTTACTGCCTAGCTGGCAGTCTTGGAAAGCATTCCTACATGGAACCTACAAGTGTATAATGGATATTTAACTGTGTCTTATGACAGACAAAGTGTGGATTTAATGAATCAGGATTATACAAGATTTAAATAATGCATCATGTCTATTGCAATCCTGATTAAAGTTCTCATGTGTATAACAAGGAGTTCGGATACCTTTCATAGCGTTGGCACAGTTGGTGCCATTCTGATATTGTATTATTGATAGTTTCATCTGGCCTGAGGACCTAGACAACTATTCGCTCATTATCGCCACAGCATATTACATTATATATGCCGCGCCACAAGCACAGAAATCAGGATCTTGAACTCAAATCTGAGGGCAGTCGTGAGTTGTGTGGAGAGCAATAGCAACAACATTCAGTAGGTTACAAATGAGGCACCATTTGCTTTGCTTTCCTGAAATAAAAGTTTTGCAAGAGTGCTAGGAGAAGTCACTGTCTGGCTTGATGATCAAAATAATGGGTGTTTTCAACATGTGGGGATATTGTTGTTGTTGTTGTTTAACTATGGCTGCTGAGGTTCTCGCTCTTTAGCAGCCAATACCAAGTTGAAGAATCTTTGGTATTATCTACATTGTAGATCTAGGCTTTTCCTGTGGCTTTTCTGCCATTCTGAAAGATGTTGAGTTGAAGTCATGAGCTCCAGTTTCTCCAGCTTGGCTTGCTTTTAAAGGATCGTCACATCTGGTCCCAAGCCAGGAGTAAGAAGTGTGTGGCGTACGATGCATTCCCCACCATCTAAGGGGGCTCTCCAACTGTGCAGAGCTAAAACACTGTACTCTGGTTCTGGGCTCTCCCAAGGAATTGTCACGTCCTGCACAGAGCCACTTCTCAGCTTCCCCTGCCTATCACTGGTTCCACAGTGAGATCCTTCTGCATGCAGTGAACCAAGTCAAAGCCAAAGAATTACTCCTGGGGCTCAAGTGACCTCTCCAAGCTTAGTGTGCAATGCAGGGTTCTCAACAAGTTTCACCACAGGGGGAATTCCTGGAAGTGTGTGGATGATTTCAAGAGTCAGTGAGGATGTAATTAGCCTCACAGACATAGGTTCACTTCCACGTAGATATACTGTAGCATTGTGCATAGCTGGTGGTCATATAAGAATGACTCTAGATATGCCTCCATGCATATGTGGGGATGTTGAAGAGCTAAAGAGCACTGAAGAATTATGCTCCACTATAGAGTTCTACAAGTGTGGAAAAACTGTGTCCTGCCCATTCTTTGATGTTATCAGCCCAGGCTTTTCTTTGCCTTCCTCTTCTCCGTTTACCTTCGACTGTTCCCTGGAGGATCATTTTCGAAAGGGAGTCATGACGAGTTACATGCCCAAACCAGGCAAGCTTTCAACATTTCAAAACTGACAAAAGTGGTTCTTGGTGCCTGCATAGGTGGTTATCTTCTCTCTAACATAGACATTTGTTTTGTGCTCTTTATAGCAAATGCGCAAAATTCGTCTATAATATTTATGCTCGAAAGCCTGAATCCTTCGCTCCGTATCTGCAGTGAGTGTCCTGCTATGCAAATCATAAAAAACAACTAAGGAGGGTTGGGCATGGGACCAACTACCCCATCCTGTAGAAACTTTAAGCCACAAACGTTTCAACAAACAATCTGAACCGTGAGCTAATGGCATGTATATGAGGCCTATGCTGCTTGGGGACTTCAACGGTAAAGAAGGAGGAGATCATTCACAAATATTGAGAACCAATGCATTAGTGTATTGTTGCTATTATTTAGTGGTTGTCACATGTAAATTTTGTTCACCTCTGTCATTACCAGCACCACCGCCAGGGAGTAGACCATCTACTGGTAGGTGGTCCAGGAAATCAGCCACACCTACAGCACCACCTGTTTCACCACCACCCTCTCCTGCAGAATCTAAATCGACTTTGAAGTTACCAACCGTCGCCTTCGTCCCTCCACCAGAAATCAAGGTCAAAGATGAAGGTCGTAAACCTGATCTTCCAACAGCTCCAATCATATTTCTTGCAGGCAAGTTATTCTGTCTTTTATTTACTTAGTCGTTCCTCTTCTGCCGTGGGGTTTAGAGGTTAGCCAGAGAGATCGCCATGGAATCCTATCAGGCATTTTCCTTTTGTTTTTTGAATTTATTTCATTATTCTTCTTGTATTTCTTTCTTTTCTCCACTTTCAATGTCTTTTATTTTCTTGTTTTATTTTTCGGACATATGATTATGATTAATAAACACATATACTTTCTAATGCATCATGAGGAGATTTAGTACAATTCTTGGTCAAAGCTTGGTCAGTAATTGAAATGTTTTTCTTGTATATGTAAACTTGTCCTCTTCTTGGGTATCTTTGTATTATGTCTTCCAGTTTCTTGGTATAGAAGATTTGCACATCTGGTTGGTGCATTATATCATTATCCTTTGCACTCCTTATGGAGCATGGAGCTACCACTGCATCTGGTCCCCCCTGCAGAAAGCCTGCACAGAGCAGTCACATGCTGTTGCAGCGGTGGTTTCTGGGCAGTTGTACATGATGAGTTGGCCAGCTCCATATGTGGCCTCATATTAGTTGCCTTGTACGACATGCCTGAGGGTGCAGTAGTCCTTTTCTTTCCGTGTCTATTCAGAGACCTCTGGAGGCTACACAGGCTACACAGGCTATGCAGGCTACACAAACTACACAGGCCACACAGGCGACACAGTCGACACAGTCCACACAAGCTACACAGGCTACACAGGCCACACAGGCTACACAGGTCACACAGGCTACACAGGCCACACAAGCCACACAGGCTACACAAGCTACACAGGCTTCACAAGTTACACAAACTACACAAGCTACACAGGCTACACAAGCTACACAGGCTTCACAAGCTACACAGGCTTCACAAGCTGCACAAACTACACAGGCTACACAAGCTTCACAAACTACACAAGCTACACAAACTACACAGGCTACACAAACTACACAGGCTACACAAGCTACTATGCTGTAATATTAAAAGGTAAAGGGTCCCGTTACACGCCCATTGAGGCATATTGGGAATATGGTGATAGGCCCGTATTTTCTTGACTATCGGCACACTAGGGGTGATGTGGTCAGCATCATGCCGGCTGCCTTAACCTTCCCAGAGTTGTTCTGGTACCCAATTCATGAGGCTGGGTCGACCCCGGAGCCATTTGCGGTCTAAAAAAATCCCACCTCAACTGGGGATCAAACCATGGACCACCGAGCTAGGAAGCCAGTGCACTAACCACTGCGCTACAGCGGCTCCTACTGTATGTATACATTTATTAAAATGTGGGCAATATAAAAGTTATTAAAACCAATTGTGGCTAGAGCTTACAATGCAAAAAGTTTAGAGGAAAAATACAACTCCATCTGCCTTCTTGAAAAGGGCTAAACAAGAAGGATTCAAACAACAAAAGATCTTAGTACTCGGTTGAATGCAATCAGCATGTAGTGCAAACTAAAATACTACCAGACAGTTTTTTAATTAAATGAAGAACTAAATTGCACATTTTCTCAACATTGTAGTGTTCACATTATTGCAATGAAAACATGGAACATTGGCAATTTTCTTCAACTTTATTAACTATTTTACTACTTACATGACTAAAAAAATTTTTATTTACCTTTTCAAAATAACATTATGAATAAAACAAAAAAATGATATTATTCATCTTGTGAGTTACAAAGAGTCACTAGACATTCACTTTTAAAGGGCCAAATAGAAATAACAAGTATGGTGCACAGTCCTGTTCTTGAACATAATTTGACTATCGTCACCATCAGCTGCCATCTCCACATTGATGATCAGCTGCAATGGATCTCCTGTGTCTTCTATCTTTTGTTTTGATGATGCACTCTGATAGGCTCTTTTCTGTCCATCTCTTGATGTTATCTTCCCACTTATAAGGGCTGTCTTCCTCTTGCACGTTTACCTTCAACTCTTCCATCTATTTTCAACAGAAAAGAAATATAAGTTATAGGCTTACCGGGAATTGAACTGAGAATCAACCGTTGTCTGGTGTCCTCTTGTCTGCCTGTTCTTCTTCTTCTGCGATCAGTTTCCTATGCTCGGCAGTCTAAACAAGATAAGTTGCCTCCATGAATCCAGTCGTCAGCAGGAGGTCCTCGCGGGTGCCCCACAGTTTCTCTTCCACTTTCGTCTCCTGGGGCCAGGTTTGAGCTCTCAAGTCGCCAAAGAGAAGGCACGTTTGCAGAATGTGTTCCAGAGTCTGGGGGGCCAATTTGGCATGTGCACTGGTCAGGTGGGGCAGCTTTCATTTTGTGGAGATGGGCTTGTAGTCTGCAGTGTCCTGTGTGGAGCCTAAAAATGGTGGTTTGCTGTTTTCTGTCTAGCTTTAGGATGGGGTCTTGTGGGTAATTGCTGCTTGTTCTCTGGCCCCATGCATTTTTGTACTTTCTTTTGATAAGTGTCTTTGCTTCCTTCATTGAGAGTGTGCCTGTTCATTACCTATATTTATTTATTTATTACTCACAGGACTCAGGTTTCCTTCATTATTTATTTAATATAACTGACAAACAAAGTTGAATGGACAGAGCTTGCCAAAAAAAAAGACAAAACAAAGAAAGAGTGCTGAAAAAAACACATGTTCAGTAGCTGTTAGATGGCGCTGTTTAGAGCATTTGTGACTGTTGGGGAATCCAGTAAATGCAAAGAGGCATACTGTTTTAAAAGGGTTATCTCTTGTAGTTCTGGGTCTTGTTACTAGAGATTAAGACTTGGCAAATGCCAAGCATGTCCTCAAAGATGACAGAAGATGGTTGTATACGGAGCTAGCAACTTCATCATGTAAAATAAATTGCTTTATAAACTACTACAGGAAGAGCACATAAAAGGGCTTTGTGCAGGTTTTGTTCATCCACATTGGCTCTTAATTAGTGAAAAAAGAGATAAGAAGCATTTCCTTTTTTACTCCTTATGTAACATGGATCCATCACTACATAAGATATCTTCCCCCCTCCCCCCGACCCCCCCCCCCCCCCCCCCCAAGGAAGCCTAGATCAAAGCATATACTTTTGCAGCAGTAGCTTCTGAAGCAATTCACTTTACATGATGAGGTTGCCATTCCCATGCAGAACCTCATATTAGGCATCTCTTATGACGGAGCAGCAGGCATGTTCTTTTTTTGTCTCCTCTTGAGACCCCCGGGAACTACATGGAAAATAGAATTATAAGGTTCCAGTTAAAAGCTAGCCAGAGGCTTATAAGACTTATAGCTATGGTTAGCAAAAAAAAACTGAAAAAAATGTGTAGGCAAATAAAAATTGTATCTGTTATATTATGAAAGAAAAAATTTTTCAAATGATTTCATTACATTCATTAGCCTTTATTAATTATCACTATAACTTTCTGCAGGCGGTCCCGGCAGCGGTAAGGGAACTCAGTGTCAAAAAATCACAGCCAGATATCCAGATATTGTACATTTATCTATGGGGGACATTTTACGGAATGAGATCTCAGAAAGAGGAACAGCAGACGATAAATGGGTGATGATAATGAAGCTGTTGAAACAGGGAGACATGGCTCCAGTGGTATGTTTCTTGACATACATGCTTTTTTTTAAAAAATGTTTCAGTAGTTCTGACCATACAGACATTTAAACAAGACATGCTTAATTCATTTATTACTTAAAAATTTGTTGCCATTAATAATTTAACTATACATAAATTATATATGGGTCTACATCATTTTATCCAAAAACCGAAATATTCTGAAAATCAAAAGTTTGTTTGAGCTACTTTGGGCTACTTTTTTATCACAATTTGGGCATTTTTTGATTATTTTGGGTGACTTTGGGATATTTTTAACACATTTTGGCTGACTGTGGGCTATTTTTGAACACATCTTGGGCAACTTTAGGTAACACTTTGAACACAAATTGGGCGACAATGGAGAACCCAAAAAATCCAGTTGCCGAAACCAAGCTGTCCCCAAGGATTTCGGATAAAAGGATACAAACCTGTAGTTTATTATGATTTATTGATGATAAATTATGAATAAGTTATACATCTTCTTCTTTGATCCTTAGCCGCCGACCGTTAAAGCAGTCAGTGGCCATCACGCCTGGTGGCATCTTGTAGGGCAGCAACAAATTCATTCCACTTTGCTCGGTCGGCGGCCATCCTTCGTACAGTGCCCCAACTCTGGTTCATTCTTTGCATCTCAGCCTCCACAGTCCTCCGCCAAGTTGTTTTTGGTCGGCCTCTCTTTTGTTTTCCTTCAGGGGTCCATAGCATAGCTGTTCTTGTGATGGCATCAGGGTCTCTTCTGAGGACATGGCCAACCCAACTCCAGCGTCTGCCAGCTATGATGGTGTGCATGTCCTCTTGCTTGCTCCGAGTAAGCAGATCTTGGTTGGTGATGGTATTCAGCCAAAAGATTCGGAGAATTTTTCTTAGGCAGATTGTGCGAAAAGAGGACAATTTTGACATTTCCTTCTCTGTTACTCTCCAGCATTCCGCACCATAGAGAAGCACAGAAAGCACACAGCTCTGATATAATCTTAATTTTGTGCTTGTGCTGTACTGAGAGGACTTCCAGATGTTGTTTAGACTATGAAAGGCTGTTCTTGCTTTGTTCATTCTGTTGTTGATGTCTTTGCTTGCTCCGCCATCTGGTGTTACTATGCATTCTAGGTATGTGAAGGTGTCTGTCTGTTCCAGTTGTTGATTCCTTACTGTTATGGGCTCGGGGTTGCTCACATTGAGTGTCATGACCTCTGTCTTCTTTACATAATAGTAATGTAACCGTCTGTTTTGTAACGGCCACCATAAATGTAACGTACTGTTTATGAGTGATGTGAAAGCTGGCGGAGTGAACGTGTCGTTTAACACCTGGACTGTGTAATGTGGCGGTGTCGATGTAGGTCACCAGGAATGTAACGGCCAGGAATGTAACGGCCACCAGAGTGAGGCACTGCCAGGGGTACTATGATCACTCACAGTAAACAGCGTACATGTTGTAGGTCTGTGATATTGGTATTATGATGTGCTGAGTGTGGGTGTACCAACGGGCTGATCACCCGTTTGCCAGTCACTTCGATTACGGAAACAACAGCAGATGGATTGATTTGCCGTTGCCCTAAAGACGCCAATAGGTGTGATGGGAAACAATGGCAAAGAAAACCTATCTACTGTTGCCCTAAGACGCCACTAGGCGTAATGGCCACTGACTGCTTTGACGGTCGGTGGTTAAGGACGGAAGAAGAAGAAGAGTGTGGGTGTAGACGAAGACACGAATGCTTGAGGCTCTTAGTAAAGTCAGTAATGCACCCATACACTCACATGCAGTAGTCAATGATGAATTGAAGACTGCTGGCACGTTTCAAACATTTATTTACGAAAACTGACAGTAGCATCAACAGGACAGTCAAATCGACGAGATCAAGGACTTCACATAGATAATAAATGACTGTTAAATGTCTGGTAATCAAAGGCTTGCATCATACATCAAACATCATCTGTCCTAATGTTACAATATGTAATGTAGCTTCCGTACCATTGACTCAGCGCGTCAGGTACTTAATTAGTTCTGTCGTCCAACAAACGAGCTCCTAAATTGCGTAGCAATAATACATAAGGCTGTTATTCAACTGGCATAGCTCGCCAGGTATATTTCCTCTTGCTGAAAATATTGGCCGTAATACAGGGCCTCAATATGTAGACAGCTGTGTATCCTTTTTTAGCAGGCACGATCAAACCATGCTAAACATATATATATATACCGCCAACCTGTGGCGTCCACAATAATTTATCATCATCATTAGGCTTCTGTTCACTTGAAAACATATAGTCTCATTTGGCTGGAACTAGAAGCAAAGAAGAAATTCTGTCTCTCAAGATCTGTGAGCTTCACTCGACAGATAGGTAATTTCAAATGTTCTGCAGCCAAAGGCATAGTAATAAGAATGTCATTTACCTTCATACAGAATCTTCCGGTTACACCTTTAACAAACAATCACTGGGGAAAACATTGACATTTCAGTCATATCGAAACTTTCCAATCCCCATGATGATATAGAGAAAAATCACAAACGGACATCATCGTCCGACAGCCCAGATCACAATCTAGATGATGGAAGTCACAGTTCGTGCTCAGAACACTGCGCATGCCTAGACAGCATAAAAATGAGCATCGCTCAGACAGATCACGACAACGATTGAAAGAAAGAGAAGATAACCCTTTAAACAACCTGTCATAGAAGTTAATACCCAATTATCCAACTTTGACCAACAAAGTTTTACAACAAAAGTATTAAATAGATTTACCTATATGACTCCGTCAAAACGACAAAAGTATAAAATAGATTTACCCATTATGACTCCGTCAAAAACGACAGCAACAAGTAACTTATTATTCTTGTCTCAGGATGTTACAGAAGAACTGTTAATCAGGTCCATGAAAGAACATCCAGACGCCCAAGCTTATTTGGTAGAGGGATATCCTAGAGATGCACTGCAGTATGAAGAGTTCAACAGAAATGTAAGTTCTTAAATTGAAATTATGAGTTTTTCTTATTGCTTTCTGTAATAGACGTAACCAACAACATCGACAGGTTAAAGGTTAAACACTTTGATATCTACAACATTTTTTAAAACAGAAAAGCAATTAATTAAAATATCATTGTTAAACTTTCATCAGATCAAACTGCAAACAGAAACAGAGAACCAAAATAAGCAGTTACAAAAGCCAAAGAAAGAAGTAAAAAGTTGTAGACAGTGAACCCTTGAATTTATGGATGTCCATTTAATGAATCTGTTGTTTAACAGACAAAATTTGATACACATCATTATTCCTTTCAGCAAAATACATCAATAGGCTCCAAAGTGTTGATAAATGTGCCAGACATTTACTTTCTGTAATTTGCAAAGCTTACAATTCTTGGTTTCTGGACAGTAGCATACAATATTTTATTTCTTGTGTTTACCTGTTTATAGCATTTATTTTCTTTACTTTGTTAAAAAGAAGAGCCGCTGTAGCACAGTGGTTAGTGCACTGGCTTCTAGCTCGGTGGTCCATGGTTCGATCCCCAGTTGAGGTGGGATTTTTTAGACCGCAAACGGCTCCGGGGTCGACCCAGCCTCATGAATTGGGTACCAGAACAACTCTGGGAAGGTTAAGACGGCCGGCATGATGCTGACCACTTCACCCCTAGTGTGCCGATGGTCAAGAAAATATAGGCCTAATATCATATTCCTAATATGCCTCAATGGGCGTGTAATGGGATCCTTTACACCCCCTCCCCCATTTAAAAGCAATTTTTTTCTGGTGTTTTCTTGGGCTGTAGACAACAGCTGGCACTATCTCTCTAAAATAGTCTACTAAACTTAGGTTCACTGTTGAAAGAAAAAAAGTATTTTTTAAAAGTGAATAAAAACTTTGCTGAAGAAAAATGGATTGTTGTTGAAAGTGGAGCTCTTGTTTATGCCATCAAGAGCAAAAGCAATGAGTAAGAATAAACATATTTATCATCATCAGTTTTCATTACTCATGAATGCAGAAAACAATGTTCCATTCAGTGCAGTAATAGGTTTCTCTTTCTATCTCTTGTTTTGTTTATCTGTTTAGGGTTCTGCCTCAAAACTCTGTCTTGATGTACCTCTGGGTCTAACTTTCTATATATTCCTGATGTCTGGTCCATACCATGTCTAGGCCATCTATTTATTTTTGTGTGTAGTACAATTCCGAACCATTTTCATCTCCCTTTTTTCTTTTAATCTCAGGATTGATGCCCTCTGTTTCTGCTTGTTACATGTTACTGCTAATTGACTTCTTAGAGATTAGCCTTCATCTCCTTTGAGGATGTCTTCTATCTTCTCATTTGTTTTTCCACATTTCTACTCTGTGCAGAAGAGTATATTAAATACAGCATTGATAGTTTTAAGACTAGATCTATGCATGAAGGCGTACTGGAGCCATTCTTATATGACCACCAGCTAAGACAATGCTATAGTATACAGATGTGGAAGTAAACCTCTGTCTGTGAGGCTAAGTACACCCTCATTGACCCTTGAAGTCATCCACACACTTCCAGGGATTCCCCCTGTGGTGAAACATGGTGAGAACCCAGCATTGTACACTAAGCTTGGGGGAGTCCCTTGAGCCACAGACGTAACTCTGGCTTTTACCTGGTTGGCTGCATGCAGGAAGATCTCACTATGACCCATGATTGGCAGGGGGAGCTGAGAAGTGGTTCTGTGTAGGATGTGACAATTCCTTGGGAGAGCCCAGAACAGAGCACAGTATTTTAGCTCTGTATATTTGGAGATAACTCCGCCTAGGCCGGTCCCAAGCCCGGCTGAAAAAGGAGGAGGGCGGCCTGCATGGAGGCCGTAAGGAGGCAGCCCCTCCACCATGCAAAGGCACAACAGGCCAATCTCCTGTTTTCTTTAAATCATGATTACGCGAACTACAAGAGAGAAAACCGGACTGATTCTAAAGGCCACGAACTGGAACAGACTATGGACTACAACTTATGGAACTTGGAACACTAGGAAAAAGAGGATCTGGTGAAAGAGATGAGGAAAGCAAAACTAGAAATCCTGGCTATAACGGAAAGAAAGAAAAAGCGACAAGGAGTCATGGATCTCGATGGCAACACGCTGCTCTACAGTGGTGTACCCATATCTGAAAGAGCTAAAGGGGGCGTGGGTTGCATTGTGGCCAAAAACCAAAAAGATAGTATCAAGGGATGGAACTTTGTCTCGGAGCGCATTATGATTGTAGAACTAAAAGAAGGAGAAACCATAGTCAACCTGGTCAAAGTGTATGGGCCAAATGAGGATGAGAGAGCAGAGGTCAAGGAGGAATTCTTCGAGCTGCTTCATAGGACAGTGGATGACTGCCTAGATGAAATTATCATGCTTGGAGATTTCAATGCCAGAGTTGGAAATGACCATGATAGATGGGGTGGAGTTATCAGAAGATATGGAGAAGATACTCTCAATGACAATGGAAAGCAACTCCTTAGATTCTGCAGTGAGCAGAATCTGATCATTACAAACACAAAGTTCCCCCATAAGTGCAAACATGCATACACTAGATGTGAACCAACAAAGAATGAGAAGTCAGTGATCGATTATGCCATTGTTAGGAATACCTTGATTCAAATATGTCCGAGATGCTAGAGTCTGGAGGGGGCCAGAGATTGGAAGTGATCACTACCTGCTTACAATCAAAAGAACAACTGAAAGAGTTGCTGTCGCGTAGCGTTGGATGGATAAGAATTTATTTAGAGGAAATAATAGATCTGAATGTGGAAGATTTGGCTCAAGGAATTCCTGCTGGGTTTTCCACCACTGAAGGGAGACAAAGAGGGTAAATTCTCCTAACTAGACAGGTCTGGAAAAGATTGTAAGGAGATATTTGGTCTCTCGCTACCGTCGTCCCCTTCTCAGTTATCTATTATTGTTATCCTTTAAATTATATTATATTTTACGAGCCCCCCCTCCCTTATAAAGGAAGATAAACATCAGACAATATGTAACATCTAATAGAAGGAACAAAGCATGGGGTACAGTATATACACCCAATTGGTTTATTGCAACTAAAATGAATAGATGGTGAATGATAGTATTGTCGATGGAATTAGTGTCTGCGGTATGTAATGTGTCTCACAATTCAAGTGTTTTTCATCATGGATGACAAAACTATGCATTGATATGGTGAGTTCCCTTTTTCGTGGAACTTATCTTTTCAGCCCCTGGCTGATAGTGAAGTGTGGTTAGTTCTCCGGTCTCCTGACGTTGCCCCAGGTAGGTCTTGAATGGTTCGGATTTGCCTTCTCTGTGCTCGACTCCGTATTCTGCTCTGAGATTGGACTATCGTGCAAGGCTCCACCATAGACTGAAGACAAATACGACGGCTTCATTAATTTTCTAGCTTTAGAAAGCAGTCTTCCCTAAGCCGTCCCTCTGCCAGTCATCTCAGATTTTAGTCTCTAACATCATATATCTAGAGCCTAATCTTGAATTCAAGTTTCTCCTTTCTGTCCTTTGTTATATTTCTCTGCCCCAGTGGCAGTATTATAATTCTTTAGACTGATTTATCGTCAACTTAACCCGATGAATTATTATAAATGCCAGTTAAACCCACCAAATTTATCATAGAAATGTCGGCAACAGTATTCTAGTTCTGTGCCTCTAGCCTAATCGTCATGTCAATTATGATGAATTTAACAAATAATTGGACATCAGTGTTTTAGAATTGTCTGACAACATTATCACACACTTCCTGTCTGGTCGCATCGTCATATAATTTATAATGAATATATGTCACGGTCTGTCAACATTATCGTTAATATTAAATTCCGTTAGTCTAAGCGTCGGGTCGAAAATAATCAAATAATATGGAAATTAATAGCTATATATATTCCCGTTATACTTTATTATGAACATGTTGTACATATCCCGTGGGATCATAAAATATACCCGATCACATGTGGCTGGATGTGATCGTAAAACAAAAATTATGAATAAAGTAAATGCAGTTATACCAATCTTGCGTCGATTTGCACGGTACTACACATTTCATCACATTATATTCTAGCGAGATTTCACTTACCTACTCAAAGATGGACGCTAACCTGCAATTTAGACACGTGGCTTCAGTGCTTTTAATGCGAGAATTCGCCGATATCGGGATTAGTTCTAGCGGTCTCGAGGTTTCCTGGGCAAGTGAAAAATGGCCGTGTTTGGCGCACTTTTAGCGGGACATTTCCGCTTGGACACGTGATCCGTAGCGTGCATCATGTGACCTTAGCCTCGTATAGACGCTCAAATCAATAACGTTAAAAGTCACGTGATGTTTTCCTAAGTGGCCTAAACTGGTTCTCCCTAAGTTTAAGCAGTCCTAAATTAAAGCGGGTTTCTCGCTACCGAGGTCAGGGGTCAACAATGACGTCGTATCTAAAAATAGCGAGGAGAAAATCACCGAACGCTAGGAGATTATCCGCAAGTGACAATTCCTGGGACTTTGCGATCATGCATTGAGGATGAGAAAAAATGATGTCACGTAAATAATAAAAAAAAATGAAGAGAAGATTGGGCAACTCGTCACAGTTGCTCAGACTAGGAACTGCCCAACATCATGCAAGAAACCAAGTAAATGAACGGGAAAAATGAGCATTAAGACCTACAAGCTGAGAGAACCAGAAATTAAGACCAGATATCAGGGGCTTATTGCTACAGTGGTGAGAAAAACAGAAGAACAACCTGATGACTTGGAAACCTTCTGGCTTAAATTCAAGGACATCATAAAGACAGCTGCTGCAGAAGCATGTGATGAAGTCGGACTTGGGAACAGGAGAAAGAGGACACCTTGGTGGACAGAGGAAGTCAAAGAGAAAATAAGAGAGAAGAAAATGGCATGGAAACAATACTTAGGAGCTAAAAACACAGCAGGACAAATAGAGAAATATAGAGAATATGTGATACTCAGAACAGAAGCAAAGAACAAGGTGCTAGCAGCAAAACAAAAGTCCTGGGAAGAATTTGGAGAAAAGCTAGGAAAAGATGCGCAAGAAAACCAGAAATTGTTCTATAAGACCCTAAAGAACATGAGAAAGGAAAAACAATGCCCTCTCAAATTTATAAAGGACAAGCAAGGCAAATTGCTTACTGCCCCAAAGGAGGTAATGGAAAGATGGAAAGAATATTTCTCAGAACTCCTTGATGGTGAGCAAGGTCAAGCATCAGAAATGATAACCACTAGCACAGAAGAGGAAACCAATGGTGATGAAGATGACATAAAGATGGAAGAACTGAAGGCAGCACTGGAGAAAATCAAGATGGGCAAAGCAGCAGGGCATGATGGTATAACACCAGAAATGGTTAAGTACATGGGAGCATCAGGCGACCTATTACTCTTAAGGGTCCTACAGGCAGCGTGGTGCAACAAGACCATACCAAAGGATTGGTAGATTGCCATCATAAGACCAATTTTCAAAAAGAGTGACAATCGACAATGTGGAAACCATAGAGGCATATCCCTTCTCAGTGTCCCTGGTAAAATCTACTCTAGAATCCTACAGCAGAGACTCCGACGCCTAGCTGAGCCACAATTGGATGAGGTCCAGTGCGGATTCCGAGCTAACCAAAGTACTCAAGACCTAATCTTCACACTCAGACAGCTGAGTGAAAAGGCCCTTGAGTATAAGAGTGAGATCCATCTTTGTTTCATAGATCTGAAAAAAGAGTTTGACAGGGTCCCCTGGAGCAAACTTTGGGACTGTTTGGCAAGGAAGAACATTCCAGCACCTCTGATTCATGCTATACAGAGCTTCTACAAGTCTTGCAGAAATTATTTGAGGACAGCAAACCATAAGTCAGAAGAGTTCAGGACCACCACTGGTGTAAGACAAGGTGATATCCTGTCACCTTATCTTTTCATACTCCTCATGAACGATGTCATCAAGGCATGTAAGGAGAGAACAAGAAAGTATTCAGTCGGGTACTGGAAGATGAGACAAGTCTGAATTTCAGAGCTGGCATTTGCTGATGATGTTGCCCTGATTGCTAAATCAGAGGCACATCTTCAATCCAATCTGCAAGTCTGGAAGGAAGAGCTGGAGAAGAGAGGGATGGTCATAAGCAGCTCTAAAACAAAATCCATGGTGATATCATGAGAAGAAAAAGAAGACACTAGATTAAGCTGGGAGAACAGGTCCTGGAGCAGGTCGACCACTTTAAATACCTTGGAGCTATTATAGACCGAAAGGTAGGCATCAAAGAAGAGTTGGGCACTCGAAAAGTAGCAGCTGGGAGACTTTTTCAGGCCATAAATCGAGGATTCCTCAGCAAGACAGAGGTTGGTAAGGAAACGAAGATGGCTGTATACCGCTCCACCTATGTCCCAGTCTTGACATATGGATGCGAGTCATGGGCAATGACTACAACCCACAAAAGCCAGATCTAAACCTCAGAAATGAGGTATCTGAGGAAGGTGGTTGAAGTAACAAGAAGAGACATGGTCCGCAACCAGACGATACGTCAAGGCCTGTAATCCCACCCCCTGCAGACCCAAGTAGAACAGTCCCAACGAAGATGGTTTAGTCATGTCTGCAGAATGGGAGAAGATCGGCTACCATGATAAGCATGGGAAACAAAGAGCCAGGGATCCAGACCCCCAGGACCACCCATAGTCCGCTGGGAGGACAACATTAGACAATCTTTGAAGGGCCGAGGACTCAAATTAAACCAGGCCAGAAGGAAGACAGCCGATAGGATAGTCTGGTGTGAGAAGTTACTGTGATTTTATTTTCAACGGGCCCCATTTTTCTTCTCCATGTATTATTTGCGTTTTTTTCATGAGGGATTACTGTAGGTTTTAATTTTAATATCCGCACCAGTCTTCTTTTCTTTGTAAAATAATTGCGGTAATTTTTATTGTATTAGGCGTTTGAGTTATTAATAGGCTGGGTAAAATTTTCCGACGGTGGAAACACCTACCCGGGTTTAGACGGGGTGGGTGTGAAAAGCACGACCCAGGTACGTCGAATCAACGCTTTAACCAATCAAAGTTAATTTTTCTCACGCGAACGGTAGTAACCTTATCTAACGTGATGCAATATAGATGCGCGGTAGCAGTAATAAACATGAGTCATGTATTATTTTACGATATGATTGGACGGGGTCAGTTATTAACTAATTGCAGCGATTTCATTGGTTAAAGGTCGGACCAGAGGGACGCCAAGCAATGATTCATGGCGTGGGTCTTAGCGTGGGTATTCCAATTATAAATAACAGAGTAAATCAAGTAGCGGTCTCTCTGATCTAAAAATTTCCGGCCGTGAATCTACGCCTGTATACACTGCACATATTTGTCTGCTCTACAGAGAAATTTGAATTGGGTATGTCCATATCTTAATTAGCGTCGTATTTATAGTTCGTTTTATAATAGAATCTTAGCCCGATTAAGTAAAGTTTTCTTCTGGGAGTTAATTTAAAATTTATATTATAGAAATGCCATCATTTACTATCTTATAGAAATAATAAAAATGTAAGTGGTGCATATAATTTTTTTCTATGATAAGCTAGTAGTATCTTTGATTGGTGTAGCGGCTTTGAGATATTAACTGTGTGAGGTTTAGCTCTTAGATACACGGGCGCTACGTAGTATGTAGAGTTGTTGTGTAAAATCGCAATTTGATTATGATTATCTGCAGTGTAAATAAGCTACTGTAAGTGTGTACATTAATTGATTGTGTAATTAATCTTTCTGAGCATGGGATTTAATTATTCCTAGAGGATGTGTATTTTATTTTTGTGTTACCCGGGTCAGCCCGTAATATAAAGTAGGCCTAGGAATTTTACCACGGAGGTCGCTTCAACAAAGGAAATGTTTTGACCAGACCTAACACTTGTGTCTGAAGACCTCACCAACCGGTATAAATGGAGGGTATTGGAGGACATAGGAAGCAACCACCTACCCATCCTCACCACCATCTCGCAGGGTAAAACAAAAACAGAAACCAAAAGACAGCCGAAATGGAACTATGCTCGAGCAAACTGGGAACACTACAAACTCATATCAGACCAGCTCCTCACTGAAATAGACATGAACCAAGACATTAATACCTTGAACGATCAGATCTCTACAGCCATACTGCAGGCAGCCAAACAGGCAATCCCCAAAGGCAATCGTATCAAATACAGCATCTTCTGGAATGAGGAATTAGAACACCTAGTACAACTAAGATGCAAGGCACGGAAAATCGCTCAGAAAAATCCTAGCCGTGAAAACAAAACCACATACAACAGACTCACTGCACAGGTTAAGTTAGCGAGCAGGAAAGCCAAAATGGAAACCTGGAAAGAAAAATGCAAAAACCTAGACCTAAATAAAGAAGGGAAGAAAGCATGGAAACTCATTGACAACATGGCAGGGACATCCCAGAAGAGAAACCCAATCCCTATAAAACTTCCAAACAGTAACACAGTTACCTCCAACAGAGGGAAAGCTCGAGTCCTAAATCGATTCTTTGCTGAAGTCAATAAAACATACAAAAGAGCCAATCTAGATAAAGCCATCAAGACACTTACAAAACGCATGCTAAAAGCACACAAGGCTGTGGACAGCATCTTTGATCAGGAATTTACGCTAGCTGAACTGCAATCCAGTCTCCTAAAGACCAAACCCAAAAAAGCACCAGGGCCAGACCAGGTTACCAACGACATGAGAGTCAAACTTGGGGGAAAAGGCTTGCTGACGATCCTGGAATTCATAAACAAGACGTGGAGAAGCAGTACTGTACCTACAGGATGGAAAACGGCTAACATTATCCCAATACTCAAAAAAGATAAACCACCAAGCGAAGTCAGTAGCTACCGGCCCATTTCCCTGACTTCGTGCGTTGGGAAAATGGCAGAACGTATGATAAATGCACGCCTCTACTGGTGGTTAGAGAAAGGAAAAGCCCTCCATCCTAACCAAGCAGGATTTAGAAGAGGAAGACAGACTGTTGACCAGGTAATCCGATTGGTACAACATATTGCCGATGCTTTCCAGGATAAAAATCATGTGGCCGCAGTTTTCGTAGACCTCAAGCAGGCATATGACAGAGTATGGAGAGACGGTCTATTTTTCAAGACGCAGAAGATGGGCATAGAAGGAAGAATGTTTCGTTGGATAAAAGATTTCCTCACAAATAGAACCATCTCCACAACGGTCAACGGAGCAACATCAGGGAAAAGAACCATCCAAGAAGGCCTCCCACAAGGCTCGGCCCTAAGCTGCACCCTCTTCCTCATATACATAAACGATCTGGCAGACTACCTTGAATTACCCAGCGCCTTGTTTGCTGATGACCTAGTCTTTTGGGCAGAAGGGAAGTCCTACTTGCAACTGCAAAAAAAACTAAACCGTGCACTGGCTGCTCTAACAACCTACTGCAGCTTCTGGAAAATGGTGATCAACACGAGTAAGACAGTCTACACTATATTCACACTCAGCAACAAAACAGTAAAGAAAGAACTGGATTTAAAACTTGATGATGCAAAGCTAGCTAAAGAGAACAATCCGACTTATCTAGGGATACACCTAAATACCAGACTCACATACAAAACACATGTTGAGTCCCTAACTGCTAAGGCCTCTAGAAGGCTAAACCTCATAAAGCGTTTGGCAAGCACTGATTGGGGATCCAATCAGAGCACCCTACGACAACTGTACTTGGGATATGTGCGCTCAGTTATGGATTACTCTCTACCCCTGCAAGCCACTGCTAGCCCAACACTCAGATTGAAACTAGATCGCATACAAAACCAGACACTCAGATTCATCTGTGGAGGCTTGCGAACTACTCCGACCAGCACATGTGAGATTTCTGCCAATGTGGAACCCCTAGAACTAAGGAGAGAGAAATCAGTCATTATCACGGCAGAAAGATTCTTGCGAGCTGACAAAGATGACCCCTGCAACAACGTTATCGGTGACCACAACTCCAAGTACCGAATTAAAAAGACATCTTTCACTAGAAGGTACCAAGAGCTTTCAGGGAAGCACTACATACCAGAGACTAGACTACCCACTCAAGCTGTACCTGACCTACCACCTCACGTAGAACTAAAAAGACCAATAATACGTACAAACCTTCTACAACCCGCAAATAAAAGCCTCATACCTACGCTGCTGAAAACACTTGCCATGGAAACCATCTGTCAGTACGATGAAGACATTATCCATGCCTATACAGACGGGTCAGCTTTCAAAGCAGTCATAAATGCTGGATACGGGGCCATAATCATCCCACCCAGTACTGAAGAACCCGTCAAAATTGCAGGTCCCTGTGGTATCTGGTGCACAAACTACGAAGCCGAAGTAGTCGCCATCCAGAAAACCCTAACTAGAATTTTTGAACTCTTTGAATCAGACGAAATGGAACCAAATGATGTTGTAGTATTCTCAGACTCACAGGCTACCCTCTTGGCAATAGGAAACTGAAAAACCAACTCGATCAGTACTATCCAGAAGGTTCAAGAAACATGCCACAAAATTATGAACTTGTACGGAACAGAAATATACGTGCAATGGATACCTGGCCACATAAACATCACATTAAATGAAGTTGCTGATAGACTGGCAAAGAAGGGAGCAAAAATGCCACAGATTGATCAACCACTGAGTATGTTAACAGTTAAACAAATAGTCAAAAACAACTGTAAAGAAGTTTGGCTGAATACGTGGGCACAGGCTAAAACAGGAAGAAGACTCTTCATTCACCAAACAGCCCCAAATAAGAAAGAT
Source organism: Oreohelix idahoensis (assembly GCA_024509875.1). Taxonomy (NCBI): domain Eukaryota; kingdom Metazoa; phylum Mollusca; class Gastropoda; order Stylommatophora; family Oreohelicidae; genus Oreohelix; species Oreohelix idahoensis. The sequence goes on along the minus strand of JAMPIV010007122.1, from coordinate 188,365 downwards.
GCTATGAACGATATCGAATGAAGGTACCAAACCAAAATCTTCAGATTGAGAACAGGCCACTCTACACTAAATGGCCACAGAAACAGACTAAGTTCACAAAATATAGCAAAATGTAGACACTGCCCTAACCTGTTGGAGACAGTAGAACACCACCTACTACAGTGCCCTGCACTTCAGGGACTGAGACAACAACTGCTACCACACAACCCATCCATAGACAATACACTGTATGGCAGCTCAGAACAGCTTATACGAACTACGCAGTACCATATAATGGCATCAAAGTCACCAAGAGCTGACGCTCAGTGACAGTGGATCAAAGAAGAAGAAGAAGAAGAATAATTTGAAATTTATATTATAGAAGTGCCATCATTTACTATCTTATAGAAATAATAAAAATGTAAGTGGTGCATATAATTTTTTTCTATGATAAGCTAGTAGTATCTTTGATTGGTGTAGCGGCTTTGAGATATTAACTGTGTGAGGTTTAGCTCTTAGATACACGGGCGCTCCGTAGTATGTAGAGTTTTTGTGTAAAATCGCAGTTTGATTATGATTATCTGCAGTGTAAATACGCTAGCATAAGTGTGTACGTTAATTGATTGTGTAATTAATTTTTCTGAGATGGGATTTAATTATTCCTAGAGGATGTGTATTTTATTTTTGTGTTACCCGGGTCAGCCCGTAATATAAAGTAGGCCTAGGAATTTTACCACGGAGGTCGCTTCAACGAAGGAAATGTTTTGACGCTTGAGGCTAGATTAACGTAGCAGATTAGGTCAGCCTGTGTCAGGGGTTTCTTACCAGACAGATAGTTACGTTGAGGAGGGGGGAAGAGATAGGAAAAGACTGTAGAGAGCTGACCCGGATTCAGGAATAGTTGTTTATTGGTGGTGCATAGTTGTGAAGGGGAGCTGTATTGATTTTAGGGGAAAGGTATTTTGTAGGTAGTTATATGTCAGGGATGAGAATATGTTGAATTGTTGTACATTCGTTGTTATTTTTTTTTTGTTTACAGCATTTTTCACGGCACACAGGGAGGGGTGCAAATTGCCTTACAAGATATTCTGCGTTCTCAGGAGTAGAAGGGTCGAGGCAGCACCAGAGGTGAAAGAGAATTGGTGACGTGGTCTTTACCGGTGCCAAGTACATCTGCACCAGTGAAAGATAGCAGTTCTCATGCAGTGAAGCCCCATGCTTCAGTGGGAACGGGTGCATCTTTATAAAATCCAGAGCTCTTAGCTCATTATACCACTCCAAAGAGGCGCGTAGCCTGGAGGTTGGGTTTATTTAATTATATAGAACCGGCCACAATAAAGCCGTGGGTCCCTAAACCCTAAGAAGGTTCAGTCAGCAATTAAAGAATTGTCAGCAGCAGTGAAGCATCTACAACCCGAGGCTAGTACCTAGTCAAATACCATCCGCTGTAGTAGTCTGGGAAGGAGATAGGGTCAACATTCCTTTCCAAATGCCAATGAGAGGAGGAGCAGAAGCAGAGAGGATAGACAGAAGTTATAGAGGCAGTTAGAAAGTTGTGTTAGGACAGCCTCTGAGAGTGCACTGAAGAAGTCCTTTAGTGGACCAGTGCTTGTGATTTGTTGTGGAAGACGTTAGATATTTCATTCAGATTAGTGGAGACAGTTAGTTACATCTGCAGTCGGACAGTGGTGTTAAAGTTAATACTAAATAATAGGGTATTTAGGAGGGGTGGCTCTTACGTTAGAGAACCCCACCAAGTAGTTTTTTTTGTTTGGTAATCATAAATTTTCTTTCCAGGCAGGTTGAATGAAAGGGTGAAAGTGTTGGGTATAGTGTACGTCAGTTTAATTGTTCTGTTTATCTTTTCAGGTGTGCAACATCGCACGTTATTTATTTTGATGTGTTATTCATTTTGGTTCTGTAAATAAACTATAAACTGTATACTGGATCAGTTTTCTATAACTATACTGTACGTATATGATTGTCTGTATAGTTGTGTCTGTGGAACAATTTGGTAAACCTTATCTCCTTTATTGGTAGTCAGAAGTGGTGAGTCTATAGCTATTAAATACGTCAGAAGTGGCGAGGGAGAGTCAATCTCGGTTCTCACCCTTGAAGCTAATAGTCTCATCTGTCTACATTCACTGTCATTTCTCATACAAAATCTACCTTCTCAGACTTTCTCATACTAGTGTCTTATCTTATACTCAGACAAACTGTAAAACTTAAACCCACTTCGTGACATCTGGTGCTCTCTCTTCCAAACCTCTACATCTCACGGTAGAAGGAGAACAACTAAGTAAGTGAGTAAGTATATTTGGAGATCCCCCTTGGTTGGCGGGGGATACATAGTATGCCACACTCTTCTTCTTTCTATATCTACAGTGTTGGAAGTCTAGATCTACAGTGTAGATAATACCAAGGAGTCTTCAACTTGGTATTGGCTGCAAAAGAGCGAGAAGCTAAGCAGCCCTAGTTAAACAACAAGATTTTGAATCGCCATATGTGATTAAGCATTTTGGACCTCGCAGTCTCTTTTAGTCTTACATAGGTAAAAAATCCCGTTACACATCCATTTAAGACATATTGGGAATATGGTGTTAGGCCCATATTTTCTTGCCCATCAGCATGCTAGGGGTGCCTTAACCTTTCCCAGAGTTGCTCTGGTACCCAATTCATGAGGCTGGGTTGACCCCGGAGCCGTTTGCGGTCTAAAAAAATCCCACTTCAACAGGGGATCGAACCATGGACCACTGAGCTAGGAAGCCAGTGCACTAACCACTTCGCTACCGTGGCTCCTTTAGTCTTACATGGTACTCTATTACTATTTGCCAACATCATGGGACCTCAAGATGCAGCAATAGTGAATGCAGTCAGCGACTCATAGCTTGACTGCCTGCGTCAGGACCAGCGAACCAGAGCTGGTCAAGACCGCGCTCCACCTCCACGTGGTGGTCCTGGAAACAGTCTGCAGCAGTGCAGCTGGCTGAGCGAGCACGGATCGAAATGGGAAGGCAAACCCGGTCCTTAAAAAATGCCGTGCAGAAGTCGGATGTGTCGACCGAAAGGTGCAGATATCACAGCTTAGGCGCAAACAGACACAACGCAACCACCGTCCTTTTCAGGACGAACGAGGAAGAAGAAGAATATGTTGCAGTAACAACAATAAAATACATTATAGCACAGTTAACAGAACTTCTTCATTCACTTAATCATCTCCTTTTTTGCTCCTTTTGGAGCATAGAACCACCACTGCATCGGGCATCCTTGCAAGAAGCCTGAATCAAAGCACATGCTCCTACAGTAGCAGTGTCTATTCAACTTATTTTACATGATGAGTTTGGGAGCTGCCCTGGTGTAATGGTTACCACACTGGGCTGGCGATCGGGTGATCCAGGTTCAAGTCCGGGCGAGGACATTTGAACAAATGTCGTTGGCCGAGACTTGGACTGGATTAATTCAAGCCCTGACGAAGACATTTGAAGGAGTGTCATCGACCAGGGACTGGCGGCTCCTGAGCCGACCTAGCTCTAATGGGTACCCTCCGAAGATGGCGAGTATCTGCCTGAATGGCGAGTGGACACCTGTCATTGTACAGGGAAAAAAGGGATACTCACGTAAAAATCAGTCTCAGGTTAGATATACGAACCGGAGATTCTCGCCTCGAGTAATAGTGTGAGTACGTTAAAAAAAAAAACATGATGAGTTTGATAACCCCATACACAACCTCACATTAGCTCCCCTTTTACGACAAGCCTGAGGTAACAGTGGTCTTTTTCTTTCTTTGTCTCCTTAAAGACCCTGAGGAACTTTATCAGGGAGGTAACTTTTTATTATGTTTGAAATTACATATGAGCAAAAATAACTTATGAAATGATAATGTTAACAAAGATAATGGCTGTCTTTATCCTGCTAATCTCATCGTTATCACTTCACAGCAGCCATTTTCAGGATTATCTTTAATATTTATTCCTCATCATCAGATTGGTGGTCATGCTTTCACAATCCTGCTTGATTGTGAGAGTCAGTACTTACATGACCGACTAGTCTTACGAGGTGGTGCCGGAAATGACCGCATTGATGACAACATTCCTGCCATAGAAAAAAAAATGGCTTTCTTTGCCAGGAACACTCTGCCGCTGTTGAAAGCCATTGAGGATGAAAATAAACTGATAGTGGTGAGTTCCGGTTTTATATCCCTTAGCCATATTTGTTTGTCTGCACACATAAAGATAACAACAAAACCTTACTTACTACTTACTTAGTCGTTTCTTTTCTACTCTGGGGTGTAGAGGTTTGCCAGAGAGAGCGCCATACTATCCTATTGGTTGTCTTCCTCATGGCCTGGTTCCAATCTAGTTCTCGGTCCTTCAGAAGTTGTCTAATGTTGTCCTCCCAATGGACTCTGGTCATCCTGGAGGTCTGGATCCCTGCCTCTTAGTTTCCCATACTTGTCATGGTAGCTGATCTCTCATTCTTTGGTCTGCAGGTGCTGGGTTCTGAAATCTTGCCGTAATGTCTGGTTGTGGATCATATCTCTTCTTGTTACTTCAACCATCTTCCTCAGATACCTCATTTCTGAGGGTTGAAGCTGGCTTTTGTGGATTGTAGTCATTGTCCATGACTCTAAAACAACAACAAAAAAGAAAAAAAAAAGCCAAAGACTTTCATATATGAGTGCTTGCATAAAATAGAAGGATTGAAGTGGTATGGTAAGATCACTAATGGGGAACTGTTGATAAGAACTACACAAGTGCCAGTGGAATGTGAGATGAGAAGAAGACACTGAATATGGATAGGACACACACTGAGGAAACTTGTGGATAGCATTACCAGGCAGTCCTAGTTATGGAAAACCCAGGGTAAGAGACGTAGAGGGAGATCGAGGAACACATGGAGAAGAGAACTGGAGACAGACATGATGGGAATGAAACAGACATTGAGCTAATGGCACAGGACAGGAAGACTTGACGTATGTTTGTTGAAGGCGTATGATCATTGGGAAGCTGAAAGGTGATGAATGAATGGCATATAAAGATAGCCTCTTCCTAGAGAAGGAGATTTGCCTTTATGTTGCCTGGAGTCTTCTATACTCTGATCCTGGTGGGAAAGATTATGACACTTGATACTTTCCAATAAGTCTTGACATATGGATGCGAGTCATAGGCAATGACTACAGCCCACTAAAGCCAGCTCCAGACCTCAGAAATGAGGTGTCTGAAGAAGGTGGTTGAAGTAACAAAGAGGAGACATGGTCCACAACCAGATGGTGCAACATGGCCTCAAAACCCAGACCCTACAGACCCACATGGAACAGTCCCAACTACGATGGTTTGGCCATGTATGGAGAATGGAAAAAGATCGGCTACCATGACAAATATGGGAAACCAAGAGCCAGGGATCCAGACCTCCACTACGACCCATATTTCAATGATGGACAATATTAGACAGTCTCTGAAGGACCAAGGACTAGAGTAGAACCAGGCTAGGAGGAAGGGAGCCAGAAGGATAGTATGGTGTTCTCTTTCTCTACACCCCAGGGTAGAAGAGGAACGACTAAATAAGTAAGTAAGGTACCTTCCAAGGATGTTTATAACAGGTGACTGTAGAAGGCTAAAGATAGTTCTAAAATATTCCTCCATGAAAAATAAAATTGTTACTTGAACAGAAAGCATGTACCCTAAGGATATTTATCTTTGGGTGAGGAAGGAAATCTATATATGGATACTGTTACCTCAGACAGTGCCAATCAGAAGAACCTTTTGTCGAACAACTTTCTAGTAATTACAAAGGAAAATCTGGAGTAGAGACACTGACAGAATTGAAGATGGAGCATAAACTTGGAAGAAGATAACGAAAGTGATAGAGAGGTGAATGGAGTTGTATGGTCACCACTGTCTGACCTAATGAAGCAAAAGGCACAAGTTGATTTATTGGCAGGGGATATTTGAAGACAAAATAGCTACAGAAAGGTATGGTTTACAAAATAGGACAGTTATCAGAACTAAACCAAGAATAATTTTTTTAGAGAGTGGACTGGAAGTACCTGGCAGTCATTCTTCAGACTGGTGCACATGTAAGTGAGGGTAGGAGAAATATATATATATATATATATATATATATATATATATATATATATATATATATATATATATATATATATATATATATATATATATATATATATATATATATATATATATATATATATATATATATATATATATATATATATATATATAGTTGCTGTTGCTTTACTAGGGCTGCTGAGCTTGTCGCTCTAATGCCAAGTTAACAAATCCTTGGCATTATCTACATTGTAGATCTAGGCTTTCCTGTGGGTTTTTTTTTGGTGGCCATTTTGAAACTTGTTGAGCTTGAGTCACGAGCTCGAGTTTCTTTTCCAGGTCTTCTATTCTGGCTTCTTCTTCTTTGATCCTTAGCCGCAGACTGTCAAAGCAGTCAGTGGCGAAAACACCTGGTGGCGTCTTGTAGGGCAGCAACAAACTGCTTCCACTTTGTTCGGTCAGTGGTAGTCCTTCGTACAGTGCCCCAGCTCTGTTTCATTCTTTGCATCTCAGCCTCCACAGTTCTCCGCAAAGCTGTTTTTGGTTGGCCTCTCTTTCGCTTTCCTTCGGGGGTCCATAGCACAGCTGTTCTTGTAATAGCTTCGAGGTCTCTTCTGTGGACGTCGCCAACCTAACTCCAGCATCTGCCAGCTATGATGATGTGCATGTCCTCTTGGTTACTATGAGCAAGTAGGTATAGTTATTGGTTGGTGATGGTATTCGGCCAAAAAGATTTGGAGAATTTTCCTTAGGCAGATGGTGTGGAAGGAGGACAATTTCGACATTTTCTTCTCTGTTACTCTCCAGCATTCTGTACCATAGAGAAGCTATTCTGACTTGGCATGCGTTTAAAGAAACCTCATATGTGATTTCAAGCTAGAAGGGAGATGAGGGATGGCATACAGCGCATCCATTGCTATCCATGGGAGCTTTCCAAATATGCAGCACTAAAATGACATGCTCCGGTTCTGGGCTGTCCTAAGGAATCATCACGTCCTACACAGAGCCAGTTCACAGCACCCCTCATCTGTTCATTATGAGATTCCCCCTGCATGCAGCCAACCAGGTAAAAGCCAGAGTTAAAGTAGGGGGTCAATTAATTCCCCCATCTTAGTATGCAATGCTCAACATTACACCACAGCGGGAATCATGATGTTGGGCCACTGTGGTGGGGGCTACTGGATCCATGATGTGTTAACAGGCAACTCAAAGATGGTGCTTCATGGTCTTAATTAGAGGTCTAACCTTGGAATTCGTGTGAGAACATCAATAATTCCCTTGCATCTTATATATATATATATTTTCATTCCCTGTGGATTCCAGACCAGAGGTACGATTGAAAAAAAGTATGATTAAAATTCTTGGTTGATTCATTTTTCAGATTGATGGTGACAGAGATGAGGATGAAATATTCTATGACATTGTTAAATGTCTAGATTACAGCTTGTACGGGGTCAAGTTACAGGAGGTAATATTGTCTTCTTATCATTAGTAAATGGAATTGAAGGAAATGAGATGAATGAAAATGAGAAAGTGGTAATTTAAATTTTACTCAGCCAACCTAGATGGTTTGGTTTGGTTTGCTTTTAAGGACTATCTTCATTGCACATAGACAACTTCCATCAATGATCCGATCTCCTCCCTTAGATCAGACAAGGAGGATCTCAGCACAGTCCATGAACTCCATAGCACTGGCAAGAATCCCAATGTGTGTATATAGGAATCACACATTCTATAAATATTTTTGTGGTGTGTAGATTTTTGCCATAGCAGCGACGTTATGGCCTACTCCATAGGTCACCTGAGGTCTAGAGGACCTAGACTGAAGAAGGTCCTCTGTTATGGAGGCTTATGCCACAGCACAGAGATTTTGAAAAGATTCTGGGCTGCTGATTCACTTTTTTCTTCTAAGAAAATCTCCAGATTTGGCATCTGAAGTGTTTGTGTACCAACCAAACAAGAAAAGACTGCACAGGTGGCAGCAGAAATGCAACACCACTGCAACAGCACATAAACGAGCTCTGAGCAGGCTTTGTTCATTCACAGTTGATCTTAATGAGTGAAAAAGAGATAGGAAGCAGAAGAATATGTAGCATACTAGAACATTTACATATCTCTTTTTTGGCTCCTTCATGTTGTCTGCGGGATAAAAGGTACCGCTAGTAAATAGAATACTCATACCAATACTTTTCTGTCAGAGATAAACATGGTTACATTTTTAAAATACAGGAGAGGAAGGTCATTTGGTGCTTATGAGATTCTTAATAAAGTTGTATATGTAACGATAAGAGTCAGAATAAGTTCAGCATCATGTACAGCACAATACAATATAATACAGTACAGCTCAGTACAACACAATACTGCACAATATAGAATAGTTTTGTTATTGATTGCTGAACATAATCAACATCGCTGCCCCCCGGGCAAACCCATAACTGCTCAGTCTCCCTCAGTATATGTCAAAGAGTGTGAATGCTAACTGTTCCTGTACCTCACAGATTGTATACACAATGGATGCATTGCACAACCACCTGGTGGAATGAAACAGTGGAGACAGTTTGGTTAGAAAAGGAAAGAGCGACAAAGTCATGGCGAATAGCATGAAACAGAAGGACAATGAGTGATGAAGAGGTGGAAGATTTTAAGGAAAACAAATGTAAAGAGCCGTCAATAACTTCAAGAGCTTGGCAAGAGAAGCCTGAGACACAGTGTGGGAGGCTTTTGTGACTCAGGTGGGCACTGACAAAACACTACAGAAATTCTGGTCCTTAACATCGAAGAATGAGTAAGAAAAGTACAAGTCAACCAATTCCTAATATTCTCAGCTCGACCAGGATAAGCCTGAAGACAGAAGCCGAAAAGGGACAAGCATTACTCGAGCGTTATATTGTAGAATAGTACAGTGCAATACAGTACTGTGCTGTACACAATATAAAAAACAGTCTATTGCGGTATAAAACAACAAAGTACAATACTGTACAGCAGAATGCCTCATGGTACAATTTAGTTCAATACAACACAGTTTCACATTTGGTGTAGAATAGTACAGTGCAATACAGTACTGTGCTGTACACAATATAAAAAACAGTCTATTGCGGTATAAAACAACAAAGTACAATACTGTACAGCAGAATGCCTTATGGTACAATTTAGTTCAATACAACACAGTTTCACATTTGGTGTAGAATAGTACAGTGCAATACAGTACTGTGCTGTACACAATATAAAAAACAGTCTATTGCGGTATAAAACAACAAAGTACAATACTGTACAGCAGAATGCCTCACGGTACAATTTAGTTCAATACAACACAGTTTCACATTTGGTGTAGAATAGTACAGTGCAATACAGTACTGTGCTGTACACAATATAAAAAACAGTCTATTGCGGTATAAAACAACAAAGTACAATACTGTCCAGCAGAATGCCTCACGTACAATTTAGTTCAATACAACACAGTTTCACATTTGGTGTAGAATAGTACAGTGCAATACAGTACTGTGTACAATATTATTGCGGTTCAAAGTACAACAGCAAAATGCCTGACGGTACAATTTAGTTCAATACAACACAGTTTCACATTTGGTGTAGAATAGTACAGTGCAATACAGTACTGTGCTGTACGCAATATAAAAAACAGTCTATTGCGGTATAAAACAACAAAGTACAATACTGTACAGCAGAATGCCTCACGGTACAATTTAGTTCAATACAACACAGTTTCACATTTGGTGTAGAATAGTACAGTGCAATACAGTACTGTGCTGTACACAATATAAAAAACAGTCTATTGCGGTATAAAACAACAAAGTACAATACTGTACAGCAGAATGCCTCACGGTACAATTTAGTTCAATACAACACAGTTTCACATTTGGTGTAGAATAGTACAGTGCAATACAGTACTGTGCTGTACACAATATAAAAAACAGTCTATTGCGGTATAAAACAACAAAGTACAATACTGTACAGCAGAATGCCTCACGGTACAATTTAGTTCAATACAACACAGTTTCGCCACAGTTCTTTACAGTAAAAAACAAATCAGTGCAGTGCAATACGTCATGGCACATTAAAAAGGTCAAGGTAGTCTCATATCAGAAACTGTCGTAGGGGAGTGAAGTGTTAGAGACTTCACTATACTAGGTTCAGCTTTATGAGGTGAGGTGACCAGTTTCATTCTGTGCTGCCTTTGCCTTCCCTAACTTATGAGCAGAGTCCCATTTTTAGCTGGGCAGACTGGAGCGTGAGGATACCAGGTTTCGATCACAGATCTTGGTGCACAGCATGGTAGAGTTATGTATCCTTTTATCTGAACACCTGAAAACCTAAATATTCTGAAAATCGAAAGTTTCTTTGGGTGACTTTAGGCTATTATTTTATCACAACTGGGCAATTTGGGGGCGACTTTGGGCAATTTTTGAACACATTTTAGGTGACATTTGACTACTTTTCAAATGCAATTTGAATGACATCTGGAAACTGAAAAAATTTAGTTTCTGAAACACAGCTGTCCCCGGGGATTTCGGATAAAAGTATACAGACCTGTATGAGAAAACAGAGCACAGTACGATAACATACACATAACTCAGTAAAATAAAGTATACGGACCTGTATGAGAAAACAGAGCACAGTACGATAACATACACATAACTCAGTAAAATAAAGTATACGGACCTGTATGAGAAAACAGAGCACAGTACGATAACATACACATAACTCAGTAAAATAAAGTATACGGACCTGTATGAGAAAACAGAGCACAGTACGATAACATAAAGTATACGGACCTGTATGAGAAAACAGAGCACAGTACGATAACATACACATAACTCAGTAAAATAAAGTATACGGACCTGTATGAGAAAACAGAGCACAGTACGATAACATACACATAACTCAGTAAAATAAAGTATCGCAACATATTTATTCAGTACACTCCTGCTTCCTGTGGAGGACAGACCTTCAACAAACTTTCTGTCCTATGCCATTTTTTCAAAGCCCCCCCCCCCCCCCCCCCCCCCCCCTCCCCCCCCCCCCCCCCCCCCCCCCTGTCTTACCTGTCCATCTCATGTTTGTCACCAGTTCCCTTCTCTAAGTGTCTTTGTATCTCCCTCGATTTCTCCTAACCTGAGGATTCCAGACCAAGCACTACTTTGTTATGCTATAAGCCGGTTTCCTCAATGTATGCCCTATCCACAGTTATCATTTTCTCCTCATCTCTTGTTCTATCTGGTATTTTCTGGTTCTGTCTTTTAGTTCCACATTAGTAATGTTGTCATACCATTTTAATTCTTCTATTCTGTCCAAGCACCCAAATACAAAAGTCTGTAACTTTCTAGTGGTTATGTTTATTGTTCTCCATGTTTCAGAGTTATACGTTGGGACTACCTTTACATCGTTATCATTCCTTTCCGTTCCCTGTGGAACATAGGGCAGAAACAGTTGCTCTCCATCGATTTCTATTCTGGGCTGTCTTTTTCAGCTGTGTCCAAGTCATTCCAATTTCCCTAGCCTCCTCTTCAGCAGTTCTTCTCCAAGTTCTCTTTGGCCTCCCCACTCTTCTTTTCCCCTGTGGGTTCCAGTCAAGGGCAATTCTGGCTGTGCTTGATTTTTCTCTTCTGAGTGTATGTCCTATCCATCCCCACTTTCTTACCTTAATTTCTGTTTGTATTGGCTGTTGTCCGCATCTTTTCCTTAGTTCTATATTTCTTATTACATCTGGCTATCTTACACGGAGGATCCGTCGGAGACATCTATTTACAAATGTCTGTAGCTTGGAGGTGATACTCTTTGAGACATGCCATGTCTCTGAGCCATACAGCAAGACAGATTTCACATTTGAGTTAAAGATTCTAATTTTGTTCTCTCTGGATATAGCTGAGGAGTTCCATATTGGTTGAAGGGCATTAAAAGCGCATCTGGCTTTATTAATCTTTGAGCAGACATCACCAGCTGTTCCCCCTCCTTTGGCAGTGTTACTCCCCAGATATGTAAAGCTTTCTACTTCTTCAATGACTTAATTATTGATCTTCATTGAGTCCATCTGCCTATTATTTATATTTCCTTTGTTTTATTTACATCTATGTGTAGATCCATCTTTGCTGCTTCTTTTACTAATCTATTTATTTTCTCCTGCATATCTTGCTGTCTGTGTGATAGAAGGCACAAATCATCTGTAAAGTCTAGATCATCCAGTTGTTTGGTAAATGTCCACTGTATTACAGTCTTCTCTCTCTCTGTTGTCTGTCTCATAACCCAGTCTATGACCATGAGAAAATTGTTGATAATAGCAGACATCCCTGTCTGACCCCACTGTGTACTGTGAAGGGCTCTGATAGTTTTCCTTTGTGTACATAATCATCATACGGCCTTTACATATGAGTTGAATATTCTTGTTTTTTGTTGAACTTTATATCACTTTGATTTCCATATGTGCCCCAGTGCTATGAACATTTTTCTTGCCTTTCTTATTACTATTTTTATTTCACTGTCTGCTGCTCCAGCTTTATGTACGTTGCTGCCAGGATACATATTGTAGAAATGTTTCTGAAGGTGCAATCTGGCAATCATTAACCTCATTTATTCTTGTAATCTTTATCATTTCTCAGTTGCTGTGACTTCTCATCAAGCAAACTTATTTTTTCTTGCATCTGGTTTTGGGTTTCGGATAGAAGGGCAAGGTCATTGGCAAAATCTAGATCACTGAGCTATTTTGTTCGAGTCCACTGAATTCCATTTCTTTTTTTAGTTGATGTCACAGTTTTCATAATCCAGTCTGTAGCCAGAAAGAAGAAGATTGGTGACAGCAGGAGTCCCTGTCACAATCCGGTTCTCATCTCAGTTAGCTCAGTAAGTTGTCCTTCATGGAGATTTCTTAATTTTATATCTTCATATGTTTTCTTTGCGTACTTAGTTGTTCCTCTTCTACCCTGGGGTATAGAGGTTTGCCAGAGAGAGAGCGCCATACTATCCTATCGGCTCTCTTCCTCCTGGCCTGGGTACAAACTAGTCCTCAGTCCTTCAGAGATTGTCTAATGTTGTCCTCCCAGCGAACTCTGAGTCATCCTGGAGGTCTGCATCCCTGGCTCTTAGTTTCTCATATTTGTTGTGGTAGCCAATCTTCTCCCATTCTGCAGACATGGCCAAACCATTGTAATTGGGACTGTTCTACTCAGTTCTGCAGAGGCTGGGTTTTGAGGCATCAAAATGACACCTCGCACCATCTTAAAAATTCCCCAGGACCTGCTTTGGTTACAATATCCCTATACGGTAAGTATCAAGTGCTTAGCAAAAAGAGGGTGCAGCTAATACAGAAAACCAGTGGTAACAGATGAAAAATATATGGAATGAGAATTCTGAATAGGTTATTGAGAAAACGGAATGCCACCACAAAGAACAGATAACAATATGAACCATCAATAAGATAAGGGGGAAAAACAAGAAAGCAGATTTAAAGAGAAGCAAAACCAGAAGTTCCACAGCCAAGGCTCTTGATATGTACATAGAAGCAAACAAAGAAGTATGATAAAACACCAGAAGAGACACACTGGAAATATAATAATGGCTTGGCAAAAGAGGCAGAGGAAGCTGCAGCCAAAGGAAATATGAGGGCAAATAAAAAAACACCTGCAGAAGAGAACTGTAGCCAGAATGAAAGGGATAACAAAGACATGGAAAGTAGCCTACTTGAATGGATGGCGTAGGTCAGAAGGGCTAAGGATTTCTTGTTACTGTTTAGGATCTGTTTTGTATGCATGGGGAGTAGAAAGATATTGATTATGATGGCATTAGAATACTGTTTAACTTAATACAGTGCATTATAATTCACTACGAAATTGCAAAACAATCTACCTTGCTAAAATGCAATCTCTGTTGTTTTCATGCTGAACGATTCCGTTTAAATAGTCCCTTAACTACGCCTGGATGTTGACAGTAGTTCCTGTGCAGTGGACAGTATTGGTCAACCGTCTTCGCTACTTCTTATGACTAGGCTCCCTGCCAATCAAGCTGCATTTGTTATTTCAGGAATCATTTGATTTTAAATTAAATTGATTTATTACTTAGATCCTGTCTAATTCTAGTTCTTATCATAATATAACACAACCAAAAATAAAACACATAAACACAACATAAAAGAAGACGTGAAAAATAGCATACAGCTGATGATAGGGTGGTTGAAAGGTCACTTTCTATTTTTAAACTGTTATATCTTCACTCCTATCTCACTAATTGACTGGGAAAAGTCCACCTTGCTCGGTCGTCGGCCATCCTGTACAGTGCCCCAACTCTGGTTCATTCTTTGCATCTCGGCTTCCACAGTTCTCCGCCAAGTTGTTTTTTGGTCGACCTCTTTTTCGCTTTCCCTCGGGGGTCCATAGCATAGCTGTTTTTGTGATGGTATCAGGGTCCCTTCTGAGGACGTGGCCAACCCAACTCCAGTGTCTGCCAGCTATGATGGTGTGCATGTCCTCCTGGTTGCTCCGAATAAGTAGTTCTTGGTTGCTGATGGTGTTTGGCCAAAAGATTTGGAGAATTTTCCTTAGGCAGATTGTGTGGAAGGAGGACAGCTTTGACATTTCCTTCTCTGTTACTCTCCAACATTCCGCACCATAGAGAAGCACAGAAAGTACACAGCTCTCATACAGTCTTAATTTGGTGTTTGTGCTGTACTGGAAAGACTTCCAAATGTTGTTGAGAATAGCAAAGGCTGTTCTCGCTTTATTCATTCTGTTGTTAATGTCTTTGCTTTTTCCGCCGTCAGGTGTTACTATGCATCCTAGGTAAGTAAATGTGTCTGTCTGTTCTAACTTCTGGTTCCTTACTGTTATTGGCTCAGGATTGCCCACATTTAGTGTCATGACCTCTGTCTTTTTCAGATTGATGTTCAGGCCAACCTGCTGGCCATACTTACTCAGTCTATCGGTTTTGTCTTGAATGTGTTGATGTGGATGCGAGAGTAGTGCAATGTCGTCTGCATATTCCAGGTCTTCCAGTGTAGAAAATGTTGTCCCTCTAATTCCTCTTGGACTGCCCTTGGTTGTCTGGCGCATCACCCAATCTATGGCTGTCAAAAATAATGTTGTTGATAAGGAGCATCCCTGTCGTACTCCTGTGGCATCGCACCAGTCAAATTATTGTAAATAGGGCAAATCATAATTACCAATTATGCTTGTATGTTTTTAAAAAAAAACCCAAACAAACAAAAACGAGATAAAACCTAACAAAAACACCAAACAAAAATAATATTAGGGGTGTAAAGGCTTGGTGTTTCCAGTTATAAAACTGGCTTTAATAGCGATTTAATTCACTTTCCTGTCAAAAATCATATGTATTGTTAGAACAGCATCAGACCTTCACCTTCCCAATTACTATATATTAACGTTATTTCTTGTTCAATATATAGTGGCTGGGAATGTGAAGGTCTGATGGGTTATAATTAGGATATATATTGTTTTCAATTCCAAATAATATGAAAAATTGCCGATATGAGAAAGTGGCATCACACTTGTCAAATCATTGTAAATAGGGACAATCACAATTGTGCTTATACGTTAAAAAAAACAGCAAACAAAATCAAGACGAAACTCTGAACAAGAATAATATTAAAGTGAAGGGGTGGAAAGGTCTGGCGGTTCCAGTTATATAACTGACTTTAACAGATAATTAATTGACTTTCATCTGTTAAAAGTCATAAGCATTGGAATAACAGCAGCAGACCTTCACATTCCCAGCCACTATATATTAACATTTGTTCGTGTTAAATATTGTTTGACTATATTATTGTGACAGACAACTCATCCGTCCCTGAATTTGTTAGATGATGGTAAGAACCCTCTCAAAACATCGGTACCCCTGAAGTGTTGGATGATATGGTACGACCCTTTGTAACGACCCCTTCGGATAACATCAGTGCCCCCGAATATTGTGGTAACTCTTCGTCAAATGGGATTTTTTTTCACCTGGACTCATTAGCTATGCAACCGTTCCACACAGATGGTCAACACGTTTGCTGATTAATATGTGGACAGTTTATCTACCGTACATTCTGGTCATCGCATTGATTTAAGGAGAGATTAAATCACGCCCACGGACATCTCTTGAGCAATCATATGCAGTATTTTCATTAACTTGGCCCAGTGGGGGCGGTGCCAGAATCAAACAGAAAGTAGCGACACACGATCAAACAGACTGAGGGATCTCAGGAAAGACTATCGGCACTATCAAAGGCAGTAGTGGTCCCTGAAACGAGCGACGCAAGTTTCCTGCCGGTATTTCGCATCTTGGTGTTAAACACGAAACCGATCGCAGTGGGAGCGAACGGGAAAGCCGACGCACAAGCAGCAAGCGGAGATACGTCAGACCAGGGGCGGCTTCTCTCTTTAGTCTGGCGGTCAGATCCCCAAAAGTCTCCTGAGATCTAAACAGGTGTCAATTTTCTCATGTCCCACTCATCTTGCATTTCAGCTAGATATATACAGACCACGTAGAAAGCCATGTTATCATTCGGTCGCCAGAGATTTAAGATTCACTAACTATAGTAGAAATTCTGCTAGATTTCCATCTGAATTGGTGGCTACATTGGAGTGATTTCTGTTTCTGTGCACGGTATAATATATTTGTTAAAGTGATCAGTGGTCTAGTGCTTTCATTTTATTTCACTGGATTTTGTGTTTATTTAAATCTATTAAATTAAACTCATCCCAAAAGTTCCAGTGGTAAATTTAATGATATATCTATTATAATATTTCCAAAAATAATAGATGCTTTAATGTTAAAGTAACTTTAAAGTCGCGAAGGAATTTATAATTAATAAATTTAGTTAAGTCCTATATATATAGAGTTGTATTTTAACCATTAGACTCGTGACGTGTTTTCTTAAATACATAATTAAATACGCGAGTGTATATAAAAGCCTTAACGGTAAATTTATCATGCGTTAGAATATTATTTGATCTTTGAGGTATGATTATGTTGTCATGGGTTTTCTATCTTTTTCTATAGAATGATCACCTTTGCAATCCCAGCATAAAGAAATCATACAGAGAGTTTCAGACTCGGTTCTTAAACTTCCAGACATATTGATGAAACAATTTTTAAATTTAATCTTGTGGCGGTCCGATGCGACCTAGCTATCATAATTACATGAAAGAAAGCCTACCCAAGAACATTTAAATAAATCATCAAATTTAATTTCAACCTGTAAGATAAACTGGAAGATGAACAGTTGCCAGTAGCGATATTTTATTTACTGCTCTACTGTGAGAGAATACCGATTTACCTGACTGTGACTGAGCCTAGTTTTTCCTCACTGGATTAAAAACTTTACCGGTCAGTTGCTATCATCACGCATTGAAGGAATTTTACCACCACTTCATTTTCACTCCTGTGTCGAACTGTGTCAGTGCCATCCTATAGACTCCTTTTTATATAATAAAACACAAGAACTCTTAGGCTTCAAGTCCAGCGATAAGTGGGAATATTTGCTATCAGCAAACCTCGCTACATCTGGGGCGGGACATCGAAGTACTAGACGTTTTCATACGTCAAGAGTGTAATTTCTGTTTATATAATTCTATGGATTGTCTGATGCTGCAATCGATAAGTGTGAGTGAATATATGAGTGTGGATCCTCACGCGCGTGCATGAATGACAGGAGATTTTAATTTGTTTGAAAAACCATTTGTTAACTTGCCTACCGGGTAATACATTTTCAGTATACCCTGCATTGTTCCTTTAATTGGGATATTTTGTTAATGCTGTTTACCCCCCTCCCCCCTTTTCATTTGCTTAGTAAATTGAAGAACAATTGGGAATAACATGATTTCTTTCTACCACCCATACCTAATATTGTAACCCCTCTTTCAGAGTAATTAACTTCACTGTTAGGTTACCTTACCTATGTTCCTGATAATTATCTATCTTTGGACTGGGTTTATCTTTGTCTAATACAAGCAGGAAGGGCTTAGTCGATACCAATCTTCTTCACCCCCCCTCACCTTGTTAGTTGTATTTTCTGTACTTATGATAATTTTTATGTAACACTTGATATTTGTTTGTGATTTGATTTTAAGGTTAATAAACATCATAAACTTATTTAGTACTGTGTTGGAATACCCAAAGCCCAACATTTCCCCTATTTGTTTAATATAACTTGTATTCACGTGCGTCTGTGTGTTTGAAGCACCAAATCGGTGTGAGCGCAGATGTGTGTCTGGAAACTGGCAAATAATTGTTTGACTAGGAGAGTCTGAAGAGAAGATTGAGAGAAACGATTTGTCGTAAATAAGTATGTCTTTACTCTCCCCAGCACTCTGTGAAGCAACTATTTACTCTCTTCATTTTCTATCACTGAGCTTTTCACCACCATTCTCCACTCTAAACCGGACCACTATTTCTAAGACTCTTTCTCTCAAAATAAATTTACGACAATAATGCAGTTCCCTAGGTCTATCTATTCTCAACATCTCTTCTATATTAATAGGTACGTTGGATGCTTGCAAATAATCTGATATTGGTATCCTCATTTGTTCATACCTCTTACATTTTAACAAGAAATGTTCTATATTATTGTCTTGAAGACATACTGCACAGTAAGGTTCTTCTATTCTGAAAAAGCCTTTTCCCAGCTGTAGTCTGAGAAGTTTCTTATTACTGGGAATTTTCAATTCCCTAGATATCTGACATTCTCTTGTTGGAGCCTTGAACAACTTATATGCATGTCTTCCTTTCAGATTTTTATCCCACTCTGCTTTCCATTCATCTGTTATTAAATCTTTAACATTGAGCATCGCTACTCAGCGTGAAATCAGATTTATTCAACATATGATTTCATAATGTGCAGCAATCAGTTTTTGGCCATTTTAGGTTTTAATTTGTTTTATTTTATTTCTGGGAGTAACAAAAACTAAAACTTATTTTTTCAAATCTGTTATGCCTCATTGTTTAGATATTTATATTTTTTTAAAAATGCATATCCAATGGATACAAGTGACGACATAAATATTTAAAAATAGGGAGTGGGAATCACCTTGTACATTAAAATGTAGCACAACAGGAAATTACAGCTGAAAAAAAAATAAAGCATAAAAGCCATGGACCATTTTGTAAGCATTTCTTCGCTGCTCGTTGCCATTAAAACAGACCTGCAAACATCCTTGGCATTTGACCTAGATAAACCTACAACTCTTACTACTTTGCACGTGCTGTAGAAGCCAAACGAGGCCGGGACGTGAGCGTTTCGTCTACCCATCTCTGATCACCTTCCTGGCTCACGTTCCATCGATGTTCACTGCACGTGAAACTGCATATTAAGTGTGCGGATGTTAATCATCTTCCCTTCCTGTCTGTATCGACTTAAACGTAAAGCCGTTTATTATAATGCCTGGACTACTCAAGGTTTTATGTCCCTGTTTGAAAAAGGTATGTCAATGTAATTTTAAATTTGTTTCACTGTATTTGTGTTATTTTTCTTCTTCTTCGTCTTCTTCTTCAAGTACCATACCAGTCGGTCTTGGCGATCATGTCCCCTCACAGCTACTTGTCCCTGGTGCTATTTATCAATTCTGTTAACTTCTTTCAGTGCCATGATGACGTTACACTACCCCTTATCTTTTCTGTCTGTCGTCCGCTATCTCTTTTTTCCTGCAATCTTTCCTGTTGCCGTAATGTATTCTAGTTTTGATTTTCTCATAACAAGCCCAAAGAAAGTGGCCCGCTTCCTTCCGACATGTGCAGTGGCGTACTAAGGGGCGGTCCGCCCCAGGTGACAGTCAGGAAGGGGTGCCGTCGGACACTATTATGATAGTATTTACTGTTAACAATATACTTGCATGTGTGTTTCATTATGAGAAGGCGGTGCCAAGGGTATGATCCGCCCCGGGTGCCAAATGGTTTAGGAACGCCTCTGGACATGTGTAATAAGCGTCTTTTGCCCACTGACTTCTCAGGACATCCGTATCGCTCCTTTTAGCTGTCCAAGCCTAACTCTTCTATAAGACTACACCTCTGTGGCCTCCAGGGATCTTCTTTCTTGTTTACTGATTGTCCATAATTGACTTCTATATGACGGGATCAACACTATATAACATTGACTAACTATCTTTTTTACCTCCATTGACAATGATTTGTTGCAAAGAATGCTTTTCACCAGGGATGTGTAGTCGGCCAAACAATTTTCCGACTCCTGAAATGTTTGAACTCAGACTCACTTGTCTGGTTTTTGTCATCAGTTCCCCCATTGGTGACCTTGTCATACCATTTCAATCCTTCTATTCTACGTAAGCACCAATTTATAAAAGTTTGTAGCTTTTAGGTTGTTGCTTTTGCTGTTCTCCGTGTTTCAGGGCCATACAATAGGACTGGCTTGATTTTTGAGTTGAAGATTCTTATTTCAGTGTTGGACTCGCACATGTTTCCCATATATAGAGCCTGTACGTCCAGCTTATTTCTGAGACAATTGTGACCGTTTCTGAGAACTTTCTTGCCTACCGCTGACAGTTTTGTGGTTCCTATGTCACACAGGAGCGTCTGAGTGACTTGTGGTTTGTGGCTCCTATGTCACACAGGAGCGTCTGAGTGACTTGTGGTTTGTGGCTCCTATGTCACTGTGGTAAAGTGGGATGTTATAAATATTTATAGGGGACTTAGTGTACTGACTGAGATCAGCTGTGAAGGTATCTATATCTAATAAGAGTAGTGTATTATAGATTACCTTATTTGCTGCCACATATGTATACCTCAGTCAGAATTATTCTGGAATAGTGTGATGACTACGTTATATGTCTAGGGTATGTGTATGATGAAATGTAAGTCATAACAACAACAGACAGATAAACAATTTAATTTATTCCACCACACTTGACAACACTGTGACACTCACATACATAAAACATTCTAAGAGGATATCTTAAAGGAGTCACTGATAACTTTTCAAATAACAATATGTATTCAGTGCTGTCATGAATGTATATGTGTCCTGATTCAAATACAAAGGGAACCAGGAATCACAATCAATTTTAATTACAAGTTATATGTACAGAATTTATTAATATGATTCTTGTAGTGACATATATTATTAATGGTATCCTATGTGTGTCAGTTGTGTAGTGGTAATATGAGGTAATACTGGTTTTGTTTTGTTCAAGCTCTGTTGGTATTTGTCATCATGACTTCAATAGTTTGTTTCTATTGGAACTAGTATTGGAGATGTTCTCAGTTCCTGGTATTAAAACAATTAAATTCCCCTCTTAATTTTATTTTACAATATCATTTTAAGATGGGGGTACATAATGTTGAGCTCCATGGCCACACTCTCTTATCTTGCGTGATGACTGTAGTAAAAGACTCCTGTGATCGATTACTTTAATGAGTTCTGGAGCCGCCCCACTGGTTGCTATATGGACCAAGGAGTATGCTGTCCACCTCTGGCTTCAGCAAAGCTCTGACCAGGTGCTGCTCAATAACTTTAAGACCACGGTCCCTGAAACAAGAAGGTTGTACCTTCTACGTCAGAACTAATTTATACTCCATTTCTACACTGAGCACAATACATCACAAACATTGAGTTCAGAGCGTTAGGCCAACTGTCAGCTTCATCTGAAATACTTTATACCAGTATTTCCCTCCCTAATGGTTACTACGCCTCTGCAATTCCAGCATTATTTCTTTCTAGTTAATAATCTAGGTGTCAGTGTACTGTTTGGCCATTCCATGCAGTTTTACTTTCCTCCGACACCTTCTGTTCAGGCTGGAGCACTATAGGCTTTACATCATGTTCGCTACTGAACCACACATATATACAGACATAATTTATCAATTTACATTCAATTTTCATTTTAAAATATTGAATATTTCAAGCTTACCACAATTCATGGAAATAATAATAAACAGTTTCGTTGACTGGCAATGAATATAGCACAACTCCGATCTGCCGATGTCCCAGGCTTTATTTTATAAAAAATATACACTGGTGCTCAACGCACTGCTTCTTAGTAGGTTTATTACAAGATGTGGCAATGAACAGACGCTCTGAATTGAGTATATTCGCAGCTCTACCCAATCAAACCATGTCTACACATCTTTTCAACAAAAAAAAATACTCCTTTTCACGTTCCCCCTGACAACACAAGATAGTATTTATAGCCCGACCAATCGTGTTTAGTCTTACATTGGTTGCGCTCCAATCAAATAGGAGTTAACATGGTAGGCTATTTCCGTAACGTAATGTTTTTTCAAACACGTTATAAAAAAATTTTATGAGCAGAAATGATTTCATGCTGTCAGGCACCCCCACTATTTTATTTTGGCCATAACTTGGTAATTCCTAGACTATTTGCGTAACGTTTTACATATTCTTTGTCAGCAAGCCCTAAGGAACCCAAATATACAAATTTAAAAAGTTACCGGATTCCGGGATCGATATCCGGTAGCGTCACGCTCAAGTCTACCCAGCAGTAAATAAGTACCTGGCTCTGCTCTTGAGTTAGGGAAGTCAAAGGCAGCGGGGAAGGAAACTGGTCACACTTCCTCATAAAACTAGATCTAATGTAGTGAAGTCACAAACACTTCCTCATAAAACTAGATGTAATGTAGTGAAGTCACAAACACTTCCTCATAAAACTAGATCTAATGTAGTGAAGTCACAAACACTTCCTCATAAAACTAGATCTAATGTAGTGAAGTCACAAACACTTCCTCATAAAACTAGATGTAATGTAGTGAAGTCACAAACACTTCCTCATAAAACTAGATGTAATGTAGTGAAGTCACAAACACTTCCTCATAAAACTAGATCTAATGTAGTGAAGTCACAAACACTTCCTCATAAAACTAGATCTAATGTAGTGAAGTCACAAACACTTCACTCCCGTACGGCATTTTATATTTTGGGACTACCTTTTTTTTAAAATCTCAGAGCAGAATGGGTACGTCGTCCGTGTACTGCCCAATAATGGTTGCGGCGTCAATGTAACAGCTAATTAAGACGAGCTGACTCGCGCGCTTTCCTCTTGTTGCGGTTCACTGTAAATGAGCCTGTTACTTGTCCATTGAGGTATACTGGTAATATGGTGTTGGACCCATATTTTCTAGACCATCGGCAAACTAGGGGTGAGCATCCCGCCGGCCGCCTTAACCCTCCAAGAGTTGCTCTGGTACCAAATTCATGAGGTTGGGTCGACCCCGGAGTCGTTAGCGGTTTAAAAAATCCCACCTCAACTAAGGATCGAACCATGGACCACCAACCTAGCAAGCCAGTGCACTAACCACTGCGCTACTGCGGCTCATGTGTATATAAGTAGCTAATAGTAATATTTGCCATGAAAATTTACTTACATATGTTTACCTTTCCCGCCCATTCTTGCACATGAAGCGCGCAGTGAGCTGAAGTTTTCGTTCTTCAGTCAAGTATGTCGCATTGGCTGATGTGAGCGCGTGTTTTTGGAAGATTTCTGTAATACGGTCTATCCATCTGCATCTTGCACCGTATAGTTCCCATGGGGTCTCTTATGAGACAAAGAAAGAGTTAGGATTACTGCTCCCACGGGCATTTCGTACAAAGCGAATGATATGAGGTTGTGTATGGGGTGATAGCAACCTCATCTTGTAAAACGAACTGCAAACAGAAACCACCAATGTAAGAGTATGTGAATGTTTTGGGCAGGATTTCTGCGAGTGAGCCAGTTGTAGTGGTGACCTCTGCTCCATATGAAGCGAGAATGAAGTTGATGTTGATCTGCGTCTTGTTTTTCCCCGTGTCTTAAACCTAGATCTTCTACTGTTGTAGGCGCGACTTTCGTCGGTGAATGGCATGTGGTACATGGTGATGAAGCATCCAACAATAATCGGCAAGCATGGTCACACTCCACCGTCCTTGATAACGTGACTCCATTACGGCGATATCTTGATGGAATCGTTCTCCATGTTCATCGCTGACTTCGCCAAGGTTGTCAGGGAAAAAGTCAAGATGCGGAATCGAGCAAATGGATTTTGAGGGACATGTTACAGCCCATAATTCTGTTTGCATCTATGCACTGCTTAACAATATGCACATAGTCGACAGATTTGGGATTTCCCAGAAAGTTATCGACGATCGATTTGAATGCCATCCATGCGCGAAGTTCACTACCATGTAACAAGTTCTCGAATTGTTTGTCTGCAATAACTTTCCTAATCTGAGGTCCTACAAGGATACCTTCCTTTATCTTTGCATCGCTAACTTGCGGAAACTTTTCTCGAAGATAAGTGAAAGCTTTGCTCGTTTTATCTAACGCTTTTACGAAATTCTTCATGAGCCCCAACTTTATATGTAACGGTGGTAAAATGATGCTGTCTTTGTTAACTAATGGCTCGTGTATTACATTTTTATGTCCGAGCTGCATACGATCCCTGATAGGCCACACCTTTCTTGCATAATGTTCCTGTCTGTTGCGGCTGTCCCATTCACATAGGAAGCAACAAAATTTAGTATACCCAGTCTGCATGCCCGTGAGAATTGCAATGACCTTTAGGTCTCCACAAATCCGCCATTGGTAGTCATTGTACTTTATTTTTGCCAAAAGTATAGCCATATTGTCATAAGTTTCTTTCATATGAACAGAGTAGGCGACTGGAATTGATGAAAATAAATTTCCGTTATGCAATAACACGGCTTTTAGACTAGTCTTGGAAGAGTCGATAAAAAGTCGCCATTCGTTGACTATGTGCTTATGATCGAGGTGCACCATTAGACCGTTTACATCTTTGCAATAGCAAATGTCATTGATGCGTGATGCCATATGATGATGGATGGTATCCGCATGTCTGGTTTTGTGTAGTGTGCAGATGTGTTCAGTCAAAACAATGTTCATACAAAAATAACAGGGCAATCCACATAGGACGTCAGTAAACTCACGACGTATAAAGTCAATGATTCTTGAAACAGCCGTTGACGTTTTTCTTCATTATTTATTGTGGACGCCACAGTGACAAAATGGTTACGCGAATATGTAGACACATCAAACAGTCATTATCACAGCAACATTCAATACAGCAATAGACGGTAGACAGCATTACAATGATGAGTCAGATGCATGTTATATTTCATAGTGCTGTAAATGTAGTCAGGTGAAAAAACTCCATCCTTTTCTATAACAGCCAGGAGATAACCAGATGTATGAAATCAGTTCACTCTCCGTAATCTGACTTCAGCAAGACAGACACGTCTGCCGAAGTATAAATAATGTCCTCAAAAATATCCTCTAGATAACAAAGGTTTTTCAAACCTAGTTCAGGTAACCAAGTAGCAAGTAATAGTCCTTGGGACCTGCATCAACCGATGCAGCACAATACAGCGACATGTGAGCTAGGAAAACATCTCGTGACGACGACTTTCGAAGACAGGCTATGAACCAGAAATCGTTCACGACCAAAAATCGATAGAGTTAATGAAAAAGTCAATTTACCTTGCTTTCATGAAATACACAGAAATATCACGCCTCCCGACATGTGGGAAACACTAGAGGTATTATCTCGAATAAACGAAATATCCATTAAGAGGACTACACATCCCTGACAGAACAAAAAAATAGCGGAGATCCCCTCTTCAACGAGGCATCTCTTTCGCCATTCCAAATCGCTCACTCCACTAGTGGTGGGCGGAAACCGATCGACCAAAAGCAAGACAAGTCATGCGCAGTCCAGCGCAAAAAATGACCACAGCTCAAAAACTCAACTGCATTCGATACCAACGCGAGAAGACAAATGCTTACCGAGAAAAGTGACTATAAATTTCAAGCAGTTGTTGCCCTTGCGTTATAAAATAGATATTGTAAAAAAACGATGTTGCGAGAATTTATCACGCAACATATCACCACCTCCTCCCGATAAAAAAAAAAAAATGTGGAACATATTTTTTTTTTTAAATATCAAAGAGCATGCGATAAGCGGCTCAAAACGCACGAATTATGCGCTGATAATTAATTAAATTGCCTAACATGAGGCTAATTATAGAGTGTCTGGTGAGGATATACCTCAACAGAAAAATAAATATGTCTCAAAAAATATTCACATCGGGGAGGTGTCACCAACACACATCACGTTAGCATGTAAACACAATATACGTATGCAAGTTACCATAATCATCATTAAACAGCATACTCTAATATTGTCTTTAAAAATGGATGTACAAATCTGATAGGAAAATTTAAATAGTACATTATTTGACATGTAATGACATAAGTACATAGTAAAGTTAAACTACATGACGATCCAGGACATATGCTCTGGTATTCCGAGGGTAAGTACACAATCTAGAACTCGTCATGCTTGATACTAGTAAGGTAAGTCCTCAGCTCAACAATGACATTCTGAGAAAGTACAAGCAATATAATGCTAATTAATAACTAATATGCTTCATAAGGTACAATACATTATTAATAATTGTGGCTGTTTAGTAAACTAACGGCCCTTATATTAACTACTCAGTCCTCCTCTATCATCTTAAAAACGAACAGAAGAAGATGACAACAAAGCACGATAGTGTGTACATATAAAGTGAGTACAGATGTGCTAATCTATTGTAGTAATATAGGTGTGTTATGACTCTGTAATATATAGGAATATAGGACAGAAGTATTAGTTAGAGTCATGTGGGCATCTAGACAAAATGTCAGCCATCACATTATCCGCACCACGGATAGCTCGTACCGTGAAGTGAAAAGGTTGAAGAGCTATAGCATATCGAGTGGATCTCGAACTCTTCAAATTCTTAGTCTGAATAGCTGTAAGAGCTTTCTGATCAGTCTCTAGAATGAAATGTGCGCCCAGGAGGAATCTTTGTAGTTTTAGAATTGACCAAACCATCGCTAACAACTCACGGTCTAAAACCGAGTAGTTCCTCTCTGCCGCATTTAGTTTTCTAGAAATGTACATAACAGGATGCAGAGTATTTGCATATTCTTGCATCAGTGCTGCTCCAATCCCAGTGGATGAAGCATCACTCCGAAGAACAAAAGTCCTATCAAGAGTAGGTAATCTTAAGATGGGAGGAGAAGAAAATATATTCTTGATTTGGTCTAATGAAGATTGGCATTCTTCAGACCAACGGACCAGATTAGGCGAACCTTTCTTCAACAATGTTGAGAGAGGTGCCATGATCGAAGATAAATTTGGAATAAATCTCCCATAAAATTGAATTAAACCTAAGAGACTCCTAACTTGTTTCTTCGTTTTAGGAACAGAGATGTTCAGTATTTTGGAAGTATTGTGGTCTTCTGTCTTCAAGAGACCATGACCAACACGATGACCCAGGAAAGAGATTTCACCAAAACCAACAAAAGCTTTAGAAGGTTTCGCTGTCAAATTATTCTCACGTAGAGTGGACAGTAAGTCATATAACCCTAAATAGTGATCTTCCCAGGTATCACTGAAGAGACAGATGTCATCTAAGTATGCGATGACATCCGAACGATGTGACAGAATTCGACGCATCATGCGAACGAAAGTGGCAGGGGCGTTCATGAGACCAAAAGGCATAACATTCCATTGAAATAGACCCCTAGGTGTAGAAAAAGCAGTAAGAGGTTTGGCATGCTCTGCTAAAGGCACTTGCCAATAACCTTTAGACAAGTCAAGTTTAGTGAAGAATCTAGAATTAGAAAGTCTAATCAGTAGATCTTCTAACAAAGGCATCGGTTCAGCATCGAACTTTGTGACCTGATTCAATTTGCGATAATCAACACAAATTCGTATGTTCTTATCCTTCTTCCGGACAATAACCATGGAAGAAGAATATGGTGAAGTCGATGGTTCAATTATATTTAATTGAATCATTTCATCCAATTCCTTTTCCACTTGCGACTGAAAGTGTATAGGAATAGGATAAGGCCTAACCCTAATTGGATTATTGTCGGTAAGAATTATGTCATGTTCTATGACATCTGTGTGTCCAGGAATGTCAGTGAGAACATCCTGAAATGTTTGTAACATCGACGAGACTTGTCGATGTTCGTCACCAGAAAGATTAGGAGAAACAGAAACGTTTTTCCAAGATTCCGTGGAATGTAATGGAACCACTGGAAGGGGAAGGTTGACATCAGAGAAGGTAGCTTCCTCATCCTGTATGACAGACAGGGATGAATAATGACCGTGAGGTGCAGGAGCATCATCCGTTGCCTGGAAAATAGGCAGCAAATAGTCCGGACGTTCGTGAAATTCCGAAAGCATGTTTATGTGGAAAGTTTTATGCTTTCCATCAATATCGACCACATAGTCAACATCGGAAATCCGAGAGACTATTGCATACGGACCTTTCCATGCAATAAGAAGTCTATTTTCCCTACTGGGGAGTAGGACGAATGCTTTGTCACCTGGACAAAGTTGTCGTAGACATCTATTCTTGTTAGCAAACTGTCTTGCCTTCTCTTTAGCAATTTCTGATGAAGCAGTTGCTAGCTTACATGCCTCAATGATCTTTTGTCTAAGAGCAATGACATACTCATATGAGGATTGAGTTTCATCGCTAATATCATCGGCAGTGATGAGATCGTGTAATAAAGACATAGGGCCGCGTGGACGCGCGCCAAAGACAAGTTCGAAGGGAGAAAATCCTGTGTGTTCATTAGGGACTTCTCTATAGGCAAAGAGAGCCGCGGGTAAAACCCTGTCCCAATCTTGAGGATGATCTTCAGTTATCTTACCAAGCAAAGTCTTGAGCGTTCTATTCAGACGCTCAACTAACCCATTAGACATAGGATGGTAGATACTACTGAGAGATCGTTCAATATGTAAGGTAGACATTACCTGTGACATAGTGTCAGATATGAGTTGAGTGCCATGGTCTGACAATATTTCTCTGGGGAACCCCAAGCGAGAAAATATCAACCAAAGAGCATCTGCGATATCTGTAGTAGATATGCTCTTAAGAGGAATAGCCTCTGGCCAACGTGTGCACATATCGACACATGTAAGGATAAACTGATGTCCTCTGGCCGACTTGACCTTAAAAGGGCCAATAATATCTATGGCCATTTTCTGAAACGGCCGAATAGGAATGTCAGCAGCCTGGATAGGCGCAGCATGTCGTGGTCCTCTAGATTTGACCTCCTGACATACCTTGCATGATCAGCAGTAAATACGAATGTCCTTATTGACAAAAGGCCAAAAGAAAGCCGCAAGGACTCTCGACTTCGTACGGGCAAAACCCATATGTCCAGCACATTGCGAGTCATGAGCATGTTGTAATATTTGCACTCTCATGCTCTTGGGAACAAGAATTTGCGAATGTGCCGACGTAGTCGAATCTTGTACCATACGTACAAGTACGCCGTTTCTCATTGCAATCCAAGATTTTCTATTTGTATCCTGATTCGGATCACCTTTCTTCGCAAGAATGAAGAATTTTTTTAAAGAAGGATCTTCTTCTTGCAATTTTATGAAAGAGTCACGAGTGATCACTAAGTGACTATCTTGGCTATCAACTTCATTATCACTATTCAGTGAAGTTTCGGGTGTTTGTAGAGCTTGTGCTCTTGTAACTACTGCATTTGTAGCTTGCATGTTATTATCTTCCCAAGCAGCAATCTGCTGTGGGGTACACTCCCTAACTCCGTGAATACGACCAATAATAAGGTCCGCAATAGGATTAGGTAAGAGACAAGCATGCACATCTCCAGTAAAGAAAGGAGTGGCAATGCGAATTACAGCAGTAGGATATTTTTCTAGAGTGCCGCCAAATGTGACACATTTAATAACCCTTCCTGTAGCACAAGATGGATCTACAAGCGATTGTCTAACACCAATTGTGGTGCATCCGGAATCGAAAAGTAGTGAGACCGGAGTATCATTAACAAGACCCTTGTGTTTCCCACATGTCGGGAGGCGTGATATTTCTGTGTATTTCATGAAAGCAAGGTAAATTGACTTTTTCATTAACTCTATCGATTTTTGGTCGTGAACGATTTCTGGTTCATAGCCTGTCTTCGAAAGTCGTCGTCACGAGATGTTTTCCTAGCTCACATGTCGCTGTATTGTGCTGCATCGGTTGATGCAGGTCCCAAGGACTATTACTTGCTACTTGGTTACCTGAACTAGGTTTGAAAAACCTTTGTTATCTAGAGGATATTTTTGAGGACATTATTTATACTTCGGCAGACGTGTCTGTCTTGCTGAAGTCAGATTACGGAGAGTGAACTGATTTCATACATCTGGTTATCTCCTGGCTGTTATAGAAAAGGATGGAGTTTTCCACCTGACTACATTTACAGCACTATGAAATATAACATGCATCTGACTCATCATTGTAATGCTGTCTACCGTCTATTGCTGTATTGAATGTTGCTGTGATAATGACTGTTTGATGTGTCTACATATTCGCGTAACCATTTTGTCACTGTGGCGTCCACAATAAATAATGAAGAAAAACGTCAACGGCTGTTTCAAGAATCATTGACTTTATACGTCGTGAGTTTACTGACGTCCTATGTGGATTGCCCTGTTATTTTTGTATGAACATTGTTTTGACTGAACACATCTGCACACTACACAAAACCAGACATGCGGATACCATCCATCATCATATGGCATCACGCATCATTTGGTGGCCAATGTGGGGAACACTAGAGGTATTATCTCGAATAAACGAAATATCCATTAAGAGGACTACACATCCCTGACAGAACAAAAAATAGCGGAGATCCCCTCTTCAACGAGGCATCTCTTTCGCCATTCCAAATCGCTCACTCCACTAGTGGTGGGCGGAAACCGATCGACCAAAAGCAAGACAAGTCATGCGCAGTCCAGCGCAAAAAATGACCACAGCTCAAAAACTCAACTGCATTCGATACCAACGCGAGAAGACAAATGCTTACCGAGAAAAGTGACTATAAATTTCAAGCAGTTGTTGCCCTTGCGTTATAAAATAGATATTGTAAAAAACGATGTTGCGAGAATTTATCACGCAACAGTCATCATCCATCTCAAAGTATTGAACAAGTTCTCTGTGTCTATGACGAAATTTAGATATTGGAGTATTGGGCGCTAAAAGATTCCATTCTTTGAGTCGCGAACCGAGTAATTCCGCTTGTCCTTTGGTAAGAGAGATCACGTATTAGATCTGAAAGTTCTGAATGGTTAATTTAGTGAACACCATCATTCACCGGTATATAATCCGAGTCAGAATTAGTTTCTAAAGCAGGTAAACTATCACTTTCTGATGGTTCATTCACGTCCAACGGATATTGTTCTGGTGGAACTGGGATCGGACACGTGATTGAATCATGAGGCACTGGTTTCGAAACCGATTCAATATTTGGATAAACCACAGACTTTCTAGTTTTAAAAGTGAAACCATGGATATTTGTCAAGCAGAAGTAACAATCAGTAGCGTGATTTGTCGGTTCACGCCATATTACTGGCACTCCAAAAGGCATCAACTTATGCTTCGGCGATTTTCGTAACCAACCTGCCAATGTATTTGCACAAGTCGAACAAACTGCATTTGGCTTCCAAGATTTATTTGCATCATCAACTTTCGAATCAAAATAAAGTTCATATGCTTTCTTTAGTAATGGTGTAAAGTTTTTCTGGTGAACACGATCGGTAAAATATCCGCACACGTAACAGAACAGATCAGCCGAATTTCTACAACTTCTAAAAGCCATATTTCGCTCAGAATTATTTCAAAATACAGTAACTATTTGAAAAATAGCGTAACATATGTCATGCATCTTTTAGCAGTATAAAAAGTAGAATTATTTTGCATTTTATTAATTTTTAATAAGTTATATAGTAAAAATGAAACAGAGCAAATAACGGGTTTCCCAAAAATATATTTATTCACAAATATCTTAAGAACCCGATGTGATAGAGATAAACGGATTTCAAATTTGAAATCAGCGCAAGAAACTGACCTAAGAACACTTATTCTTATATAAGAAAGAAAAATGTTTGTCAGTGTTATCGGGCTCCTAATTTCATGGTGTGACCAAACCACGTTATTTCCGGCCTCACCGTATATTCGTATGATGTAGTTCCTACAATTTTTATGATGTCATCATTTCCTCATTATGTCTCTGCTGGTAACATTAGTGGCTCAGATAAGCATTTCATCTCGCACGATGTGATTTTCCTTTCCTGTTCTCTGGTCAGGGACCATGTAAAACCCTGATAGCAAAGAGTTGGTAGGAGTATACTCTTTATCAATTGTATCTCAGCTTATTTACTAATGTTCGGATGTTTGAGCAGGATGATAGTTGGTAAGTCACTGAACTGGCTTTCTGACATTTTGTTCCAATTTCTCTGTCAAGTCTTCTATTTTCTGTGAAAATGCTTCGTTGATATTTTAACGCTGGAACTTGTTCCGAAAGTATCTGACACATATTTGACTAGGTTATAATTGCGATTCGATTAGACAAAACTTAGTTTATAACCATTACGATACGGCTTTTCATGTTGCAATCGTCTTGTTGACCATTTAGCTAAGTAAATGATATGAACAATATTATATTCAATGGATATTTATGGATCATATATATATATATATATTCATTGAACAACGAATTTAGCATGACGCCAGCCCATTGCTAGGATTATATGGGGGTGCTAAGACAAAGCCAGTGGTGAGGACAGTAAGTTAACGAGAACACGCCCCATGTAGGTCCCAGGGATATCAGATGAGAAAAGGAATTAATAGGACTACCGTACCGTACTGCTTTCCCTAGTATGTAGTAAAAGCGACTAAAATTAGGTTTTGCACGGAGCTGACAATCTTTCCATGACAAACAATAGCTGCATACACAAACACACAACTGCTGCAACAGCACATTAATGCGTTGATGTAGACTTCCTGCAAAGAGACCAGTGACTGTAGTAACTTCATGCTCCATCGGGGTTGACAAGGGAAATAATGGATAGGACACACATTGTAGACATCAGCTAGCATCACCAGGTAATCCTCTCATTTTGTGGAACACATCGCGTAAAAGATACACATACAGGAAGACTCGAGCACACGCAGGGAAGAGAAATGAACACATACGTAATTAAGGACCAAAATGATAATGGAAATAACTAAAACAAATTGCGCAAGACAGAAGGACTTGACGTAAACTAAATGGAGGAATATGTTTAACAGTGAGCTGAAAGTCGTGGAAGAATGTACGAATTGTTCGTTCAGAACAGATTGCGTCGTCAACGTTACAAGATTAGAGCATCTGTGTGTATGTAGCAAGTGCAAGACAAGGAACGGTCGCTTTACTTACAGAAATGAGAGATAGCACAAGCGGCGCCACACAAACAGGTTTTTTTTTGGCCACTCTGCGGAGAAAGCGCATTATGTGCAGGTTTAG
The DNA here is from genome assembly GCA_024509875.1 of Oreohelix idahoensis. NCBI lineage: Eukaryota > Metazoa > Mollusca > Gastropoda > Stylommatophora > Oreohelicidae > Oreohelix > Oreohelix idahoensis. Next base: position 154,995 of record JAMPIV010007122.1, on the reverse strand, counting down.
CAGCTTGCAATATTTGTTTAAAAACTGTAGACTGAATTGAAACAGAGCTACTAGTGAAATCTTCTCCTTCTTCCTTCACTTTCAAACATCCACTTGAATATATTCACAGAAATCAGTGGTCATCTCTTGAGGCTAGTGCCCTGTATATAGAGAGTGACGACAACTATGGTTCGACCGAAAATGGCGGCCAAACCCGTATCGCCGGAAAAAGGACCCAATCGCGACTTTAAAAATTAGCTACAAATACAGTAGCACATATTTGTATCTAAGGTCCTTTTTCCAGCGATATGGATAACTTGAGGCTAATGGTATCTCCGTAGAATGTTTCCAGGAATGGTACTTGTGATGGTCATGTGTGCTTTCTCTGTTTCTCATAAGTTGGGCACCTTTGAAGTAGACGTTCAGAAGTCATTTTATCGGTGCTACAATTACACTCATCAGTAGTTCCTATCTTTAGCTTGTTGAATAGGTGGTACCCCAATCTGTTGTGGTCTGTTCGAAGTCTGAAGATTACCACTTGTTCACTTCTGCTGAGCTGGTAATATGCATCATCTTGTTTTTGGCCTGGATGTTCTGCTTCCCACTTGCTTTTGTATCTGCTCTTGATAAAACTCTTGGCCTCTTCATAACTTATGCTTGTGACAAGCTGAGGTAGCTTTCCACCTTCCTTTATCAGTCTGTCAGCCTCTTCATTTCCGGGAATGTTGCAATGAGATGAGATCCACTGTATCTCAACTCTTTTGAATTGCTGATACAGTTTGTGAAGCGTTACTCTTATATCATCCAGGTCAGCATTATTCTGACTCTTCAGCGTTGCAATTACAGACAGCGCATCTGTAAAGAAAGCTACTTGTCTTATGTGCTGGTTTAGCAGCTTGCAATATTTTTTTATTTAAATTTTAGACTGAATTGAAACAGAGCTAATGGGGAAATTAAATAGCACCAACGTTAAATTTAAATACCGCAAATAGAAAGCTACAAAATTTGTATAACTGGGGTAGCACCAGTATACAACACTTGTAGAAATTGGACTGGTCAGTTTTACAACACTTATTGAACAAGGATATCGCCAGATGGGACAGTGCCAGGGATACAACACTTGTAGAACTGGGACTACACTAAGTATACAACATTTTAGAGCTGGCATAGAACCAGGTATACAACACTTTTAAAACTTGGATATCACGAGGTAATCAACACATGTAGAACTGAAATAACCCAGGTATATAACACTCGCATAACTGGGAGTACCAGATATACAGCACGTGCATAACTGGGATACCATGAGGTATACCAACACTTTTAGAACCGGGAAAGCACCAGTTAAGCAACACTTATCGAACTGAAGAACAGCGAAAGCACTTATGACTGTCACCAGTAGCACTCATGGATAAACTCTGTGGAGATACCAGCAAACGCAGGCTGACCACCGATTTCTTTAAACTTATTCAAGGTGACGTCTGAAAGTGTACGAAGAATTAGTAGTTCAGCGGTGAACTAAGAAATCTCCACGGTTAACTATGATAGGTACAATGATGACAGGAGAAATGAACAGATATTGAGCTAACAAAAAATCACTAGTGGCGAAATGAAACAGCTTCTTTTTCCCGGTCTGCATTATATGCCTTGCCGACTGGCAAACCATGTTGCTCCACAGCTTCTGGCACATAGTAGGTTCTTTGTTTTACATTTGTTGTGATTTTCTTTCATGCCACGTTGTTAAACTGCTGAAGTTTATACTTTACCTCTCGAAGTACTCTGTCACTGGTGCTAACCCAAGGATGTTCGTGATCTTTCTATTTCTCTTTAGGTCTGCTGCCTTTATTAGAGTCATTGTCGTAATTTTTTATGAGATAGGTCTGAGAAATGTATGGTCCCGTCCGAGCAGAGGTGATAGTGATAACTCTGTGAGAATAAGGGGTAAGAAATAGATTGCGGTTTCACGAAGGTGATAGGGTAAGAGGACGGACAGTCTCTGAATCGAGTAGTTGCTCTAATCCAGCCTATCTTACGACATTAATTTAACTGCAGACGCACTTACTCTATGCTAAACAATTTTTGCAAGTTACCCTACACTCATGTACACACACCAATGTGGTGACACAAATGCACAAACGTGAATACAAACTACGTATAACATATAATGGGACAATGGGGTTGACCAACACGGTAAGTAAAGGGTTATTATGTTTATTATCACTAAACAAAAAGCACAACATCAATCATGTTACATTTATAAAGCATAGTTACAGACAAGGTGGGAAAAAAATAGTATCTCAATAGGCCCTCCCCTCTTGTAAAGGAAAACAACCCAAAGAAAATTACTATCAGAGGTAATTAACCCACAGAGCGATTCAATTTTTAACAATGGGATATGCAATAATCAGTAAGGGGTATAGGAACAGGTTCTTAAGTTTTAATCTATCCCGTGACTAAGCAGATTAGGGAGGGAAAGAAAAAAACACAGAAAAAAAAATTAATTGTACTGATGTTAGCAAGAAAAATAAAATTAAAGGTTATCTAATTTCGTTAATTCAATGCACGCATACAGTGGCCCACTTTCATTTGCACTTACCAATCGTTGAATCAGGCATTCCATGGAATAAAAAAAACTCTAGCAAGTACTAAAACAATCAAAGTCTTTTGCTTTGTCTATTTCAGCCCCAGACTGACGGGGTTTGCTGTCAGCTATTTTTCCGTAGTCGCTGAAATCGAGGCGTTATTTTTTGTTCCAGGATATTCCTCTTTTCACTGCAGTTAGTGTTTGGAATAAGGGTTCTATGGGGTTGCACTGTCCTCCGGATTATATATGTGTGTGTGTGTGTGTGTGTGTATGTATATGTATGTATATATATATGTATATATATATATGTGTATATATATATATATATATATATATATATATATATATATATATATATATATATATTTATATATATATATATATATATATATATATATACGAGGGGCATTCAGAAAGTAATGCACCACATCGTTTTTCTCAGGAGCTGTTTATTCAAAAAGCATGAAATTTATACACAATATACATGGATATGTCATGTAAACATCGGTATTATTCAACATAATCCCCATCAACTTGTACGGCTTTATGCCAGCGCGAAACAAGTGCATGTATTCCTAGCCCGTACCAGATTTTGTTTTGATCATGTAGCCATTTCTTCGTTGCATGAATCACTCCATCATCTTCAAACCTTGTCCCACGGAGTGCATCTTTAAGTGGACCAAATAGATGAAAATCAGAGGGTGCCAAATCGGGACTATAGGGTGGATGGGGTAGTACAGTCCAACCCAATTTGGTGATTGCTTCCCGTGTTGCCAGACTTGTGTGAGGTTGCGCATTGTCGTGAAGGAGAAGCAGGTCTGCTGGATTCTTGTGCGGCCGAACTCTGCGAAAACGTTGATTGAGTTTTTTTTTCAATGTCTTAATGTAAGGTTGCGAATTCATTGTCTCTCCTCTTGGCATAACGTCCACAAGAATAACACCTTCAATGTCCCAAAAGACAGTGATCATGACCTTTCCAGCTGAAGGAATTGTCTTGAATTTCTTTCTTCATGGTGATTGCGGATGATCCCACTCCATTGACTGTCTTTTTGTCTCAGGTTCAAAATGATGTGCCCAGGTTTCGTCACCTGTAACGATCTTAGCCAAAAAGTTCTCTCCATCAGCATTGAAACGCTCCAGCAATTCAGAAGAAATTGCTTTCCTTTGCAATCGGTGGTCATTTGTGAGACTTCGAGGAACCCATCTTGCGCAAACCTTAGAAAATCCGAGAGTTTTTATAACTGCATTTGCACTACCAATGCTGACTGACATCTGTAAGGCCAATTGTTGAGTAGTGATTCGCCTATCAGTAAGAATAATGCCCTCAGCGCATTTCAACATTTCTGCGTTGGTGGCTGTGGCATGACGTCCACAGCGCGGCCGATCAAGCAGCTCTATATCTCCATTCCTGAATCTTTGATTCTCTGAACCCAGTGACTGACTGTACTCTTGTCGACTGCAAAACTTTCATACACCTCACATAGACGCTTGTGAATGTTCACAACAGTTTCCTTCTCTGCAACGAGAAATTCTAACACAATTCGCTGCTTATAACGCAAGTTGCTAACACGCTCCATTTCAAAGGTTTAGGGCAGTCGTATTATTTGGCCGGTTGCGGTGCAATTTGGTGCACACAATTTTGACATGCCATATTTGAAGTGTGCAAAATTTCAAAGCAGTCAGCGGCCATCACGCCTGGTGGCGTCTTGTAGGGCAGCAACAAATTGATTCCACTTTGCTCGGTCGGCGGCCATCCTTCGTACAGTGCCCCAACTGTGGTTCATTCTTTGCATCTCAGCTTCCACAGTTCTCCGCCAAGTTGTTTTTGGTCGGCCTCTCTTTCGCTTTCCCTCGGGGGTCCATAGCATAGCTGTTCTTGTGATGGTATCAGGGTCCCTTCTGAGGACATGGCCAACCCAACTCCAGCGTCTGCCAGCTATGATGGTGTGCATGTCCTCCTGATTACTCCGAATAAGTAGTTCTTGGTTGCTGATGGTGTTTGGCCAAAAGATTCGGAGAATTTTCCTTAGGCAGATTGTGTGGAAGGAGTACAGTTTTGACATTTCCTTCTCTGTTACTCTCCAACATTCCGCACCATAGAGAAGCACAGAAAGTACACAGCTCTCATACAGTCTTAATTTGGTGTTTGTGCTGTACTGGGAAGACTTCCAAATGTTGTTGAGAACAGCAAAGGCTGTTCTCGCTTTATTCATTCTGTTGTTAATGTCCTTGCTTATATATATATATATATATATATATATATATATATATCTATATATATATATATATATATATATATATATATATATATATATATATATATATATATATATATATATATATATATATATATATATATATATATATATATATATATACACACACATACACACACACATAAAGATACGTTGGTCCGGTGGGGTCTCGCCGCTGGTAGCTAAGACCCTGTATGGCATGATGAAAAAAAGGAACTTTCGAAAAATGATACTCCTCGGCTGTTCAATGAGTGATGGCAGAATATGACCAGTGAGTTTTCTTTAGGTGGTTAATCCAGTAGGAAAACGTTTACTGTCATGTGTAAGAAATAGTGATATAAATTCTGCCACGGCAGATCCGTAATATTTATGGAAGTGCTTCTGGCAATTGTTCTTCTCCAGTTATACTTTAAAATGGCTTATTTGTTAAAGTTCTTGGTTTTACTACTCTCATGTATGGAGAGGTGGACCACACAGGGGTCACAACACGAAGATTTTTAACCACAATAATCGCTGGATGGTGTAAGAACCAAAGTCAGTAAGACCATAAGAAACGCTAGGACGCAAGGTATGACCAGCCTATATGTAGAAAATAGATAAACATGAAATCATAATGTGACAGGGGCGCTAGGGGTACCTCACACCCAAGACCCGTGCACCAAGAAAATTTATAAAGGATCGTTTGACAGGGGTTGCAATTATTGGTTGCTTGCAACCCTCTCAGCAGCAGACTTAACAATTCAAGCAATCCAAAGCCTTATGCAGATCAACATTTAATTCTACCGAACAGAACCGAACACCAAACAACCAATCCAACAAACAATCAAACGAACACCCAGTCAGTGTTCATAGACTGTGTGCTCAAGGCATTTACAGCTTGGCTCTTGTGTGTCTTCTTAGTCTGTTCTCACTGGGCGGCTCTCTCAAACATAGACCGGTTTCGCCGCTTGCTACCCCTTTTTATAAGCCCTGGCCTAACCACTCAATTTACTGCGCGCTTACGCGCATTAATCTGCGCCACATAGATAACACACGCGATTATTGCTCCAGAATGCATGAAAACACAGATATACACAACTAGAGCAAAAACACTACTAATATGTAGGCTTATTATGGCCTTGTAATAAATCTGCTTGAAGATAACGTGATCAAAAGGCACTAAACCACATAGACATCATGACTGCCCAGATGGGGCCAGCGCCGAGAACGACAGATCTCAAGATGGCGCTGTCACATATTCCCCGCCTGATTTTGTTGTCGTCCCGACAACTGCACTAAATCAGGCGCTTCAGTCGTATTCTCCAAATCTGGAGGATCACCTTTTCCTTCACTTCGTCTCAGGTCATTGCTGGTTACTCTAATGCTCGGACTCGCTCTGTCCATTCGTTGGATGATATATGGACCCCCTGTCATTGTGGGAGCACGAACTACAACGTACTCGTCTTCTGACCACATATCACGAATCTCGGATCTCTCAGCGTCGTGCATTCTCTTCTTCACCAATTCTCCGACCTGTAGTGGAGTAGAACACGACAGCTTGTCACATCTCTCTTCCCGGACTGCTGCAAAACTCTGCAACGGTGGCTCTGCTCTTACTTGCGCCCCTCGTAGCCTGGAAACGTGTCCTTCAACGAGTTTTAGATGAGTCTCCTCCTCTAAATGCCGACCACTTTTCCTGGCGCCCTTATGGTGACAGTTGCCACGGCCATCTCTTGGCTTGCACTGTGACGGCAATGTAGATGTGTTGGTACGCTTAGAGAGGGCGCTCTTTGATGGGCAAACCGATATCAAATGGTCCGGGGACCTACAATGGAAACATCGCTTAGGAAGCGGGCCCTGGGGACACTTGGCTGCCATGTGGTTCGAAAGGTCTCCACAGTTGAAGCATCTTATTTTCCTAGGCTTCCTTGGTGCCCTGGGTCGCCTCCTGCTACCCTTACATCCCTGGCCGCCTTTGACTTTCTTCCCTGCAATAAGCACCTCACACTCCGGTCGACCACCAACCCTCTTTATCTTTGAGCCATTCTGCTCCCCTTCTGTAACCTGACTCCCAGCCGCAGAGGGGTCTAGTTTAATGCTTTGTGGACATCGATTCTGTACGTGGCCTAGTTCTCTGCATCTAAAACAACGAACTGTCCTGGTACGTCTCCCCTGCTCCTGAGACATCGCATCAATTTTAGCCTCTAATTGAGCCACCTGTGCTCTCAGCCGCTCTACTTCTGCGTTTAATGCATGCGTATCTGACACAGTCTCTGTTCTTGCCACTTCAACACTTGCAACACCAGCCCCCAAAGCTGCTTCGACACTGGCAACACCAGCCCCAGAAGTGGGTTCAGTCTCCAAAAACCGTAGGGCATAGTCCCTCACCGACGTGAACGATGCTGTAGGCTCCTTGATGATCAGTTCCTTTGCAAGCTTTCTTAGTAGGTCATCTCTCAGACAAGCAGCAAACTGGTCACGAAGAAAGGATGGCGCCAAAGGAGTGACGTTGTTCTGCTTTTGTGCCCTTACAACACTTTCAAACACCTCGTGAATGCGATGGGAGAATTCCCAAAGAGACTCCCTTGCACCTTGCCGGGTAGAGTAGAACGCGGCCATTACTTCTGGGATGCTCCGACGCTCCCCATACACCCTAAGAATGGAATGTAGCATTGCTTCTGGGTCACCGTCATCAGCCTGAATCCTCAGCTCCCTGCGGACACTTGGGGTCACACTGTCAAGGATAACATCTGCCTGGTCCTCTTTACTCATCATCCCTACTCTCCAGGCAGCTCTCACCTCTCTGACATATTCCTCAGCCGTAGGACCCGTGCGCTCCCAAAGCACCGCACTCTCTTGTGAGTAGGTACCACGATGTACTGTACTCGTTCTGGTTGACGATCCAGCCCTACTACAGGGTCATCCACCTCAGCCACATCTTCGTTATCAGTTCTACTAGCAGCACGTGTGTTGCGTGCCGCCATCTTGTTGCTAGTAGAGTTGACTAGAAATCTTGACAAACTGAATGATCCCGTCCCTCGCCTTGCACTGAACTGGGTGTTCTACTGTTTCGGCTGTTGCTGCTCTGATTGCTGAAGAGTTGCTTCACTGCGTGCTGTCTGTCAATCCTGCCGACGACGCCACTTGTGACAGGGGCGCTAGGGGTACCTCACACCCAAGACCCGTGCACCAAGAAAATTTATAAAGGATCGTTTGACAGGGGTTGCAATTATTGGTTGCTTGCAACCCTCTCAGCAGCAGACTTAACAATTCAAGCAATCCAAAGCCTTATGCAGATCAACATTTAATTCTACCGAACAGAACCGAACACCAAACAACCAATCCAACAAACAATCAAACGAACACCCAGTCAGTGTTCATAGACTGTGTGCTCAAGGCATTTACAGCTTGGCTCTTGTGTGTCTTCTTAGTCTGTTCTCACTGGGCGGCTCTCTCAAACATAGACCGGTTTCGCCGCTTGCTACCCCTTTTTATAAGCCCTGGCCTAACCACTCAATTTACTGCGCGCTTACGCGCATTAATCTGCGCCACATAGATAACACACGCGATTATTGCTCCAGAATGCATGAAAACACAGATATACACAACTAGAGCAAAAACACTACTAATATGTAGGCTTATTATGGCCTTGTAATAAATCTGCTTGAAGATAACGTGATCAAAAGGCACTAAACCACATAGACAACATGACTGCCCAGATGGGGCCAGCGCCGAGAACGACAGATCTCAAGATGGCGCTGTCACAATAATATAAATCATATCCTGATACACGTTAATTTTTAGGTAAGACTATTTTAACTACTCCGGTATTTAATTATATATATTTAAAAAAAACCGCGAGTGTCTAGTTTATATTAACGGTTTTACACGAGATATGAACTCTAGTAGTTCAGAAAATTACACACGTATGAATTAGAATTAAATTGCGTTCTCTAAATTATCCACCGCCTAGCATCTATTAATTAATTTAAAGCATCTCTTACTTGGGAAGTCGCGAGTGATTAAATATTACGTTTATAGCTGGTAAAATTAGCTATATATTTTAGTACGTTTAAATTAACGCAAAAATCCCAGTGAAATATACTGAAACTTTAACACATTAAAACACTTCATGGCTAATATACTATTATTACCGCAAATCAGAAAACTGAAATAAATCTCCACGTATTTCTATAGGAAATACAGATAAATAAGACTCCAAAATGCGCGCTAGACCATTCAAGAAATCCTGATAGCAAACTGACAACTGAGTTTGGAGAGATGGGCATATATACTAAAACGCTGGACTCTTGTTCCTTAATGCGAAAAATAACACCTCTCGTCCAATTTGGGGAATTTTTCTGTTCGTTTCGCGAATCAAAGTCTATTTTCACGCTTTTTCCCGACATGATGGCCGCTTCGCTAGCGGCGGGCGCCTTTAAGGTCCGTTCACTCGGTGAGTAAATTTCGTCCCTTGGAGCGCGATCAAAGGGATGCAATCGGTAAAAAATGGTTAACGCCCCTCTATTTGCAATTAACGATCCGTTCTCTCTTAGGGAGCTACAAATCCCGTTGCCTCGCCCTCCCGTGTTCCAGGGACACGGCGCTGACGTGATGACGTAATGTGACAGCTGGCAGACCCCTTTTTGCCCTTCCCCCTTTTAAAGGAAAGTCACTAGAGATAAGAATATTTGTATTAATAGTGCTTTAAAACAAAGACAGGAGGCGTGGCTAAACTACGAATCGGACAGTTGGCAATAGAGAGACCTGGCTTCCACGTGTTTAACTGTGCATGCTTAATTAGCCAGCGAGGGAAATCCAAGTTTGATCGTTGCTTGAACCCAAATAGTGAGGGCTCCCGAATGAGAATAAAGTGGATCGATCAGGGTTGCTTCAATTTTCATCTGTCACAGTCATTAATGGCGAAGTCTGAGGGCGAACAAGGAAGATGAAGAAGTTAGATATTTTAATGTCTTCACCATTTTCGTTTGCGCTCCTTACACCGCATGTAGCTACCACAGCAGCTGGTCCCCTTCTACGAAGCCTGCACCAAGCATTAGCTGTGGTTTCTGTGGCAATTTGTTTAATACGATGAGGTTGCCAGCCCCATGCACAACCTCGGATTAGTCGCCTTGTACGACATGCATGAGGGTGAAGTAGCCCGAGTGTTTCTTTGTCTCTCACCCGGGAACTGCATGTGACTTTTAGCGCCTTACTATTCTGGTTTTCAATGTCAAGTGGATTTTCTTGTCTTCTTTGGTTAATAATGTCCAGGTCTGGGATTGATAGGATAGCACGCTGGTTTGTGTGTGTATGTGTGTAAACAAGTAGCATAGTATTTATAATAGCCCCTTCAGTCATAACTGACTATGGGAATGCGCCTCTGAGTTAACAGCCCTCAGCTACTTATTTTCCTAGTGTTCTTTTTGACGTTTTCTCCTCTTTTCTGCTTGTCGTGAGAGCTTCTTTTCCCCAAATCTGAGGTGGTGCCGTAGATAGAATCGCCACTTGGTGCGATCGGCAGCTTCATCCTCCCAGGTTGCTGGATTTGTGTCCAGTACCCTTATGTCTCTCTTGCACACATCTTTGAACCTCAGCTACGGTCGCCCAACTGCTCTTTTGCCATCTGCCAGTTGTCCGTAGAAGATATCTTTCGGGATGCGACCATCTTCCATGCGGCGGACATGGCCAAGCCAGCACAGTCTGCGCTGTGTATACATGATTTGAAGGCCAGCGCATGACAACATCTCGACATTTGTCACTTTGTCCTTCCACGAAATACCGAGGATGTGGCGTAGTATAGTATTTATAACTATTTTTGATGTATTGAATTTATGAAATATTCATCTGCTGTTTGTAGTTTTTCTGTTATATACTACATGGTGTAAACAATAAAAATGGCAGACAGAGGACTACAAATCATAGACCAAAGCAGACTCCTGGGAAAGTTCAAACTGTGGTGCTTCCAGTTCATGTTGATACCGAAGTTGCTGTGGCCACTGCTTATATATGAAATAAGCACAAGTACAGTGGAAGCTATAGAGCAGAAGGTCAACAAGTTCATGAGAAAATGGCTAGAGGTACCACCAAGTCTGTCAGATGTAGCACTGTACTGCAAAAAGTCAAAACTTCTGCTTCCCTTCAAGTCAGTTGTTGAAGAGTACAAAGTTGGAAAGGCAAGGCTTGCAATGATGCTACGCGAGTCAGCTGATGACGTGGTTAAGTCCATTCAGCCCACACTGAAAACGGGAAGGAAGTGGAGAGTGGAAGAAGCTGTTGATGCTGCCCAAGAGTCACTCAAACTGAGGGAGGTAATCGGATACACACAAACGAATAGACGGGGATTTGATCATGGAGACGTCCGCTGGTGATCCAAGGCATCAAGCAGGGAGCGCAGAGACATGGTAGTTCAGGAGATACGAGGAGCTGAGAATGATAAGAGGCTGCAAAAAGCAGTGCAGCAGGTCCAACAAGGCCAATGGACTACATGGGAAGGAGCCCTGCAGAGGTCCTTGACATGGAATGGCATATGGCACCTCTTAGGCTCAGCTTCGTTGTTAGATCAATGTATGACCTGCTGCCGTCGGCCACCAACCTTGTGAAATGGGGAAAGTCGGATGATGAGCAGTGCCCCCTGTGCCAGGGGAGGCAGACACTTGAACACGTGTTCTCAGCGTGTAAGGTGTCATTAGGGCAAGGGCGATACACTTGGCGCCATAACAAAGTGCTAAATGAGATTGCTGCGACAATAGATCTGGCAAGGATGAAGGCGAATAGCAAAATACATACTTTCTGAGGGCAGGAAAGTCAGCACACCCCAAACCGAGTAAACCTGGGTGCAGTTTACCATCTCTTCTTGACTGTGCAAACGACTGGGAGATGGCGGTAGACCTACCTGGACGAGGGGCATATCCAGAGAGAATCAGAAAATCGCGGAGACGGCCGGATATAGTGCTTCATTCTTCAGCAACGCTTTAGGTCATACTGATTGAACTGACCGTGCCATTTGAATCCAGATTAGACGAGCAACATTCGTTCAAAGCGGCTAAGTATAGTGATCTGGCCGCGGATCTGAGACACGATGGGTTCACTGCAAGGGTCATGGCTGTTGAAGTGGGCGCAAGAGGGCTTATGGCTGCATCAGTGTATGATTTATTGAAACTGTTGGGGCTATGGGGACAGTCGAGAACAAGGGCACTGAAGAGGCTTAGTGAAATTGCCGAAAAGGCATCAGGCTGGCTGTGGAACAACCGCAATGGGCAATGGAAATCGTGACAATAAACGCTGCGGTTCAGAAATTTTTCTAAGTCCACAAGACGCTGAGTTTTTTGGTGGTACTAGTGAAAGGGCTGTGACTGAGGGGCAACAGGCGGCGTATATTATAAGGGGTGTCAGGCACAGAATTTCTGGCTAGCGCGCAGTGGCTAGTCTCGTCGGCTTCGCGCAGGGGTCTCAGTGTGTGTCCTTAGTTGTGATGTGCGACGGAACGAACGGAATAATTTGTCTTCTCATTGTTACTTTCACAATTGCCTCCACGGCTGGCGGAGTTGTGGATTTTAAAGTTGCTACCATAAGTGAAATGGGTTCATTTTCGATACAAGACAACAGGAGGCTGAGACGCTTGGGAGTCATGACCCAAGTGGGCCCGCCCCCCTTAAAGTGTAAAGGAGTATATCGGGCCGAAACACTTGTCGGACGGGGGGACTACTTCTGATGATCAGATTGCTTCCTGTTGTATCGCTCTGTAAAGAGTTTCCTATCATCATGGTGTAAACAGAAATAGATAACGCGCCTTATCGGGACAAAGAAAATTGCGTACTGTACGGCAACAAGGCCTTTATAAGGGACAAACGGACTAAAACAAAAGGGAAATAAAAAAGAGAACAGGGAAATACTTGAAAAATAAATAAAAATTATGCAACCCATAGATTATCGCGGTTGTTTTCGCAGCGATGTATACGCAAGGAGCACACTGCTTGTGTAGTGAAGGGAGTCAGATGAAGTTGGTTGATGGTTACTCATCCTGGACACATCCTTTTGTGTGTGTGTGTCTTTTTTTAAGTTTAGATTAGTAATGCTAAAATTGTCCAGAAGCCGATAACGTTATTGTTTTTAGTCTTCTGGAATTTTTCTTTCGATCTCTCTATGCAGTCTTCTGTCTGTTGAAAAAAAAAAAAAACAGCTCAAGTAGTTTGATTCCTTCACGTTTGTTTTTTGTTGCTGTTTTTTTTTTTTTGTTTTTTTTTTTAATGTTAGTTGACCAACAGGGATATTTTTCGTTCGTGTTAAATAAAACAGCTTTAAATTTTCTGTGTTCTCTGTTTTGATTTCAAGTCATGCTGTAGGCATTTAGTGCTCAAAAGATTTTTGTGTGTCTCAGGATGAACATATCCAAAATAGGCACGATAAAAAAAAATGTAGATGAATTATTATTATTAGTTACTTTTCGGCTGATCGCGGAGTGCAGACCTTTAACAAATATATGCCAACCTTTCTCTCCAGTGGTATCAGTTCAGTTTCTTTCCATATCTTCTATACCCCCTTCCCTTTTCCGTGTGTTTATTTCCTGCCCACTTTTTTGTTTTTACCATGGGGAATACAGAGTAGACTCCGCCTTGTTGTACTTGTAATAACACTGGAATAAAGTTTAACTTGAGAAAAGAAGTGTATTTTGGACGTCTCATTAGCCAAGCAAGGTTAGATACATTCTTGTGTAAAGTGAAGATCGCAAGTAAGGTGAGAAGACGTGGGAGAAATAAAATAAAAACAGGCAGAAGTTTGAGAAAATGAGCGTGAAGATAATGAAGAAGAATAAGACAGATAATATTAACAATAAAAAAAAGGATAGAATATTGCGCATTTGGAAATACACTGATACAGGGAAAATATGTACACGTATGTAAACATAGCGTTCATGTGTATGTGAAAAATATGTACCGGATATGTACGTTGTGTACATAAAAATATTGACATATATGCGAATTTACATACCCATATATGTGTGTGTGTGTGAGAGAGAGAGCGTGTCGTTGAGGGTGAGTGTGCATTATGCACTATGGCATTTTCAAAAGAAAGACTTCGGAACAGCACATCAACTCACGGTGACCTTCACACAGAAGCGAGACAAATCTTATGTGCTGAGTGCCAGTACAACCTGCCGTGTGCAAGGTGAAGTGTGCTTACCGTTTCTTATGTGGAACCGTTTGGAATTTTAATTGTATGTGCGTGTTTTGTTTTCACCTATACGTCATTTAACAAATTTGAATTGATTTATTTTTACTTGTAAACCAGGAGGGCTGTGCGACAGGCATCAATAGTTTTTAGACGAAAGTTTGTAGTTTAATGAGGTAGCTATCGGTGATGACGCAATTTGTGTGTCAGGTAAATTTTAGCTCATCTAGAGAAGTTGAGCTGTGATTGGGAAAATCACGCATATCAAATGATACGAAGGAACCTTATTATGTCACGTTTTTATCCAGTCATTGATCGTAATTTCCAGTAACCAGTGAGATTTTAAACTTGAAGATTTCAACCTTCTAATAGCCTGCTGTCTATTTATTTTGATCGTAGAGTGGCAGAGTGGTTAGATTGATTGCTTATTGAGGCAAAGTTATCGGGTTTGAAATCAGATAGCGTCACGCTCCAGCCTACCCTGCATTAAATGAGTATCTGACTCTGTTCTTGAGTTAGGGAAGGCAAAAGCAACGAGGAAGGGAACCAACCCCCCCCCCCCCATAAAGTTGAGACCTAATATTGTAAAGTCTCTAACACTTCATTCCCCCTACAGCAGTATCTGCCGTTACCATTTAACTATTCAGTTTAGTAGTTTTCATCCTTCTATGCTGCCAGAGTCGTAATGAGGTATAGTTTACTTTATTTTGCAATGTGTGCTGCCTCCGCTAAAATCCGTGTGTTCTTTTAGGATTCCATTCTTACCTGTACACTCATCGCCCTGTAAAGCAAGTGGTTTTCAGCCTTTTTTTTTTTGTAACCGAGGTACCCCTGACGGGTAAGCCAGGTCCTCCGGTGTCCCCTAAAAGTGTAGTAGGCACAGAGCTCGTAGGAAGGGGCACTTTTCGCTTTGTTTGTTTTTTAAATAGTGGAACCAAAAAATAATCGCTATTCTTAAAATTTTAAACTAAAAAAAATCTGGATCAAAATATCACTCTTTATTTCAAATATCACGTTTGTCATTGTTGCTGTGTGTAGAAATTCGTACAAGCTGTTCTGTTAGTGTTTCTGTTATTGTTGAATGTTTGTGGTGGGTGTTGTGTAGTACCACTGACAAGGACGATGTCAGTAAGTTCGGGCTTACTGTTAGTGGCCGACAGGTGTGTAAATATAATGGGCGAATGTCGTGAGTTCTTTAAATTCGTATGTCTCTGATGTCACCCACACAACAGTAACGTTGGGTCAGGAAATAGACCAACTAGTTTCAACTTATACACAGTTTATTTAAGACAGTAACGTTGACATCATGGACAACAGATCACAGCAAATCACAAGTTAGAACAGCATGCATAATCCATGGCAAATAGGTTGCAGAAAACAGCAACTCATCATAAATTGTGAAAGTACATATCCCATCAGAAATTGGTTGCATACACAGTAACTCATCATACATGGTAATGACAGGAAAAATCCATCAGAAAAAAGGGTTGCATAAACAGCAATTCGTCATAAATAGTAATCCATGGCATTTGAATAATATATTAAAACTCTTCCCTTAAAGAAAACACTCTGGTCACACTAGCGAGACTATCCCGTCTCGAAGCTCTCCCAGAAACCTAATGACCGAGATTATAGTTTCTCAGTACAACTCAGTAAAATCTTGCGCGAACAAACAGCTTGAGATGTGAGCCCAGCTCACTCGTATCTCCCCCAACTACTACTAAGAACATTTGAACACTTTATGTTCACAAAAACTAACTCATACTCAGTTGAGCTAAGTTTCAAAAAATATCGTACACAAAGCACCCAAATAAAAAATCATCTCATAACTTTAAACGTGCTTACTAGCGTGTCTATAAAAAATCAGACCTGTACATAATAATCCAAAACACTAAACTCCCACTCATGTTACAGTCACCGACCCCCGGGGGAAAAATGTGTAAATAAACCAACAATAGAGGGATGGACGTATGTGCGGAGTATGAAGATGATCAAACATCAAATTCAAACAAAGATGAAGTATATCAAGTATAGACTAACTATGAACCAATAAGTGAAAAGAGGAGATGAAATGAAATGAAGAATGATCAGCAATGAAATGTGTGTAGTGAAAGAAAGCAATGCTACAACATGGTAACAATTTAAATTAATCAACGGGTTGTGTGTAAATAAATACAAGTATGGCAAAACAGCATGGAACATAAAGGCAATACATATATAAACCAAAAAAAAAAAAAAAAAAAGCTACAATCTAAATAGATCATAATAGACAAGAGAAACAAGTTAATTAACTTATTAAGCACTAATAATGAGCTTATTACTGAAATTAGAAAATAATACCGCTATAAACAGTTACTACTGGTGCAAAACTAAGTGCTGGGTAATGCAAATAAATAACAATATCAAAAAAAAAAAAAAGAAAGAAAGAAAGAAAAAACACTTGGTAAATGTTCACTACCGAAATGTATCGTAATGATACGTTAAGTTTAAATACTATTGTCAATACTATTGTCATTCGTGCAATGTTCATCAACACATTGTCGTGTAAGAATAATATGCTAATAACGTGTCACATGAAAGTCAAAGAATACCATGTCAAAGCTCCAGCGGCTTTGGAAAGTATTGTGAGCGTGCTGAAACAAAAATCATCCACTGCGGAGTCAGAATTCCGAATGGCTTGAATGGTGAAGTCCAACGGGCGCAAGTCAACAGCTTCTCTTCGAGATCTTGAATTGGCCAACATATAGATGTCCATCGCAGAGTATCGACACTCAAATTCAGTCAATGGTATGAAGACACTATAACAGCTCCGATTCCCATCGAGAAGGCGTTCCTGCGAATAATCAAATGAAAATTCCTGTTTGGTAACGGTAGGATATTAGAAAAAAAAGTTAACTTTAACCTACCAAATGTGGCCGTGCAAACTTCAGACCACTGTATGATGTTAGTCGAACCTTCCTCCGATAAACGAGAAAGGGTAGCAGTGAAAGAAGCACAGACTGAATTGAAATTATCAATAATATAGGGCGATAAAAGTGTCCGAGAAAAATAGCAGCGTGCAATGACGTACAGAAAAGTCGTGAATATACAAATGATACCCACCTCAATAGGCAAAGTACTAAGAGTGCCATGATCACTGACAATCTGAGTCACTGCGTATGACCAAGGTAATGTAGCTGACAAAGGCATATCTCTCAAAGGCTGAAGTGAAGTCATAGACTAGATCACTAATGTGGAACTGATGACAAGATGACCAATGTGGAATTGATGACAAGATCACTAATGTGGAACTGATGACAAGATCACTGATGTGGAACTGATTTCAAGATGACCAATGTGGAACTGATAACAAGATCACTGATGTGGAACTGATTTCAAGATGACCAATGTGGAACTGACGACAAGATCACTGATGTGGAATTGAGGACAAGATCACTAGTGTGGAACTGATGACTAGATGACCAATGTGGAACTGATGACAAGATGAACAATGTGGAATTGATGACAAGATCACTAATGTGGAACTGATGACAAGATCACTGATGTGGAACCGATTTCAAGATGACCAATGTGGAACTGATGACAAGATCATTGATGCGGAACTGATGACAAGATCACTGATGTGGAACTGATTTCAAGATGACCAATGTGGAACTGATTTCAAGATGACCAATGTGGAACTGATGACAAGATCACAAATGTGGAACTGATTTCAAGATGACCAATGAGGAACTGATGACAAGATCACTGATGTGGAACTGATTTCAAGATGACCAAAGTGGAACTGATGACAAGATCACTGATGTGGAATTGATGACAAGATCACTAGTGTGGAACTGATGACTAGATCACTAATGTGGAACTGATGACTAGATCACTAATGTGGAACTGATGACAAGATGACCAATGTGGAAATGATGACAAGATGACCAATGTGGAATTGATGACAAGATCGCTAATGTGGAACTGATGACAAGATCACTGATGTGGAACTGATTTCAAGATGACCAAGGTGGAACTGATGACAAGATGACCAATGTGGAATTGATGACAAGATCACTAATGTGCAATTGATGACAAGATGATTAAAGTGGATCTGATGACAAGATAACCAATGTGGAACTGATGACAAGATGACCAATGTGGAACTGGTGACAAGATGATCAATGTGGAACTAAGATCACTAATGTGAAACTGATGACAAGATCACCAATGTGAAACTGATGACAAGATCACCAATGTGAAACTGATGACAAGATCACCAATGTGAAACCGATGACAAGATCACCAATGTGGAACTGATGACAAGATCACCAATGTGGAACTGATGACAAGATCACCAATGTGGAACTAATGACAAGAACTAGACAAGTGCCAATGGAACAGAAGATGAGAAGAAGCTGGAGATGGATATTGAGGAAACTTGTTGATAGCATTACAAGGCTCTCCTTATTCTGGAATCACAGAGTAAGAGAGGTTGGGAGACCGACAAACACACGGAGAAGAGAGTTGGAGACATCAATGATAGAGACGAGTAAGACTTGGAAAGACCTTGAACTTATGGCACGAGACAGAAGGGGCGTGGCATACGTTTATTGTAGGCCTATGCTCATCTGAGAGCTGAAATGTGATGATGATGATGAATGCTAGCTATCCAGAAAAAAATGTTAACATAGCAAGTTAAAAACATAGCTAGTTAAAACATTTACTTTCGTATAAGAATGCTTGTTTTTAAAACAGTGATGGAATGCGCTATCTGGCAAGCAGTTGTTCGTTAAGTATGAGATATGAACAATGTAATACGTAGAGCGATGTTGGTTATGAGAAACACGTGCTATACTAGACAGTTATGTGCTGTGTGAAAGAGAAACCTATGTGCAGTATTTTTTTTCCTTTCACTGATGCTTGTAGTTCTGTTGTAGACTGCCTCAAGATTGTTCTCTCCGTTGTTGACTATTCGTGAGATTTCTATATTCCCCAGTTTACTAGAGTTTAGTGTCCGATGCTGGTATTAGGTATATTTTGTGCATTCTGCAGACGTTGCATTCTTTCTTTTGACCAAAAAAAAAAAAAAAAAAACTAATTTAGGCACTTGTTCTTTCTTTCTGTTTACTTTCTTTCTTTATTTCTTCCTTTCTTTATTTCTTCCTTTCTTTATTTCTTCCTTTCTTTATTTCTTCCTTTCTTTATTTCTGTTTACTTTCTTTATTTCTTTTTACTTTCTTCCTTCCTTTCTTTTTTCTGTTTACTTTCTTTTTGTTTACTTTTTTTCTTTCTGTTTACTTTCTTTCTTTTTCCTTTCTTTCGATCTTTTTTTTTTCTTCATTTATCTTTCCTATTTTCTTTCTGTTTTATTAATTTTCAACATACTCTTTCTGTGTGATTATTTTTTTTCAGTTGTTCCTTGCTTTTGATTTTCTTCATCTTCAAGCCTGATCACCAGGACTGTTTGCTAGCAAATACCCTCTCTCTTTTGAATAAGAAACATGGAACCAACTTTGCAACTTGCCACTTGGCAGGACGGCTGTGCCAAAGCCCTTTATTTACGATTGCTGAGGTGGTTTATATTGCAATTTGTTGTGCATGATCATTTTACTAGTCACACTTATTAGTCGGCTCTTTCGACGTGTCTGAGTTGGCAGAAGTTCTGTTCTACCTTATATTTGCTTGTCTGCTGAGAAAATCTACAGGAACAACGGGTAAGCTCTTTCTTACCTTGTCTTTGGCACCTTGCTTCATTTCCAGCGGTTCATCATAACATAGGCCTCCAAAAACACATGCTAAATCCTCCTGTCACGTGCCATCAGCTCAAGCTCGTTCCACGTTTTCCTCATCATTTTCACTGATGTCTCCCATTCCCTTTTCCAAGTGATTCTTGGTTTACCTCTGCCTCTCTTACCCTGGGGGTTATTCTACCTTGTTTCGCACAGTCCTAGTACATCGATCTTGTGTTCCCCCATTTCTACTGCCACTTTTACCGTCTTTCCATGTTCGTTCAAAGTTCGAACATTCCAGGTATCAAATCTGGAGGTTCTCCTAGAAAAAAAGAAAGTTAATCAGCAACACGGGTTCCTTTTGACTTTCTCTGAGTTGCGTCATTTGCCTCCCTGCCAGTGGACCTTCTCCTGTCTTGGTTGGCTGAGTTTTGGTTTCCATAGTTGACCTGTCTATGGCTCTTGAAGTTTTTGTGGTTTAACATTTTTTTTACCGGATTAGGGAAACCGGCTCCATGCCCAACCTTCCTTAGTCGCTTTTTACGATTTGCTTGGTAGGGTGCTCCCCTTTTGGGCCCCGGTAACACACGGGTGCCAGAGGCCTATACAAGTCTAAAATATCAAATCCGGCCCGCTTGTCTGTCAAAAATGTCACCCCGGTTCAGCCCGCATTAGTTGGTCCTGATATTACTTTCTACCATTCACTGTCATGCAAGTACTTTCCGTGCTTCTCTGTAGTGCAGAATGCTGGAGAGTAACAGAGAAGGAAATGTCGAAATTGTCTTCTTTCCACACAGTCTGCCTAAGTAAAATTCTCCGAATCTTTTGGCCGAATACCATCACCAATCAAGACCTGCTTACTCGGAGTAACCAATTGGACATACACACCATCATAGCTGGCAGACGCTGGAGCTGGGTTGGCCACGTCCTCAGAAAAAACCCTGATGCCATCAACAAGAACAGCTATGCTATGGACCGCTGAAGGAAAGCGAAAGAAAGGCCGACCAAAAAACCACTTGGCGAAGAATTGTGGAGGCCGACATGCAAAGAATGAACCAGAGCTGGGGCACTGCACGAAGGATGGCCGCCGACCGAACAAAGTGGAAGCAGTTTGTTGCTGCCCTACAAGACGCCACCAGGCGTGATGGCCACTGACTGCTTTGACAGTCGACGGCTAAGGATCAAATAAGAAGAAGACTGTCATGCAGCATAAATTATTCATTATCATTTTCCTTTGCGATCCTTACGGAGCACGGAACCACCTCTGTAGCTGTTAGTCCCCCTTTCAGGAAGAGCCTGCACCAAGCATTCACATATTCTTGCAGCAGTGCTTTCTGTGGCAACTTTTCTTTACATAATGACGAGTGTCAGCTTAATTACATTTACTCTTAAACCTGAACAAAGTCGAGATTTTATCAAGCTCGATCTTTAGGGAGCTCAGTGTTTCTGAAGTAGATTCTCAGCTCCTGGGTTACCTGCCGCTGTTCTAGAGTATTGACGGTCACTAATGTATCCTTGAGGGTCCGATTGACACAGTGGTTTGAGCACTGGTCTTTCGCGGCAGAGGTACCGATTTCGGTTCAGGGTATCGACATGCTCCAATCTACCCAGCTGTAAATGGGTAACGGACGCTGCTCTTGAGTCAGGGAAGGAAAAGGCAGCGAGGAAGGGAACTGGTCGCACCACCACCTCTCAGTACTGAACCTAGTATAGTGATGTCTCTAACACTTCACTCCCCTACGATAGTATCTGCTGTGGGAGTACCTTAACCTTTTTTTAATGTGTCCTTATGGCAGTAGGAACTAGTGAAGCAAGTGAACAGTATAAGTCATGAATATGGACTCGACATTAATATTGAGAAAACAAAAACTATGATAATTAGCAAAACAGACGATAAACCCACATTAAAGATAAGCGTAAATGGGGAAATCCTGGAACAAGTCAAGAGCTACGTATATCTCGGTCATATAATAACAGAAGATGGCAGATGTGAAACAGAAATCAAGAAGAGAATAGGAATGGCCAAAGCTACATTCAACAACATGAAACATATACTGACATCCAAACAGTTATCTCACAAATTAAAACTGAGAATCATAAAGTGTTATATATATTCTGCATTTCTGTATGGTGCAGAAACATGGACGATGAATAAGCATTTGGAAGAAAGAATTGAGGCTCTTGAAATGTGGATATATAGAAGAATGGGGCGTATCTCATGGAAAGAGATGAAAACAAATAAGCAGGTCCTAGAAAATCTAGGTATGAAAAGAGAACTAATGAGGGAGGTTAAAGTTCGACAGCTAAAATACTTTGGCCACATAAAAAGGCATAACACCTTGCAGAAGACCATAACAGAAGGGAGAGTTGAAGGCAAACGTGCAAGGGGAAGACAGCGCTATAAGTGGGAAGACAACATCAAGAGATGGACAGGAAAGAGTCTGTCAGAGTGCACCATCAAGACAAGAGACAGAAGACGTTGGAGATCCATTACAGCCAACCTTCGTTGTGGAGATGGCAACTGATGATGATGATATGGCAGTAACACATGGAGGGAATTCTCGATCTAAGTTACGAGTATAGCTAAAGCCTTTGTAGTTAAATAGACAGACATTAATAGGTATAAACGATTACCAAGAACACATACAATAACTTTTTCCTGATGTAAATGTTTCATTAGGAAGGCCACAAGTAAACGGTAAATAAGTGCAAATGTTCAGCAAGAGTTCAAAGAATACTAACGATAGTGAATTGGCCTCATCTAATTTTAGTCGGTTTTTTTTTTTTTTTTGTTTCCTGCGTTTTGTTGGGTGCTCTGACATTGAGATTACTTTCTAAAACAAGGTTATATGTACGGTACAGAATTTGGTTTTAAAAGAGATGAAGTTTGCACTTGCTTGCAGTTTCTTTCACAAACTGCTAACTTCACTGCTAACTTCACTGTTAACTTCACTGCTAACTTCCGTTCATTTATTCATTATACAAAAGTTACTTTATCACTGCTGGAACAAAGCTAAACAGTTTTAGTGTATCTTTTATCCAGTTTGTAAGGAACCTAGTTCTGGCTTACTAACTGTCTTTCTTTCCTTTTCTATCTGTCTGTGTGTCCTTCATTTCTGTCTTCTTATCTTGAAAGTTGCTTGCTAACGTTCTTTCCTTTTTTTTTTTTTCCTTTTGATACTTTGCTTTGCTTTCTATTTTGTTGACTTCCTTTCTTATTTTTCGTTCATACATTCGTTTGTTTTTATTCTTTCATGCTAACTTCTTTGTGTCTATAAATGTCTTTGTGTGGTCGCTATGGTTTTTTTTTTTTTTTTAATCTTAAATAGCGTTATTACATACCTGGTTCTTTTCTCAAGTAAATAAAAATCTCGAAGCGGATTAGTGGAGACTTTAGGTTCAGGTAAACAACGTTTTGTACTTATAGGTGATGTCTGTTGTCTATACGTCGAGGGCTAAGAATTCAGTACAGTCGCCATTGAACTTTGTCACGTGCGTTAGACATTATGCGTGAGATGAATGAGTGGCTACTTGTTTTTGTATCCCTTACGTTTTAAAAGATGCTGACGTGTAGCACTTTGTGTACGATCCCATAAAGCAGTTCGCATAAATGTGTCGGACCGTTTACCCACGGGTATTACATGTTTGTGGTGGTTGCCTACTTACTTCTGCTTGAAATATTCACTCGCTTTACCGGTAAACAGTTACTTTTTACGGTGCTGATACAAAAACAGCCAGGAGGAAATACACATGCCTTAATTTATTTAAATCTTTCGTCTGTAATTTGGACATTTTGATGTTGCATATCTTAGATTACAGTGTTTGAATATCTTAAAAGTGTTTGTGTATGTTAAAGGTAAAGATAATTCCATAGCAGATACTTCCATAGAGGAGTAAAGTGTGAGAGCTTTCACTATTCCGGGCCTGAGTTTTATTAGGTGAGGTGACCGATTCCCTCCCCCGCTGCCGATGCCTTCCCTATCTCAAGAGCAGAGTTAGGTACCCATTTACACATGGGTATACTGAAGCTTGACGCTACCTGGTTACGAACCCGGTTGCACTGTCTGGAGAAGCAAGCGCACTAAGAATATCTTACGTTCCCCGAAAGTATGTACTTTATTATTTTATCACTGCTCTTCGTGCTGCTAGCTACTTTAAAAAAAAAAAATTATGTTTTGAAGTTTGAAGACAAGCGGTTTCTTTAGCTTGACTTAAAAAGGGGGAATGTGTTAGTTATTCTTACTAATTATTAAGTTTATTGCTGTGCTCCTGGTGTAGGTCTTATTCAGTTTAGTATCTGGTTCCTGTGAGAACGATCTACATATTCCACAATTTCATTGTAAACAGTTGAGTTTGACTGTTAATTAATTTGGAAATCAGGCGACGTAGACTGTGCATTTGTTATCTACAATTTTTGGAAGTCGTTCTAGACATGCCAGCCTTTGCAGTAGTGGCCCAACACTGGCCAAAACTCAAGAGTATCTAATATGGACTTCAAATGTGTCTACCTTCGCACAAGATTACTCTTGGCAGATATTTAGATAGAAAGTTAATGACGCTTCTACCACAAAGGGGTGTTCACAAGATATTCAGATAAGCGACAACAATACTGCCCTTAAATGAGCACGTTAATTCTAGAATCTGCCGACCACTTTTGTGAGAATTAAGCAATGATTAATTTTAGCTCATTAAGCCCCGGCCCCCCCCCGCCCCCCCCCCCCCTCTGATTTCATTCATTTCATAACCCTCCACTCCCACAGGAGCATAGGCCTTCAACAAACACATGCCAAGTCCTCCTGTCACGTGCCATCATCTCAAGTTCTTTCCATGTTCTCCTCATCATTTTCACCTCTGTTTCCAACTCTCTTCTCCATGTACTTCTTGGTCTTCCTCTGCCTCTCTTGCCCTGGGGGTTCCAGAACAAGGACTGCCTTGTAATGCTATCAACAGGTTTTCTCAGTGTGTGTCCTATCCATCGCCATCGTCTTCTTCTCATTTCTTGTTCCACTGGCACTTGTCTAGTTCTTGTCATCAGTTCCACGTTGGTAACCTTGTCATACCATTTTAATCCCTCTATTCTACGCAAGCACCCATTTATGAAAGTCTGTAGCTTTTTGGTTGTTGTCTTTGTTGTTCTCCATGTCTCTGAGCCATACAATAGGACTGACTTCACATTTGAGTTGAAGATTCTTATTTTCGTGTTGGATCCTATTTCTCTTGATCTCCATATATTTCCCAATGCAATGAAAGCTCCTCTTGCCTTTTGTATTCTTATTTTGATATCGCTGTCTGTCCCTCCAACTTTGTCTATATTACTGCCAAGATATGTGTATGATTCTACATCTTGTATTGGTGTTTCTTCAAGTTCAACCCTGTTATCATTACCTGCATTTATTCGCATTATTTTTGTCTTTTCCCTGTGTATTTTCAGACCCAATTGCTGTGACCTCTCATCAAGTGTTTTCAATTTGTCCTGCATCTGATTACGGCTATGGGACAGAAGAGCCAAGTCATCAGCAAAATCCAGATCATCCAACTGCTTAGTCAGAGTCCACTGGATTCCATTTCTGTTGTGTGTTGCCGATGATCTCATAACCCAATCTATTGCCAGCAAGAAAAGAAATGGAGACAAGAGGCATCCCTGTCGCACTCCTGTTCTTATCCCAAACGGTTCTGTAAGCTGTCCTTCGTTAAGAACTCTGCATGTCATGTCTTCATATGTTTTCTTTATTAAATTAATGATCTTCAGGGGAACTCCATAATGCCTCAACAATTTCCAAAGTGATTCTCTGTCTACACTGTCAAATGCCTTTTCGTAGTCCACAAATCCGATGTATAGTGGTGAATTCCATTCCAGACTTTGTTCAACTATTATTCTCAAAGTGGCTATCTGGTCTGTACATGATCTGTTTTGTCGAAAACCTGCTTGTTCATCTCTCAGTTTCTTGTCTATGGACTCTTTTAATCTCTCAAGGATAATCCTGTTTAATACTTTTCCTGGCACTGATAGTAATATTATTCCTCTATAATTTGTGCACTCTTGTAAATTTCCCTTCTTAGGCAACTTAACCAGATATCCTTCCTTCCATTCTGCTGGTATCTCTTCCTTTTCCCAGACTTTACCAAGTAATTTATATATAACATCTCTGTAGCCGTGTCGATATCTGCTTTGATGGCCTCTGCTGGAATGCCATCAGGTCCAGACGCTTTTCCATCTCTTAGAAGCTTTATGGCTTTCTTTATTTCTTCCTTCGTTGGTCTTTCACCGTTAATTTGTAGCTCTTCTTCTGCTGGCTGGATGTCCGGCGGGTTTTGTGGAGCTGGTCTATTGAGAAGGTCCCCAAAATATTCTGTCCACCTCTTCATTTGCTCTTGTATATTGCTGAGCAGTTTCCCATTCTTGTCTTTTATGAGGCAACTTGTTTGCTTGTATTTCCCTGTTAGCTTCTTTGTGCTGCTATACAGTTCTCTCATATTTCCTTTGGCTGCAGCATCTTCTGCCTCTCTTGCCAACTCCTCAATATACTTCCTCTTGTCTCTTTTGATACTTCTTTTTACTTCTTTGTTTGCTTCTGTGTACACTTCTTGAGCCTTGGCTTTGGAACTTCTGGTTTTGCTTGTGTTTAACTCTGCTTTCTTGTTTTTTCTGTCTTTTATCTTATTGATGGTTTCTGTTGTTATCCATGCTTTTTGTTGTCTTTCCCTTTTCCCCAGTATTTCTTCACATGTCTCCTTCCATACAGTTTTGACCTGCTGCCAATAGTCTTCTGTATTCTCTACATCTTCCAGCTGTTGGAGCACTTGGAATTTGTTGGATACTGTGACCGCAAATTTGTCTCTTGTTTCTTGATTTCTTAGCTGTCCTACATTATACTGTTGTCTATAATTTTGCATTGTTGCATATCTCTTGAGTTTCATTTTTATTTTGGCTATCAGAAGATGGTGATCTGATGCCACATCTGCTCCTCTGTATACCTTTACATCCTGCAATGATGATCTAAACTTCTTGTTTATGCATATATGATCAATCTGATTTTCTGTTCTATGATCTGGTGATATCCATGTTGCCTTGTGTATTCTCTTATGTGGAAACATGCTTCCTCCTATAGCCAGTTGATTTGAAGCACAGAAGTTTGCGAATAGTTCTCCATTTTCATTCATTACTCCTAGCCCATGTTTTCCCATGACTTCTTCAAATCCGGTGTTGACTGTACCTATCTTTGCATTCATGTCACCCATCAAAATTGTGATGTCTCTTCTTTTTACTTTATCCATAATTTCCTGTAGTTTAGTATAAAATGCTTCTTTCACAGACTCTTCTTTGTCATTAGTTGGTGCATAACATTGGATGACATTTACATGAATTTTCTTTTTAGCTGTTTTGAAAGTAGCTGTTATTATTCTGGGTCCAACAGCTTCCCATTCAATGAGTGCTTTCTGTGCTTCTTTAGATAACATAAGAGCTACCCCTTCACTGTGGTATGAACTTTCGTCTTCATGTCCTGAGGACAGCACCAATTCACCTGTGATGAGTTTCTTCCTGTCTACCCCCTTCCACTTTGTTTCACACATTCCCAAAACCTCGATTTTGTATTCCCTCATTTCTGCTGCCACTTGCGCCACTTTCCCTTGTTCGTTTAATGTCCGAACATTCCAGGTGCCAAATCTGGAAGTTCTCCTAGAAGAAAGAAGGTTAGTCAGCAACACAGACTCCTTTCGGCTTTCTCTGTGTTGCATCATACGCCTCCCCGCGAGAGGACCTTCCCCTGTCTTGGATGGCTGTGTTTTATTTTCTTTATTTGACTTGTCCATATTTGTTGAAGTTTTTTGTGGTTTAAATTTTTTACAGGATGGGGTAACCGGCCCCATGCCCAACCCTCCTTAGTCGCTTTCTACGACATGCTTGGCAGGGGACAGTGTTACTATTCTTTGCTCCCCTTTCGGGCCCCGGTAACACACGGGTGTCCTCTGATTTACTCAGGGGAATTCTTTTTATTCTGGTATAGCTCAGTTTAGAGTGTGTTTAGTACATTGACTGAGACAAACATGCAGTAACTTTAAAATGATTAAATCGAACTTAAATTTGTAAAATTACAAATAACAACATTTAATAATCACTTAAGTTTTAACAGTTTGAAAATAATTGAATAGTTTAGAAGAAAAGTTTCATCATTGATGGATAATAGAGACGATGAAAAAAAGTTCACTTTGGCAGTTTATATATGGAATTTAGCTGCCAATGACGGTTCTGCTCCTTCTGATGGGTTGGTTCTTTTTACACTGCTCAAGCTCGTCGCTGATCAAGGTTGTCGGGTGTAGCTCGTTTCCCAGAAATGTCAAGGAGAGTCTACAAAGTTGGTTCCTCGTCTTAAAGCGTAGGCCACTTGTCTCTTCTTGTTCCAGAGATAGTACTTTCTGCTGGTACCACCAATAAGTCAATCCTGGCTCACAGACTTTTTGCTCAGATGAATAAAAGAGACTTGAATCGGCCTCTTACACGCGTCTGGGGTCCAATAAAAGGTGTCCGGTCTGATAAATGGAAATTCTGAATTCTAACTGGCACGTCTGGTGTCTTTGGCAAGCGTGAATCTCACAGTGAAAAAACACTGAAATGTGTCAGGTTATATTCACTGTCTTACCCCACTCTGTTTGTTATGGAGCTCAAATGATCAGCCAATCTGATTTGAATATTTTGCATGACTCATCTAGTGCAAAATTTGAAACATTACTTTTCTGAAAATGGGCTGTAAAAATCCCTGTGTACGAACTCACAAACATGTCGTTAGACTCATACGACAACGTATGTCAGATGTAACAAATTATTACTTTATCAGAAAGTAATCTCTTTGTAACAAGGTGTACCGGAAACGATTATGTCATGCTCGATTGTCCAGAATATGTCGCACAGACGACTAATCTCTTATCTGTCGCGCACCCGGGCCTAATCTTAGCAAAGCTTTGCCGCACCCTGGAAAACGCGATATATTATCCCCAACAAGGAGTGTCAAAATGATTTGACAATGTCAAATATCTGCTACTTAGCAGAGAAAGAAAGTGCGACAATTGAAAGTAAGCAATAAAATCCGTACCACAAATGCACCGATTACTGCCGTAGTGAAACAGATTAGGAAGAAGAAGGGGTCGCCCCAGTCCATTATGTGACACCTTCATCAAACTTATTCCAAGTCTTCCTGTTCTGTGCCATCAGCGCAAGCTCTTTCTATGTCTACCTCATCATTTTCATTTATCTCCCCAGTTCTCTTCTCCAAATGTATTTTGGTCTACCTCTGCCTTTTTTACGCTGGGCACTCCAGAACGAGGACTGCTTAGTAATGCTATCAACAGGTTTCCTCAGTGTGTGCCCTATCTATCTTCTATCTACGCTTTCTTCTCATCTCTTGTTCCGCTCACACTTGTCTGGTTTTTGTCATCAGTTCCGCATTGGTGCCCTTACCGTACCATTTCAATCCTTCTATTCTACGCAAGCACAAATTTATGAAAGTCAAGAACATTTTGTTGTTGTTGTTTTTGTTGTTCTCCATGTTTCGGAGCCATACAGTAGGACTGAAGAAGTAAATTGACTGAAGAATATTCTGACACATTTGAAGTGCTGTTTTATTCACAAATAAACTTGTTTTATATAGCGTGGCGTGCAAAGTGCACGAGTCACACTGACTATAACCAAACGGGCATACCATGTACTTCTTAGGAGAATAATGTACATGTACTATATCGTGGCGCACCATGCGACTCGTGGGATGGACAGAGTACTGTTTAAAATTTTCTACTTTCATCATCTTTCTACAAACTATTCTTCTAATTTCATTAAGATCTTAAATCGGAGTGGCTAAGAGGTATTGCGTCCGCCTCGAATTAGAAAGGTACCGGTTTCGATTCCCAGTAGAGGGAATATAATTTATGAAAATTGTTTTCCCAGAACCAGTGTTCCTAATGATATCATACTCCCCTCTGGTCTCCTGGGTAGTGATATCGAATGTCTAGCCTTCTCACTCCTCCATCAGTGCTCCGATCTCGTCCCTTAGATCACACAAGGAGGATCTCAGCACAGTGCAAGAACTCCGTAGCACCGGTGAGGATCCCAATGCGTGTATACAGGAATTACTACTCTATAAATACGTTTGTGGTAGATGGGTTTCCTAATTTTTAAATTTTGAATCGCCTGCTCTTTACGATTTCCAACTGCCGTTGGATTTTTAACGCGCGTCTTGCACACAGGACCTTTTATTTTTTCGCCCTCATCCGAGAAGGCTAGACATCCGATCTCACTACCCAGGAGATAAGGGATGAGTATGGCATCATTAGTAATCACTGGTTCTGAAAAATATTTCCATCAGTTATATTCTCTGTGCTGGGAGCGAACCCGGTGCCCTTTTGAATTTAGAGGCGGACGCCTTACCTCTGAGCCACTCTGACCTATGGGGTAATATTGTTGAACATGCCAGATCTCATATTTACATGTAATGATAATGTGAAATAACATATGATGTAATAAAATGTCAGATACTTCTCTTTATTTCGTCGTTTGTTTCGTAAAAGTTATTTGGATAGCAGTGAAGAAATAAACATTTAACAAATAGGGGATGGCTTTTCAATCCCCAGTATATTTATAGATAATTTAAACGTTATTTAACTGCAGTATGAATGCATCTCTACGTGACCACAACACTTGGTTCATTTATCCAAACGCCATGTCAAGTTAACGAATACTTTCGGTATAGAACTAGCAATTTGCCATACAGTTATTGATCAGCCGCATGCCACACATCTTTGTCAATGTTGAAATGTCAGTCACCTGGGGACTTCTTCAGTGGCCCAAACAGATTAGAGCGAGCCATTGCAGGCGAGATTAGAGTTCTGTGGAAGATCTGCATTAGTTTCTGATTCCGTTTTGTCATTATCTGAATGTAATAACACCGTTATTGTTATTATCTGGATTTAATAACACCGTTATTGTCACACACTAACGGTCGATTCACATTTAATTAGCTTGTGCACTCAGGGAAGACAGGTCGATGTCAGCAATGCTAGCAGTTTTGTTTACAAATCAATGTACATTTTTTTTCTTTAAAAGTTAAATGAACGGGGAATACGCAGTCCCACAATGTAGATGAAGGTAGTATTAATGAAATGAGTATATGTGCAACAGACTGTAAGTTGATAATAATAGAAAAGGCGTAAGACTGACAAACGAGTACTTTAAAAAAATAAGAAGGCAGATATCACCTTTTCGAGACACCATCACACAACAAGACGGATTTATTGGTATGAATGCCTTCGTCAGTGAACATAAATACAACAGCAAAATGAAGACATTAATATTAAAGAAAGACACTTTGTGTGTGTGTGTGTTTTTACGTATAAGACACGTCCTTAGAAGTATGCTTATTTTATTATTAATGTTGTGACATTTAATATTAATTGTACATGTTCTTATTCTATTAGATTTGTCCAAATATGCAGGGCTAAAATTCTGTGCTCTCCCTATGAATGGTCATGTCCTGCACAGGGTTACGTCTGGGGCTCAAGTTTGGTTGCGCAGTTTTGGAGAATTGTTAGGGGTCTGGATTTCCCTTGGACATTCATTCCTATGAGACATCCTGGGGCGGATAGAGGTGACCTAGTAATCTACAGTGGCCAGTTCTCAGGCGGAAATTGATGGTCTGCTGGTGTCTGGTAAGCAGGTGCATAGTCACATCTGTTGTATGCGGAGGTGCATCACAGATTCGGTTAAATTTCTAACCCAGGACTTCATGCAAGAGCAGCGTGAATTACTTTGCATCCCTTGTTGTGCTTACATTTTTTTGTTCTCTGAGGTAGGTACTTAATGACATTTGGCTAAGCTTGTTCAGTTGTCGTGCCACATAAAGCCAGTACTTTCATGTTTCACACAAAATAGTTCCGACATGACAAAGCTCATTCCACACGCTTAGTCTTGATAATTGGTAAGTCTTAAATTAATCTTTTTTTCCTTCCCTTTTCATTTACAGGGAAAAACAAGTGAAGGTATGTAAACAACTGTGTGTTTTGTGTGTATATGTTTTCGGTTGTTTGTGTGAAAGGGCCATGGTTTATAAGTGCAGAAAATCGAACGAGTTTCGCATTGCAGTAACAAGTTGCAACATTTTGTATCTTGCAGTAACAAGTTGTCACATTCTGTATCACTTTAAAGTATAATGGATTTGAGTGCATGCCGCAAAAAATATGTTTTAAAAGTAGGCACATAAGTCGCATACATACTAGTCCTCATATTTTATAAATATGTACTTGGGAGATCGCTGAGGCAGAAACTTATTTTTCGGACCTGCACTGGTTTTTAAAAAAAATGCGCTGCTAATGGTAGATTGCCAGACTCTCTAATTTAGTACAAGATTTCGGTTTTTAAATGTTGTATCGTAATCTAGAGTCGGCATAGAGCACAGTTGGAAATTTTCACCCCCCCCCCCCCCCCCCCCCCGCCCCCCCCCATGTCACTGTTAGCTGGAAAAACTGTACTTTACCATCTTATTGTGGCCCGCAATAAATATGGCATGGCCCACTGAGGGGGTCATGTGGCCTACGCTGAGAACCACTGCAGTAAATGACGAGGACAGATATTGGAAATATTGTGTTAGGTCCATAATTTCTTGACCATCAGCAGACTAGGGGTTATGTGGTTGCTCTGGTACCCAATTCATGAGGCTGGGTCGACCCCGGAGCCATTTGCGGTCTAAAAAATCCCACCTCAACTGGGGATCGAACCATGGACTAACCAGCTAGAAAGCCAGTGCACTAACCATTGCGATACTACGGCTCAATTACTTGTATTAAGTTGATGCAAAAATATGTTCATAGTTTTACTGTAAGTCTGAAAAAAAATGGGGCATATTTCTTGATATAATCACTCACTACTTAGTTAATATAACTTTCATAGACTGTTATTGTTCTTAGTCAGAAGGAAATGTGGCAGTAGTTATCAAGTCTCATTAAATAGATAATACATGTATTAACAACTGAAAGTTAATTAATGTAAATGCTAATTAATAACAAGAATTGTTTTATGTTTTTAATTCGTTTTGTACCTTCTTACACTTTCAACATTTTGTTTTGTAGACAAATGAAAAGTCAGTATCATCACCTTCATCTTTTTTTATTTCCTCAACTTCTTTTTATTGACTTCGTCCTCCTTTTCCTCCATTTTTTTCTTCTTCTTTACTTCTCTTCCATCTCTTCTGCTCATTTTTCTGCTCATTTTTCTCCTTCAACTTCTATCTCTTCTTATTCTAGAGTCTGTAAAATCATTGTTTCTGTAAAAATTATCAACAGCCTCTCCTATCTCGCGTCAAAAACCGCGAACGGACTTGGCCAAATGAACACGATCCTATTGCGCACTGCTACACGGAACTGCTTGGTCACTGCATACCAATGCAAGCACTAATATCGCCCGGAGTACTAAGTTAAAAAAAAAAAAAAAAAGACTAATTTTTTTTTTTCAATCACAATCTCTCACGGAACCCCTAGCGGCATTTCAAGGAACCCTAGAGTTCCGCGGAACCCCGGTTGAGAAACCCTGGTTATTGGGAAGAAAAATGGAAAACTATCTTCATGATGAAGATGAATTATGAGATCAATAATGGTTCAAAATATACATTGATAGTCTAGTCCAATTTGTTAGATAATCTTGATTCTTTGTGATCATTGACCGTGTTATAAACAAAAGAGGATTAGTTTTGTTTCGTTATTTACACCAGTTGTTTATTGTACATTATTAGAAGCAGAACAAGGTTTGTGGTTTTCTTTTTAATATCCTAATTTTAACTGAGCGACTCAGACAAGGTAAATATGATGTTCTTGTTTGATCATCACCACCTTGTGGTCCATAAGGCAGATTCTAACCATGTCGTGGGTATATTGTTTTTTTCCCCCCTGTTATGTTTCCACAGCCATTGTTATTAGACATTTTATGGTCACTTTCATTGAATGTTATTTTCAGGACACAGTGGTCTTATTCTTTGTGTCTCTGCTGATGTAATAGGCATCTTGTGAGCATATTAATTCAATATTTAGTATATTTAACAAAAGTTAAAAGATCTGCAAAAGTTTAAATAAAAAGACCTACAAAAGTTGAAGTTAAAAGCTCTGCAAAAGTTTAAGTAAAAAGATCTACAAAAGTTGAAGTATAAGGACCTACAAAAGTTAAAGTTTAAAGATCTATAAAAGTTAAAGTTTTTTTCTCCCCTGTTAGTTTAAGCCAGTTATACAAAAGTTTAAACTTTCAAAAGTTATCTACAAAAGTTTTAAGTATGTAATAGACCTACAAAATTCAATATTTAGTTTAAAGATCTATAAAAGTTAAAGTTTAAAGATCTACAAAAGTTTAAATTAAAAGATCTACAAAAGTTTAAGTTAAAAGATCAACAAAGTTGAAAGTTATAAGGACCTACAAAAGTTTAAAGTTAAAGAGACCCAAACAAAGTACAAAAGTTTAAATTAAAAGATCTACAAAAGTTTAAGTATAAAGACCTACAAAAGTTAAAGTTTAAAGATCTATAAAAGTTAAAGTTTAAAGATCTACAAAAGTTTAAATTAAAAGATCTACAAAAGTTTAAGTTAAAAGATCAACAAAAGTTTAAGTTAAAAGAGCTACAAAAGTTTAAGTTAAGAGACCTACAAAAGTTTACGTTAAAAGATCTACAAAAGTTTAAGTTAAAAGATCTACAGTAGTATAAGTTAAAAGACCTACACAAGTTTAAGTTAAGAGACCTACAAAAGTTTACGTTAAAAGATCTACAAAAGTTTAAGTTAAAAGATCTACAATAGTAAAAGTTAAAAGACCTACAAAAGTTTAAGTTAAAAGATATATGTGTAGTTAATCAAAATTGTGTACTCTGGAACTTTTATCATTTGTTTCCCCACCTCTTTGATTCACAATGACCCCCATCTCATCTGTGAACATCACAAGGTGATAAGGCTGAGGCAGATGAGGAAGCAGATGAGAAGGAAGATGATGATGAGCAGATGGTTGTAGAGGAAGACTTTGTTGCTTCAACTTATACGACTACAGGAGATGGTGGAGGAAATCCAGAATATTCCTTTCACTTGGCGGAAATTGATGACCCTATTGTTATGATAGGTGAGATGAGTAGTAACATTGTTTATACAGATTTTAGTCATTAGTGTTTCTAAGTAAAAGGTCATGCAAGCTTGATAACCAAATGCAAACCTGAGCGCCCCTTGTATTTTCTGGGGGTCTCTGAGAAGACAACAACAAAAAAGTGCAGAAAAACTGCCTCCTCAGAGGTGACTATCATGAGGGTGGGCATGGTACTGGCAGCTTCATCATGTAAAAACTGTTTGCTATTGAAAGGACAGCTACAAGCGCACACACATGCTTTGGCTCAGGATTCTTGCTAGGGAAGCAGCTGCAACTGTTGTTTCATGCTGCATGAGGAGCACGAAGGAGAATTAAATGATGAAATAACAGACCTCTTAGATCTGAATATGAACTCGTTGGGCATAGCTCTGCCATTGTTAGGGCAGAAGCCTGTGATATTAATACTGTGCTGCTGTGTGTTGTAAATATTTGTTTTCATCAATACCAATCATTCTGTTTTAATTTTGCAGTTTTTAAAAATGTTACAGACTGTCCTCAACTTGCGACATATGTGACTTTAAACCATTCAAACTTACGCCGCCGACCATTCCTTTCATCCTGTTATATTATTTTCAATTATTTTTCTACTCCCGACGTTTGGTTCTAAACTTTATTTACTTTTTTATTCATTATTTACTACATTACATTTCTGGACAATACAGTAAATCTATGTTACAATTTGTAAATTTTATTATTTCACTATAGACGAAGAGTAAGATTAAGTTAAAAATATAACAAAACAGACCTACACATGTTAGCGTTCACACATGTTAATTGTTAACATA
The DNA here is from genome assembly GCA_024509875.1 of Oreohelix idahoensis. Lineage (NCBI taxonomy): Eukaryota > Metazoa > Mollusca > Gastropoda > Stylommatophora > Oreohelicidae > Oreohelix > Oreohelix idahoensis. The sequence goes on along the minus strand of JAMPIV010007122.1, from coordinate 119,377 downwards.
TCCCTGTGGTTTAAAAAAATATATAGGGATTTCTGACTTACAACCATTTCGACTTAACAACGGTATTGTCGGAACAAAGCCCGGTCGTAAGTCGAGGACAGTCTGTAGTTGAACTTAGATGTGAATTACTCTGATATAAACATATAAATTTTAAAAATTAACATTTAGGTCATGATTCTAAATTCTGGTATTAGAGATTTAGAACATTATTCTAGTACTGGTTTGAATTAGATGTGGAGGAAAATGTTCTAGTTCTAGTTAGAAGTAGATGTTTCTATAAGAAATAAGTTATCAGTAAAATGTTTTAAAATTTAAAAAGAGAAATAACTTTTCCACTGCATATTATGGAATTTGCAGAGCTAGAAGCAGAAGAAGAATTTGGAATGCAAATAGAAGAGGAGAATGAAACTGCACCAGAAAATAATGAAAACAAAACAGACAATCTTGAATATATAGCAGAGCCTGTGGAAAATGAGGAGCATGTAGATTTACTGGTCGATCAAGAAGAAGCAGGGATCCAAGAAGATGATTCCAAAGAAGAAGTACAACAAACCAGTGACAATGAAGAAAGTGAAGATAAAGTTTCACCAGCAATCATACATCACAAAGTGCATGACAAGCATGCAACAAACAATCAGACAGCAGAAGATATTGAGCCAGACAATGAGAACAGTGGTGAACATGACAACGAAGAAGCAGAACAGACAGCAGGTGATAATTACAAGTCATACTAGAGAGCTTTAACTGCCAGATCTAACTTGTAACCAGTTCCCCAAATTTTATCAGTATTTCTTCTTTTGATTTGTTGTTGTTGTTGTGTGGGTGCCTTGTCTCATAATAATGTATTTCTTGCAAGTAGCATGCTTATTTTATACATAGCATTGCTTATTGTTATTATACTAATACTCAATAATCACTAAAAATTGTGGAATAGGGCCCTTACATAATGGGTTATTCTATCTTGTTGCACCCTTATTTAGGAAATTGTCTATCAGGGAATATAACTGTTGCTCTTACACTTGCTTCCTAGCACATATGAAAGCACACTGCTCAGTGATAAAGTTTGGGTGGAAAAATAATTCTTAATTTTTAAAGTACAATTTTTACAAGTTGTAGCGAAAACATCAGTACAATTTAGTGCACAAAAATATCTCACAATCATCATCATCAGCTGCCATCCCCACTTCAAAGGTCGGCTGCAACGGATCTCCAACGTCTCCTGTCTCTTGTCTTGGTGGTGCACTCTGATAGACTCTTTCCTGTCTCTTGTCTTGATGGTGCACTCTGATAGACTCTTTCCTGTCTCTTGTCTTGATGGTGCACTTTGATATACTCTTTCCTGTCTCTTGTCTTGATGGTGCACTCTGAAAGACTCTTTCCTGTCTCTTGTCTTGATGGTGCACTCTGATAGACTCTTTCCTGTCTCTTGTCTTGATGGTGCACTCTGATAGACTCTTTCCTGTCTCTTGTCTTGATGGTGCACTCTGATAGACTCTTTCCTGTCTCTTGTCTTGATGGTGCACTCTGATAGACTCTTTCCTGTCTCTTGTCTTGATGGTGCACTCTGATAGACTCTTTCCTGTCTCTTGTCTTGATGGTGCACTCTGATAGACTCTTTCCTGTCTCATGTCTTGATGGTGCACTCTGATAGACTCTTTCCTGTCTCTTGTCTTGATGGTGCACTCTGAAAGACTATTTCCTCTCCATCTCTTGACGTTATCTCCAAATTTATAGCACTAGCACTGTCTTCCTCTGGCACATTTGTCTTCAACTCTTCCTTTTATTATAGTCTTCAGTAAGATAGATGTTATGTATTTTTACGTGGCCAAAATATTTTAGCTGTCTAATTTTGATCTTCTTCATTAATTCTCTTTTCATTCTTAGGTTTTCTATGACCTCTTTATTTGTTTTCTTCTATTTCCATAGACATGCCCCATTCTTCTATATATCCACATCTCAAGGGCCTCAATTCTTTCTTACAATTGCTTATTCATTGTCCATGTTTCTACACCATACACTAATGAAGAATATATAAAGCATTTGATGATTCTCAGTTTGAATTTGTGAGTTTATTGTTTAGATATTAGTATTTGTCCTATGTTGTTGAATAAAGCTTTGGCCATTCATATTCTCTTCTTGACTTTTATTTAGTATCTGCCATCTACTGTTATTATATGACCAAGATATGAGAAACTTTTGCCTTGTTCCAGGATTTTCCCATTTATTCTTATCTCACAATGCACTTAGCCAAATTTCAGTTTCTCAAAAGAAACAAAATAGTCTCAGGCACAATAGAGTTAGTTTATGCAAAAGTCATGAAATATCTGAGCTTCAATTGCAGACAATAATCCTGTCATATAATGTTGAAGTTCTGGTTATATGATGTCCTCAAAAATAGATTAAATACAAATTGCATAGCCTTGTACCTGAACATACTCAATTTCCTAGGTGAATATTTTTGTGTGCCTGTGACAAGGTTAAGCTGTACACATAACCTATGCTGCATGAAAAGTTTTCTCATATGAGTAGTATCTTTTTCTCTAACACAAAACTAAGTGTTTATATTCTCTATCACTTAGCATGGTGATTGGTGATAATATCAAGTAGGATAAACGCCCAGGAATCCTGGGATTCACTGTAACAGCAAAGTCCCAACAGAACTGAGAACTGGCTGTTTTGCTCCAGTACACTTTTCTTTTATAATGAGAAATTTGGAAGATACTTAGTAGTCTCCTTCAGTCATAATTGACTTTGGTAATATGCCCTTGAGGTGATAGTTCTATGCTGCTTTTTTTCTATTATTTCTTTTGGCATGTTCATTTTTCTGCCTTGTTGTGAGAGCTTTTCATCCAATCAGAGGCGATGCTATAGGGAGCATCAGCACTTTGTGCGATCGGCAGCTTCATCCTCCCAGGCTGCTGGATTTATGTCCAGTGCCTTCATGTCTCTTTTGCAGACGTCTTTGAACCTCAGCTTGGAAGATACTAGAATTTTGACATTTGTATAATTAGAATATTTATGTCCAGCTTATAAGCTTGTCTCTACATCTTTCTCCACACTCTAAGTTTAAGCTGTGTTATTACAGGTTATTTTAAAGCATTTTCACTCTCATTTCTGTAATGTCCTTCCATTACTCAGTGCCCTGCTATACCCCAGTGCTTGGACTGTTCCAACTTGTATTTGATTACAGATACAAGGACTCTAATCTGTCTCATATCTGAATGGTCAGTTTAACCATGGCATGTATCATGTTGGCAGGTTATAGGTTATGTTTCAGGGAAATCTTGTTTCAAAGCTTGTCAAAGTGTCAAACTACTCCCAGCTGTATTTTTTTTCTCTCTGATGATATGTTTGAACCAATGCTTTCTGCTATGAACAGCGACTTAGTTCAAATCTGATTCTGGGCAGATGTACAGTCATTGTTCAAAACTGCTTAGTACAAGTGATTGTGTCAGGAATTTTACAATGGCTTGCTTAATTTTCCCAAAGTTTTCTACACAAACCTGTTTATCTTTTCCTTTTTATACTAGAAGTAAAAGATATGCATTACCAATATCTATCATTTTCACCTATATTACTATAATCTCTTCCATTATCGCTACACACTTTCTGTCACAAAGTGTGTTCAAAGTTTCCACCCACGTAACTCCTTTTAATCCCAGCAAAATATTGTAAGTTGACAGAAGTTATATTTTTGGTATATCACATTATCTTGTATCTATATTTTCAGCATTTTCCTCTATTATCACTAACAGTAATAAGTGTAGCAAGTAATAGCCATATTACATTATTTTAAAATTTGAACTCATACTTTGGCAGAAATACCGACTAAGTTGGAGGAAATGATAGTAATTAAAAATAAGATTTCTAAAGCATGATGAGTAAACTTTCAATGCATTGGGGAATTTTGTAGAAATGGAAAGAAATTAAGTCCTTCATACTTACTTACTTACTTAGTCGTTCCTCTTCTACAGTGAAGTATAGAAGTTTGGAAGAGAGAGCGCCATACTATCGTATCGGCTATCTTCTTCCCGGCCTGGTTCCTTTCTAGTCCTCGGTCCTTCAGAGACTGCCTAATGGTGTCCTCCCAGCGGACTCTAGATCATCCTGGAGGTCTGGATCCTTGGCTGTTAGTTCCCCATACTTGTCGTGGTAGACAATCTAAGTCCTTCATAGAAATAAAAATATAACTCAGATGTCAAGGCAGTCCTATTGTGTGACTGAAGCATTGAGAAAAACAAATTAAAAATACAACCAGAATGTTACAGATTTTGTATAAGTGGGTGCTTGTACAAAATAGAAGGATGAAAATGGTTTGACAGGAATCACCAATGTTGAGCTGATGGAAAGAACCAAACAGACATAAGTGGGTGCTTGTACAAAATAGAAGGATGAAAATGGTTTGACAAGAATCACCAATGTTGAGCTGATGGAAAGAACCAAAAAGACATAAGTGAGTGCTTGTACAAAATAGGAGGATGAAAATGGTTTGACAGGAATCACCAATGTGGAACTGATGGAAAGAACCAAACAGACATAAGTGGGTGCTTGTACAAAATAGAAGGATGAAAATGGTTTGACAGGAATCACCAATGTGGAACTGATGGAAAGAACCAAACAGACATAAGTGGGTGCTTGTACAAAATAGAAGGATGAAAATGGTTTGACAGGAATCACCAATGTGGAACTGATGGAAAGAACCAAACAGACATAAGTGGGTGTTTGTACAAAATAGGAGGATGAAAATGGTTTGACAGGAATCACCAATGGGAAGCTGATGGAAAGAACCAAACAGACATAAGTGGATGTTTGTACAAAATAGAAGGATGAAAATGGTTTGACAAGAATCACCAATGTGGAACAGATGGAAAGAACCGGACATAAGTGGATGTTTGTACAAAATAGAAGGATGAAAATGGTTTGACAAGAATCACCAATGTGGAACAGATGGAAAGAACCAGACATAAGTGAATCTCCATTTATTTCCTAAAGCAGTGAAAGCTTCTCTTGCCTTTTGTATTTTTATTTTAATATCATCGTCTGCTCCTCCAACTTTGTCTATATTGCTGCCAAGATTTGTGTAAGATTCCACATTTTGTAAAGATATATCTCCCGGTGCAATCTGGTTATCAATAGTTACATTTATTCTCATAATAATCGAAGGAGTATCAATATTTCATAACTTGTAAGAGTAATACTATTGCAAGTTAATACATATGAGTATTAATATTACTTAGTAATATGAGAAATTACTTAATAATGTTACAACAACCAAGAAGTTAACAGACTTTCGCATACAGGGTAATTGAAACGAAACTTCCTGTTTTTAAGTTGTTATTTCTTCACTTCTGTCAAACTAATTTGTGTGAAACAAACTCAATTAACTGCCATTTTGTTTAATAAAATGCTATGTCATATTAACATTACAATACTTTGTGAGATCCAGTTTCTTCAACATATAATTTCATATTGCTATCTTTTGTAACGTCAGTTTATCAGCCATTTTATTCTGTTTCTGTGAATTTTAAAAAAGCTTATTTGTCAAAAGGCAGTTATTGCTCATTATTTTGACAATTGTTTTGTATATATCCAGTGAATGCAAGTGTGGATATGAAAGTTTAAAAATGAGAAGTGACTCAAACTTCCTGTAAGAATAGAATGATTGAAATAGTGCAACAAGATCACAAATGTGGAACTGATGACAAGAACCAGAGAAGTACCAGTGGAACAAGAGATGTGAAGAAGATGCTGGAGATGGATAGGACACACATTGAGGAAACCTGTTGATAGCATTACAAGGCAGTCCTTGTTCTGAAATCCCAAGGGTAGGAGAAATAGAGGGGGACAGAAGAACACATAGAGAAGAGAACTTGAGACAGAAATGAAAATGATGAGGAAGAGATGGAAAGACCTGAAGCTGATGGTACATGACATGAGGACTTAGCATATGTTTGTTGAAGGCCTATGCTCCATAGGGGTGGTGACGAGTATTGATTGATTGAATAGTACTTAGAAGTAATATAACTTAGGAATATTAATAGGTAATACATAATATAACAGAAATAAGAAAGCGAGTTATATAGAACCAATACTGATGTATGGGAGTGAGTCATGGATACTTGGTAAACAAGTAGGGAAAGCACTAGAGGCCACAGAGATGGACTGCAGTCATACGGTGACAAATTGTGGGATATAAGAAACAAAGAAGGTATCACGTCTTACTACGATAAAAGACAAGAAAAATCCTACGTTATGGCTACAAGGCCTTCGTCAGGGACAGACTAAAAAAAAACAGAAAGGAAAGAAAGAGAGAACTAAGTAAAAAAAAAAAACATGAAAAATAATATCAACTACACCTGATTAAACTGGCATGGATAGATTAAAGTGGCTTTTCTTTCACTCCACCATTTATGATTTTTAGCAGGTGTTTATTCTTATTCTGTCCATGATTTTTTTTTCTCCCAAGATTTCTGTTATATTTAATATATCCTCACTAATATGTATGTACTAACATGTAATAGCACAGTGCAGTAAATTGTGTGAAATTATTAAACATATTAATAAACTAATGTGAAATATTAAATATAATCAGTACTAGTCTGTAATCTTTTATCCAAACACCCAAAAACTGAAATATTCTGAAAATCGAAAGTTTCTTTGGTCTACTTTTCGATCACAATGTGGACGATTACTGAATATTTTGAGCTGTATTTCTAATACAGATTGGGCGAGTTTGGGCTACTTTGTGAACAATTTTGGTGACAATCTGGTTTTCGAAACAAAGCTGTCTCCAAGGATTTCAGATGAAGGGTTACAGATCTGTATTATATTACATTAAAATATAATGCAATAGTATGATATAACTGTAGAATTAACATTTGAAGTCTATTTCAAATGTTAGAGTTATTTAACATTTCAGTGAAAGTATGTTATTTACCAGAGTAAATATATTCATCTGAAGAGAATTACTTTAAGTACATTTCTTTTGTTAATGCAGACTGTGTATTTAAACCATAAAATTATAAAATATATTTTAATGGAGCACATTAAATATTGTAATTTGAAAATGGTAATTTTAATTGCATTATTTATCTTAATGCAGAATATGTTATTATCATGTGAAGACAAAAAGGTATATTTTAATTATGAGTTTAACAAGAATTTATTCTTTGTATATTTTCAGTGCAACTCTACCTCACTCTTGCACTTATGCATTCTTTTTTATCCATAAACCTGGTTACTTATCTAACACAGCGAGTGGGTTTGATTTACTTTTCTTGTGCATGACTTAAATCTGGTTTGCATGACAGCTTTATGTTTTCTAACTTACAGACACCCAGCTAGAGGGAGATGAAGAGACAATTTTAGCAGAAAAACCGACTGACACACATAAGGAAAGGGATGCAGATACAGCAGCAGAAGGTGATGAGGAAGAGGATACAGAAGAGAATAAGGAAGAAATAACACCAAGAGGAAGTGAAAAACACAGTTTAGACAGTAGAAGAGGAAAATAATGAGACAAATGAAATGTAGAGAATATTTAGAAATAGCTTATGAGAGTAAATAAGCTTTATGGAATTTTGGAAGGTCTGATTGCTTATGGTCAGTGCATGTTTTTTGACACATTTAGATTAATGTATGTTGTTGTTGTTAGCGGGAAATATGAAGAAATCGATTTTTTTTTCTCATGCACGGAATACCTGGTTACCCCAAGGAGGGTTATAATTTTGATATATAGTGTTCTTTATATCATCATGGTCATCTCCTTTTTTGTCCCTTATGAAGTATGGAGCCACCACTTGCAGATGGCCTCCTAGAGGAAGACTGTGCACAAACTCTTCAGTGGTGGTTTCTGAAGTGATTTATTTGACATGATGAGATTGCAAACCTCCTGCACAACCTTATATTACTCGCCTTGTACAATATGCCCGAGGGAGCAGTTGGGGGGGGGGGGGGGAGAAATGTGAGGGCATTTATTTGGAAGCTGTACTTTTTCACCCATTCTGAGATCTGATTTATTTGAGCTTGTAGATCTTTATATAGTCTGGTGTAGATTTTTTAATTTGGTCATTCAGATTGCTGGATCATCTACAAATAGTGGCAGTTTGTTTCTGATGCCTCTGAATTTTTCTCCTAGATCATCAACTATTATAGCAAATATTGTAGATGACAGTACAGAGCCTTGGGGAAGTCCATTTTGTTGTTCTTATAACTCGAATTTATCATTATTTTCCTGTACTGAAAAGTATCTGTCCTGTAAGAAGTTCTCTATGTAGCTAAACATTTTTCCTGATCTGCCTTGTTAAAGAGTGTACGTTCTCACCTGTATTTATCATATGCTCTTGCTACATCTAATTATGGTTACTGTTTTTGCACTCCTTTTAAACTCTGATTTTATTTCATATACCATCTGAAAAGCTGGTCTGTTGTACTTCTCTTTTTCCTGAAACCTGATTAGGTTGGGCCGTATAGGTTGTATTTTTTATATGGAATTTTAGTCTGTTGTTATTTTCTCAGTTAGATTGTCAGTGCTATTAGTCTGATGCTATTTTCCCAGTTAGATTGTCAGTTGCTATTAGTCTGTAGGAACACATAACGTGTGCCTTCTTATCTGGCTTTAGAAATTGGATAACTTCTGCTACCTTCCATGCCTCAGGTAATTTTCCATTATTCCTAATAATGTTCTATAGAGAAATAATTATTTCTTTATTTTTTTACATATTAAAAAAATGTTCATAGTTTAAGATGTCTTGTCCTAAGGCTGAGTTGACTTCTCATTTATTACTTTTTCGACTTCCTCAACTAAAATTTTTGAGTTCAGACATTACATTTCCTACATTTTTTTTAAATTTCTTCCTTTTTTATCTCTGTTATTCTTGTTTCTGTTTCTTTCTTTCCATGCTTTTTTTCTTGCACTTAAATGTAGAAGTATCTGGCTAGATTATCACCTTTTTACTTTTTTCTGATTCTACTTGATCAGGTATTTTTATATTTAGCATTGTAACTCATTTTGCTTTTCGTAATTAGTTTAATTTGTCCCATACATATTCATTCATTCATAACCCTCCACTCCCAAAGGAGCATAGGCCTTCAACAAACACATGCCAAGTCCTCCTGTCACGTGCCATCATCTCAAGTTCTTTCCATGTTCTCCTCATCATTTGCACCTCTGTTTCCAACTCTCTTCTCCATGTACTTCTTGGTCTTCCTCTGCCTCTCTTGCCCTGGGGGTTCCAGAACAAGGACTGCCTTGTAATGCTATCAACAGGTTTCCTCAGTGTGTGTCCTATCCATCGCCATCGTCTTCTTCTCATCTCTTGTTCCACTGGCACTTGTCCAGTTCTTGTCATCAGTTCCACATTGGTAACCTTGTCATACCATTTTAATCCCTCTATTCTACGCAAGCACCCATTTATGAAAGTCTGTAGCTTTTTGGTTGTTGTCTTTGTTGTTCTCCATGTCTCCGAGCCATACAATAGGACCGACTTCACATTTGAGTTGAAGATTCTTATTTTCGTGTTGGATCCTATTTCTCTTGATCTCCATATATTTCCCAATGCAATGAAAGCTCCTCTTGCTTTTTGTATTCTTATTTTGATATCGCTGTCTGTCCCTCCAACTTTGTCTATATTACTGCCAAGATATGTGTATGATTCTACATCTTGTATTGGCGTTTCTTCAAGTTCAACCCTGTTTTCATTACCTGCATTTATTCGCATTATTTTTGTCTTTTCCCTGTGTATTTTCAGACCCAATTGCTGTGACCTCTCATCGAGTGTTTTCAATTTGTCCTGCATCTGATTACGGTTATGGGACAGGAGAGCCAAATCATCAGCAAAATCCAGATCATCCAACTTTTGTTGAAGTTTTTTGTGGTTTAAATTTTTTTTACAGGATGGGGTAACCGGCCCCATGCCCAACCCTCCTTAGTCGCCTTCTACGACATGCTTGGCAGGGGACAGTGTTACTATTCTTTGCTCCCCTTTCGGGCCCCGGTAACACACATATGTGATAGTATAAATGCTTGGATTAAGGGCTCAGCAGTAAGCTTTCCGGTAGGCATACTTTTCTGTGAGTGTTATTTTATTTCTTTGTTTTCTTTCTTTTTATATTGTTTGATCAAAGTTGCTTTGGTTTATGTCTTCAAAATTTATTATGTGCTTGCATTCTTAATTTAATGTCTCTGTGCAATTTATTTTCCACCAGGTTGCTGGGTTTTTATTGTGTTTATTTATTTTTTTTTCTGGTATTTTCTTTTGAATTTATGTGGGGTGTCTTATTTGAGTTTGGTAAATGTCAGGCTGATTGTCTGATTGGCTGATCAAAACTCTGTAGCTCCAGTCTACCCAGCTGTAAATTGTTACCTAACTGTACTGCTGGGTTAGGGAAGGCAAAGGTGGTGAGGATGAGAACTGGCCACCCCAGCTGGTCACCCCATCTTATTGTTGTTGTTATTTAACTAGGGCTGATGAGCTTCTCGCTCTTTAGCAGCCAGTACCAAGTTGAAGACTCCTTGGTATTATCTACACTGTAGATCTAGGCTTTTCCTGTGGCTTTTCTGCCATTCCGAAACTTGTTGATTTGAAGTCATGAGCTCCAGTTTCTCCAGCTTGGCTTGCATTTAAAAGATCGTCACATCTGGTTCCAAGCTAGGAGTAAGAAGTGCATGGCATACTGTGCATTCCCCGCCATCCAAGGGGGCTCTCCAGCTATGCAGAGCTAAAATACTGTGCTCTGATTCTGGGCTCTCCCAAGGAATCGTCACTTCCTGCACAGAGCCACTTCTCAGCTTCCCCTGCCTATCACTGGGTCCACAGTGAGATCTTTCTGCATGCAGTGAATCAAGTCAAAGCCAAAGAATTATGCCTGGGGCTCAAGTGACTCCCCCAAGCTTAGTGTGCAATGCTGGGTTCTCAACAAGTTTCACCACAGGGGGAATTCCTGGAAGGGTGTGGATGATTTCAAGAGTCAATGAAGGTGTAATTAGCCTCACAGACATAGGTTCACTTCCACGTACGTGTTTTATAGCATTGTGCATAGCTGATGGTCATATAAGGATGACTTCATATATGCCTCCATGCACATCCCACCTTATAAAACTGGATCTAGTAAAGTGAAGTCTGTAACATTTCACTCCTCAATGGCAGTTTCTTCTATGGTACTACTTTTACCTTTTTTTTTTTTTTTTTAAATCTTTGTGTCTGGCTAGACTTTCATTAATGGTCCGGTGTTTGCTGATTTATGGGATACATTCTGTAGTTCATTTCCTTTGTACAAAACTTTAATTTGGCTTCACGAATCTTGAAAGAAACTGTTAGTCTTTGATGAGAATTACGTAAATAGAGTTTTATTGCTGCACCATTCTTTCTAGTTCCGCTGAATTGTCAGATGCAGGTTTTCCAAGGTGTTCTTCTTGTGTATATTCATCAACTGAAATGATGCATCTCTTTCAAAACATTTTTTTTTTGGTTTTCAATCACAAGCAAAGTGTCAGTGTATTTTTGAGTGTTGTTGGATCATAGTCTGTACTAGCTGGTTGTAAAAAAAAAAAAAAAAAGAATAGCTTGAACACATCAAAACTTTAAAACCAATATCCTCTGCGCATTCAGTTTTCTTGCCCGGTATAGTCACAGACTTCTGGGTAATATGACATCCTGACGAGACAAAGAAGGAAAACACTACTGCCATCTTAAGTAGGTCGTACAAGGTGATTAATATGAGGGTTGTGCGTGGGGCTGGCCCCCCTGAAATCACCGCTGCAAGAGCATTGAATGCTTGGTACAGGCTTTCTGCCGGGTAACTAGCCAGAGTGGTGGTTTCATTCTCCGTAAGGAGTGCAAAGGAAAATCATGATGAATCAGACTCCATTTTATGATTTCCATGTGCTGTGAAAAAATTTTGGCAAACGTTTAACACAGATATCTTATAGTTAATGAAAGAGTATCATCATCATCATCATCAGTTGCCATCTCCACAACGAAGGTTGGCTGTAATGGATCTCCAACGTCTTCTGTCTCTTGTCTTGGTGGTACACTCTGATAGACTCTTTCCCGTCCATCTCTTGATGTTATCTTCCCACTTATAGCGCTGTCTTCCCCTTGCACGTTTGCCTTCAACTCTCCCTTCTGTTATGGTCTTCTGTATAATATTCACTAAATATATTTTTCTTTTTTTTTTTAGGTTAATTTTAACGTATATATAGTCCCTATTTCAGTCTCTTACAGCTTATAGGTAACATTGTTTACGGTTTATATTTGTTGTTCATGGCTTAGTTCTGCCGCTATCTTCCAGTATTAGTGTTTAGTTCCTACGATCTTTCCATTTCATGAGAAATTATTAAGTCTTATTCTATATAGCCATTAAATTCTCTTTGGGGACTACTGCCTTTGTTAGAGTCATTGATGTAGAAGTCTGAGAGCAAATGAAGAACAAGAATCTGTATAATTTGGTTTCTGTATTGGTTGGTGTGCTCATTTAACACTTTAGTGTCTTTTCAGCAGATTGTTTTTTTTTACAATTATTTTTGCATATATTTGTGCCGAGGAAAATGTTGCAATGAAACATTTACCTGCTGTAGTCTGTTCTTGTACATTTGTGAAACTGATATACATGACATTCTGTCTTTTACTGTTTTCTGATCACTGCTTTTGGTGCAGTACCTGATTAAAAATATAGAATTTTTTTTTGTCCTGATTTATTTAGAGTTAATGTCAGTGTTTCACATTTTAAAATGTTTTGCATAATTATATTTATCTTCAAATTACATTCTTCTGTCACCAGAAGCAATGTGACATCTTTATTCTGAGATAACATACTAGTATGTCTCTGTCATAGATGGCAATATCATATTTATTCTGAGAATAGCTATTGTCATGTCTCTGTCACAGGAGGCAATATAACATTTTTATTCTTAGAAAACCTACATAATATCGTCCACAGAAGGCAATATGACATCCTTATTCTTAGAAAACTTACTTTAATATCTCTGTTACAGAAGGCAATATGACATTCTTATACTTAGAAAACTTTCTTTAATATCTCTGTCACAGAAGGCAATATGATATCTTTATTCCTAGAAAACCTACATATTATCTCTGTTACAGAAAGCAAAATGACTTCCTTATTCTTAGAAAACCTACATAATATCTCTGTTACAGAAGGCAATATGATATCTTTATTCCTAGAAAACCTACATAATATCTCTGTCACAGAAAGCAATATGATATCTTTATTCTTAGAAAACCTACATAATATCTCTGTTACAGAAGGCAATATGACATTCTTATTCTTTGAAAACTTAATTTAATATCTCTGTCAAAGTAAGTAATATAACTTCCTTGTTCTTAGAAAACCTACGTAATATGTCTGTCACAGGTAGCAAAATGATTTCTTTATTCTAAGAAAACTTGTAATATCTCTGTCACAGAAAGCAAAATAATATCTCTATTCTTAGAAAACCTTCTATAATATCTCTGTCACAGAAAGAAAAATAACATCCTTGTTCTTAGAAAACTACTGTGATATCTCTGTCACAGAAGGCAGCTTGACATCTTTATTCTTAAAAAACTCAGCGTAATATCTTTTTCACAGAAAGCAATATATCTACCTTCTTGAAAAGCTTACTGTAATATCTCTGTCACAGCAAGCAATTTGAGATCTTTATTCTTAGAAAACTTAGTGTAATATCTCTGTCACAGATATGAGATCTTTATTACTTTAAAAAGAACTTACTATAATATCTTTTCCACAGAAAGAAAAATGCCATCATTGTTCTTAAAAAAAAAATATTACTGAAATATCTCACCTGCTTTTAAGTTCCCAATGTTACTTCTGTAGCAATTTCTTGAACTTTCTGTGAAAGTTTTTGCTTGGTTTTTGCTTTTTAAAAGTTTATCAAGTAATTGAAGCATAATGAACTATCAGATACTGTACCTACAAATTGATCTCAAAATGATGACAATTTGCACCATTAGCCTAATATTAATTACATTTATTGATCTATCTTGTTTTTATGTGAATTATGTTTTCTGGTGTAAAATATGTTTATACTTTTCAACATTAAATTTATAGACTTGTGTGAATTTGGTCTAGGCGTATTAAGCTTTCATGAGTATTCTTTGTAATTACACAAATTGAACAACAGAGCTTTGTTTCATATATATTGACTGGCTGCCCAGTTTTTTGTGTCACAGATTCATATAGCTTCATGTGAATTTAAAGTTTCAATGGTAAACATGTGGAGATCTGTTAAAGAATTTTCATTGTCAAGCATAGAAATCCTTTTTTTAGGGTGGAAAACTATTTTTTAAATATGAATTTGGTGGAAATTTGTTTCGTGTGATGAAAATGTACACATAATTTTTTTTCCCCCTCAGAATATTTAAGCAGTCATTTGGAACAGATGTCATAAATTGTTTGAACCGTGGGTCATAAAGTGTGTATCGAAACACACTTGTGAAAGACAGACACAGACAAATGTACCATTGTGGTTAATTTTAATTGGCACTGTTAATGAAGCTGATGTCCCAAAAGATGCCTGTTACGCAAAGGGAACTTATTACATTCATCAAAAAGAAGCAATCAGCATTTTTGTGGGATGTGTTATGATAAGAATACAAGTTATAATACACTGTGAAAGCAGCCAAGATGATGGCAAAAAAGAGTGGAGGATTACAGAGAGAAGACATTGGACTCTTTATGAAGTATAAAAGGGACAAGAACAAGATAGAAAATAATCAACATTAAAGTGATAAACACAAAGATATAAAATAATCAACATTAATTAAAGTGATAAACACAGGTAGGAGCCAGACATTGTGGAGAGACAACCTATACAGTTTAGCGCAAGACTTCAAGAAGAAGATTAGAGTTGTATATTCTTTACTTTTGGAACTGTGATATAAAATACTTTACATATTAGCTAACATTTTAATATTTCTTGCTCATTCATATACAGAAATGAGTCATATATCATCTGTGATAAATGCAGACTTTTGTTCTGTAAATATATTCCTGGGATTTATCATTTTTAATGTGTTTCTCTACACTTCAGTTGTAAAAATGTTGTGTTACAAATTCTTAATTTTTTTTCAAACTGTGATATGAAAGACTTTATACATTATTGAAATTTAATCCGTTTTACTTATTAATATTTTTAAACAGTGAGTGACAAATCATATGCGATATTTACAGGTTTTTTATTGTTTCTGAAATAAATATCCTTGACATTTTAGCACAAGTTTCTCTTTCTTTTGTAAAGTTTTTTTTCATACTGTGACCTCTGTTTTGTATCAAATAATTTTCATTTGCAAATAATCTTTGGAATTTAATGTTTATTGAAGAAAATTTAATGCAACTAAATTATACTTGTATCAAAATTATGGGTATGATATAGGTGTAAATTTCACATAGATTCTTTCAATAGATTGTTTCATAGCTGTGGGAATGATGCATATATAAAAATAGTAAGTATTGTTCAGTTACAAAATGTATACAAATTATAAAGCATATATCTATTGGCAAAATTTGTGCACTGCATAACCCATTGAAACAATAGTACTACTGTTCCCACCAGGCATGTTGTAAAAGGGAAAGTTATTCATGCAGCTGGTAACCCAACTATCTAAAACTAATTACTAAAGAAACTGACAGTGCCAGAGCAAGCCAGTGCTTTGCTTCCAGCATTGTGGCTGCTCTAGCAGTGGTCCCAGGTTCCATATGGAGCAAAACAAAGTGAAAGAAGGAAAACCTGTTACTATTTATAGCTTCATTGCGGTATAATTTAAACAAGCACCTTGAGGTGAATCATAAACAGCGTACAGTTTTTTATAAACTATGCATGTAGCAAAATTAAAAAGATTATACACGAACTAATACTGCAGTAAAACTGATACAGGCAAGTTACAGTAATTATTGTAAACTGATACTGTAAAATGGAAACTACGAGGGACGGTCAAAAAGTAATGCCTCCAATTTTTTATGTATGAAAATACTGCATTGGTGTGCAATTTGTAAATTTAGCAGGATTCCTCAAACACTCTTCTGCACTGTATAGAATTACCAACCTGTTTCAGTAACAGGTGGCACCACTGTAACAGTTTAAAAATGGCTGCCAAAGACGTTCGGTTAAAACAACGTTATGTCATAGAATTCCTCAATGCTGAAGGCGAGACCCCAATTCGCATCCACGAACGTTTGAAGAATGTTTATGGAGATTGAACAGTGGATGTTAGCACTGTCTGACGTTGGGTACATCGTTGTGACAAAGCTGAAGTAGGTCAATCCTCAATGGCTGACGCAAAGTGGACTGGCCGTCCGTCTACCGCAGTGACTCCACGCAACATTCATCGAGTTGATGGAATCATTCGTGGTGACCGTCGGGTAACACTGGATGAACTTTCTTCCATGTTGGTCCATTAGTAAAGGCAGTGTCCAGAACATTATTAAAGACCTGGGTTATTCAAAGGTTTGTGCACGGTGGGTACCCAGAATGTTGACAGACATAAAGAAACAAGGAAAACCATAGCCATCAACCTCCTGCACCGTTATGAAACTGAAGGAGAAGAGTTTTATGAAAAATTGTGACAGGTGATGAGACTTGGGTTCATTTTTTTAAACCAGAATCCAAGAGGCATTCAATGGAATGGCATCACACAACATCGCCGACAAGAAAGAAGTTCAAAAGTTCACCATCTGTAGGGAAAGTTATGGCCTCCGTGTTTTGGGATGAGAAGGGTGTGATTCTTCTCGACTTCTTGGAACAGGGAAACACGGTGAATGCAGACCGTTACATTGAAACTTTGAAGAAGCTTAGAGGTCGTCTTCAGCGACTTTACCCATTAAAAGATCAGAGAGCTGCACTACTGTTGCACGATAATGCCATGCCACACACCGATAAACGCACCATCGATGCATTGCAGAATTTGGCTGGACATTTTTACCACATCCCCCTTACAGTCCCGATCTTGCACCTTCTGACTTCCATCTATTTGGACCACTGAAAGAAGATCTTCGCAGACATCACTTTGAGGACACCGAGACCCTTAAATGCATCGTACGCCAGTGGTTTAGGAAAAAGAACACAAATTTTTATCGTGCGGGGATACATGCCCTTGTGAGAAGATGGACAAAAACTGTAACAAATAACGGTGACTACATTGAGAAATACATTTTTGAAGTTCAGTCTTGGGGCTACATTTCAATGTGAATTGTATCTGTTTTCTTGCCTATTGAATGAAATTAAAAATTACGAGGCATTACTTTTTGACCATCCCTCGTATTTGTGGGCAGAGAATAAATAAGTTTATCACAGAAGCGTGATTTCACAGACTAGTGATAAGATTCATGTGGACAGATTAAAAGCAGTTAATGCCAAAATAAGAGCGAGGCACTTTCATTGGTTACTATTTAAGAAGAGAAAATTTAGAACACAATGAGCAAGTAACCCACCATAACATGGTGGTAAATAATTATGTTATGCTCTTTCTGCTACATGTCCTAATTCTCCCGTGGTCATTTCATTCATTTCCACTTTCCTTCAGAGCTAAATCAGTGACATGCAAAGAGTGGCATGAAAGCACAGAAGCTTCATCTATGATGAGCAGTTATGCTTCCCTGGCTAAATAACATAAATATAAGATGGAGACACTCATTCATATTTACCAAAAATATACATGGGAAAAATTCCAGAAATTCTATCACCAAAAAATAAAAACGCATGAATATTTCTGAAAACACCCACGCCATGAAGAGATGGGAAGAATTGCTTATTATTTCAATGAGTATGCAAATTAGTTTCCAGGCCACAGTGCACATGGCTTTGCCATAATTTCCTGAAAATGCGCCATGGAAAGATTGCAAGTTGGTGGGAATTTGTTACAAAACAGGACACTAAGAAAATTAGGAATTTGAATATGATAAAGACAAAATTAATAGAGATGCAATCGGTAGAGAAAAACAGATGGGAAAATAACTTATAATGGAAGTAAAACAACATGGCATGTTAGAAGGTCAACAAGCAAAACTGGCAACAAATAACGAGGATCAATATCTATTGAGAAAGGTGAAACATTGTGCCACTCAGCATAGCACGTGATGAACACGATGACTAGATAAGAAAAATTGACAACAGAGAATACTTTCCTTGTGGTAACTAAAATTAAACCCTTGTCTACAAAAGTTGGGCAATGGAACATAAGATTTCTTCTTTTTTCTTTGTTTACACTCATATAACCACATCTGTATCTCTCATAAAGTTGGCAGTCTGCCCGGCTTCTTATTGTGTCATCTCTCATTTCTCTCCAGCCTGATACATAAAATGTGATCTTTATAAGCCTGATGGTGATTAAGGTGTGTAAAAGGATCCCGTTACATGCCCATTGAGGCATATTGAGAATATGGTGGTATATGTTAGGCCCATATTTTCTTGACCATCGCCACACTAGGGGTGATGTGGTCAGCATCACGCCGACCGCCTTAACCTTTCCAGAGTTGCTCTGGTACCAAATTCCTGAGGCTGGGTCGACACTGGAACCGTTTGCAGTCTAAAATATCCCACCTCAACTGGGGATTGAACCGTGGACAACTGAGTTAGGAAGACAGTGCACTAACCACTGCGCTTCCTTGGCTGATGGTAATTAGCTAAAGTAAATTTATGTTAGTGGTGATGAAACGTTTCAGTTAGATAGTTATAGTTGGTATTTAGCTTTCAGAGAAACGTCTTCTGTTATGTTTGTGTCTTATTTATCTTTCAAGCAGTGGGCAACAGTCTACTTTAGATGTTACTTTTGCTGTAAGTTTCTGATGTTGTTATTATCTTTATCATCCATCCTTTTTATTACCCACAGAACATAGCCTTTAACGTTTGCTTGGCACTTACTTCTACTTTGAGTCATTTTATTATGTTCAAATTATGAGACCCGAGTCGCTTTGGCCTATTCAATCAATCAATACCCTTTAGCTCCCTGAGGAGCATAGGCCTTCAACAAGCTTTGGCCTATTGTTCTACAATTATTTTCCAGCTCCTTTTTGGCTTGCACATTGTTTCCGAGTGGGTTTCAGCTTGCTTGTTCAACAATTCTTCTCCAGTTCCTCTTTGGCCTCCACTCTTTTTCCCTGTGGGTTTCATTCAACAGGTGTAAATTTCTACAGTCTAGGGCTTGTCAGATTATTATTGGTTTGTTGTTTCCTTATTGCAAGTCTCACATCTCCACTTTCATTGTTTAATCTCCAGCTGCATTTATTGCTGTGTGATTATTTTCCATAGGTTTGTGTTTGCCATTACTTCTGGCCATCTAATATGAAATATGCTACAGAGACATGTTCATGAAGCTCTTTAGTTTGAATGTGATAATCTTGGTATGTGTGCCATAAAGTAGAACAGACTCTGCCTTTGTACCAAACAACCTAATCTTATTTTCATTGAAACAAGCTATATAGCAGGGGTTCTTAACCTGTGGGATGCGCTGCCTCCAAAAGGAGGCGCAGAGGGGATACAGGGGAGATGGAAGGTGTCTCCTAGAACATTTATTGCAGTTTTATTCTCACTGGATAAAATTCTAAACTTTAGAATAAAAGAAAATAGTTTTCTTTGCATGTATATTTGTATGAAAAAAAAACGTCGCTGAGATCCAAGTTTCGATGACTTGTGTATGTGAGGCATTGGCTAGAAATAAAGTCCCCATAGAAACATCATAATTTTGTCTTGATTGGCTGTCTGATTAATTTGGGGAAGGACAGGAGGTGTGAACAGGGAAAGTGTGAGGGCAAAAAAGTTGAGAGTCCCTGCTGTAGAGTTTAATACTGAGCAAAGAGAAAACAGCAAGGCTGGCTTTGTGAGTCCTGGCATTTGATATCCTGGGTGGTTTCCCCTTCCATGTATCACAAAAATGTGAAAAATTGTGGCAACTTGTTGCAGCAGACGTGACTCTATGTGAATATTTCTGTTTTTGTGTGTTAAATGTTCTGTTGCTAATGGCTGTGTTAATGTATTACTTGACAAAAACAATAAAGATGACAGTTTCAGTAACATCAGTCCTGAATAGAAGAGAGTAGATGAAAATGTCAGGACTTAAATATTGAAACTTACATTACAAGTGATACAAGTGTCAAGGAAGGAAAAAAATGGTGAGTATTTGTAATAGGTAATATGCATGCTACATGGCTGATGATGATCAAAGCATATGAGTTGCATTTTTGCTAGGACATAAATTTAATGACTGTAATTCATAATAATACAGACATTTCATCTATAAAATTGTATAGGGAAAAACACAATATTCTATCACAAAGTTATGGGGCCAACGATAGTATTCAATTTTCTGATTTAAATTCTTTGCAAAGTTCATGTGTATTGAGTTGTGCACATGTAGGGATGATGACTATAGATGGGTGTGTATATGTGTGCATATTTTCTTTGGCATATTTATTTATGATAACCGCAGGTAAATCAGAGGTACATTTTCAATCCAACCTGCAAGTCTGGAAGGAAGAGCTGGAGAAGAGAGGGATGGTCATCAGCACCTCCAAAACAAAAACCATGGTAATATCGTGAGAGGAAAGAAGGCATCAGATTAATCTGGGAGAACCTGGAGCAGGTCAACCACTTTAAATTCCTTGGAGCTGTTATAGATTGGAAAGGTGGTATCAAAGAAGAGTTGGCTACCCAAAGTGCAGCAGCTGGGAGACTTTTTCAGGTCATAAATCAAGGATTCCTCAGCAAAAGAGAAGCTGGCAAGAAGACGAAGATGACTGTATACCGCTCTATTTTGTTCCAGTCTTGCCATATGGATGCGAGTCATGGGCAATGACTAAAATGCACAAAAGCCAGCTCCAAACCTCAGAAATGAGGTATCTGAGGAAAGTGATTGAAGTAACAAGAAGAGACATGGCCGCAACCAAAGAATACATCAAGGCATAAGAACCCAACCCCTGCAGACCCAAGTAGAACAGTGCCAACTAAGATGGATTGGCCATGTCTGCAGAATGGGAGAAGATCGGCTGCCACGACAAGTATGGGAGGCTAAGAGCCATGGATCCAGACCTCCAGGGTGACCCTGAGTCCTCTGGGAGGACAACATTACACAATCTTTGAAGGAGTAAGGACTAGAATGGAACCAGGCCAGGAGGAAGACAGCCGATATGATAGTATGGTGCTCTCTCTTCCAAACCTCTACACCTCACAGTAGAAGGGGAACGACTAAGTACGTAAAATAACCGCAGATACCACGACTCAAGAAAAGAATACTGAATTTAATTTTAATGCGAATAAGAAAGAGGGTGGACAAGATGAGAGAAGCAGTCATCATCATCACCATCATCATTACACCTTCAGCTCCCCAAGGAGCATATGCCTTTAATAACTTCATGCCAAGCCTTCCTGTCCTGTACAAACCATTTTGATCTTTCCGTGTCATTTTTATTCTTTCGTGTCTGTCTCTGTCTCTCCATTCTCAATGTATTATTTGGTCTCTTTCTACTTTTCTTACCCTGGGGGATTCTAGAACAAGAACTGCCTTGTAGAACTACGAACAAGTTTCTCCAATGTAAGTCCTATCTGTAGCCAGCAACTTCTGCTCATTTCTTGCTTCACTGGCACTTGTCTGGTTCTTGCTACCTTGTAGAACTACGAACAAGTTTCTCCAATGTAAGTCCTATCTGTAGCCAGCAACTTCTGCTCATTTCTTGCTTCACTGGCACTTGTCTGGTTCTTGCTACCTTGTAGAACTACGAGCAAGTTTCTCCAATGTAAGTCCTATTTGTAGCCAGCAACTTCTGCTCATTTCTTGCTTCACTGCACTTGTCTGGTTCTTGCTACCTTGTAGAACTACGAACAAGTTTCTCCAATGTAAGTCCTATCTGTAGCCAGCAACTTCTGCTCATTTCTTGCTTCACTGGCACTTGTCTGGTTCTTGCTACCTTGTAGAACTACGAACAAGTTTCTCCAATGTAAGTCCTATCTGTAGCCAGCAACTTCTGCTCATTTCTTGCTTCACTGGCACTTGTCTGGTTCTTGCTACCAGTTCCACTTTGGTGATCCTTTAACAGAATCAGTTTTAGTAATGATTATTTATTTTGCATTCTATCCTTTCTGACGTTAACATTTAGGAAAGCAGCAAAGTCTTTTATTTACACTTATATGGAATGGAATATTCTACACTATACCAGCTGTTCCATTCCCTTTAGCTGTTCTGTCATGGTTGCACATCATGTTACATTGGTCATCTTTGCTTTCTTGTCTATTCCTACATTCATGAGATAGTTGTCTCTGTAATGGAACTCGCTTGTCCTATCCAGTGTCAGCACTTTCTTTGGAAAACATGTATTTTTTTACATTACGAAGTGAGAGAACCTTGTTTTAATAAGGCACTTAGACATACAATTGACAGCTTCTCTCTGAGATTCATTAGATGTGGATAATTTTGGCATGCATGTATCATTCATGTGCCAGCCATCAGAAATGTACAGCAGTGCTGACTGACAGTACATAGCTCATAATTATCCTTAGCTTTGTTCTTGTGTTAGAATTTGCCTACTACCATGTTGTTTGTAGGCTAATGAAAGAACTCCATTCTATGTTGATTCATATTGTTTGTAGACTTTTGAAAGAACTTCATTCTACGTTGATTCATATTGTTTGTAGGTTTTTGAAAGAATTCCATTCTACGTTGATTCAAATTGTTTGTAGACTTTTGAAAGAACTTCATTCTACGTTGATTCAAATTGTTTGCAGATTTTTGAAAGAATTCAATTCTACGTTGATTCAAATTGTTTGTAGACTTTTGAAAGAACTTCATTCTACGTTAGGAGCCGCGGTAGCATAGTGGTTAGTGCACTGGCTTCCTAGCGCAGTGGTCTATGGTTCGATCCCCAGATGAGGCGGAAAATTTTTAGGCCACAAACGGCTCCTGGGTTGACCCAGCCCCAAATGGGTACCAGAGCTACTCTGGGAAGGTTAAGGCGGCCAGCGTGATGCCGACCACATCACCCCTCGTGTGCCGACGGTCAAGATAATATGGGCCTAACACCATATTCCCAATATGCCTCAATGGGCGTGTAACGGGTTCCTTTACCTTTTCTTCATTCTACGTTGATTCATATTGTTTGTAGACTTTTGAAAGAACTCCATTCTACGTTGATTCAAATTGTTTGTAGACTTTTGAAAGAACTTCATTCTACGTTGATTCATATTGTTTGTAGGTTTTTGAAAGAATTCCATTCTACATTGATTCATATTGTTTGTAGACTTTTGAAAGAATTTGAAAGAACTCCATTCTATCAATATATGTTTGCTCCACACAGAGCAGAGGCTTTCAACAAACACATGCCAAGTCTTCCTGTCATGTGCCATCTGCTCAAGTTCTTTCCATGTCCTCCTCATCATTTTTATTTCTTCCTCCAGTTCTCTTCTCCAGATGCTTGTGTGGTCTACCTCTGCCTCACTTACCCTGGGAATTCTAGAACAAGGGCTGCCTTGTTATACTATCAACATGTTTTCTGAATGTGTGTCCTATCTATCGCCAGCAACTTCTTCTCATCTCTTGTTTCCCTGGCACTTATCTGGTCCTTTAACTCCATTCTATGTTGAGTCTGCATTAATCATCAGCTACTGCTTGGTCGGTCTTTGGCTAAGGACGGAAGAAGAAGAAGACATCTCTACTCCAGTTAAAAGTAAATGTGTATGTAAATTTTAAAATGATCATATCTGAATTCTTCTAGTGAGTATCTATATTGAAAAAATTAACAACAGATACTTCTGACTATTTGACTAGAATGTAATTAAAGGAAAGGTTTGAAGTATTAGATGAACCATGGAGAGTTAACAAAGGGAGGTAAAGAGATTTGGAAACTGGCTTTTCTTATAAATAAATAATACATATCAATGGGTATGTTACAAGCACTAATGAGAAAAAAAAAAAGTTTATTTATTTTCTGGGTTTACTTGCATAAGATGGGCCAAAATTTACCAGTTAAGCTCCAGTAGGAGCTAGGAGAAAAGAAAGAAAGGTTTGAACACATTTTCTGGAGCTCAAATTTTTGGATTGATTATTTGTACACTTCTTACAGGTGTGGAAAATGTTCCAGTGGTGTTTGTCATTGGTAAGTTAAGATAAATAAGTAGATTCATATCATCTTTTCAGTGGTTCAATTTCTTCAAGCACATATCTCCATCCAGTTATTACAATCTCTTTCAATGTATGATTCAACCGCTTGAGCCTACCTAGCATTTTGGTTTTTTTTGGGTTTTGTTTTGTTTGTTTTAAAAAAAAAACCTAAGTTAACGTACTATTTTAAACTTTACTTTCATCCACTTATCTCTGTAAATCAGGGCTTCTTAACATGTGGTCCAACGCATGAGGTAGGGGTCCCATGTAAAAAAACCCAAAATTTTAAATGTAAAATTGTTAGTTATCTCATCAGCTCCCGTTCTTTCCATGCTTCCTCATCATTTTCAGTTCTGTCTCAAGTTCTATTCTCCATATGTTTTTGGTCTACCTCTGCCTCTCTTACTCTGGAGATTCTAGAACAATTACTACCTTGTAATGCTATCAACTTGCTCAAATAACTGAAATTTACTCATGTGTTTACATTATTTACATTATACCATTCAAAAATAGTTTGGTTTCCATGTCTCAATTCAAATAATTTATTTAGATCAGTACATTCAACCGTTTGTCCAAACAGTTTTTCGTCTGACTATCCAATTTAAATTAATTTAAATTCTTTAGCATTTAAAGGATTTGTCAAAGGTTTAATGGATTCTGGAAAATACAACAAATATCATATTAAACAAGAAAAACTGAAAAACAGATTATGAGGTCCTCCACATAAGATGTCGTGCTAATTTAGCCATTTTTTAAACACCCCCTCCTATCTTTGTCACATTTCATCACAAATAAAACTCAGACCTCCTTCTTATGTGACATCACAAATCTCTTAACCCCCACCCACCCCCCCCCCCCCCCCCCCCCTTTTTTTTTTTTTCTTCCACAGTTTTTTTGTAATACTGAAAAGAAGGAATGTAATCAAATGTAAATTAGTTAACTAGTGCGGACAAAATAAAAATCTTTTAAGTAAAATAGTGTTTAATTAATCAGGGTTTTACAGTAACTGCTATGCTGGTCAAATGTTGCTAAATATGTTAAGAAAATGCTAATTATGACCAATTTTTTTTTTGTTTTTTTGTTTAAACGAACACCCGCTATTACTCAAGGCGAGAATCTCCGGCTAGTATACCTAACTTGAGACTGATTTTTACGTGAGTATCCCTTTTTTCCCTGTACAATGACAGGTGTCCACATGCCATTCAGGCAGATACTTGCCATCTTCAGAGGGTACCCATCAGAGCTGGGTTGGCTCAGGAGCCGTTCAGGTTATTCCAGTCCCTGGTCGACGACACTCCTTCATATGTCTTTGCCAGGGCTCGAATTAATCCAGTCCAAGTGCCGGTTGATGATACTTCTTCAAATGCTCTCGCCAGGGCTTGAACCTGGATCACCCGATCACCAGTGCAATGTGGTAACCATTGCACCAGCTCGGCTCCCATGGCCTATTTTAATTTCAAACTATAAAAATAAATTAAATGTAAACACATCAATAACTTCAGTTCTCACTTATGTTAAAGTTTCATAAATTATTGTTAAACTTGAGAGAACATCCACAAAAAGTCAATGGTTAAAAACTGAAGTTGTTATTAATGAATGATTACTTATGCTTATCATTATCCTACTGCAAAGAAAGATGTTTCTCCATGGAACCAACTAGAAATCTACTTGCTTCTAGATCATCATTGTTTTAAACAGAAATGTATAATTAAAACACAATTTTAAACATTTAAAGCTTATAACAGTTATCCGATATTTCAGATGAGATTATAATATTAAGATAAGTCCTCCACGAGGAGTTGTTAACTATTGCGGGTAAAAGTAGACTATGAGAATGAAGGTTACAAAATCTATTTTGTTCCGACATCATTTATGAAAGATGCGAGTCTCACTTGTGTTTTTTGTGTGACGTCACATTTTTTTTCAAATCTCCCTCCCCCTATTGTCAGTCTTCGTCACAAAATTTTAGATCCCCCTCCTTCCTGACTGCATGATGTCATATGCGGATGACCCCTATTCTGTAAGAACTGTGGTAGAAAGTAAAAGTTTTTTACAAGAAACATCAATGAAACAAGTGGTGAAGGAAAACATTACATGAAATTCAAATAATTTCACCACCATCATATTTTGTTTGTAAAATTTTTTACTCCAGTTAAGATTTTCATTTATTGAAATAGCCTGTCAAAATGTTAAGGGACTTTGCTTTAGATTTTAAAACATGTTTTTATTTTCAGGGGGTCCTGGCAGTGGCAAAGGTACTCAGTGTGAGAAGATAGTCAAGAAATATGGCTTTACCCATCTGTCCTCTGGTGACCTCCTGAGGGCAGAGGTTGCTTCAGGGTCAGAGAGGGGAAAGAATCTTACAGAGATAATGGAGAGAGGAGAGCTAGTGCCTATGGTAAATTTGTAGACATACAGATTTTAAATGGTGGATAGGAATAAAGAAAGCTTCATTAATACATTCTAGAGCTCCCTGTGGAGTAAGGGCCTTTGACAAATACCTTCCACCTCTCCTGTCCTATGCCATTCG
Source organism: Oreohelix idahoensis (assembly GCA_024509875.1). NCBI lineage: Eukaryota > Metazoa > Mollusca > Gastropoda > Stylommatophora > Oreohelicidae > Oreohelix > Oreohelix idahoensis. The sequence continues at coordinate 92,746 of JAMPIV010007122.1, read as the reverse complement.
CTCAAGGTCATACCATATCTTCTTCATACTCTTCCTGTGTTTTTTTGTCTCCTACCACTCTTACCCCAGATATTCCAGAATAACGACTGCCTAGTTATGCTGTCAACAAGTTTCTAAATGTACATCCAATCCATCTTCTTATTATCTCTTGTTTCACTTGCACCTGTCTGGTTCTTGTCATCAGTTCCACATTGGTGATCTTGTCATCAGTTCCACATTGGTGATCTTGTCATCAGTTCCACATTGGTGATCTTGTCATCAGTTCCACATTGGTGATCCTGTCATCAGTTCCACATTGGTGATCTTGTCATCAGTTCCACATCGGTGATCTTGTCATCAGTTCCACATCAGTGATCTTGTCATCAGTTCCACATCGGTGATCTTGTCATCAGTTCCACATTGGTGATCTTGTCATCAGTTCCACATTGGTGATCTTGTCATCAGTTCCACATCGGTGATCTTGTCATCAGTTCTACATTGGTGATCTTGTCATCAGTTCCACATCGGTGATCTTGTCATCAGTTCCACAGCGGTGATCTTGTCATCAGTTCCACATCGCTGATCTTGTCAACAGTTCCACATCGGTGATCTTGTCATCAGTTCCACATTGGTGATCTTGTCATCAGTTCCACATCGGTGATCTTGTCATCAGTTCCACATTGGTGATCTTTTCATCAGTTCCACATTGGTGACCTTGTGATCAGTTCCACATCGGTGACCTTGTCATCAGTTCCACATTGGTGATCTTGTCATCAGTTCCACATTGGTGATCTTGTCATCAGTTCCACATTGGTGATCTTGTCATCAGTTCCACATTGGTGATCTTGTCATCAGTTCCACATTGGTGATCTTGTCATCAGTTCCACATTGGTGATCCTGTCATACCACTGTAGTCATTCTATTCTATGTAGGCAACAATTGATGAAAGTCTGTAACCTCTAACCACTCTGTTGTTGTTTTTTGTTGCATAGTTCAGAGCCATACAATAAGACTGATTGAACATCTGAGTTGAAGATTCCTACTTTTGTGCTGCACTTGATTTCTGATGATTTTCATACAAGGAAAGTTCCTCTTGCTTTTTGCCTTCTTATTTTGATATTACCTCTGTTCTTTCAACTTTGTTTATATGCTTCCAAGATGTAAAAAAAAAGCACGCATTACACATAAAAAGTAGTGGAAATACAACAGTGGATTAAAAGGTTGTTAACAATGTGTGTAGTACAATATGTAATATCAATACTGCTCCTTTTTTTTTTAAGACATGAAATGGGAGGAGAGCATTCTAGCATCAAATGATTCTTTTGTCTCTGCTCATCCCCCATCTCGGTTTACCCTGTTCAACCTTATTGTCAGTTATACTCATAATTAGGGTATTTAGTGTCATTTTATTGTCACTGTTGTGTTATATTCATACACCAATTGTCATTTTCAATTGATTGCTGTTCATTGTGACAATTTATATTAGGATTTGTTGTTATCTTACTTTTGTTACAGATAATTTTCGCATGATGTGATGTTTGTATTATTTTATTATTTTCCCTTACATAACATTATGAGTAGTTAATAGTGTTTTTTTTAATGTGTGATTATTTTTTATTATAATACTGTTATTATCAGTAGTTCAGTGGTTTTGTTAGTTATTTTGTATGTGTATACATGTCTGAAAGCTGGATTGAATATATCGTAACAACAGGTAAGTTTGAAGGAAAAAGAGATAGAGGAAGACAAAGAGAGCAAATACTGGACAGTTTGACATCGTGGCATGGAAGGAGGTCAACAACAGAATTGATAACTTGTACTGGTGACAAGAAGTTGTAGAGAGATATGATTTCCTATACCACTAGGTATAGTACTTGAAGAAGAAGATACATGTCTTATCTGAACCAGATGTCATCTATGTGTTATTCCATAGAACTAGAAAGAAACCAAGTCTAACACTTAAAATAAGAATCTTCAACTCAAGTGTCAAGTAAGTCCTATTATATGGCTCTGAAACATGGAGAACAGCAAAAACGACAACCAAAAAGCTACATACTTTCATAAATGGGTGCTTGTGTAGAAAAGAAGGATTAAAATGGCGCGACAAAGTCACCGATGTTGAACTGATGACAAGAGCCAGGACAAGTGCAATGAACAAGAAATGAGAAGAAGATGCTGGTAATGGAATGGACACACACTGAGGAAACCTGTTGGTAGCATTACAAGGCAGTCCTTTTTCTGGAATCCCCAGGATAAGAGAAGCAGAAGGAGACTGAAGAACACAGGAAGTAGAGAACTGGAGACAGAAATGAGGAAGGCACGGAAAGACCTTGAGTTGATGTCAAACAACAGGAGGACTTGGCATGTGTTTGTTGATAACCTATACTCCTTGGGGAGCTAAAATGTATTGACTGATATTAGGATCTTCTTGGTTCTACAGAATAGATTAATCGTCATCATCTTTATTCTTTCTTCCTTTTGATTCCTTCTTGAACACAACACTACAACTATTACTCATCAATAATTTCTATTTTTTTACCAACTTCTTCAGTTGTGCTCATGTGAATCCACTTGCATTCGCTGCTTCTTCTTAAATTCGTCTCCAAGTTTTCTAATAGAGTTGTAAAGTTAATTAACAAAATAATTAAAGAAATAAAATTGCAGTTAATTGTCTTGATTGGGATGTTTGTTTTGTATAAATTAGTTAGATAGGAGTTAATAAATAACAACTTAAAAACATGAAGTGACTTTTCAGTCACACTGTAGTGTTTTGTGGCTGGAATATATAAACAACTCTCCTGATCTACAGGAAACTGTCCTGGGTCTAATGAAAGAAGCAATGCAGGCTTGTGCAGCAGTCAGCAAAGGTTTCCTTATAGATGGTTATCCTAGAGAACTGGAACAGGGTCTTCGCTTTGAGAAAGAGGTAATCATGATCAGACTCTTATCTATTGTTATTTTTAACAAAAGTTTTAAACTTGCTTAAATCAAAATCTTCTTTTTCAAAACTCCAAGCTGTTAAGGCAATTTACACTTTCAGCAGGTATATAATTTAAAAAAATTTTGTTTTGTTTTTTTGTCTTTAAATTCAACTAGCTCAGTAAAAAGAGTGAAAAATACATTGGAGTTAGTTCTACAAATCAAGAATGCATAAAAGTTCGCCGAAAAATATAAAAAGACTGAACAAATCTTCCCCATTTGTTTCAAGTTTTTATTTGGTTCATGTGTCTTGGGGAACTTCTGACTATGACCTGCAGAACTCTGGTCTGTGGAACTCTTGTTTGGAACCACAGATTTAGAATATTCAACATTTTAAAAACAACAAATAGCTGTTATTTCCACAAGCTTTCTTTTATTTTACTTAAACACAAATGATTTGTTTTCAGAGAACAAAATTTAAAAAAAAACTGTTAAAACATTACAGAATGTTTTTAATCTTTCATGAATGGTGGCCCATAGAATTTGTTGTCTGTATTTCTATTCTTTAATGTCTTATACAGGTTGCTCCAGCCAGATTTGTACTGTGTTTTGATGTTTCGGATGAAACAATGACAAAACGACTACTTAGTCGTGGCCAAAGCAGTGGGCGGGTTGATGATAATGAGGAGACAATTAAGAAGAGGCTCAAAACTTTCCATGATGTGACAAAACCTGTGATTGATTACTATAGTAACAAGGGAAAAATCAAATTGGTAAGCATGTGAGTTTTCTGTCAGTTCTGGGACAGGTGGGAATTTTTCATGTAACAGGAAGTGATCATGCTAAGTTTTTTATTGGTTGGGTCATGAATCTTTTTCAGTATTCTGTGGATTCTTTGCTCGTAGCACTTACTTCATAACTGTTAGCTCTTGCTAAACTGTCTGTAGTTTTTAATGTCAAGTTGTAGATTTAATGTCTATGTTAGAGAGAAGATAAACACCTATGCAGGCCACCAAGAACCACTTTTGTCAACAGTGAAACGTCGAAAGCTTGCCTGGTTTGGGCATGTAACTCGTCATGACTCCCTTTCGAAAACGATCCTTCAGGGAACAGTCGAAGGTAAACGGAGAAGAGGAAGGCAGAGAAAATCCTGGGCTGATAACATCAAAGAATGGGCAGGACATGGTTTTTCCACACTTGTACGCATTGCTGAGGATAGAGAGCAGTGGAGGACCCTGTCTGCTGATGCTTCCACCATGGCACCCCTACGACCCATGACGGGTTACGGGCTGAGATGATGATGATGATGAGATTTAACTTTCTCAATTCTGTTCTTTACCTTCTGTGGTGTTTGTCCCAATTATCTTGTCACCTTTAATCTATTTTCTTGTAAAGCTTTCATTGCCTTTGTTATTTTCAGTTTTTTTGAAACAAATCATGACCACTTCAGTCACGTTTGTTAGCTGTTATTTATCAATCATTATTTATTAGTGTTAATTGTTAACTAATATTTTGTTAGCCGTTATGTGTTAACTATTAACAGTTGGCGGGAATCTGTGTACAAAATGTAACACTATTTTTTTTTTAATCAATATTTTCCCCCTTTACAGTGTTTTCCTTTGATATTGTTCATGCTCTCCATACATACTTCCTTCACCACATTAGATCCAGAGTAAAAGGTTGTTTATATTTGAATATATGACTTAATATAACCAACAGCCTTTTGTCTAGGATGAATGGGATGTGCCTTGCCAAAATGAGGCACAAGTCATATTTTTTTAATATCAGCCAAGTTCTTAGAAAAATATAAGCTACATTTGTTTCATTGTTAGTTAAAATCCATTTGTCTTTTTCATATTCAGTCAAAATTTTGGCTTTTTTTTTTGTTCTTGTGCTCCAGTAAAATTTCTCCTATGATTTTGACGTGAAATTTAATTATTATTTTTAGTTTTGCTTCAGTTACCTTCTTTTTCCGGTTACCTTAGCAATCTGATCTGAGAATTTATAGAAAAAAAAATTATTTTTTTTTTGGTGCTTTTTTCACTGACAAACAAAAAGGGATGGTAAATTTTTCTTCTGTATCTAATGTTACAAGTGGCAGTACATAGCTTTCTTTTGACTCGTTATTATTTATTAGCTACACAAATTTTGCAGAACTTTGCATCATTGTTAACATTTAACAATTTTAAAATAAAGTTTCATTTCATCATCATTAAATTATCATCGCTTCACATGTGCTATGTAAAGTACCTCTCCAATGTTTTTGTTTTTACATTAATTTTCACTCTTCACATGCCAAAATTATCACATTTTTCTTTTTGTGTGATCATTTCAGTCCTCTAATAAACTATTAGATTTGATCATAGCAATATGCATGTTATGTTGCTGTCTTTTTTACAGATCCCTGCAGAAGGCAGTACTGATGACATTTTTGAAATGGTTGATAAGGTGTTTAAAGAAGAGAAGATCCCTTATTCTAAAGGTGAAGTAATTGCTTTTATCTAAAATTGTAGGCCAATGAAGGCCCAAACATTCTCAGATTAGAAGTAGAGAATGCCATACGTATGATTCAAACAGGAAAATCAGCAGGCATGGACAACATAAAAATTTAAATGATAGAAGCCCTGGAGAGCTTCAATATAGATACAATCACAGATCTGTTCAACGATATATACAATACATGATACATATACCACATGACACGAAGACATCAGTCTTTATAACATTGCCAAAAAAACCTAACGCAACAGAGTGTACAGACTTCAGAACAATCAGCCTGATGAGTCATGCAATTAAAATACTGCTCATAATCATACAGGAGCGATTACAAAATAAGTCAAGAGCTTCTCCTATCTTGGTCATATAATAACAGAAGATGGCAGATTTTAAACAGAAATTCAGTAGAGAAAAGGTATGGCCAAAGCTACATTCATAGACATGAGACAAATACTGACATCTAAACAGTTAACTCACAAATTAAAACTTAGAATCATAAAGTGTTATATATATTCTTCATTACTGTATGGTGTAGAAACATGGACAATCAATAAAAAAAAAAAAAAGTTAGTTGCTTATCCTTTACAGGACATGGCAATCAACCCCAGCTTTTATTGGCTGTTTGTGATTTTTCTAGGCAATTTTTTTCATTCAGTATTTTGCCATTGCTTTCTGAACGGTACGGCGCTTATACCATTGTTAAAAATCCACACAAAGCGATCTGCTACCAAACCGCCCGCAGCAGGTTTCGAACCTGGTATATCTGGATTATGAAACTGCGTTCATATCCATTAGGCCACAGACGCCGACGGACAATCAATAAGCAATTGGAAAAAAGAATTGAGGCTCTCGAGATGTGGATATACAGAAGAATGGAGCGTATCTCATGAAAAGAGAAGAAAACAAATAAGGAGGTCCTGGAAAACCTAGGTATGAAAAGAGAACTAATGAAGATCAAAATTAGGCAGCTAAAATACTTTGGCCACATAAAAGACCATCACGCCTCCAGAAGACCATAACAGAAGGGAGAGTTGAAGGCAATCGTGCAAGGGGAAGACAGCGCTATAAGTGGGAAGATAACATCAAGTGATGGACAGGAAAGAGTCTATCAGACTGCAGCATCAATACAAGAGACAGAAGACGGAGATCCCTTACAGTCAGTCTTCATTGTGGAGATGGCAGCTGATGATGATGAAAATTATAGACACATTATATAAAATTATTGACACATTTTATCCTAATTATAACCCATCAGAGGTTGAATAGGATATTTTTGTTTCATTAAATTAGAAAATTATAAGAGTTTTTTTAACCCCACTTCACACACTTGTTTCTCAAGTGTGCCAAGTAAAATACCAACGATTTTACTTGATTTATGTGGTTTACTGTGTTTATAAATTCTGGACAATCATATTTGTAGTCCCATATCATGCATTGATGTGTCAACTGTATTAAATGAAAAACCAACGCTGTCACTTGATTTCTATTGTTGCTGCATTTTATTTTGGTATAATTTTAAAAACTATAATTTCGGGATGTTCCATTTTAAACAAAAATCTAAATGTTAAAAATACATGCCAGACTTTTAGAAAATTCAGATTTTTTTTTTTGGTCTGAGTTCATGCAGTCATAGCTAACTTGTAATTCACATACACAGATCTGACTTTTTTTTTTAAGCCAACTTCAGTATACTATGCAATTCTTACAAAGTATGTTTAATATTTTCTTACAGATTGTTTTGGAAAAGTTGTCTTTGTTGTAGGTAAGTTCACAGGCTTTCAAAGCAGAAGAATTCTTTGTAAAAATCTCCAGTTCTTCATTCTTATCATTTTGAAAGTACAATATTTCTTCGCGACTCTTCTCACACATTTATTATAATTTAGCCAACTTTTTTTTCATTCTTACTGATCTTTCCTTGCATAAATGTTTTTAATATAGTAGAATTGTTAGTATTATCTTATTCAAAGCATAATAAATTCATATTATGAAACCAGAAGTTTTCAAGAAGCACTACTTTCATTCCAATTATGTTTTGTTATGTAGATGATCTAGTATGACACCTATTCATTTTCATAATTTGTGACCCTTTCACATGACTTTTAAAATGACCTTTGACCATATAATTTAGTCTGCTTCATTTTTACTAGGGTTATTTTCTTGGCTTCCATTTCTGCCCTTTGTTGTAAATTTCAGGAGGTCCAGGCAGTGGCAAAGGTACGCAGTGTGACCTGATAGTCAAGAAGTATGGATTTACTCATCTGTCATCTGGTGATCTTCTGCGGGCAGAGGTGGAATCAGGATCAGAGAGGGGAAAGAAACTCACAGAAATTATGAAGAAAGGAGAATTGGTGTCTTTGGTAAATATACAACATTAATTAATGGGGTTTATCAATTTTGTATTTATGTAGATGATAAATATTCTTCAATACCTTTCATCAATGGTGTCATCATCGGTATTTCATGGAAGGACAAAGTGACAAATTTTGAGGTGTTGTCTTGTGCTGGCCTTCAAAGCATGTATACACTGCTTAGACAGTGCAGACTATGCTCGCATGGCCATGTCCACCAGATGGAAGATGGTGGCATTCCGAATAGTATCTTCTACAGAGAAGTGGCAGATTGCAAAAGAACAGTTGGGTGATCACACCTGAGGTTCGAAGATGTGTGCAAGAGAGACATTTGAGCACTGGACATAAATTCAGCAACCTAGGAGGATGAAACTGCCAAACACACCAAGTGACAATGCTCTCTGTGGCGCCATCTTGGAATGGGCGAGAAGAAGCTCTCACAGCAAGCAGAAGAGAAAATGTCAAAAGGAACACAAGGAAAAAAAGCAGCTGAGGGCAGTCACCACAGGGGAGCATTCCCACAGTCAGTTATGAGTGAAGGGGCTATAATTATTATAAATATTCTTCATGAAAATACAAATTAATTTCATTATCATTTCCCCTTTTACTCCTTATAGAGCATGGAACCACCACTGCAACTGGTTCTTTTGCATGAAATCAGCACACAGAGTCTATGGGAGCTACTTAAGGTTTACTTAGTCATTCTCCTTCTACCGTGAGGTGTAGAGGTTTGGAAGAGAGAGTGCCAGACTATCCTATCGGCTGTCTTCCTCCTGGCTTGGTTCCATTCTAGTCCTCGGTCCTCGGTAATTCAAAGATTGTCTAATGTTATCCTCCCACCGGACTCTGGGTGGTCCTGAGGGTCTGGATCTCTGGCTCTTTGTTTCCCATACTTGTCGTGGTAGCCGATCTTCTCCCATTCTGCAGACATGGCCAAACCATCTTAGTTGGGACTGTTCTACTTGGGTCTGCAGGGGGTGGGATTTTAGGCCTTGACGTATCGTCTGGTTGTGGACCATGTCTCTTCTTGCTACTTCGACCACCTTCCTCAGATACCTCATTTCTGAGGTTTGGATCTGGCTTTTGTGGGTTACTACTTTAGGCACCAATAAATATCCTTATATATCTCCCTAAGTCTCTCTCTCTCTTTTTATTTTCATTTATCTTTCTTTGGCAGTGAAAAAGTATGAAAAAGTGAATGGAGAGGTCTAAACATGTGAGTGAATTGGTGAAAATTGAGTGCATTGTAAATTTTGGGTATGTAAACCAGTAAGTTAATATGTAAGTGGCTGTGTAAATGAGTAAATATGAGTTTGCATTCATATTTACATGAGTGAGCAAACAAATAGGCATTCCCAAAGCTTTTAATGTTTTATTACATAATGTTTGCTTACAATGAAATGTTTGTTATATTTCTGATAAATCATTATACTGGTACTACACAAATGGTCTATCAAGATTGAACACCAAAGAAATGAGTTGTAAACATTATTCATTTATGTGAATGAGAAATGTGTTACGTCTGGATATAGCTGTGAATATTTTAAAAACAAAAATGTGTGACCAATGCGTTAAGAATTTGAGCCATTTAGTTTTTGTGTTCAGACAAATTTTGTTTTCAGACACCTTAAGTGCTGTCTTTCAAGCAGTCTATTTCCAGTTCTAGAAGATCAAGCATACACTGTTTGTCCATACAAGGCCATCTCTATAGCATAGGCTACACTGTTTGTCCATACATGGCCATCTCTATAGCATACACTGTTTGTCCATACAAGGCCATCTCTATAGCATACACTGTTTGTCCATACAAGACCATCTCTATAGCATACACTGTTTGTCCATACATGGCCATCTCTATAGCATACACTGTTTGTCGATACATGGCCATCTCTATAGCATACATTGTTTGTCCATACTTCTTCTTCTTCTTCTTCCTCGTTCGCCTTCAGACTTCCACATTTATGACTCTAATAAATGCAGTAGTCAACCCAAGGCTCCCAACATCTCCAAACAGTGTTTGTCCATACAAGGCCATCTCTATAGCATACACTGTTTGTCCATACATGGCCATCTCTATAGCATACACTGTTTGTCCATACAAGGCCATCTCTATAGCATACACTGTTTGTCCATACATGGCCATCTCAATAGTCAAATACTTTCCCTACATTTTGAATCATCGGCATCACGCTTCAGCTTCCAATGGAGCATAGGCCTTCAGCAACTTTATGCTGAGTCATCCTGTCCTGTGTCATTTGTTCAAGGTCTTTAAACATCTTCTTATACTTTTCATTTCTGTCAGTTTTTTGTCGTGGCTGTTTTAGCCATTGTCCTTATCTGAAATCTTCCTGTTTAACATATGGAGTTTTATCAAATAAATGAATTTATTGATGTTCTCAATGTTATTTTCTGCATTAGCTGGTGAATTTTGATTTGCATTAATTCCCATTAGCTTTATCATATCAATGTTTTTTTTTTTGATTTTGCAGTCCTGTTGGATTTCACATTCTCTTGTAATATTATCCTTAACAGTCCAAATATTATTTCTTCAGTACTGTTTTCCTGAAAACATATTCTTGAAGAATCGAAGTTTTGTTTCTGAGTGTTTTTTTTTTTCTCTAATAAGATTCCACTTCCTGTTTTATATGTGTGGTATTATTTATCCTAGGATACAGTTCTTGAACTTCTGAAGGAAGCCATGCTCAAGAATGTGACAACTAGCAAAGGTTTTTTGATAGATGGCTATCCTAGAGAACTGGAACAAGGAACCAGATTTGAGAAGGAGGTATTATATGATTGGATTATTAATGTCCTAGTGAATGTTGTTTCACTGGCAACTTAAGCAATTTTGTTTCAAGTAAGGCTCACTAACAAGTCAATTGAATAGCCAATTGGTCCCCAAGTCAGTTGACTGGATGGCAAAGTTTCCATTTTCTTGTTTACTGGTTTTTAAATCTTGTAACTGTGGCACTGATAAATTGACTGCTGAACATCTGCTTCAAAGTTGCCCAACAAATGCGGAACAGAGAAAGCGCATATGGCCGACACCAGTACCATTCATGGAAAAACTCTACAGAGGTTCAAATAGCCTCAAACTAACTAATGCTTTCTTTGAAAACATTCAAGTAGACGTCTGAGAGTGTACGAAGAAGAAGAAGACAGAAAATCTTTATAAGCAAAATAATTGTTTGATTTTGATTTTTAAATTAATTATTTATCAGTAAATTAACTCTTAGCAAGCCTTTACTATACCCACAATGAACAATTGGGTATAAAATGGACAAATGGAAAATTCCTGGGGGACCTGGATTTCGCAGATGATGTAGCATTCTTAAGTTCAACACCAAGACAATCCCAAGAAGCAATAAATAATTTGTGTCATCTCTCGGTTAAAAGTGGTCGCCAAATAAATGCCTCTAAAACTAAAGCTATGAACTTTTTTCTAACGAGACCTTTGATATCATCTTGAACGGGGAAAAACTACAGAAAGTTGAAAGTTTCAATTATTTAGGCAGTAAAATGACTCAGGATGGTGACACAACAAGAGAAATCCATACTAGAATTGCTTTGGCAGCTAGCGCCTTCAATAGATTATCTAACATTTGGAAATTACGATCATTGAATATACATACCAAGCTTCGTCTGTTTAATTCAAATGTTATCTCAGTGTTAACATACGGCTGTGAGAGTTGGAAAATAACAAAATCATTGGAGAACAAGCTGAATACATTCGAGAACAAATGTCTTAGAAAACTCATGAACATCAGTTGGAAAGAATTCAAGACTAATCGACTAATAAGAGAAGACTCTAGGCAGAAATATGTCTCCGACTATATAAGGAAAAGACGATGGTCATATATCGGTCATGTCCTACGAATGCAAAACAACAGAATACCACTACAGGCGCTCACTTGGGTTCCTGAGGGTAAGCGGAAAAAAGGAAGACCAAAAGAAACACTCAGAAGAACAATAATAAGAGAAGGAAGAACGTTGGGCCTAAATAATGTGCAAGAGCTAAGAGGAGTGGCGTCACAACGAACAACCTGGAGAGCACTGGTTTCTGCCTTATGCGCCGTGTTTGGCGCTTAAAGAATTTATTATTATTATTATTAAGCCTTTACTATTTTAGCAACTAGTACGCTTGATTAATTGTGGCTCAAATCTTTCCCAATTAGATATGCGCACCCCAGTTTGTGTTGTACTTTGAAGTATCAGATGACACTATGACAAAGCGGCTGTTGGAGAGAGCTAAGACAAGTGGTCGAGCTGATGACAATGCTGAAACTATAAAAAAGAGATTGGTTACTTTCCATGATGTGACTCGTCCAGTTATAGAACACTACACAAAGCAGCAGAAAGTCAAGAAAGTAAGTGGGGCTAGGGAGTGAATCTATTAACTAGTTCGGAAAAATGATCTCCTTTGTACACTACTTCAAAACAAATATAATGAAATACTTGTGGATTAACAGCATTCAAAGGGCACAGTTAAGATGGAAAGGGAATGAGCACTGAAAAACAAAATGGTTGATAACATTACAGTCCATGTTCTGGAATCTTCAGGGTAAAAGAAATATAGACAAAAAAAAAACAACATGTGTACAAGGGAATTTAGACATTGACAGAAAGGAGATATTGAAGACATGGGAAGACCTTGACACAGGACAAAAAGGCTTGATTTATATTAAGTTGAAGGCCTGTGCTCCACTGATGCTGAAAGGTAATGCATGATACCCCAGAGAAATGAACCCAGCAATGTCAGATGGCACTTTACCATTAAAAAACACATGGCCATACATTTGCATCTCCCTAAGTCTTAACAATCTACATTTGTGTCTTCCTAAGTCTTAACAGTCTACATTTGTGTCTCCCTAAGTCTTAACAATCTACATTTGTGTCTCCCTAAGTCTTAACAATCTACATTTGTGTCTCTCTAAGTCTTAACAATCCACATTTGTGTCTTCCTAAGTCTTAACCAATTGTTAAGGCCAATATCTGACCAAATGCTCCTAAGGCGTGCATAACACATAGCCTCTGACAACAAAAGTCCAACTCCTGGCCTTCTCGTGGCGGCATCATTTAATACCAACAGGAGAAGGGGCGAAGGGCGAGTGTCTGGCGCCTTAAAACCAGATTGCTTCAGGTACATTATTGTATGTACCTGCAAGGATACTTGGAGAGTGTAATATAATACATTAATAATACGAACCACACATTGTAATAATATGCGAATCTTCACATGTACGATATCCTGTAAATAAACATGGCTACAAACTGAACATGCTTTTACTGAGTGCCTTCTGAAACATGTGTGTGCTTGTGTAGATGACGAGGTAATGCTTATATACATACATCATAACATTACATGGTGGCAGCGGTCGATACCGGACTGACGCAAAACAGCTACACGATAACACGTGAGTACAGTATTCGGCTAATTTTCGTCATCGAGGTCAGCCATGGCGGCGAAACAATATCGCAACGCACCGCAAATGAGATTCGCCGGTCAAGATGATAAGAGTGAAGCTTTCTTGTTATGGCGCCAACGCATAGATCTATATTCCAAGACCACTGGTCTGGAAGGACAAACCCTAACTCCATATATCCTAGAAGCATTGGACGATGAAGGTTTGAAAATTTACAACAGTTTTGCTACCGCCATGCCTGTGGAGTCGGCGACAGACCCCGCAGCCATATTGGACGAATTTGAAAAACGTCTGATAATAAAGCACACGAACTTTAGAGCGGCAAGATTAGAACTTCACCACCTGCGACAGAAACCTAGTGAAAGTCTAGATGGTTTTTTCACTCGCATCAAGGAGAAAACAAGTGTATGCAAATTTAACAAAGAAGAAGAAAAAGAGCGAATTATCGAACAGATCCTTCTCAGCACACCCATGCCAGAGTTCCAGAAATGGATACTGAGCCAGAGTGATACACTAACTTTACAACAACTTCTGGATGAAGGCAGGAAACACGAGGCACAAGCACTAAACATTAAACAAATTCAGCAAGGTACATTAGCAGCCCAGGTGGATGCAGTGAAAAGCTATAAACCTAGACACAACAAAGCAACTGGTTCGAAGCAACAAGAAAAACACAACACAAGCAGAGGTGCTATGTGTAAATGTTGTGGCCTAAACCACATACAAAACCACTGTCCAGCTAAAGACTCTACATGTCATTACTGCAGAAAGAGGGGCCACTGGATAAAATTATGTTTCAAGAGGAAACAAGACAGTGCTCAACACAACCTTCACAGCAGAGAGTCATCAAAACAAACACATTTTATGATGACTGAGGACCTTGACTCCGGTGAAGCAAGTGATCCTTCCACATTTGATACTGTGAAGATACTAACTTTCAGTAATGAACCAAAGAGAACGCAGGTTTTCTGCAAGGTACAATTCCGAATACCAGGAATTAAAAGGCACAAAGAAAGATATATTCGGTTCAAGATAGACACAGGTGCCCAAGGTAACACTCTACCCTTAAGAATATTCAGACAGATCATGCCTGACAAGGTGGATGAGCAAGGATTTCCCACAAGGGATGTAAAAAGTAGGAGTGGCAGGACAAAGCTAAGAGCTTACAATGGAACAAGTATAGACTGTTTCGGAGCAGTAACACTTGAATGTTTATACAGAGACTCTGAATGGACATCGTCAACATTTTACTTGGTAGATGTTGAAGGACCTGCAATTTTGGGTTTACCAATGTGCGAAAAGCTGAGTGTGGTAACTATTAACAACATTAAAGCTGACAAAAAAGAACATCTTACTCTACACGTCACTGGAGTAGATGACCTTAAACAGCGATTCCCAGAACAGTTCGACAGAATAGGCAAACTTCCAGGAAAGGCAAGATTCTTTTTAAAAGACAACGCTGAGCCAAAGATAAACCCCAACAAGACAGCAGATCTTACCCCAAACATCAAAGTTGATTTTGTCAAGTTTAGCGATAATCGGCTTGAACACATCAGAGAAGACACAATGAGAGATCCTATCCTTAACTCTCTCAAAGAACTGATATACCATGGATGGCCAAGCTCTATCAGGGAAGTTCCAACACACATCCGTCCATACTACTCGATGAGGGACGAGTTAAGCATCGAAGATGGTCTGATCCTTAAAGGAGATCGCATTGTTGTACCAGAAACACAACGCGATATCATCCTTAAACAGCTCCATAATAGTCACCTGGGTATTGTGAAGACACAACTGAGAGCAAAGAAAGATGTTTACTGGCCACAGATAAACAAGGACATAGAAACACTATGTAAAAACTGTTCAATTTGCCAAGAACATGCAAATAGGCAGTGCAGAGAACCTCTCATACCATCAGACATACCATTGAGCCCTTGGAGCATTATAGGAACTGATATTTTCTCAATCGACAATAATGACTATCTTATTATTGCTGATTACTACAGCAAATTTCCCATCATTGAGAAACTTCCACAACCCTCACCATCAGCTGTTATTGCAGACATTACAAAGAAGTATTGCAGCATGTTTGGCATCCCAGATGAAATTAGATCAGACAACGGTCCACATTTCTCAGGTCAAGCATACAGAAACTTCACTAAGGACTGGAAGATCAAACACACAACATCATCACCTAGATACCCTAAATCTAATGGTTTCATTGAGAGACAGATACAAACTATCAAGTCAATCATGAAGAAAACAAGAACAGAGGATGTACACCTAGCACTCTTGAGATGGAGAACAACACCGGTAGACAGTAAGATCGACAGTCCAGCAGAACTTATGTTTGATAGAAGAATTAAAGACCTTCTACCATCTAAGGTCCACTTCCGTCCACAACATAGAGACAGCACATATGATCAACTTCAGCATCGTCAGCAAGTTCAGAAATCCAACTATGACAAATGTGCTAAAGACCTACCACCATTATATCCTGGTCAGCATGTGACTACCTACAACCACGACAATGACACATGGTCAAAAGCAACAATCATTTCCAGAAACCCTGAACCCAGGAGCTATACTTTAAGACCAGACAGCAGCAGCAACCTCCTGAGGCGAAACAGAGTGGACATAAGAGAAATCCCACAGAATACAACAGAGCAGAGAATTCCCATGCTTTCAACAGACAATGCAGTAACTCCAGACCTTGGTACCCCCACAAAACCAACAAGCGCCAAGGCCGAAATCACAACCAACTCAAGCTAAACCAGGGACTTCCGCAGAACCACCAGCACTTTACACCACTCGTTCTGGCCGTACAGTGACACCTCCCAGCCGATACAGACAGTGACATATATATACTCACACTGAGCATTACACATACTTATCCTTTCTCACATGAAACATTTCGTTGGAAATGTTTGCACACATTTTTTTTTTCAAAAAAGGGGGGATGTAATATAATACATTAATAATACGAACCACACATTGTAATAATATGCGAATCTTCACATGTACGATATCCTGTAAATAAACATGGCTACAAACTGAACATGCTTTTACTGAGTGCCTTCTGAAACATGTGTGTGCTTGTGTAGATGACGAGGTAATGCTTATATACATACATCATAACATTACAGAGAGGAGATGGGCACCGCCAAGCAAACATCTTGCCCACTGAAATGCTATGATGGAAAGTCAACTCAGTAATAATATGCTGGATCGGCTGAGGCCTGGATTAACAACGACCACGCTCTCATTGCCCCTTGAGAGTGATAAGTCAGCAAATAGGGTACAAACACCTGTTTTGAAACTTCCTAGAGAAAGTTTTGTTGTTGGAACTTGGAATGTACGCATGCTATATGCGTGTGGAAAAGTCAGATAACTAACACTTGAACTTGTTAGATACTCGTGGGACATCCTGGGCCTAGCAGAAGTCAGATGGACAGGATTAGGCGAATCAATAACGGATGATGGTCACAAAATTTGGTTTAGTGGAGATGAGTCCAAACATCAGCATGGAGTAGGTTTTATTGTACATAAAGATAGATTGAATTCTGTCATCAGCTGCACCCCAATAAATAACAGGCTTATCACCATACTTATTGCAGCACATCCAAAGAACATCTCCATCATACAGGTATATGCCCCCACTACTGACTATGAGGATGATGCAATTGATACATTTTATGAAAATCTGGATGAAACAATTAAGAAAATTCCAAAGAAAGATCTTCTCATCATGCTAGGTGATTGGAATGCTAAAATAGGGCCAGATGCATATGTTCAGTGGGCTGGCACAGTGGGGAAATTTGGGACAGGAGAAACCAACAATCGAGGACTAAGGCTACTAGAATTTGCCAGCAACTATAAACTAACCCTTGCAAATACACTATTTCCTCATAAGTTATCAAGAAGAACAACGTGGCATGCCCCAAAAACTGAGATACATGGCCAAATTGATTTTATTCTTGTATCCAAAAGATTCAAGTCCAGTATTAATAAAGCCAAGACTAGTACTTTTCCTGGCGCCGACATTGGTAGTGATCATGACATGGTATTGATGACGCTCAAGCTTAAACTCAAAAAGAATTATAATCAAAACAGATGTTCTCAGTTAAAATTCAATTTAGACAAACTGAAAGATCCAGAAATCGCCGGAATCTTTGAGGCAACTGTTGGAGGAAAATTCGCAGCTCTCAACTTTTTGGAGGATGATATCAACTTAATTACAGAGAACATGAAAGACGTGCTCATTGAATCAGCAACAGAAATACTTGGTAAAAGAAAGAAAATAAACAAACCATGGGTTACAGATGACATTCTGAAGTTATATGATACACGGTGGGAAATGAAAAAGGTTAAGAAAGAGGTTTCTGAAGCAGCATGGCAATACAGTATGGTGAATAAAAATATTGGAAAGAAAATGAAACAGGCCAAAGAAAAATGGGTAGCTGATCAATGTGAGTCCATTAATACGGGGCTAATAAAAGGTAACAGCAAGGCAGCTTTTGATACATTAAGAAGACTTCAAAACCCCAACAGCCCAGGGTAACTGTCATAGAAGATAGCAATGGGGCTCTGCTCAAAGAAAAAACAGCTGTAATGAGAAGGTGGACAGAATATTGTAAAGAATTATATAACTGTAAACTCGACACTGACTATAGCATATTAAACAACATTAAGTGCAAAAACAGGGAACTCGGAAATGCAGCAATATTACGGGAAGAAGTGGAAGAGGCTATATGTTCGATGAAAGGAGGGAAGTCACCGGGTGTGGATAATATCCCAGCAGAGCTCTTGAAATATGGAGGACCAGATATAGTAAAAATCATGACAACAATTTGCCAGAAGATATGGAGTACAAAAAAATGGCCAAAAGAATGGACGCAGTCATTAGTAATACCGCTTCCAAAGAAAGGAAATCTAAAAATGTGCAAGAACTACAGAACCATTAGCCTTATTAGTCATCCAAGTAAGGTGATGTTAAGGATACTTTTGAACAGAATAAAACAGAAATCAGAAGAAATCTTGTCAGAGGAACAGGCTGGCTTTAGACCAAAAAGAAGTACCTCAGAACAAATCTTCAATATTAGATTACTTATCGAAAAACATCTCCAGCATCAACACGATTTGTACCATAACTTCATCGATTTCACAAAAGCCTTCGATCGAGTCTGGCATGAAGGCTTATGGCAAATAATGAGAAAATTCAATTTTGATACCAACATCATAGATATCATTGAAGCACTATACAAGGACTCAAGCAGTGCTGTTTTTGCAACCAATGACATTGGAGAATTTTTCAAAACAACTGTAGGAGTTCGCCAGGGATGTATCCTGTCCCCAGTGCTCTTTAATATATATCTAGAACATATTATGCAGGAGGCTCTCTACGATTATAAAAACAACCATATCGATTGGAGGCCGACCTCTTTGCAATCTACGTTTTGCTGATGATATCGATCTTATAGCTGGAACAGAATCAGAACTTCAAGACCTTACCTCTAGACTGGAGAAAGTAACAAGAACGTATGGGATGGAAATTAATATAGAAAAAAGCAAGATATTGGTGAATAGCCATAAGAAACATGTTCCGACCAACATTACGTTAAATGGGCAAACGTTAGAAGAAGTTAACACCTTTAAATATCTCGGGTCCACTATATGTAGTGATGGAAGATCAAGTAAAGAAATCAAGACAAGACTTGAGATGGCCTCAGCTGCCATGACAAGGCTGAATGTGATCTGGAAAAGTAACATCAGTTTTCCTGTGAATATCAAATTATACAAATCACTTGTATTATCTATTCTCTTGTATGGGTGTGAGGGCTGGACACTCACTGCAGATATGGAGTGAAGGATTCAGGCTTTCGAGTATAAATGTTATAGAAGAATTTTGCGCATTTGCTATAAAGAGCACAAAACAAATGTCTATGTTAGAGAGAAGATAAACACCTATGCAGGCCACCAAGAACCACTTTTGTCAATAGTGAAACGTCGAAAGCTTGCCTGGTTTGGGCATGTAACTCGTCATGACTCCCTTTCGAAAACGATCCTCCAGGGAACAGTCGAAGGTAAACGAAGAAGAGGAAGGCAAAGAAAATCCTGGGCTGATAACATCAAAGAATGGGCAGGACACGGTTTTTTTTCCACACTTGTACGCATTGCTGAGGATAGAGAGCAGTGGAGGACCCTGTCTGCTGATGCTTCCACCATGGCACCCCTACGACCCATGACGGGTTACAGGTTGAGATGAGATGATGAAGTCTTAACAGTCTACATTTGCATCTCCCTAAGTCTAAACAATCTACATTTTGTCCCTATCATTTTCCTTTTTTCTGCCTATGAAGCATGGAGCCACCATTACAGCTGGCGCCACCATGCAGGAAGCGCCACCATGCAGGAAGCGCCACCATGCAGGAAGTGCCACCATGCAGGAAGCTTCACAAAAACATTCACATGCTCTGGCCATGAAAATGGTTTCCCGCAGCAGTTTTGTTGTACAAGATGTGGTCACCAGCCTCATGAACGATCTCATATTAGTCACCTTGTACAAATGCCTGAACAAGCAGTAGTCCTATTCATTGTCTCATCAGAGACTCCCAGTAGCTGCACAGGACAATTTTGTTCCTATATTTAACTTTTCAGCCATACCTTGTTTCTTTTATTTTTTTTTCGGTTTTTCACTTGTACTCTTATCTCCTTGATAATTTATGATCTAATCATTGTATGATCTAATCATTATATGATCTAATCATTATAAGTCACACCCTAAAATGCACATTAGAACCTCTAGTAGTTGGCAACAACTTTAGAGTTGCCTAGGAAATCTAAACATTATCGACAAGACTTCAAGTGAGGTGTTGTTTATTTTAATCAGTTCTTTTGTTTTTTTCTAGTTGTCTGGTATATCATCTGACAATGAGTGTTTCCGTTACTGTTGATATTAACAATAACAGTGTCTTTTTTACATTTTTATTACTACTGGATGAAGAAACACAGTCTGTCACAGCAGTTGTTGTCAGTGTGGCAATGTGCTGTTTGCACTGGCCATGTTTGTTTTATGATATAGTGACCCAGGTTCAACAAGTCCTGATATACATACTTTCTGTAACATAGTTCTTGAACAACTGACATCGACGCTGAACATGGCAGACATAATATCTTCACAATCAAAACACTGTCCTGATGAGTTTTCATGGTTTATTTTACCAACTGGAACATATTTACAAGTAGAAGTAAACAAATATTTCAAGTGAGGCATAGCAAGCCTGTCCCTGACATGTACACATCCAGAGACTTCATGGTTCCAAACATTTTGCATTCTATCTTGTGTGTTCTTTTTATTGTCATGGAAGATCTATTGTCTGCTAATTTTTATGCCCGTTTTTATTCTTCTTGAAAAACTCCATTACAGCAGCTTTTGGTTATTGGCACTAGTAAAATACTTGGGTGTGGGGATATTTTTGCCAAAGACTAACACTGTCAATCAATAATGGTCACTGTCAATTACTATTCTTCTTATAACATTCCACTGGCTCATCAAAATTAACATGTCTGGTGTTCATACTCCACTAAGTAAAAAAAAGTAAAGGAATCCCATCTCATGTCCCCATTTGAAGCATATTGGGAATATGGTGTTAGGCCCCAATAGTTTTCTTGACCATCGGCAACACTAGGTGGTGCATGTGGATCAGCATCACACGCCGACCACCTTAACCTTCCCAGAGTTGTTCTGGTACCCAATTCATGAGGCTGGGGGTCGACCCGGAGTCCGTTTGCAGTCTAAAAAAATCACACTTCAACCTGGAATGCGGAACCATGGACCACCAAGCTAGGAAGCCAGTGCACTAACCACTGCGCTCCACCATTTGCTCCACTAAGTGCACGTGAAAATTCACTATTGTCACGTTCCTTCTTCAATAACTTATTCAAAAACCTTTACATACCAACAAAATTCATACTTCCTGCTTGCCTGTCCTCTTCTAACTGCTCCTGTCTTCTTGAATGACAAAAAAACCTTACTGATAATCTATTCTTCTGAGGACACTACAGAATCACAAACCTCAAGCATAGGTTGTGAAAAAGAAAGCTGACTATCTCTACATTTATCCACACGATCTTTAGCATAAGGTGTAGAATGTTTGCACAACTACATCATGGTGAGTGTCAACACAAGCTATGCACAGAAAGAGCCCTATATACACCGGAAGAAGGAAAATGGAATGATTCTTGCGTTCTATTTTATAACTTCACAAATCACATGACCTTGTGTTTTATTCTCTATCTTTAATTTCTATGCTGAAAACTTCTTTCATTGGACCTTTAAATCTCCAATATTGTTCTTTCCCCTATTTCTTATGATAGCATCCCATTGACTTATTCTCGACATCAGATATTTAACAAGCAGCATACAACTCTCCTTAACCTGGAGCTGAAAAGAGCAAAGTGAAATGTCGATTCTGAAGAACCAGCATACTGGTAAAATAAAATCTTATCCTGTTTCAATAATTTATAAACATCAGATCAGAACAGATATTGACTGTCCTTTAGCGTGAATCTGGGACAAGACAAGCAATAATTAGCGCGAATATTTATCCCCGATAAGAAATCTCGGAAGCAGATTGAACGGAGTCATTGGCTTTCCTAAACTCCCTTTAAGGAGAATCTTTACAGTGTGTAGAGAAAAGAAAATTTCCTAAAGGCAAAATTAGTACTACCTTTAATAAAAAAGAAAGCCTAAAGGCAGATTTGTTTTCCTTTATAATAGAAAGCCTAATGCAGATGGCTACCTTTAAAAAAGAGAAGCCAAAGGCATGGACGGCTGCACCATTTATAATAGAAGCCCACAAAGGACATAAATCTACCTATTATAATAGAACCCCCCCTATAGCAAATCGCACCTTATAAGATGAAGCCTAAGGCATATGGAGCTAAACCTTCTTATAAGAGTAGCTAAGGCCAGATCGGGCTACCATTTATAAAGAGCAGATGCCAGATAATGTGTGTGCGAGCGAAATGAATGACCAAAAGCACTGCAGTTGGACTGTCCCGATCTTCTAGAAAATAAAAAGAAATCCGGATACATTGAACCAAGATCTCAATACACATGACTTGCTTTTATAAAAATGAGTACTAAAAATACAACATATTGAGTACTCACATAAAACTACGAGAATAACCTTCTCTTCTACCTCACATTTCACCAAGATCTATTCAATGTATACAAAAGCGTATAATAAAATTTTATTTCTGTCTATGAATTAATATAAAGACCTGTAAACACTTTGTCCTAGAGGCAGTAATGTTTTTCAAACCGGGGAAAAGTCTTACTAATTAATCTATTATTTTTCAATTGCAAGTTAATGCGTCTTGGTGCGAGTAACATAATCTAATATGAGAGAAAAAAAACTGGTTTAACCATTGATTAATTAAGACATTAAATAGAATTGGGTCTTTTGCTGTTTTTAAGCTCTCTACTTCTTCATCTTCTATACTTTCCTCTCTTTACGTCTTCTTCTTCTTTCTATCTGACTTCTTTTTCTTCTTTCTTCTCTTTAGCTTTGTCCTTCTTCTGTTCCATTCTGTCTCTCTTTTTCTTCTTTCTTTCTGAGCTTCTTCTTTCTTCTTAACTTCTTCTTACAAGTACCATGCATACGTGGTGTACGTGAGAATTAGTGTCCCTCTCCACAACGTTCTGTCCGTCCAGTAACAGTTTTATCAATTTGTGTCAGTGAGAATTTAATTTTTCTATGACAAGAACGAATGGTCAAATTGGTCTCCAGTTATAATTTGCTCATCTATTGCGGTCTTCGCCCAATCTCTTTTTCCTTCATTCTTTAAACCTGTTGTTAGTGATGTCTTATTCCAGCTTTTGAAGACGTGTCTGATGTGTGTCCCCAAGAAAGAACCATTGCCCTACCAAAGTAGAATAGGTGCGGATTGCTCTCTTAATCCTAAACTTTTGTAAATACAGTTTACTTTGCGACATAAGTGGTTGGTCTCGTCTTTCAGGTACATCCTCATTACTCTTTATTAGCGTGCTGTCTCCATACCAGTAAGTGTTATATTTTATTAATAAGTTCCCAGTCTGTAAAAACCAAATCTCTAGAGGCCCAAGTTTGGGCCTATCCTTAAATGCCTTTTTGACTAAAATATGTTCAATGTACTCACATACCCATATGTCAGGATTTGTTCTATAATAACTACGAGGAGAAGAGAACTCATCTTTTCATACATTCCAATGAAAAGAATTGTTGCGCCATCTCTAATTGTCGACTTGCGCTAGATCCTCCCTTGCTTTTTATATGACAGTGTTAACAATCATTGTAGCTAATCTTTATAGAGTTTGAACATAGATCCTTAATAGGTACACTTACTCTTGGTAGAACAGCCAACCCCTTTTACTGTATTGAAAAAGCTTTTTTGTTGTGAGGTTTAAAAACAATAACTATAAAGCCTTGTTATTTGTACACATCAGATCCTTATCACTGAATACTATACTATTCCATGCATTGTACTTAGTAGTTCAACCCTTTAGACACATATCATGATACCTTCAATGTGTTGTCAACACTGAACCCAAAATCAATACGCAAGTAATATAATAATCAATCGTAGACTTTCGAGTACAAGCACCATGGCCCCCTTTTCTGTCGATACCGTAGTGTTCGTCAATATTAAATACTCATTAAATTTATGGTGCTTCATTGCCAGAGTTTCTCAGTGCTTAGATACGATCAAGACTAGTAATATTCATTTATTAAATGTGAATGCAGAAATGAGGAAAAGTTACCGATGTTTTATGCAGAAGTTCAAGGCAAATTTTGTGATGCAATCGTTGAGGTTGAGTAGTATTTTTTGAAATAGTAACATAGACAAATGTACTATGTATCAGCATAACTTTGATGTAATCTGCTAAAAGAAAGATAGAAAATAATTATAGCTTAACCCATCTTATACTCTTTAAACATGATGTTCATTTGCCTATCAGTGTTCCCTCGTGGAAACAAAAAATCTTTATAAACAAACATTAAACTGTCTTATGGAAAAGAATAATTTACAGGTATTTCCAGGTTCTTATAGAACGATTAAAATGTCATCTCCTTGATAGTCACGAAAAATTGCACGGAAAGAAGTCAACAGCATATATATAAATCGTTACTTGTAGACAGGAAAGTCTGATGGTAATGGAGTGATCAGCCCTAAGCCCTTTAAGGCAGTATGTTCCATTGAAGAAAAGACGAAAGTTAACGAGAGGATTGACTAAATACAACAATACAGAATTACACTAATTGAAACATCCTTATTTTTGAGAGCCTAGAATACTAGGTGGGTTTTTTTTTAATATTTGCGCTTTTTTCCCTGTATGGTTCTTTTTATTTAAAGTCTAGCTTTTACATAGAAAAATTTCCTTGCTCAGTTGTTGCTTTTATATTTGCATTGATCCTCCCGCATAACTGTTTGATTGGGATGCTTTCCATCATAGCCCACTGATTATAGGCTTGTGTCTAAAACAAATGAGAGGTTTAATGTTTCTATTGACTAGAAACCCTCAACTGTACAACAACAGTGAGAAAACACAGTTATATATGAAAATATGATGAAAATGATGAAATACTTATAATTGATGCGCAGGGTCATGCCCTTTGAATGAATGCTAGGTTATGGTCAGCCAATGTTTATTTGTATATTACATTTGCTTACCCATGCTAGGTAATTTTTGATTAGTTGCCCTCATTTCAAAGGTGACTTTAGTCTGTTATTGCAAAGGAGACTCATTTATTAAATATCATTGTATAGTATATTTAACTTAGTGTGTCACTACGTGGTGTAAACTCAGGATAGACCCAAAACAAAGTTTTAGTGATGTTTTTTAATAATCTGAATCGGTTTACCTTCTGTACAGATCAACGCAGACCAATATGTTTGGCAGTTTAATGTTAGGGACATGGTCTATAGTCTTTTATAATCCTTCAGATCAGCTGTTGCGAAAGATAAAATTATAATTATTCGTTATTGATGTTTGCAACCAAAAGGACAGTGATAGACAAATTTAACCTAAAAGCAAAATCTGATTTAAAAATACATGGCCTTAGAAATTTTACCAAAATACACTTTTATACAGGATAAGATAAAGAATATGTTTTACCCACAATGTAATACCTGCAAATGAGAACAAAATATTAAATGAGTGTATAGTTTTTTTTTTGAGTGATCAAATTATGACAAAAATTGGGAACTAAGCCATAACAATTGTCCTACTGGCTGTTTGAACCATATGTGACAGGTATAAAACTCTAATTCTGGTTACTTTCACCAATTACCATCCAATATCTGACAGTAATGCGAGATAAAACTCAGGTGAATGAATTTGAGAAAGTCAGAAACTAAAGGGGGAAAATTAGGGGAGTTTGGTTTCTCAATCCCCATTCTCAAAAAGGTGAAGTCGGGTAAAAACAAGGGGTCAACATTATCTATATTTACTCAGCAACCATTGACCCAAGTAGGAAGTACTGGTAAAGGAGGAATAAGAAATAAGCCCAAACAAAATGTCCAGATGGGGGAGAAGGAGGACTGCTTATTGATGATTCAGTATTTGACACTACAGTTAGTAACTGAGCAAGTTTTTTAAAAAAAAACAAATGAAAGAACGAAGCCTAGAAATTCGTTAACCCACACTAAATCTGTACTCCTTAAAAATAAATTGAATTGTATTCTGTGCGCAGAAAAATTCTTAGGAATTAAAAAATACTTCTTCTCATTATTCTTCTGCCGATCTAATATGCATCTTTGATGTTCTACACCGTCAGTTTAAAAATTAGAGTATCTCCATGACATTGAATCACAACCATTGTCTTCGTATCGTTCCTACTTTTAGTCTGCCATCACATTCCTTTGAGATTAAGTTCTAATAGCGATGTCCCATTTATTGAGCCCGTAATAATCTATATATCGTTCTAACTGATCGTTAACTAGTCGTCACTCATACTCTGTTTAAACATAGCTCATCAGTTTTGATTCGTTTAATCTCTCGCATATGGATGCACAGTGGTCGGAAGCAGACAATCTGTACTTGTTTGTAATACCATGGCTTAGTACTCAGTTAAGTTATGCCACTTTGACCTTAGGCGAACAATGGTGAGAATCTGTCCCCTGGAGCCGGTCAAGAGTGTGACATAGTCGAGTCATTGAGGATTGATGTCTGGTTTCTCTTCTTGATAGTCTGGATTAGCTCTCATTCTTTCTCAAAGTAATGCGATTTTCATTATCTTCTTGTTCACGCGTTACTCCTCCCTTTATTGCAAGTTTTTAATCCACCACCTTTTCTCATTTCAGGTACACAACCAAAACAATGGTGATGTTAAACCAC
Source organism: Oreohelix idahoensis (assembly GCA_024509875.1). Lineage (NCBI taxonomy): Eukaryota > Metazoa > Mollusca > Gastropoda > Stylommatophora > Oreohelicidae > Oreohelix > Oreohelix idahoensis. Next base: position 66,200 of record JAMPIV010007122.1, on the reverse strand, counting down.
ACTGAAGTATGGTTTCCGCTTCCTCTATTTTGTGGCAGCTACCTTGCCCTTACAGTTGATGTTCTCCAAGTATTTCAGGATGACAGTGCGGAGTTTTACCCCAACTCCTCATAGAAAGCTTTCCATACACAACAAGTAGTCCATCTCTATGAGGATGATTACTACACCTCTAGGAATGGCAGTCATACAGTCAGACTTGGAGTGACCTATATAAAACAATGCCTATAATTTCAGCTTGAGTCCCTAGAGACTATGCAAAACCTAAAGCTGTAATAGTTGGAACAGAAATTTACAAACCGTCAGTGCAATGCATGCTCTAGTCCACACACCCCCAACTGTTTCAGGATATGAGATTCAGAAACGCATGGGCGAGCTGGCGCGGTGAGGGAGCAGTGCCAGCAAACCCTCACCACTTCTTTCCTAACAGGCATTTAGTTTTTTGCTGATTCATCTGTGTAGGCATGTATCCATGAGTGGATTTTGGGATAAGCTTTCCGTGTGGATCCGATAACTCGAAATGTACAGTTCGTTTTATTCATTGCAGATCATTATAACTCATAATCCAAATTGTGAACAACTGCCTCTGAAGTAATTAAGAGATTTGGAGAGGTAATAACTACTTGCTGTATTACTGTTACTCCCATGGTAAAAGGGAATAAGCGTGGGAGCCTTCAGCTGTGTCTTGCTCTTCATGGATAGGATCCTTCTATGATGCTGTCCTTAATAAGTCTATTTTCCACCGATGGGCCAAAGCTGCTAACATTGTTAGAACGTCCCAATGCCAGAATCATCTAAGTCTTGATGCCTTCATCTGGGTGTGTTGGCGCATACGTGTTTGAACTTTTCCAATCTGGAATCATGCTTTTGGTGTCTCTTCGATGGTAGACAGAATGTCCCTGAGTAATCTATCAGCATTTGCTTGCATCTCTGAATATTGGCATTAGATTTCATTGGCTACCAGTAAATGTAGAAATAAAATTGTCATAACAAGATACAAAAGCAATTTCAGACATGAACTGGAAGGCTACTTTAAACAAGGTGAATAAGAAATTGCCTATAAGATCATTATGGTCATAGGTACGAGAAAGGCTTGGCATGAATTAGTTTGATGCCTACTTTCTCAGATGAGAGTTGAAAGGAAATGATGATGAATGACATAACCAAAAACCTAAGTCGTGCTTTAGTGAAGCTGTGAATCCATCATTTTGCTCATAAACAAACTTGACTGAGACTCCATTTAGACAAAAAAAAGAATACATATGACCCCCGTAAGAGAGTTTTTTAAATTACTAATTAAAAGTTGTCCTAAAAAATTTCTTATTTATGGAAATTTTTATTTAATGTACAACAATTAAGATGGAAACCAAAGTGTGACCTTAAGTTCGAGGCATAAGGTTATACTGAGAACAAGTCGAGGCAAAAATTTGAATTTTCAATCAAAATAAATAAGTAATGGACTAAATATGCACAAAGTCAGTGTCATTAAGCCAATGAAGAAAAAAAACATGGACTGTGAAACTTTATATATTAATATAGACCTTGACTTGTAAAAACACATAAGAAGCTATGTTTTGATGTGGTAGTACCTATTATATTTTCATTCTCAAGTTGTTGGATAAAAGAGCAATTATTAGAATATCTAAGATATGCTGTGTTTTTGTTAATTCAACTTACTTTCAGCTTGAATCCAGGTTCTCATTTGAATATTTTGTGTTTTAGCATTGGAAGAACTTTTCTGACGTTTGTCTGACATTTTGACACTGGGACAGTAAAGTAATGACTTGTAAACTGAAAGTTTATATTTGAATTCATTTATTGTTTGTAAAATACATAATCCCTGGTATGATAATTCCCTATGAGTCAGTTACTTACGTTACTTACTATAGAATTCGTTCCACACTTCTAAACCTGAGAAGGTGTAGAGGTTGGAAGGAGAGAGCGCCAAGAAACCCATCCTTAAATAAATCCATGGTTGGGGGGGGCGTCTAGATTCTTACTCCTACTCTGTAGTTAAGGGGGGGAGTTCCATTCCAGTCCTCCAGAGATCTGTCTAATGTTGATCCCTCCGCAGTGGACTCTGCGGGTTGTCCTGGGGGTCTGAAACCCTGGCTCATTTGTTTCCCAATCGCTTAGTCGTGGGTAGTCCGATCTTCTCACCATTTCTGACAGACAGTGGCCAAACCATCTTAGTTTAAGGAAAACTCTGAGATTTTTACTTCTGGTTCTGACAGGGGGAGGGATTTAAGAGCCTTGACCATATCAAGCTGAGTGATTCCGTACATATTATCTTTCTCTTTTTACTTCAAGCCAAAAAACCTTCCCTCAATAATACCTCATTTATACTGAGGTTTGGAGTCTGGCTTTGTGTGGGTTTTGTAGTCATTGCCCATGATCTCTCGCATTTCCATTGTCAAAGACTCGTGGGACAACATGTGGGAAGCGAATATACCACCAATCATTTCGATTTTTCTTCTTACCAACTCACCTCTTTTGGCTGAGGAATCCCTCGATTCTTATGTGAGCCTGAAAAAGTCTCCCATACTGCTTGCTTTTTGAGTGGCCAAACTCCTTACTTAGAGACCTCCCTTTCAGTCTATAAATAGCGCTCCGATAGGTATTTAAAGTGGATCTGTTCGCAACCTCGCTCCAGGACCTTATCATCCCACTTAATCAGATGTCTTCTTTCTTCTCGTGTGATATGCACCCAATGGATGTTGTTTTTAGAGCTTTCTTATATATCATACCCCCCCTCCTCTATCTCAGCTCTTATACCGTCCAACTCGTAATAGTTGGATTGGAGAATTAGATACCTCTGATTTAGCAATCAGGCAACATCATCCGCAAATGCTCAGCTCTGAAATACAGACCTTCTCATCTTACACGTCCCTACCCAACTTGATGAATACTTTCTTGTTCTCTCATCTACATGCCCTTAATGACATCTCCATAAAGAGGAGGTATTAGAACAGGTGAAAGTGTGAGCCGCAAGGCATACCACCTATGTCTCTTAACACCAGTGAGGTGTGTCTCTAGGAACTCTTCCTGGAACTTATGGAGTTTGCTGTCCTGCAAAGACATAATTTCTTCTTGCAAGACTTCGCATTAGAAGCCCTCTGTACTGCATGAATCAGAAGGAGGCTTGCAAATATTCATTCCTTTCTAAACAGTACCCATAAGTTTGCGCTCCATGTGAGTGACCTGTACTAAACGCCTTTTCCCAGGATATTATTGAAAAAACAAAGATCGGTATCTCACTCTTATATCTCAGCGGTCCGTATTTCTCACTCAAGCTGTCTGGAGTGTGAAGAATTAGGTCTTGATTACACTTCAGTTGCCGCTCGAATCGCATCTGGACCTTCAATCCAATTGTTGGTGCTATCAGCTAGTCTTATACGGAGTCTCTTGCACTAGGAATTCTTAGAGTCTAGATTTTACCCAGGTGAACAACTGGAAAGTGAGATAGCCATCTATGTGTATTTTCCACACTGTCATATGTCACCGCTGTTTTTGAAAATTGTGTGTATATGCATGGCAAATCTCCAGTCCTTTGGTATATGTCTGTAAATGTTACCAAGACCCAGCTTTTATAACCCTTTAAGAAATAATACGTGTTATTCGCTTCTGAATCTACCCATGTTACCTTACAGACGAAACCAATTCTGGTGTTATCAACCATCATTGCCCTGCTGCTTTGCCCATCTGTTGATTTTCTCCAGTTTGTCCTACCTTAACAGTTTTTTTTTCCATACTTTATGTCATCTTACACACCATCATGTGGTTTTCTCTTCTGTCAGTGATTTTTAATAATTTCCTGATGCTATATCACCATGCTCACATCCAAGTAGTTCTGGAGAAATATTTCTTTCCCCTTCCATTCTTTCCATTCAACTATCTTTCTGGGTCAGTAATCGATTTGCCTTGCTATGTTCTTTCTATAAAATTTGAGAGGGCAATTTGGTATTTTTCCTTCCCATGTTATCTTTAGGGGTCTTATTAGAATTCAATTTCTACTCTGGTTTTACCATTGAATGGCATCTTTTTCTAGCTTTTCCTATCATCTCCAAAATTCCATCCCAGGTACTTTTGTTCTTATGCTGCACTAGCACTTATCTGTCTTTGGCTATTCTTTTTCGGTGACAAACGAGAATGTCCACATAATATCTCTCTATATGATTTTTCCCATTTGTATCCATCTCTGTTGATGTTGTTTATTTATAGCTCCTAATTATCTGTTTTCCATGCCATTTTTCACTTATCCTCATATTTTCACTCTTTGACTTCCTCCTGTTCCACCAAGGTTGTCCTTTTTATCTCATTGTTGTCCCTGAAAAGTCTCGGGAAAAACTTCACCATCATGCTTTCTGCAAGCAGCTGTCTTTATTATATCCTTTGAATTTATTCCAGATGCGTTTCACAAAAGTCAGTCAGGTCATGTCCATTCTTAGGGTTTTCATCAACCGTCTATGTAGTTCATCATTGCGTAACTGATATGCTGGTACATGTGAGAACTGTTAGAGTAGCTGGAAGTCAGGTGTTCAGCTTGTAGGTCTCTAGATGAAATAAATAAATAAAAATAAGACTACTTGGTTTCTTGCTGTGCTGTGCAGTTTCCTAGGTTGAGCAACTCTTTCAGTTGTTCTTATGTAATTGTAAAGAATTGCTTACATGATCACTGCCACTCTCTGGCCCCCCACAAACTCTAGTTATCCCGACTATAGTTGTATGAGTTCCTCTTAACAATTGGGATAGTGACGATCGCTAGGGGTGGCTCATTCTGCTTCATGGTTAAGGGACCTAAGTATTCGACTAAACTTCATGTAGAAGAACTTATTGCGGGAACATTGAGTTGTAAATCCGACCCAGATTTCGGCTCATTACAGAATCTGAGGACTCGCTTGCGCCAGAGGCATTGACCAAATCTCTCCTTAAACTTCCGATAACTCCACCACCAAGTGCGGTTGGTCTATGGAAACAGGCATCAATCCAACACCTCTCGCTTGAGAAATCTCACTGAGCCTTGAAAATGTGAGTGAGTAAGGCAGTCGAAAAGGCTAATCTGGACCTTTGAAAGAATGCGCATGCTAGAATTCATTCCTTGATTCTGCTGTCTGAGGCTCGAGTAAAGGTGCATACATTATGACGCAGCTTCAGCACTGTAAACGGAACGACAATTCAACCAACGCTCCTTTTAATTCATTACGACCCAAATGCCCTCCGAGACAAAGTTCCAAAGACTATACTGCTTTCTGGTTAAGAGCCAGAATGCTACCCCACTCCCCTTTAGCTATTTCAGATTGAGATACACTTCACTGATATAGCAATATTTTGCCTGGTAGACCATAACTCCCCTTGCTAGCTTTGTCCTTATGTTTAACCAAAATAGCCATGAGTTCGATTAATGATTGAACCTTCATCCTCTGTGAATCAGCGCAAAATTTAATAACTGTGAAGCATCTTTATACTTATGTGTTCCATTGGGAAACATAAGTGGAAATCACATGTAAATGACAATCCATTCGTCACAAAATTAAAGAATTTACTCAACTCCCACGAATCAGGATTGTCGACGCAGGTTAGTATTTCTATAGTCATCATGAGAACCTTTGAAATCAACCAAGTTATTTACAACCAAAAAGTTGTCGCCTGTTGCATGTGTAGTGGCTGCCTACTTACGGCTTAATCCATGAAGGCCGCCCTAATACTTATATGAAATCCGCTGTGGACCGCATAGGCGACCTTTCATTGTGGATTCCATTCTTGATTCAACAATTTATTTTTCTATGAGACTGGTGCTGTAAAGTCGAGACACAGAGCCTGTTTTGAAAGAAAAGTATGTTTAGATCGACTGTTACAAGAAATTTTAGATAAACAAAAATTCACAACCTTTAGGAATATTATGCGCTTTACATAATGCATTACATTACTTCTGTTGTATAGTTCTAGTAATCTCTCAGGTTAATGAGAAATCGCTACATTGGACCTAAAAAAAAAAAACACTGATGCTTTTAGATCTGTACTCGACCAAGAAAGAGTTAGATATATCCCCAGGAAAAGACTGAAATTTCGAACTTGAGACTTCCCCGACTACCGTGAGCATAGCGGTAGGGAAGACGAGAGCGCCCCAGCTATCCGATCGCTAGACCTTCCCTAAAATTGCCTGGTTATCCATTCTAGTCAATCGATCCCTCAAATGAGTGTCTAATGTGTCCTCCCAGCGAACTAATGATCGTCCGTGGTCTAGAGTAATTTAACAACATTTGTACTTCCCTAGGCATGTTTGAAAAATGATAAATGAGGAGCATAGGCATGAAGACTTCGCAAGGATAACAAAAAGTTTGTGTAAATATGTATAAAAAATGTAATAAAGCAATGGCAACTATCTTGTACACAGCAATAACTGCATTATACTCCGAACTTCACAGATGCAAAAATGTATCTATGGATTTTTTTCAGTCAACATGGGCTTAATATATCATGATAACAATGCAACACAGGAGAAAAATTGTAATCACAGATAGTAAAGAATGACACCGCAAATATGTGAATGATAACAAAAAGATTTTCAATGAAAGCTAAACATTCACAAGCATAAGCATCACTCCAGAAGTTTAAATCCTAGAAAACATCTTTGCACAGAAAAATCTAGTACACCATGGAACCATGAGAAATTTGAAAACAGATATCTCCCGTTTTATCTAAGATGGGCAATAACACAGTGCAGCCTTGGTGGATTCATCTGCATGGGAGACATGATTGATACACTAGCTAACTAACAAATCGGATATCAACATGGGAAAACTCATAATGACAACTGATAAAAATGTCTATATTCCTTACCAATATTTTTTCTATCAGGTGGTCAAATATGGTCCCTTGACACCACAAAACACATGAACAATAAAATAGACATCATTTTTATTTGAGGATTGCTTAATAAAAAGAGAGGCAGGAAGAGGACGAACAAAGAAGAAGAATAATTCTTGGCAAGTTTTTGTCTCATCAAGAGCTCAACTGAAAAGATGTCAACAACAGTAGAGTGTAAATAAAATTGTAACTTGGTAGACAGGGAAGTCTTAAGTAGATGGTGACATGATCTCTTAAACTATTAGAGAAGTGAATGTCTACAATTGATGGAATCATCGACTCGGCATCACGATTAAGCAGTACATGTATGGCGCAATCAAACTATAAGCCCAGCAGGTTATGAGACGTATAAGAGGTATAGTCAATCCAGCGTTGTATACAACCCAACTTGCAACAGAACAATTCGGCATTCCACTACCCTTTGACCAATTGCTTAGGAGGCTGAGAACACCTATGGCTTATTGCCAGGAGTCTGCAGTGACATCGATTCATGAACACAAAATACACAATAAAGAAAGAGCCATTAATAATACCAAGGAATATACATGAATGATAAATGATAGAACATCAGAAAACATTGTGCGGTAGAATATGCGACATCTTTTATCAATATATATATACAGTAAACATTCGCAAGAAAATACATCTTATATATCACTAGTATATATAACCAGAATACTATTTTTTAGAAATTACATTTTTTATCAAAGATAAATAATACAGAAACATAGTAGAAATGAAACTGCTAATTATCAAGTATATATAAAGACAACACTTTTAGAATAGTACACTTTTTTATTATCACAGTATATAAAAGAAACATATATAGAAATGACATCTATTTACACAAGTATAAATACATAAACATTTTAGAAAATTACATCTTTTAATCAAAGTATATATACAGAAACATTGTTAAAAATTACATCTTTTAATCAAGTATATACAATCAGAAACAATGTATACAAATGACAACTTATATCAATTGATATATACAGAACAATTTGTATAAAAAGACAATCTTTTAATCAAGATAAATACACCAAAAGCATTGCTATAAAGTTAAAATCTTATAATCAAGTTTAATATATACAAGAACAAAATAAGTGTGTATAGCCATCTTATGAGAATGAGCCCACTACTTGCTTACAACAATAGAAATCTGCTTTTAGAGCTTGGGGAGGTGTCAATGCGGTCACCAACACTCGCGCTGGATATTGGGGGTGATCCATGGTTCAACAGCCTGAGGTGAGGACATTTTGAACGAATTTACAATTGACCGTATTTGTACAAAGAGTTCTAATTCGAAAGCCCTGTAGAGAACCATTTGAATCAGTGTCGCGCCGACCAGCGGACGTGGAATAAACCAAGAACGGCTCCAATGCCGGACCAAGCCAATGGGAAACTCTCATCTAGACGTTGAGTATCTGGCCTGAAATGGTGTGCATAATGACACCGTCACGCGAACATGGAAAAATTAGGATACTCAAGTAAAACTCAAGTCTCCTCAGGTTGGGTACATAACAATGCCTAGAAGTATATTCTTCCTCGACGTATAATAAGTGAAGCGTAACATTAAAAAAAAAAAGAGAATTTTGGAGGAAGACCAATAGATGAAATAGAACATTTGATTTAGAGTAATACTACAACCACATGACCATTGCACAAACAAAGACACCGACACGACAATGACACTGACGACACGAGCTCAGAGCAAGCGCACACATCCTGACATATCTTATGCTTACGATCTTCCCCAGACATTCAAATCTTCCCAATTATGACCTTTCATTGCAAGAATGGACCAGAAAAATTTAAAGTAATTAAATAAAAAGCAAAAACTATTACAATGATTTCTGCTTGTTCCACAGTTTGACTATTTTTGTAACTTTTGCTAAACCAGTGACCAAAGATCTATAGCATCTTGATATATTTTTTTAAACAGAATAACTTTATATTCTTCTATTTTTTCCTTTGCTACTTTAATTAACATTTCTATTTCTGTATGATTTATTGTTCAATGAAGGAAGAATAATTTGTTTGTCAATTCTTTTGCGTCCCTCATGTCCATCATCACAACTGTTGCGACATTACATTTGGTTTGTTAGAATTTTAACATTTGTTGCTCTCAGAAAATACAGTGTACAGAGCAAGTGTTGAATATGCTTTGTTGTGTTTTTAACCTTATAAACAAATTTTTAACTTCCACCACAACAAACCTAGCAAATCCTTGACAGGATGCCCCAAAATTGTTTTAGTAGTTTTGGTAAGATAATTTTTAATACTTTCCACACTGGAAAACACCATTGTTTGTTTTAATTATAGAGAAAAATTAAGTAAATTCTAATAACAAATAAAGGTAATTAAACAGTGGAGTCTCACTATTGGACATAAATGAAGACACTAGACATACAGAAAAGAAACATATAAAGTGATAACGGCCGTAAACGGGAATCAAACATAGACCTACAACATGTGTGCAATATCTCCCTTGCTCAAGGTGTACTAAAGAAAAGGTAATCGTAACCATGTGTTCCTAAATACCATGAGTTAATTGGTTGTGAGTGTCAAAGAGAATGACCTCAGCCACAATAATTACATTTAATTTATTTATTTTTAACTAATTTATTTAACTATTCCAAAGAGTTAAGTACTGAAGGATCATGTCCTGCAGTATAATTATTTAAGAGTTCACCCATCCTAGAACATTCTATCAACCCATCTCATTCTTCTGTGTTTATTCATCTTTTCCACATACACAATACTGCGGACAAACAGCAATAAATTTCTGCCTTATTATTTGGTCCTACTTTGGCTTGATATTAGAATTATATTAGTGATTGATTGTCTCTTTAAACAGTCTGGGATCTTCCACAGGGTCCTCTATAGTACCATAGTTGTGTTGAGAGTCACATGGAGAATGACCTCAGCAATAATGCTACTTTTTGGGGTGCAAAATTGGCTGATGCGGAAACCTTTCACAATGTACTGTCCACAGCAAGGGCCAATGGCACTAACTGTTTGATTGGTCCCTATGTTCAATTCCCGGTAACCCTATTCAACTTATAATTTTCTTTTCTGTCTGTCTAGTGTGTCATAACATATTTATGATCCAACTAATACCTGTTAAATTACCTTATACATTTATAATGAATTTACCTAAATTAATTACTTACACTGTTCACGATGAAGGACTCAAGTTCTCACTCCATTATTGATTTAATATATGTAAGAACCATAGATATTGTATCTATAAAAAAGCTACAAAAGATCTTAATACACCATGTGACTCCTCAACTTGTAATTTTAGTGCGGTGATGTAAATTATTGTGTAATACAAGTGTAATTTCCTTGTTGCATAAATTTTTACATATTTTTTAAAGGGGTCATATGATTTCTTGTAATTGTGTAGGTAGGTCCTGGAGCAGTAGGTCTAAATAACACATTGTAGCCCACATAGTCCCAAGGATTTGGATTTTGCCATCTGTCTCTCAGGAGAACCCTCTTAACAGATATTGATGTCAAGTCTGGGTCATAGAACAGGGGTAAAATATTAAATGCGCCATCATGGAAAGAAAGGAGAACTGCGATGCCATATTTGGATAGGAGTACCATTTACAGAACACTAGATTACCTTGTGTACAAGAAGAGTCATAATGTATTAAATATCACTCTTTAATTGTGCACAGCATGTAGAAATCAGGAACACTCAACGACGCATACAAAAGAATTGAGGTCCTATGAAAACTGGAGTTAGAGAGAAGAAATCACATACACTCTTATGGAAACAGTAAGACAGAAAAAACAAGAAACATAGAGCGTTTTTAAGCGAAAAGCTAACAGAATGAAAAACTGAAAAATAACAATTTTGATATGGCGACAGGAAAGAAAACTGTAAGAATTGCAACCACTGAAGACAAGATCACAGAGAGAGTTTTGAGATCTATTGCAGCTTGACCTTACAGATGTGAAGAGAAGCAGATCTGACCTTCGATCGTGACAAGAACATGCAGCTGACCTTCACACAATATGAAGACGACACCTGACCTTCGATTGTTATAGACATCATAGCGTGATCATATTTGATGGTGAACGACAGCAGCTGAACCTATCGATGTGAAAGACAGCAGCTTGACCTATCGATGTGTAAGAGACAGCAGCTAGAACCTTCTATGTTAAGAACAGCAGCTGACCTTCGATGTGAAAGACAGCCAGCTACCTTCGAGATGATTTGAAAATAAAAACAGCGCAGGCTGCTCGCTCTATTACTATCGGTAAACCAAGACCGTTGTAACTCTTTTAGAATTAACCTGGTGGACTAACCATACATTCATGTAGCCGCTGCCAAAAATCCCTACAAACTAACTGAGATTACTGTAAGACCATGTAGAGATGTTCCTGTTCACAAAACTCGATATCTCGATCAACAGTCTGTCATAAGTACGCAGCAAAAAAACTGAAGAGTTAATTATAATAATATGTAGAAGGGACACACAATAAGCAACACGCACGTTCAAGCGTCACGTCATAGCTTGACCTTAGCCTGTCGTCAGGACCCAGCGAACCAGAGCAGGCGGTCGCAAGAACCTGTGCAAGTCCTTCACCACCTGGTGGTCCTGGAAACAGACCTGGGATAGCAGTGAGCTCTAGGTCTGGCTGAGCGAGCACGGATCGCAATCTATGTTAAGGAAGCAAAACCCGGTACCTGAAAAAAATAATATGCACGTTGCAGAAAGTCAGATGAGTCGACCTACAAATTTAGCCAGAAATCAGCACTAAACGTTTGTAAACAGACAAACAACGCAACCACTCGTAATCCTTTTTCAGGGCACAAACGAGGAAAAGAAAAGAAGAAGAAAGAATAATGAGAGCTGCATTCATAAATATTTAAAGTGGATTTTTTAATTGCTAAAATTTGTCTAATGAAGATACACTATATCGCTTTAAAGTAAAGTCGAAAGTTTTGTTCACTAAATCTTTTGAAATGTTCTTAGAAAGAGATGTTCTTCATAAAAGAAGAATAGATAAAGTAAAAAAGTACAAAGAAACTGATCTAATATCAATCATAACTTTATGGCATTCATCAAACAATTTAATTCATCATCATAACTATCATCCTAATTCACATCGATTTAATCCAAATCATACATTATCACAAATTATTTTCCCCCCCAACCACACCCCTACCCCCCCTCCCCGCCCGCACTTTTTGAAGCAAACCTTATGTACCAGGTGGATCGACCCCGAAAAACTAACAGTACACAGCTTGTTGATAATCACCCCTTAGCAGGAAAGTACCTGCAGCGCAGTCAGAAAACTAGCAGCCGGAAAACGTCAAGGCTATATCTTTGTCGCCATTGAGCGTCAGTATTTGGTGTTCTATTGGTGACGAATCCTAGTAGTTACATTGTATAGAACTAGAAAATTAGCCGTTCCATCATCAACACATTCGGTCTATAATTAGTCCTACCCGTTGTTACGACACTAGCCTGAGGTGACCACTAGAGTATGGACACATGAGGGCAACCTTATTCTACTCCTTCACATATTAGATCTCATTAATAGTCCTGAAGACGTTCTTACTTATAAGACAGACAAACCAATATTTAACCTAGGATAACGATGCGCAGCAGTCAATGTATATATGGTTTGTACGACAATGAGATAGCCACTCGCCAAAAACTAATCCACTAATCAGCTTTTTTGCTTCCTCCTCTTTGGCACTGGTATTCCATTCCTATACCCAACCGTCCTCTGAGACTCCTTCAGAAGATCTTTCTAATGTCTTCAGGTCACCTCAATCCCAAAACGGATAACTCAAGGGAATTCCGAATCCCCTTTGATGCTCAGGATCCCTGGCTCTTTAACGCTCCCATACTTGCCTTGTCCAGCCAATATCTTCTCCCATTTCTGGCAGAACATGGCCAAACCACTTAGTTGGGGACTGTTCTCGCTTGGGTCTCACCTGCAGGGGGCTGGGTTTATTAGGCGCTTGAATCTAATACGTCTGGTTGGGAACTCACTGCTCTCCATAATCCTTGTTACTTCAATACCACCCTTCATCTCAGATACCCTCAATATCTGAGGTTTATGTGGAATCTGACTTTTTTTTTGTGGGTTGTTAGTCCCATTGCCCATAGACTTGCCAAATCCATATATAAGACGTGGTGACATCTTCTGTGGAGCAGGCAATTGGAGTAACAATCCCCCCCCCCCCCCCCCCCCCCCCCCCCCCCCTACCCCCCCCCTCCCCCCGTATCCAAAGATGATTACCTAATTGAATGAAACATTGCGGGTCATTGTAAGTACTGTCTAATAAGTATTGCTGGTCGATATTATTAATTCAGGTCTGATTAGTGTAATTATTTCATTATTAATTACTAGGGAACTCTTTGAAAGATGCTGTCTAATCATCAGAAATCCTGTCGTAAGACAAAAAAGTATTTTTCCCTTATTGAAAGGCTACCCAATGAGTAGTATTGTCGCAATGTAAATAAAAGTTTTTTGAGACATTAGGTCCGTAAACTATATAAGTTATTTACATTCATTTGATTGTACCCTTTAACAACACCCAATGAATTAACACAACCTTATAACGCCTTATGCCAAAGTAGCCTTGTTCCATGCTACATCCAAACATCAGAGAGTCTATCCCATGTGTTCGTCTCAATCCATTTTAGGACTTCCAGGTCTCTTTTCTCCATGTATTCTTTCAGATCTAAAACTCTACCGAATACTTACACACTTAGTATCCCAGAAACCAAGGAGACTGCCATGAACAATGCTATTCAACGAAGATTCCTCAGTTGTCTTCAAATATCCATTGATCCTCAACGTGCTTCTCATCTCTTGTTTCCCACTCTGCACTTGTCTGGCTCTTGTCAATTAGTTCCAACATAGTGATCTAATCCAAACCATTTCAAACATTTAGTGATCTTGTCATCAAGTTCCACATTTAGTGGATCTTGTAATCAATCATCTTCCACATTAGCGTGATCTTTGTCATCAGTATTCCAACATTAGTGAACTTGTCACAGTTTCCCCATATAGTGATCTTGTCATACCCATTTCAGTCATCTTAGATGTTTAGGTTTATCGATGATAATTGAAGAGCAGCATCCAGACTAGGCCAATGGAGTGGTTACAAGGTGCGGATGAATTTTACTTAAGATCATTCATATATTTTATTTTAATTTACTTTTTACTTTCTACCAAACATGTCATTTATAAACTTCAAGGAAATGTGCATTTTATTATTTTTTTGTGTGATGGTTTCATGCGCTTTGTCACTGTCCATAAAATAAAAGAGTATAAATACCGAATAACTTTACATTCATGATTTAATTAATGCCAAACATGGCCAATATCAGCATATTTCTCATGTGTATTTTAGTTGTTTAAGAACAGGCATCTCAAAAATTAAAAATATTATAACTTATAAATGGGCACATCCTATTTACCATATCTTCTTTAATTTACTATTTACTATTTAGTCCCCTTTGGTTTTACCTACCACCCACCTGCACTCTCTACGTTCCCTATATGGTTATCTAGTTATCACTCCTTCCCTGTCTTCACTCCCTCTTTCTTTTGGTTGTTTTTCTTTCTTTTATTACCTGTACTGTGTTTTTGTTATTTATTTCCTATTAGCCTGAGAAACCTTCTATTTACCAATTTTTATTTATCAATTTTACTACTCCCACGTAGAAATTGGACAATAGATAACGAAGAACTGGAAATTTTTTAGTGATTTCGAATAAACTTAGGATCAATACATCAACAGCTCTGGTGACTGTGGCAGTATAAATTAAAAGCGCAAGACATTGCAAATTTTGGCTTCACCATAAGCTAATACAAGATGATTAAAACCAATGGTCAAAATGGCACAAGCAAAGAAACAAAAGTTACAACAGATTCGGAAGTAGTTAATATTCCCATTGAGTGCCAATTGTTTGTCATAGCCATGAGTGGCATAGAGGACGAAGCTCATTCAATATCTGACAAAATGCTCTCCTATGTCTTGGCTTAACACATAGCCTCTAGACAAACAAAAGTCCAACTCTTGCCTTGTCAATGTGTGGCTAACCTTGCTGTTTAACACTGAACAGGAAGAAGGGTCCAAGGGTGAGTGTGGAATGGACGCCTTAAAAACCAGCAATTGTAGGCTCCAGAGTACATTTTGTTGTAATAAGATACCTGATCCTGAGAAGGAATACGATGGAGAATAGTGTAGATAGGTCAAAACCCGCCAAGCAAACCTCTTATGGGCCCACTGAAAATGGCTAATTATAGGAAAGTCAACTCAGTATATTAAGCACGGATTTGGCGTGAGGCCTTGATTAATCAACGAACCAATCTCATCATTGCCCATTCATAGACTGATAAGTTCAGCCGAATGGGGTAAACAAACACACACTGTTTTGAAAGCACATCCTAGAGAAAGTTTTTGTTGTTCGGAACTTTGGCGAATGTCCGCGAACGGCTATAATTGCAGTGTGTGTGAAGTAACTAACACACATGAAACCTTGTTAATACACGTGGGACATCCTGAATCCGGTCCTTAGCCAAGTAAAGTCAGATGGCGACAGGCGATTTAGGTGAATCACTACCGGATAGATGGTCACAAAATTTAGGTTTAAGTGGCAGAAATGATCCCAAACAAACAAGCAGGAACGTATGTTTTAATTGCGAAAAAACATAAAAGAATAGATTTGAAGATAATGTCATCAGCTGGCACCCTATGTAAATGATAACAGGCTAATAACACCATACGTATTAGCAGCACATCCAAAGAACATACTTCCATCATCACAGTAATATGCCCCCACTACTGACAAGAGATGATGCCAATTTGAGATACATTTTATGAAAAATCCTGGATGAAACCAAATTAAGAAAAAAAGTTCAAAGAAAGACGTCTTTCTTCATCTAATGCTAGGTGAATTGAAGAATGACTAAAATAAGGGCCGACAATGCATAACGGTCAGATGGGTCTGGCACAAGTGGGGGAATTATGTGGGGTGACAAGGATAAACAAACGATCGAGGACTAAGGGCTAAACTAAGAATTTCTGCCTAGCAACTATAAAACTAACCCTTCTCAAAATACACTACAGAGAAAAAATTCCACAATATAGATAGTCAAGAAGAGAAACAACGTGGCAATGCCATCCGAAGAAACTTGAGAATACATGGAGGCCAAAATAGTGATTTTAATTCATCTGTAATTCCAAAAGATTCAAGTACGCAGTAAAAATAAAGCCTAAGAATAGGACTTTTTCCTGGCCCCTGAAACATTGGTAAGTGATTCCATGAACATGGTATTTGATGACAGCTCATAGCGCTTTAAAACGTAAAAAATAAATTATAATGCAAAAACAAGATGTTTCTTCAGATTAAGATTTCAATTTAGACAGAAAAAACTTGAAAGATCCAATGAAATCGCCGAAATCTTGAGTCATACTGTTGGTAGAAAATTTGCTAGCTCTCAAACTTTTGGGCAGATGTGAGGAAGGGGGGTGGTATATCAACTCAATTAACATGATGAATAATGAAAATACGTGCTCATTGAATCATGGTGACACAAGAAATAACCTTGGTAAAAGAAAGAAAAAATGAAAAACCAAACCTTGGGTTAACAGATGACATTCTACTAAAGTTATGTGAGATACACGTTGCGGTAAATTGAAAAAGGTATAAAGAAAGAGAGTTCCTGAAGCAGTCATGGGCAATAACAGTAGTGTGAATAAAGAATATTAGAAAGAAAATGAAACAGGCCAAAGAAAAAATGGGTCAAGCCTGATCAATGTGAGTCCATTAATACGCTGGGCTAAATAAAAGGTAACAGCAAGTCAGCTTTTAGAACAAATCATTAAGAATACATATCAAAAAACCCAAAACAGACACCAGGGTAACCTGTCATAGAAAGACTAGTCAAACTGTGTGAGCTCTAGCTCAATGAAAAAAAACAGCTGTAATGAGAAGGATGGACAGAATAATTGTAAAGAAATTATATAAAGCTGCTTAGAGACTCGGAGAGTCACGGGGGGGGGGGGGGGGGGGGAGGGGGGGGGGGGGGGGGGGCTGAACTATAACATATTAAACTACATTAAGTGTGCTAAAATAGGGAACTACTCCAGGAAATGCAAGCTGCAAATTCATTACTATGAATAAGTGTAATAGGTGCTATATGTATTCGTAGTTATATGAAGTTGTACAGACCCTACGCGTTGGAGTTGTAAAAAAACTCCATCCAGAGCTCTATGAAAGTATGGAGTGGACGTCCGATATAAATACCCCAAACCATCCGCCCCCAAATGCTCCCCCCTCACATTTGACCCACCCACCCCCATTTCCCCGCCTCTACCCCCAGCCAATGTGTTCAAAAGTCCCCCTCCTAGGCCCACCCCCCATTATTAATGCACCCAATCTGCCTCCCCCAACGCCAAGGAAGACCTAACCCCGTGACCCTGCATTATCCAGAACCTTCTTCGCGAACTTATCCGGTCCATCCCAAGTGAAGGTCCTCCCACATATACCACGTTACTTCCCGTGCGTCCGATTCAAACAGGAAATCAGAGAGAAATCTTGTATCGCCCTAGGCAACAGTGTGTGCTGTGGACACAAAAAAGAAGTACTTTGCTCCGCCCCACGAACCCAATCTTCAATCCCCCACGACGACCGTCCTGATCCACAAACGTCCCCGGCATCCCGAAAACATCCCATCGGTCCAAACAATAGACCATCACTGGCCCCCTCCGATCCTCACGAACGTCCTTTAGATCGAAGTCTGGCATCAAGGAACTGGTGTCAAATAATCCCAACCCATCTACAATCTCTCCTCGCTACCGCAAAATCATACATCCCCCCCGTCCCACTCACACCAAAGCATCGCTATCACCCCGTACTTTCGGCTTCATAAGCATATAACAAGCAAGCAATGACAAAGTTGTATGCAAATTTTCAAAAACAACCTGTAATGAATGTGACTAGCCGGGTATGAGAATGTAGTTAACCAGACCCCCGTGGATGAAGAGTCTTTCAATATATAATCCACACACTTGACAAGACAAACCAGGTTGAATATTGCAGGCGTGCTCTACTCATTAATAAAACACAATAAACATGAGCCAAATCTGTATTCTAGGGATTGGACGGTACCTCTTTTCAATACGAAGATCTAAGCGTTTTGGCTTGATGAATATCGATCTTATAGCTTGAATCACAGTGTATCAAGAACTTTCAAGACCCTTACGGCAAATTCTAATAAACTTGAGAAAAGTAACAAAATAATCTATACGGGATTGCAAATTAATATAAGAAAAAAAGCAAAGACATATTCGGTGATAGCCATAAGAAACATGTTCCGACACAACATTACGTTAAAAAAATGCTCTGCAAAAACGTTATAAAGTTAACACCTTTAGAGAATATCTTTGGTCCTTACTATGATGTAGTCGATGGAAGATCTAAAGTAAAGAAATCAAGACCAAGACTTGAAGATGGCCCAGCTGACCATTACAATGGCTGAATGTTGGATCCAGGAAAAGGTAACATCAGTTTTTCTTCCTGATGAAGATCAATTATAACGCAAATCATCTTGTATTACACTATTCAACAAATATTTCAAAAGTAATTTTTGTACCAGAAAGTTAAATATACCATTTCTTATTGAATTTTGACATGCTGATATTCAAAATAAATCATAAATGAAATTAACCATTGGTCTTCTGGATTTTTTT
Source organism: Oreohelix idahoensis (assembly GCA_024509875.1). Taxonomy (NCBI): domain Eukaryota; kingdom Metazoa; phylum Mollusca; class Gastropoda; order Stylommatophora; family Oreohelicidae; genus Oreohelix; species Oreohelix idahoensis. Next base: position 47,596 of record JAMPIV010007122.1, on the reverse strand, counting down.
TAATTTTTAATGAGTAAGTTATACATTACCTAAATACAATTAATGTATGCTTATTTGGAATTCACTGGGTTAACAAGCTTAGTCTTTACTACTTTAAAGGCAGCATATAATAAAATTAGTGAGTATACATACATCCAATTCAATATGATAATTTCCAACATAAAGTGATAGAAAAATGAAGAAAAAACTATTACTAAAAAGTGTTCACATATCAGTTTTTAGAAAAGGCACAAGATTAACTCAGTTCCTCGTCATATATTCATTTCTCGCTGTTCGAGCTCTCCTTTGGTTTTCATTCAGGCGTAGTCAATCGATGAGGTAGATCATCATTGTCACGTACATTCCAACCAAGTAATCCAGCAAGCCATGGAAAGGGCTTGCAATTGCCCTTGATAACACTTTGTCCTTCCATAGCGACAGCCAAGTCCTGGTTAAATCGTTCACTCATAGACTCATCACAGACCGCATCCACAGTTTCTGACGTAAAAGAAAGATCCAGAAATGAGAATCTCCAGAAAATGAAAATTTTCAAAGACATGTTTATCAGCCAGAGGACACAACTCATATACTTTCAGAAAGGATAATTTTTCTACAATTTTCATTGGTAAATTATCAGATCTGAATTTGTTTTCCATAGAAACATTGATCCACACACAAGACCTGAAAATGATAGAGCCATGCTAGCTTCTTTTCCCTTGAGCCATGGCTCAAACACCGCAAAGAAACACGTCATCAAGAATCATTAATTTACGAATATTGCAGACGGACCAATCAAAATACTCCTCTCTCTTAATTGTTAGAGTGTCACAATTTCAACACAGTCTCATAACAAATTTTCCTGATAGTAGTAGTATAGATTGAAATCCCTCATACTGTTTTCTCCTCCATTTAGGCACTTGTGACAATAGGTTTTTTTCATGAGCCCCATAGCTTAATGTGCAAGGGTAGGCAACAAACATCTTGCTGGTGATCCTGGAAACAGTATGTGGGGGGGGGGGGGGGGTGGGACCTAGAAGTTCTCAACGGTTCTTACTTTATCCTAGGCTCTGCAATGGACTGCCACTGGATTGGCCAATGTCCCTTCTGTATGTAATGGTCCACTATCGTGCACTCTATCCCATTCACAATAGAAATCAAACAGTATACTTAGGTGATATCCACCTCTGATTAGTCCAAGCAAAAGAAGCGAACGACACTTTTAAAGTCACCCTTGCTAACAGTAGACCAATGATGAAGATCGAAATCGTAGTATTATACAAACTTCCAAAAGCCTGCTTAATATGTTTTCATCATCAAGTTTCTCTATACATATGAAAACTGAGGCAGTGAACCAACTTGTGGGACATTGACGGTTAACACGATAGCCAAATACCATTTTTTTTTTAAATTTTATTTTTCAAACAAAACAGTGCTCTTAAGACTCGAGTCTTTGGATGAATCAATAGAGATAAAATGCCCCCTCCACACTCTTCCGGCGTACATTGTAAATCTGATATTTAGTGAGGGCTGTGCTACTATCAAGAACCAGAAAAATGTTTTTGTGAAGCCATAAACGACAGAAAAGGTCCACCCTCTTATCTGCGAAGAAAAAGAAGATGTAATTGAAGCGCGGCTTCTTCTGAGCGGTTAGCCTATAACACAGTAAATCGTGAACCGATCAATCACTGCCAGGAAATTCCAACTTGTAGAAGAACTCTAATCATGGAGAACCCAAAAAGCCTCTGCCTTGGTTTCGTCGGAAAACAAAGCTATTTCAGCAGTGCTCTACAAAAATCATTCAGTTTCACCTTGGTTTACTTATAATTGTGGTATCTTAGGTGGATGTAGTTTGTGTCTCAAAAATCTGGGATTCGTCTATGAGTTATGATGGTTTCAGGACCACCTCAAATGTTTCCCTCTTCTTCCATCAGTGAGTAAGCGAGCTAGAAAATTGATTTCTGGCAGCATCTTTGGGGAACTGGTTAGTGTCCCATCGCCATGTAGGTACCGGAACCGTAATTGCAGCAAGGGTGATGTTTGCGCGATAATTTCCAGAGTCCATTTTTTATCTTTCTTTAGATAGCTCCTTTTCACCAATTTAGGGAGATGACCATGCAAAAGTAACGGCGATTTTTTTGTTGAGATAATTATTCAAAGTGGGCTTTCTCTGTCGAAAATCATTGGAAGAAAAAAAGGAGATGAGGACTTTTCAAAAACACAGGCAAAAAGCTTGCCTAATGCCAGTCAACCCACAGTTTTAAAGATTTGCTGCACAAGTATTTGCAGTCAAATGTGTGGTCTCCATCACATTTATCTGTGATCTCTCTATATCTAGCAGACCCAAAATACAAAGCTGTAGACGCCTTCTTAAATCACTGTAGGTTATATTTCGTTTTTTGTGATACAAAATTGTCAGCTCACCCAATCATATATAACTATAGTAAAAATTATTAGCACTGCTCTTCACTATCATTTGTCCTAAATAGGCATCCATTTCTAACTTACTAGATTATACTTTTGATAAGGCCAAAATTGCACTAAACAAAATGTGCAAAATTTTATCATAAACAGAGATAAGATTATTTGATTACACTAAAGATAGATGATAGACTCTAATAAGCGTAGGAATTGCATCATCAACTTCTAGTTTTACATATTTTATTGAGGTCTTTAGACAAAAATATTATGCAATCGCCCACAACAGTTGCGTCATAATAATAATCTACAATTGACACTAATCTTAAATTTTCTTTTTTTTAGCAAATTTTTACTAAAACACTAAAAGGGGGCCCCCCCCCCATATCAACATAAAAAAAAAAAAAAAAAAATCGTTCTTTTCAAGCACACCAAAATTAGTTCTTAAGTATCGAGCTAATTTCATTTCTGGTATCTTTTTGTGTTTGTTTGGACTAGTGTTTATCTATTCTTTAGTATGTGGTTGTGAGTGGCTGGACACTCACATGTGCAGAATACGAGCGTATGATTCAGGCTTTCTCGAGTATAAATGTTATTAGAAGAATTTTGTGCATTTCCTATAAAGAACACAAAACCAATGTCTTTTGTTTTAGAGAGAAAATAAACACCTATGTATGGCCCACCAATACCACTTTAATTGGTCAGTAAAAAAAAAAAAATTGATAACGTTCGAAAGCTAGCCCTGGTTTGGGCAATTGACTCGTCAATGAGGAACCTCCCTTTCGAAAAACGCGATCCCTCACAGGGAACGGCACGTCGAAAGGTACACGGAAAGAGGAAGGCATAAGAAAATCCTGGGCTGATAACATCATAAGACAATGTAGGCAGGACATGGTTTCTCTACACTTGTGACGCAATTGCTGAGGATAGAGACAGTGGAATGGTCCCCTTTGTCTGCATGATGCTTTCCCAGCCCAGCATCACCCTAATTGAGGCACCCATGACGTGGGGGAGAGGGTTACGGGGGTTGAGATGTTATATGATTGATTGATATTCCCATAAGCAACATACGACTGCTGCGAGACTTAGGACAACTTCATAAAAACAAGTTGCAAAACAAGGTTTATACATTCATTTCGAAAATTGAGTAAATGCAACAGGAATGATGATATAGAATACCCTGGACAGAAAAAATGAATCAGCATGAGAAGTACTGCACTCAATAAACGTAGAGAAAAATTGAGCTCTAAAAGACCAATCGCTGATAAGGAAGGCTGAATTTTCGGTCAAAAAAAAAGACATAAATAGTGTAGGGAAAAAATAGTGTATGGAAGGCGATGGTCCCAGGAAAAAAGAGGGGAGGGGTCGACCTATGACGACGGTGATCCCGGACATCACAGAGAAGCTTGAACTTGGCTTTGGCTGATGCAGGTCCTGTCTTTTGCCGCAGAATCTGATGCGTTCAGAGCAGCTTAATGGAGATTCAACGTTCTGTAAAAGAATACTTTCACATGGATTATACGTCACAGGCTTTTGGTTTTTCCTTCTATTTATTTTGGCCTTCATCCTATTCACAACAAGATTGATCTGAGCACATAATTTTGCACATGAGAACCTCTTATTTTTATTTCACCCCTTATCCAAGAATGGCAAGGCATCCAATCTCCTAATATAAATACACTTTAAATAAAACTAATGCTATTCTTTGTTGCTTATCTTCGTATACTATCTACTGAGGGCACATAATTTTGCCTTTTTTGTGTAGTTATTTTTTTTTGGTGCCAATGCTTGTTAGGAGGAAGGTACATAGGTAGATTGAGAGTTTGAGAAAAACGGTTTGGGTCTTTATCCTTGGACTTTTTATTCCATAATTTGCATTAAAGTTGTTTGGTGGAATGACCATCACCAATGAGTGCATTTGCCCTTTTACATTTCACTCTCGCAACAAAATGACGAGGCACCATTGCAATCGTCCGCTGTGTTTGAATTCCTCAAAGTGATTCCTTATCACTTGATGTACTTTTTTCTTTTCCTTGAAACGAGAGTTTTTCCCTTTATTCTATGTTGACGAGTAAAGTTCCTACCTTATCATTAACTTCTTCCCCCCCATTCTTCCTCAGACCATTATTAGTATTTGATTTGAGACTGGTTGGAAAAATCTCCATATCCAGGGGCCTTATGAATCACAGTTTTATGGAAAAATACCTGAATTAATTTTACTAATCTGCCGTAATCTGTCTGCCCTTTTGTTCTGCGATGACAGCGCAGTTCCGATTACTTCAAGGTGGTTATGATAAAACCGATCAGAATAAAATCTTAAGGAAATGTTTATACGTGATAACTTTTATGGCACACAGGGAGCTGCTACATGCCCCTTTATTTTCAGGAGATTACATGCTGTTTTGCATTAGCTAGTTTTGTACAGATCTAAAAACACTATTTATTGAGGAATCGACGCAAAACATTTGCAATCAATATGACAATATTGGTAAACCAAAGTGACATAATCAGGTCTCCTCTGCCTATGTTGTAGTTTGGTTTACACCATTAATTTGCTTTGGCCATTTTCTTTGTTTGTCCGTCCAAAGTGTAGAGTGAGATGTTTTTGTTATATATGCTCCCAAAGCAGTGGGGACTCTCAAGATATTATTCCGTGTGCTATTTTATTGAAGATCGGGTTTCCAGCCATGATATTAATTTAATCAAAGGCATTCTATGGTTTTATCACATCTTTGAGTAAGTCTTCAACTGATTGTGAATTAAATTTCGTAAAGATGATCTTATACATTTTTAATATGCCCATAGGACTTAAGTTCAAGTTCGAACATGAGAACTTTACCTACTAGAGAGAAACGGTCAAATATCAATTTTTACATGCGCATTTATATGTCCTTGATTTTAAGACTGGACGGTACAACGAACTACATACTATATCATGTTTATTATGATTTCTAACTTGTGAGATTGAGCGCCAGCCCAATTTAAAATGTTTTGAACTTGTAAACAGGCAGGATGGCCCTCGAGCTTTCATCTTGATTTCTTCCATCCTATCTTAAGTTTTTCTAGATGTTAATGGTGTGCTGTTATGAACTTTTTAAGGATCTTGGACTTTTTGGCAACACTTTATCTTCGCGTTACCCCAAGTCACATATTGTTATCACAACCTCACAAATGTAACTTCAAACAAAGAAACTACCATATACTAGTTTACCAAGTTAGAAAGCAAAACTTGAAAGAAAACAAATTCCAACTTTGTAAAAATCGGTAGAAAATAAATGCTCAACTCATTTATTATTTGCTTTGTTATTATTCAAATGGTATCTTCTTCTTTAGTTTGTTCTGACAAAAATTGCTGGAGGTGATGTTATTTCTCATAGACAAGTGTTATTGGAGTTCGTTTTATAGTGGATGGGATGCATCTGAAAATAATTTCTGCGTTCCCATCTTTTACTTCTAATCAAAGAGTGCGAAGCGGTAAGATTAGACAGTGAAATTCTCTATAGACATACGATTTTTTCAGTACCATGGTTTGTTAGTAAAAGGAGGTCTGGTCCCAATGTTTATTGTTTCCATGACATAATTATCTTGTCTTCATTGTGATTATTCAACGTCTAAACCAACAAAATTGTCCCCCATACGTGGAGTGTCTAAAACAGTGTTTGATGGGTTAAATGCACATCTTTCTGTTTCAATCTCTTAACATATAAGGATGTGTTCCATCTCATAGAACCTTCCCTACTGTTTGACATGTAAGAGACTAACTATATTTTTCTTATTGGTTAACTCACTCTGATGCATCACCATTCCTTAGCTTTTTTTGTTTTGACCATCACTAAGAAAACCAAGAACCCCATCATTTCCTCGGACTAATATCCATAATGGACTCACTTCATTGGAGGTCTATCTCACATGATTTCCCATTTTAAATTATGTTAGAAATGACCCAACTACTAATTCATATGTCTGCTATGAATCGTACTTGGTGATTGAAAAGTCACTTCCCTATTTTTAAATTGTTATATCTCCATTCTTTCCTATCCAACTAATTTATATGAAACAAATATAAAAATAAGGAAAATGTACTGTCATAAATTATATATAAAAGGGGAGCCGCGCACAGCCTAAGTGTTTAGTGCACATGGCTTCCTAGCTACATTTGGGAGTCTAATGGTTTCGGAATCCCCAGAATGAGGTGGGATTTTATTTTAGGCCATCAAACGGGCTGCCTGGGTCGAACCACATCCCCAAAAATGGTTACCAAGCAACTCTGGTAAGGTTAAGGCTGCCGCATGAGCGCTCACACCACAATCACCCCTAAGTGTTCTCCTAACTGTCAAGGAAGAATAATGGTGCCTAAAGAACATCATATTCCCAATATGCCTCAATAGGGTGTGGTAACAGGATTCCTTATACCTTTTTTTATCTTAATTATCTATTAAAAAGAGACTATATTTTTACATTAACCTAACAAATCAACATTAATATCCTGTAATTATTTTCAGTCGCTAGTCCTCTTGTCTTCTCTTTATTGATCCTTACCACCGATTTGTGCATAAGGCATACAGGTGGCCGCACGCCCTGGTAAGTCAATTCTTTGTAGGGCAAGCAACCAACTTCCTTCTCGCACTTTTGCTTCGGTCTCGGAAAATAAGCCATGCCTTTGTAACATTGGCCCCAGCCTCTGGTTACATTCTTTGAAATCTCAGCCTCCACAGTTCTCCACCAAGTTAGTTTTTTTTGTGGATCTGCTCTCAATCTTTCCACGTTCCTCTCGGGGATAACCAAAGCATAGCTGTCACATGTGAAATGGGGCATCATGTTCTAATTCTAAGATTTGGTGCTAACCCTAACTCCAGCTTACTCTGGCCCTGCATGAGTTGGTAGTGGCATGTACATTTTGTGGTTTACTCTTGGAGTACAGTAGTTATCTTGGTTATTGATAGTTAATTTCGGTCGCACAAAAAATGAATATGGAGAATTTTCCTAGGCATGAATTGTTGAAAGGAAAGACAGTTTCGACATATTCCTTCTGTTTACATTCCTACCAGCATATCCGCACCGGATACGATGAAAGACACAGATAGTACACAGCTCCTCATACTATTACTTAACTATGAGTAGTTTGTGCTGGTAACTGGGAAGACTTCCAGATGTTGTTGAGGACTACAGCAAAAGGCTGTCTTGCTTTATTCCTTCTGATGTTGATGTTCTTTGATTGTTCAGAAGTTACCCATCAAGGTGTTACATATTGCATCCTATGATAATGTCAAATGCGAGTTGTCCCTTACCTGTTTCCAGCTTCTGGTTCCTATATTGTAACATAGGGCTCAGGACAGCCCACACAATTTGCGAAAGTAGTCCCATATAGTACCTCTGATCTTATATATTGATGTTTCCAGACCCACCTGCTGGCTATAATCTTCATTCAGTCTAATCTGTTTTCTCTTGGATGCGTCGTTGATGGTGAAAATGTCTAGTAGTAAGTACAATGTCATCTGCAGATATCCAGATGATCTTCCAGTGTTATAAAACATTGTATCTATAACTAGATTCCACCATGGAGGGAACTGCCCTCACTTGTTTGTAATGAGCACAAGATCACACCAAGTCTACGACCTGTCAAAAAATAAAGTTGATGATAAGGGGCGATCCCTTTCATACTCCTAGTCTTCACATCAAAACATAGATTGCTCAAACCCAAAACTCTTCATTGTAAACATGTTAACATAGAGGCTTTTAATTGATGTGAAACAATGCAGCTAGGAATTCCCATAAGCCCTCGTTAATAATTTTCCATAGGCTGTCCCCTGTGAAATTTTCAAAAAGTCTTGTATCAAAATCAATAAAGTTAATGTATATGCTGTGTCCTCTTCCATTACTGAGGACTAGTCTCTATAAAGATTACCTGAGGGTGAATATATGATACTGGCACATCTTCAGTTCTTTTCTGAATCCTAACTTTTTTCTTTCCTCAAGTTTATGCGTATGGCTGCATGTCCTCTTTTAAGGTTAATGTTTATATTGGTTATTTCTTAGTCCTTATCATTTTATTTTCTGGGAATAATAAAAAACAAAAAGAAAAATATTAATCCAATGTTGCAGATAACGCGTAATAGTTTTTTGACACTTTTAATCTAATGCAAATATGTAATGTATTACAAGAAAATAGTAGGACAGTATGGATTAGGGATTAGAAATGATAGAGGAGACAGACTTATCCAGTTCTGTGAAGAAAACCAGCTGGCAATAGATTAAAAGCACCATTTTCTATGAACATCACCAAAGTAAATTATAACAATCATGGATAAAAGCCCAGGCGAGAATGTAACACCTAAATCCAAAATCACGACTATATCATGATAAAACATAGATTTAATAAGCAGTGTCACAAGTGTCGATAAAGACACAATCCTAGTTGTGCGCCGACATAAGATCCGTACATCAGCAATCCAGTGATGTCAATCAAAGTAAATATAAAGCTGAAAATAGCAGGAAACCAGAAAGACAGTAAGTGAACACCCCATAGGATAGAAATAATCAAGCGCTGAATACCACCAGATATAAAAAAAACAGAAATATTTCTAATCGAAGTCAAAAATAAATACCAACAGTTTATTGAGACAGAAAAGACATGGAGGCCGTATAGAATGAGAAACAAGACACCAGAAGAAAAAGCAACCGCAAAATGGGAATGCTTAAAAACAAGCATACAATCAGCAAATGCAAATTTACCTAAAAAGGAGTCTAAGAAAAATCAAAATTTGGAATGACCGATTTACATCTGAATCTAAAATGAGGCAGAAAGAAAAGAAAGCTAAAACATAACTCCAGAATATAAAAGCAATAGACAATAGACAGTCGAATTACAGTACTATGATGTAAGAGAGCGAAGCAAAAGAAACTGGTGGATAGAAATCAAAAAATGTAAAGGATAAATATAATACTTGGAAGCGAAGCACTGACAGCAATATGCATGAAGAAACATAAAAGAAATTATCAAATCGGATCGTGCGGTTGATCACAAGGAGTAAAGCAGTTTCAAGAACAAAAAATGGTGTAAATAATACTTGAATTAAAAAGACTTATCAACACATAAGGCAGAAATACTAAAGAGAAACTAAATTCGATGCAACAGAGGTAAAAAAATCCATCACACCATAATTTCCTAATGAAAAAAGTGTGTCCCACACATTCTCAGATCCGAAGTAGAAGAATAGCAAAATTCATATGATACAAAAAGGAAGATCAGCAGGTCATGGATCTACATAAAACATTGCACATGATAGAAAAAGATCTCTGTGTAGAGCTTTGGTATAGAATACAAATACACATTAAAATTGATGTACCAATGATATATACCAATACACGGATATTTACCGCACATCACATGGAAGAACATAGTATGTTTATAATCATTGCCCAAGAAAAAAAAAAACCAAATGCAAAAACAGAATGATTCAGAACTATCAGAAACAATCAGCCTGAATGAGTTCATGGCGCAAATTATAAGATACTAGCTTCCAAAATCATACAGTAGAGAAATAGAAAATGAAAGCTATACAGCGAAATGTCCAAGATATGAACAGCGTTTGGTTTTCAGGACGAAGAACAGTGGAACAAAGTAGAGGCAAACAATTTTTGCCTAAGAAGATTAGCAGAAAAAATATAACAGAGGTCCAAAAAAAGTATGTATAGTTGTTGCTCGTCAATTGACTATAAGAAAAAAAAATAGAAAAAATGCTTTTTGAACAATAGAATCCATCATAAGAAAAATAAAAATAATTGAATGGCCTCAAAGAACATAAGGTAATTTGTATCGTAAAAGATATAAAATAAACTCATAACCCTTTAGATGAATGGCGAGCAAACTGCACACAGAAAAAGATCGGATGAAAAGTACAATTATTTAACACCATACATATGACATAAAAAGTAGGTGTCATACAAGGTAAATAATGTTCTTTCCGCACCAGTCCTAATTTAATTTCATACACCGAAAAAAATTATCCAACAACAAGATCCAGGAAAAAACCCATGAACACTGCAAACATCAGTGGTACAAGATTCAATAAAAACAAACCTTAGATATGCATGATTATAAACCGTTTTATGTTAGCTGAATCAACAGAGTTAACAAAGAATTAGTGAAAGCTAGTCTGAACAGATAAATAATTCCATAGAATAAGGACTCGCGCCATTATCTATTGAAAAGACAAAAACTAATTATAATTAGCTTAAAACATACGATAAACCCCAATTAAAGAGGTAATCGAAAATGGAAAAAAATCCTGGAACAAGTCAAAGAGCTTACCGTATATCATGGTCATAAAATAACAGAAATGAATGGCAGATGTGAAAAGAAATACGAACGAAGAGAATAGCGAATGAGGCGCCAAAGCTCTACATTCTACAACGCTGAAACATTACTGACATCCGAAACACAGTTATACCATATCCCATACAATTAAAAAACAGATAAGTCAAAAAACAGTTTTATATATATATCTGACATTATTCCTGTAATGGTGCAAAAGAAACATGGACGATGATAGAGCTATTACAAAAGGAAATAAACGAATTGTAGAAGGACTCTTGAAATGTCTTTGGAAATATATGAAGAAATGGGGCGAATACTCATAGGAAACAGAGAATGAAAAACAAATAATAGAGTCCCTAGAAAATTCTTAAGGTATAGAAAAGATAACTAATGAGAGCAGTCAAAGGTTCGGCACTAAAATACTTTTATCCAACATAAAAAAGGCATAACACCTTGCAGCAAGACCATAAAATAACCGAAGGGGATTTGAAATGTAAAACGTGGCAAGGGGGGGTAAGACAAAGCGCATATAAAGTGGGAAGATAACAATCAAGAGAATGGTAACGAGAGAAAGAGACCTAATCATAGTGCGTACCAACCAAGAACAAGGACAGAAGAACGTATGAAAGATCCATTTACAGCCCAACCTCACGTTTGTGGAGAATTGCAGACTGATGAATGAAGAAGAAGACAAAAGAGGGATTAAATCAAAGTTTAAAACAGAATTGGGGTACTATTTCATATTCACCTTGGTAGTTATATTCTCATGATGCGTAAAGTGAAAGGACCCTACACCGTTTACACGCACCAATAAGCCATATTCTGGGAAATTATGTTGAGGTGTTATGGAGCCCATATTTTCTTGAACCATAACCGCACATCCGCCAGCCAACACCTAACACACTTCTCAAGTTTGCTTTGGTACACCCAAATTCAATAGGCGCTGTGTCAACTCCAGAGATAGTATTCGCGGTCATAAAAAATCCAACCTCAACTGGTGATCGAAACCAATGGACCAACAGAGCTAATTTTTCTCTATGAGTGCGCCTCTGCTTAAATTACCTAGTTGTCCATAATTATTAAGTCACCATGTGTTTACCAGGTAAGAGCCTAAAGGTGAAGCAAAGAAATAGTAACACTTTTTCCCTTCATTGCATGATTGTAGAAAATGCGACTAAGGAGGGTGTGGGCATGAGGCTGTGGTTACCCAACCTGTAAAAAATTCTAATAAAACCAACAAAAAATACTTCAACAAACATGGACAGTCAATAAGGCAAATAAAATAAACTATCCGCAGAACAAGTGGGAAAGGTCCCTCTCGCAGGGAGGAGTAAGAGTGCAACACAGAAGAAAGCCCTACACAACCTTCTTCACTTCCTAGGAGATAACTTCCAGTATTTGAGGCCCGATGTGAATGTTTGAACATTAAAACAAACAAGAGGAAAGATGCTGCACAAGTAATCAAAAGCAAGAAAATGAGGGAAAATCAAAAAATCGAAGGTTCGTAGGGACTGGATCGGGTGAACAAAGTGGAAGGTGGTAACAGGAAGAAAACTCATCCTTAGGTGAATTGGTGCTGCGTCCTCAGAACATAAGAACGGGAAAGGTATCAACTTCCACAGTGAAAAGGTTTAAGCTTCTTATGTTGAACTACAAAGAGCACAGAAAAACACTCAACTTAATATGGGAAGGTCTGTTTTGGACCCAGAATAATAACACTACTTTTTGTAAAACCAATCTATAAAGACAAAATAACAACGTAAATGTCATCCAATGTATATGCAAACCAAACTAAATGACAAAGAATTGGTTCATGGTAGAGAAAGATAGCATATTTATACTGACTACAAGGAAATTATTTGGACAAAAAAGTAAAAAGAAGAGACATAACATATATCTTTGAGTGTTGACAGAAATGCAATAGATAATTTATTAAGAGACATGACATTGCAGAGTTTCTAATCCATCCACGCAGGGACATGCTTACCAGAGCCGTATTGGGATAAAGAAAACAAGGAAAGTGACAAAGAGCGGATGCCTCTTGCTACATTTCTTTTCTTACTATCAAATAAGACTGGGTTATGAGAACAATTTCAACAACACAAGATAACAGAAATGGTAAATCTAGTGTACTCTGACCTAACAATTTTGTGATTATCTGGATATATTGCTGAGAAAACTATGGCTCTTCTGTCCCGATAACCATAATCAGAATGAGCAGGAAACAAAAAATTGGGAAAAACACACTGCAACTACGATGAGAGGTCACAAGCAATTGGGGTCAGAAAATAACCCAGAGAAAACACCAAAATAATGAGAAATAAATGCAGTTTAATGATAACAACAGGGTATTTGCAACTATGGAAGAAACACTATACAAATGGTAGTGAATCGTAACACATACTTGGCAGCAATAAAGATAAAGTAGGAGGGCGACAGACCAGTGAATATCAAAAATAAGAATACGAAAAGAAGCATAGACAGGAGCTTTCTTGCCATTGGTAAATAATAATAGAGAGATCAAGAGAAAAATCGGAACCAACCGAAAATAAAAAGAATCTCTCAACTCAAATGTAAGTTCAGATTCCCTATTTGCGTATTGCTCTGAGAACGATAGGAGAACAAACAAGAGACAATTAACCCAAAAAGCTACAGAACTTCCATAAAAAGGTGCTTGCTTAAGAATAATATGGATTAAAAATTGGGGGTTATTACAAGTTACCAATGTGGAACCTTGATGGGACAAGTAACTAAACAAGTGCCAGTCTAGAACAAGAGATGTTGAAGTGAGACCAGATGGCTAGTGCGATAGGAAAACACACACTGAGGATACCTGTAAGATGCAATTACAACGGCAGTCCCTTGTATTTCTTGAACCATGCCAAGGCAATAAAGTCAGAAGGTAGACCTAGACAAGAAGCACATACAGGAAGGAGGAAAGAAAAAAGGAGCTAAACAGGCGGTGAAACAGGATAGGATAACGTGGAAAATGAACTTGTAGGATGATGGCACGTGAATCAGGAGGACTTTTGGGGGGAGATGACAGGTTTCTGTTGAAAACCTATGCCTACCTTTGAATTAGGATAGGAAGATGGTATATGATGAATGAATAGGAATGTATTAAGACACCTACTATTTTAAACAAAATGCTGCGTTAAAAAATGCCATGTCAAGGGAGAATATCTGAGCATAGTTTTTTTTCTTTCTAGATTGCCTAACCCTGCAACACAGTGGTTGCTGTACTTTGATGTCACTGATGTCTACAGATTGACATACTCGACTAGTGTGGTGAACACGTAGAGCAAAAAACAGTGGCCGTGAGTGACCAGGATAATGAAGCCACCAATTCTAAAAAAAAGGCTTGAAACCGTTCCACAACCAGACAAGCCAGTTTTATTATCTCTTACTACAAGAGTTTTGGGCGTGCAAAGTCAAATAAGGTATAAGTAATGGAAGAATAACAAAATAAATTCGCTAAACACTTTAATGTTGTAAACTTATATTGCTACACTTTAATGTGACTAAACTTTATGAGGTAAGACTTTTTATGTGGTAAAACTTTTATGTTCTAAAACATTAATATGTTAAAACTATTAAGTGTGTCTAATACCTTTATGGTGTAAACTTTATGTCTGCATAGAAACTTTGATGGTGGTAAACTAATTATGTTGTAAACTTTTAGGTGGAAAACTTTAGGTTGTTAAAACTTTTATGTTGTAAACTTTTAATTTGCTAAACTTTATGTTGGTAAACTTTTATGTGGGCGTAAACTTTATGTAAAAAGAATAAACTGTCATACTTGATAGTCGTTCAGTTAGTCCATCATTTTCCTTTATTTCAGTCTGCCCATGGAACAGAGGGACTTCGCTTCCGGAACTGCTACAATCTACTCCCCCCCCCCCCCTGCAAGAAGCTCCCACCAAATTCAATTGAAATTGCTCTTGCAGCTGTGGTTTTTCCCTGCGTAGCATGTTTTTTTTTAAAAATGATGAGGTTGGCAGCCTCATTACAACCTCACGTTAGTTTTACACAGTTCTTACATGAGCAACGGATAGTCTTATTCTTTTATTAGAGATCTCCTCAGAGACTCCCAGGGCGATCTACGACTGGACACTCACAATCTTAATGTCGATGTCATTCATTCCACTTTTCACTGCCTTATGGAGCATACATTATGAACCCATTGATTCTCAACAATTTAACATACATAGGCGGACACCACTTATTCTATTCCAACTACATTTAAGTTGCAGACCACCAGCTTGTATATAATTATCAAAAGCCATTAACACTTAACTGTTGTTATGTTATTCAATAGATGAATATGACCTATATTCAAATAACACAAGTTTTAATAAATTTATTCTTGCCAGATACAATTGAGAATTGTAAGTGTATTTAGGTTATGAAAAATATAATTTTGATACGATACAAATATAACCATTCACATATCATACTGTTTACATTAACTATTGTTTAAAAACAATAATAATACATATAAATCAATGAATAAAAATTACAAATTAATTCATTGCGGGAAAGTCCATGTGCTTTGCATTTTCAGCTACATTAATATCTTCAATATTTAGGCTTCAAATAAATTTAAAGACATCCTCAAACACGCTGGTACTACTTGCAAAGACAGGTTTAATGTGTATTTGTATTCTTTCTAATAGTACAAAAACAACCTAGTGTAGAGAATACCCCAGAGCAAAATCAAATACGACACTTATTATACCAAATTAAATAACGCAATAAGGCCTATCTGACCACCTGATAATGCCAACCACAGCTATACCATGAAGTGGTTCACGCAGGACAAACAGTTGGGAACTCACTGCAATTAGACAAATAATGCAAAGGCCTCAAAACCTAAGCCACTGCAGACTCAAATTAGAACAGTCCCAACTAGCGATGGTTTCTGGCCTCTGTCTCTGCAGAAATGCCGAAAGAAGAATTCGGGGGACTGCCGTAAACAAGTATTGGCGAAACTAAAAGCACAGGTGAACAATACCTTCCCAAGGACGACCCAGCAATGCTGCATTAAGGAGAGACAAACATTAAAACAATCTCTGAAGGACCAAGGATCCTATATTGGAACCATTACCCGAAAGGAAGACAAGAGCCCGGTAATATAGCTTATGGTGCAATAGCTAGTAACCCTCCTCCAAACCTCAACAAGCTGACTGGTCGAGATAGTAGGGAATGACATTAGTGTATACTTAAGTATGGACAGCATACAGATCCATGAACAGCCTTGGCCTTACCAACTCACAGGAAGTTCTGCGCAATCATAATTCCCCGTACTCGTGTAGCAGAGCGTTTCTGTATCAATTTGTATTGACATGTACATACCAAAAGATTGCCATCCCCATGTACACATATGTTTCATATTTAGTTCACTATTAGTTCATGCTTCTATATGGTAAGGAATGCTTATGCGAATAGCAAAGTAAGAGCCGAGCAACAGCGCAAATGTACACTACTTTCTGAGGAGCATGAGGAAGTCTCAGCACACCCACAACCGAGTAAAATCAGGTAGCAATTACCATCTCTTCCTTGGCTGAGCAAATTACTGGGAGAGATGGCGGTAAGACCAACCTGCGGCTAGCGGCAATCCAGAGAGTATCAGAAAATCTCGCTACGTGCGCCAATACATAGATGCTATCATTCTGTCCATACCAACAATCATACCGCATATGTTATAATGATTTAAACTGACCAATAGCCCAATTTGCTAATCACGCACCAAAAGTGGGACCAGGCAACATTTCATTCAAGATTGGCACAAGTATAAGTGATATGGGAGCCGCAGGACCTTAGACACGATGGGATAATACAACTGAAAGAGTCATGGCTACATTAGATGGTTAGCAATGAGTGAGGCGTCGCGTGGCTTTGCCTCAGTGTATGAACAGTCTATTGAAACTGTTGGGGGTTGCGACAGGGGAACAGTCAAGAACAAAGTGGCCACTGAAGAGGCCTCAGTGGAAACTAGCGGAAAATCATACATGTATTGAGCTGTGGAACAGACTACAATGGCTTATGGAAATCGTGACAATAAACTCTAACCCACCAGTGGTTACACGAAAACATCCAGACAAGAGTTGCACATTGTTTTTTCTCTAAGTTTATGCAATGCATTTGGTAGATATTTTTATTGTTATTTTTCTTAGTTTGAAAGAACTTTAAAGCTTATCAGTAACCCCAGTGTCTATTTAATATTTGGGTGTTAAAAAAATATGGGGACTGATTGTGAACAAGGTTTATGGTTTCAAGATTCAATAGATTTATCCCATTCTTCCCCATCTGAGAAGTTTTTCTTAATATATGATCTTTTGAGCATCGTTTTTCATTAAAAAGTTTGTTCTGACTTATTTCAGTTCTAGTGTCCATATACTTCTAGACGTTTGATTTTTCATAAGATGTTTAACAACCTTAGAGCACAAGTTTTGTTTAGGGGCTTATGTGTTGCAATTTGATATTTTAAGAATGAATACTTTGGGTTGAAATCAAACCAGAGATACAACAATCATCTGAAAGGTCAGACAACCACACGGATTAAAATCAGCGCTGCAATGCATGCAATCAATTCAAATGTCAATAGGAGACGCGCCAGTAATTGACGGACTGTCCATTGCTAATTTTAATAAACCGGTTCACAAATAACTTTTCTTATTAAAGCAACTGGAAAAACACTAGGAACTAAACTCTCAAATTATTGTCATTTGAATAATCTTGGACTGTACATTACAAAACTTTTATAAACTCTCAACACGATCCCCCCCCTTGGTGCATTCATTATCATTGTCACAAAATAGAATAGAAAGTTTTACTATAGCCTTCTACTGTCACTGTCATCGAACTTTGTTTTAATTATAATCTTTCAACAACACTTTATTGACTGTAAAAATCAGGTTCTAGATTTGTGCTCAGTTTAACAACTCTTACTTCCATATTAGATAAGTTTATTTTGCATATATCACGCCATCTTTACATGCTTTAACTAGATTATTCTGGCAGGCAGTGTTTGCCATAGACGCAATATGTTTATTTTCGAAGAAATTGCAAATTATCTAAGTCTAAGTGGGTGGCGCCCCCGGCCACACTTTGCTCTATGCATCTAGCAGAGTGATTAAATATCACATTAAGAATCTAAAACACTTTCACTGGGCACAACAGCCATACAACGCAGAACTAACTACTACAAATAATGCTCCAGTTGTATAAACTACATATTAAATAAAACAACTACACCGTTAGGCATGAATAACGCGAACATGAAGACTGAACTTGTATCTACTTAGGTATAACGTGTCATCCTACATCTATGCACTGCATCTAAGTTCTACAATTGATGTCTTAGGTTTTGGGGAGATTCCACACTGTGCAACCATCCTGACCGAAAATAAACACCATCCAATATAATTACCCACTATGAGAAGAACAGACCCCTCAAGCATCCTCGCGATGTGCTGTCAAAAAATCAGTCCCCTGGTCGTGGTTGCTGTGGAATAAAACCGCAACTGGGCTTATAGGAACTTGGACAGTAATTCAGTGTCTTTTCAACATAGTGTGTTTACATTTTCAAAATTGCCTCCAGCGGCGTAAAATATTGTTGGAAATTTAAAAGCTTCAAACCAATGATGGAAGTGGGTACATTTTTCTACACAAGACAACAGAACTAGACACTTAGATTCAGACCCAGGTAGGGCCCACCTCCCATAGATGTAAAGAGAGAAGTAAAAAAGAGGCTGAAACACTTAATTAATGAATGGTGATTACTTCTGATGATAGATTGGTCCTCCTGTTAGTATACACTCTGTATATAGATTTCCTATTCATCTTGTAACCAAACATTTCAAAAAACCTAATGAGCCTAAGCAAAGAAAATAAGGCATCCCAGTATCTTTATCCATCTCACGCCACATCCTTTGATATATATGGTGGAAGGACAAAGTGACAAATGTTGAGTGCTGTCGATGTGACTGTCCTTACACAATTTTTATTAAGTGCCGATTTAATGTCAAAATACAAAAAAAATAAAAACAGTGTGTATATCGAAAAAGCACTAAATCTAAGCATTGTAATACCGGGGGATAGCTGTAATATAAAACCATGTGTCTCTTTTGTTTCTAGTTATATAATAGAAACTAGGACAGAGTTTTAACATACTTCTTTACATAACTGGGTGCGGGTGGTGAGGTTAGGGTGGGTGAGTGGAGAGTAAGACAAAGTGTGGTCCCTAACTTGGGTCATTACGATCCAGTCTGTCAACTCCTCACTGACTTGTTTTTTTGATTTCTGTTTTTCTATTTATATCAGTGTCTGGGATCAGAACCCATTCCACCTTGGTTTGCAACTTATGAAATTCACTTCCTGGGTTTAATAAATAAATGTCAAGCCAAGACTACACCAACACAATTCTATAATGTTACGGAAAAGGTGAAAAGGACAGAATGGTTATAGTGGAAAGTTAATGTTTTTAAAATCTCCATGCTCATCACAAAAAAATCCCATATATCCTGCAAAATAGAGTCCATGATATTCATAATAGTTTGTTTTATATTTGAGTCGTCAGAGAATTAAACATGACCAAATTTCTATTTCTGGATAAATAATCTTTCTTTTACAGACTCTATGGCAATAAAGAGCTATATTATGATGAGAGGTTTAGTGTTAGAAAGTCAAGAAATTTATGGGACAGCAAGAAGTGGTAATACATAGTGATATCATGTTCTACAAGACATAATCAGATCATGCTACTTGATAAATGAATTATAGAAAAAAATAAAAAAATACTTGTTAGTCTTCAATAATCCGCCTTTATCTTTTTGAATTCCGTTTTTTTTTTCATAATATTCATGTAAACTGCTACTATAGAGAAGCAGCAAATCTTAATCCTTTACCTGTTGAATAATTAATTTTTTTAAATACCAGAACAAAAAAAACTTTTTTGAATATAATGATAATGCATTTGTGTGTGACCAAAGAAAGTGAGTAGGATGCAGGGAATTATTTATGCTAATAATAAATATTTTTATAAATTGATAAAACTGATTCTCCGTCCGTAATTATTATTACAGCTCTGGACGGAATTAATTATTTTAAGCCCCAAAAATTGTACACAACATTAATTTACGTCTATACCTGACAAGTTTGTTGTCTAAAATCTTGATTAAGTATAAAAAGCATATTTAAAATCAAAATTTAAAGTACATTGGATGAACAATAATAAATCCAATCATAGCCTTTCTAGACTAATTTCTATATGTTATTGTTTAATTTTATAAAAACAATAAACATGTACACCGGAAAAAAGAAACTTGAAATATTTTGAAGTGAAAAAAGTTTTGCGACTTACAATTTTAAGGCTTGTTAACAAAAAATCTATTTATTATCCACAATACTGTCTTCTTATCCACTTCGCTTTCTTACTTTGTGCACGGTAAATCCATTTATGAAACACCATGAAAAAGTAAGAAAAAGTGTTAGAGTTAGATCACACAGTTTTGTTCACTATGTATTTCACATATTTAAGTTAACATATCTCAAGTTGTGTTTATTCTTTTTACCTGCCATTATGGACGATACGGAACAATAACACGATTTTAAAGAATGGAAGATAAATGAGTAAAAAATACGTTCAAAATAACGCAAATAAAAGACGTATTAATCTATGTTGAAAATTGCCCAGGTATTTGTGAGTTTACTTTATAGCCGTTTCGAAGATAAATTTCCGTGGCTAGATATAAAATATTCAGAATAGAAAGAATACAATGAAATAAATCAGCGTCTTTTCAAAAAAGAGTCTACGTCTACAGCGTTCTCGGTAAGTTAGACCTATAGCTTCTATTATTAGATGCTTGCGTACGGATAGAATTTGACTTTGTTAAAAACTAACATTCAGAATGTTAGGAACAGTTCTAGTATAATCTGCCACACATATTCAGACCTTTTATTTCCTTATCTAGTAAAGATTTTTATAGTATTATTTTGTTACTGCGCGAAAAGCAAGGATACCAAGAACAACGCCAATCTGGAACAACAGCCACATATTTCATTACTCTTTATTTAAAGTAGTTAGATAAAAAACTTTGATAATAGAACATATTGTATCAAGTTATTGAATATCTTTACATTTAATGTTTTCCCCTATCCATGTTCTGTGTTATAGTCAGTTCTAATTTGAAAACATTTTACTATATGCTCATTTTGTGCTCAGTTCAGATGAATCTTTGCGTAAAAAGTGCCCTCAAGCGAGTCCCTGAACTGTATTTGATGAATAGCCATAAATTATCCACTTATCCATTAAAATGCACTCAAAGTATTTTCAATCTATGTTTTAATCTTTACTTCTTCTTGTACCGATTATATAAAAAAAGACTATCAGATGATGCCTCATGAATACTAACTTAAAATTAAAAATAGCCAGACAACATTCAGATTTTCTAGAGTATACAACTTAGATTTGATTTCTGCTTTTTTAGACGTCGCTTACAAATGACAGTCCTGTATATTTTTCTATTTTCTTGGCAACAGAACAGATTTTTGATTTTTCAGGTGAAATATATATACTCCTTTTTAATTTAGAGTTTTTATAAAAGTTGGTAGTGTATATAATTACTTGTAAGTTGTCTTGTTCTAAGAATAAAGGAAATATTGTATCAAAAAACGTCCTTTCTATACGAAAGTCAACTTGAGAAAGTGCCCAAACGAACATTAAATCGTATTCTAAGTAACAAGGGCGCAGACTATTGACATAACGCCCACAAAGAGACACTGACATCCAATCAACGGTACGTGCTTTAATCATTCCCCACAAGAATAAAATATGATGATTATACAAAGTAAATTCACATCAGCTATACCTTCTGAGTATAGGCATAATGCGCCTGCGACAGCTGTATACACAGTAACTGTAAAAAATCCCAATACAGCAAGATTTATTTATTTCTAGCTGTCATGAATGTATTTACAAAGTAACTATCAGTGAAAAGACCAATCAGTATTGCAAGATTATTACATTTGTTGAAAATCACGAGGACCAAACTGAATAACAAAATTTGGAAGACATGATACAGTGGGACAGTCAATTTTAACAAAACTGCCATTTTATCCACTAGACTGGTGCGTCATTACGGAGTATTCATTTGAAAAAGACAACCTCATGAAATCTTGTGGTTGCTGCGAGATATAAAGCTAAAGAAAAAAGTATCCAAAAATTACGAAAAGAAGTGCAAATGCTACTACAATGTGATTTTCTTAAAAGCTACAAGAACTTTATAAACAGGTGCGCTTGCTAGAATAAAGGACTGAATTGGAGTAATGACAAATTCACAACAAATGTGGACATTTCTGAATGACAAACCAACAAGTGCCAGTGGAACAAAGGGTGAAAAAGAAAAACAGCTGTCGATAGTGATAAGGAACACACATATTGAGGAGAACCATTGGTTGAAAGAAGCATTACAAGGCAGTCCCCTGAGATTCTTGTAGAAATCCACTCGGGAACGAGGAGAGAAATAAAGGTAGACTCAAAAAACACATGGATAAACTAAAGAACTGGAATACCAGAGGTTTAAAATGAAAGTATGAAAAAACAAGAAAAGAACCTTGAATCGGATGCGTGCCACCGAACAGGAAGACCTATGTGGCGCGCATGATTGTTGATTAAAGGCCTATGCTCCTCAAGGAAGCTAAAAGGGTAGTTGATGAATAAGGATTTGAAAAGAGAAAAATTTAACTAAACTGATATTACATTTTGTTATATGAAATAGGCGAATGGGGAGGTTTCATAGGGCAGGTTTATTTCGAATTATTTTTTCAATCAAATTAAATTTTAATGTAATTATAGTT
The DNA here is from genome assembly GCA_024509875.1 of Oreohelix idahoensis. Lineage (NCBI taxonomy): Eukaryota > Metazoa > Mollusca > Gastropoda > Stylommatophora > Oreohelicidae > Oreohelix > Oreohelix idahoensis. The sequence goes on along the minus strand of JAMPIV010007122.1, from coordinate 25,026 downwards.
AAAAATAATAAAAATCCCATTAACTCAATTCTATATACGGTTTATAGAATTTGAGCCTGATTAGCAGTTTAAAATACCCCTAGGACTTAATCTTATGACGTCCATAGACGATGCCAGAACCAAACGCTCTGAGCATTAGTCAAAATAATAAGCGCACAGTGCCAGCGCAATGCTCAGAGCGCGTTGATTTATTAGTTTATCCACAAGATTAAACTCCCAAAAGAAGTCGTACCGTTTTAAATGCAGTTCATATTAAAAACTTCATAGAAATAGACTCTTCTGCTCACATATTTAAACAACTAATTTCGATGTAGTAAAAGCAGCACATTTGCCGTAGTGTGTTCAATGTCTTATGAATCTACAATTTGTGTAACGATTACAACGGTATGTAGCAGATTTTTGGCGTTAGTTATGGCGCAAGAATAAAATATGTGCACTGCTTTTAAATATTTACATTTTCTAAGTCTCCTAGCGGCAAATAATTTGTGTCAACTCTTTGACAAACAATTGCATGACAATTGCGATGAAGAATTTATTGATTGGCGGTTATTCACAATGTTATTCTGTTGTCAAATATAACCGGAATCTGTGCAGAAAAGCTAGACACATATATATTTAAGTTGATGATGTTTGGGCGCAGTCAATATTCTTGCTAACAAGAAAGCAACAAAACTAAGGCCTACCGTCTAACATCTAATTACACTAGTCCTCTGTAGAAAAGATGTAAGCATAGGGATACTAATTAATACAATAATACAAAAACAATAGTAAAAATAGTTTTTTCTATATTAATAGTTATTCATTCTTTATTTGTTTGAAAATTACGATAATGCACGATGCATAATTTATATATTTTTTTCTTATAATGGACCGACAAATAAAAACTGTGTGAAATCATAACACAAATTACTAATTGGCTTGTGATGGCCATAAAGCAATGTTTTGTTTTACTTATGTCGTATAATGGGTTAAACTTGAATGTCAATATTAACGACTAAAAAGAAAGTATTATATTGTCTACAAACTGTAATTTGTCTCTTTGAGGCTAAAAGGATCATAATTCTTAAAACAGTTAAATAAACTTCTTTATAGTGTTTTATCCAATATTACGATGCTGCAAAATGTTTTAAGTAATACCTAAACAAATACTTGTGTTTAAATATTACCACAAGACGTTATCATATTACAAATAATCTCTATACCATTTCCCTACAGTTATTTATGATAATAAATAAAATACATGAGTAATCAACCAAAAAAAAATATGAACTAAAAAATTTACTCTAAAAGGACAGAAACACTAATCACCGTTTAAATTCTTCCAAAAAAATACATATAATGGAGCAAAGGGTGGAAAATTACAATTACATGGAAGTATCAAAGAGTCATCATTGTTCACAGTATGTCAATGATGACAAACAATTATTGTACAATTAATTTATTTTAAAATTAAAAAAACACACTGTCTATCGATAAATAATTGATACAATTCCACCAAAGAAAAATCAGAATGGATTTATTTAAAGAAAAGGAAAATGACATAAAGATAAAACTTAACAAGAGATAATGAAGTAACTCCAAAAAAACATTTCCAGTTGGCTCTGATATGGTAAGATACAAGAAATTAATTTCCTTTACCTTGTTTATCGTGATGTTTTTTTTCTCCAGTTTCATACTTAACTTTATTATTGTGAAAAATATTATTATTATAATGTAACATTCTTACGCAGATTCATAACAAAAGTTTTAGAGTGAAATTCAAGAGATATACTAAAGGTAGACCCGCACTTTATAATTTTGATTGCTTATAAGCAGGGCCTGTCTAAATAATAACTTAAGCTCATGACGACTTAGTCGTTAAATAAGATCAGCGTAACAGATGCTTAGGCTGCCGTCAGTATTATAGAAAATTCTGAATGAAACGACCACTAAGCTCTGCGGTTACTGTCTTGCAAATTCCTGCCATCACATCGAGAGAAATAGGCAGCTGGAATTCCATTTGGTTTGATTTTTAATTCACTGGGTGTTGCCTAACACTAGGCCGAATCATTCATTGTAATAGCAAAATTTTGATTCTAGAGATGTGTCGCAATACAATCAATAGAATTATGATAAAATAATAAATAATATTAATAAGTAGAATAAATAGGCGAAAAAAACCCTATAGCACAAATATTTAAATGATCTGTTACGCTGTACACCATCTGGAAAACTCATAACATTTTGTACATTACGGGGTAAATAAACCGTACAGTTTTGAATGTTCGGCACATTTATTGTGTGTAGTAAAGGTTAAAAAAAAAAAAAAAAAAAAACCCAAAACAAACAATGAATCGCAAATCTCAATATAATCTGACGTTATTTTCATATATTATGTTTTTTTTATTTTTTTGGCTCATATCTGTTTAATTCACAATAGAGAATTTTAAAAGACGCAAAACTATAACTTCATATTATCTTTTTCATCCCTTCTTTTTGTTCTGTGAGTTATTGATGCGTTTATATCCTACTTTGACTTGGGGATTTTTTTAAAATTTTGCTCATTTCCTATGCTCCCTTCTTTGCTCTGAATCATTACTCTCATCATATTATATCTCAGTTTAGCTGCTCATATTTTTATCTATCTTAACTGACAATACATATGTTGTTTAATATATAGTTCCTTTTCATTTTGAATACTTTTCTTTATGTGTTTCTTCCTATCGCCCATCTAATCTTAAAATCTTACATCCTACACCTTTATTAAATCTGTTGAAACACCATATTACCTTGATTTTCTAGTGGCGTGCAGTTGTTTCACAAGCAGCGGGATTTTCTGATTGAATTAAGAGTTGTGTGGTTTAACTAGGAGTGCGACTGAGATATCTCACTTCTTTTACATCAAATCGTCAAGTTTGAAGAATGCTTGGTTATTATCTAAACACTTAGTATAATCTATTCTTTATCCCTTGTGTCTTTTCAGTGCTACTTCCAAAACGGTGGTTTGATTATGAAGTACTTGAGCTGCAGTTTCTGCCACCATTTTGGATTGCACTTAAAAGTGTCAATCATCCCAACATCTAGTCCCCCAAGCTAGAGGACAAGAAAGCATGTGTCATAAGGGTAATACTCGCGTGAGGTCACAGTTCCCTCCATCCAAGGGCGTCTCTCCAAATATCAGAGCTAAAATATGTGCTGCTGGTAGTTGCATGGATATGGTCCCCCAATGTAATAACCTGTCATTGTCCTATCACAGATACCACTTTCCTCAGCTCCCCTATTAAGCCTTTCAAGGTGAGTCCATAGATGAACATCATCTCTTGGCATGCCCATGATCAACTCAGATAAATGCCATGTAGTTATGGTACTGGGGTCTCAAGTGTACTCCTCCAAGCTTAGTAGTGGCAGAGATGCTGGGGTCATCTCAACATGAGTTTTTTTTTTATCTCCACCAGGTGGGAATAATCCCTAGCGGGATAGTGTGTGGTTATGATATCATCAAGATCCCAAAGAGGGTAGTCTTAAGACTCACGCGAAGTTCACACCTCCAATCTACATCTAATAGGTTCATTCTGTGGCTTAGGTCTAGGCTTGGTCATATAAAGAATGACTCCAAGATATGTAGCTCCCATGAACATTTTCTGCTTGGGATTGAAAAAGTGGTAGTCTAAAACTGTGATTTTTCTTCAGCACTTATTCCTTCTTCTTCATCATTTCATTGATACCGTAAGCCGCCGACCGTTACCAAAACAGTCCAGTGGCCATCCACACCTCAGTTGCGTCTTGTAGGTCAACAACAAATATTGATTCCACCATTTGCTCGACATTCTGTGCGGTCCATACCTTCGTACAGGTGCCATCCCCACTCTGCGTGTTCCATTCTATTGCCTCTCACTCCTCCACAGAATCATAACCTCCATTTCTCGTTTTTGCTGGTCAGGATCCTCAAAGTTCTATCTCTTACAGTTTTCCCCCTTCAGAGGGTCCAACATAGCAATAGACTGTTCTCTGTGATGGCGATCGTTGACAATACGTTCTGAGGAACATGCCAAACCGCAGCTTCCAGCGTCTGCTGAGAAAAAAACTGATGATATTAGAAATATAAGAATGAAAAAAGAAGACAAGTGACAAAATGTTTAAAGAATAAATTGTGTGAAATTCAACATGAAAATATGTTGATTTGAAGGAGCAGCAAATCAGGAAAACTCGGTGATTCCAATTAGTGAATGTATGAACAAAACAAGCAAGATGACAGTTCTACATCGATTTGACATGTTTAAATGGCAAGGTAAAACTTATCCATGCATCTAGGCGTCAGCGCAGGGTCTGTCACTGAGCAAGAACAAAGAAAAAAGAAAAGAATCAACTGTTCCCATCGACAAATTCATTAAAAGGTTGTGACTACAGTTTTGGGTGTGACCGTAGAAGACCGGCATCTATCATCAAGTGAAAACAAGCTACTACAGAAAGTCTAACCCAGCTTGGTTAAGAGCGCACAAGAAAGTGCTTTTCGTCCATGTATTATTCTTTGCTGTGGCCTATTTCAGATGCGTATGGTGGTTCTCATTCAATACATAGCCACACCGCTATGGTTTTTAACGAAACCCATGAATCTTACGGGGCGTTAGCGCCGTTTTTATGGATTTGTTATACGGCCCGTCACAAAACTTAGCTGTGTACGGGTTTTTTTTTTTCGTTTTCGCCTAAATTATAAACCCTATTTCAGCACCATAATGACGTCAACGCCGTACGGCATAAATCCTTACAAAGTTTTTTGTCGCTGTGGCCGCTCGTAGTACGTCACACGGAAGTGACATGCGAGCGTATTTCGTTCGCATACACCTATAAGACGTAAAGACGCCGTACGTCGAAAATATTAAAAGACATCCAGAACTCTTCTGTTTTTAACGCGTATTGGTGACATGCTGGGCATAATCGGACTTCATGCATTGAAAACAAACATCTGGCCTACTAAGGCTATGAAACAGACAAAAAATTTTATACTTGCAAGCGAATGACAATAAGAAAACTGATAATCAGCGTTTTAACAAACAAAAACACAAAGTTCAACTGCAAACATGGACGCTCGCCGTAACCATAAAGAATCTTGTGTTAAAATAGCAACGAAAATTCCTGTTTGAGTTGAAATTTTAATTTTCCAAATTGAATGATTCGACAATATTCGTTTTCTTTATATAAGTGATTCTCGTTAATTTTTTACCTATTAAATGCCAGTTCGGGATGGCTATGTAATAGTAATAATTTGTATTATTGCGTACCATGTTTAGAGATAGAGGGGTTAGGTGTAGTCACACACCTAAACCAAATCCCTGAACTCAATAGGGCAATACACATATTGTACAATACTCGACGGCACTGAATATAAAGAGTTACCCATATTCAGATATGTTTATTCGCTAGTGTTTTCAGAATCATACTGATGTAGACTTTAGTAGCACAGTAGCGAAGTGAACAGTGCTTTGCGTAAAAACGAGGAAAAGTGAATGAAATAAGTGCAAGACAGGACTTTGCCTAAAACGAAGGGAAAGGGGGAAATGAATAGTGTTAGTAGTAACATATTCTATTCTAGATCTATTCACATTAACATTTATGAGTCAAAAATAATTCATACAGTGAAAAGAAAAAGGCAGTGAAATATAATGAAAACCATATCCAGCAACTTCCCGTAAAACACAAGATGATAAGTAAAAAATTCGACGATCTAGACCTTGTGAATAAAAAAATGTATAAAAAAAAATTGATGAGCGAAAGAACGTCACCTAAAAATAGACTATGTGGTAACGCATGCGATGGCTAGGGGAAGTGAAAATTAATATAGAGTGCACGAACGTAAAGTCATGAAGGAGACACGAAAACCATTCATGCTTCGCCCCATACTATGAGTTTACATCACATCTAATTGAAATATTAATTCTGATACATTAAAGTTAACTCTGTGTTACGTTTTTTTTCTAGTCTTTTGGTAAACATGGTTTTCTTATATGGTCGCTTCTAACAGGGTTTTCTGTATTTTTTTTAAACAGGTGTGTATAATCATGTCTGAGAGTGTGGCATGTAAGTGCTCATGTTTCCTCAAGAAGAATAAAAGTAAAAAAGTGATAACAGTTGTATGATCGAATTGAATTAAATAGACAGCAAAAGGAGCAAAGGCTTAGGAGTTCTTGTGTAAGTAAATCTCGTGAGTATCCTTCAGATGAGTTGTTTGGATAAAAATACTGTGATATCAATGGAGACGCTTTAAAAATTCCCTCCACAGTTTCTATAAAGACAAAAAAAACAAAGTACAACAATAACCAAATTGATTAATGGGGATATAAAATATAGATAATAGATATGCCGATTCATCATTCTTGTCTCGCCCATGCCAGTGCGTTTATACTAGCTGCCATTTAGAAACAACCAATATTTAATACAAAAACATAGAAGACACAGAAAACGTGCATATTAGTATTTAGAACGTGGGCAATAACGGAAGAGTAAACAAAAGAAAAAAAATTGATCGCGGACTGGCACACGTTGCATGAATCTATAAGATGCAAAGCAAACTGCAATATTTGGTAGTTAATAATTTAGAATAAAATGTAAGAGCGTTGAAAAGAGGAGAATAAAAAAAAAAATTACGACAATAGTGGGCATCCATGATAAGAAACTTTGAGACTCAAAAAACACCTAAGCTCTTTGTCAGAAACAGACGTAGTCTATAGTCAGTTTTATCTTAGCTGGTAATTAGTCCGTTTATAGTTTGACATATAGCGGCTGAAACTGCCGTGAAACGATAGTAACAAAAACTAATTCAATAACTACCCTTAGAAAAAAGTTATGCACATGTTTTCTTAATAATAAGTTTAGAGCGAGATTAAAAGGTTAAGCTAGTGTATTGAGTGTAATAGTGCTATCTTAACCTGAATGAAATAAATTAATACTTTCAATTAAACAAAGTTGGACAAGATAAACACTAAAGATATTTGACGAAAAGACAGTATATGGAAAGCTGTATCCACTACAGACTAGTACAGAAGATGAGTTTATTTAGCTAGCTACTCTCACTAAAGTTACTTACTGACACGTCCTTTGAGGACTAAGAAATGCAGAAAAAAACATTTACAAGATGAACAAGGGGCAAAAAAGAGGTAATAGAAGCTAAAATTAAACTTTGCATCGAAAACGTAAAACGTAAGTTGTGGACAAAATGTATGTGTAGTTCTTCATTTGTAAGTTTGGACCACAAAAACAAGTGTTAATTTTGGGGGAAAACCAAAAGATTCATGGTGTAGCGACGTACAATGACCTGACATAAATAATAATAACACACTTAGACATAAAACTGGAACCAAAATTGGACATTGTAGCTTTTAAAATTTGAAAACGGGTTAACGAGGGGAATTCCGCTCGATGGAACGAAAGAGTTTTCATATTATAGAAAAAACAGTTAGCCGGCAAGTATGCCAATTTGATCATTGAGACTCCCAATATTACACAGATCGTTTAATTGGTTAGTAATATGATTACGTCCAAGTGAAAATTGATATATACCATTATGGGACGCCATAAAGTCCCCCTATGCCAGGCAGATCCAGCTAGATTTATTGCTATAAAACGTAACTGTGGTCTTTTCAATTTTTGAATTATGGTTAAAGTGGAAAAATTTAATTAACCTTTTATTTAACATTCTGATTGATTGAAAACTAGAGCCAATATAATGAAAAAAATGGATTACGACAAGTAGAACAGATAGACTTATTCAACTAATTTCCCCCATTCGACAGTCCAGAGGCCTAGAGGACAAATGATATAAATTATGAAAAAACATAAGCCAAGAATGTAAAAAGAACAGGCTCTTAGTATTTCAGGAAATCAGTGAGGGAACAAATATCACCCCCTTATTCTATTGAAAGAAAATGAGCGATATAATGAAAAATTACTTTCAGATGCAAGTGCAGTTCATAGAGGAGATGTGAGAAACAACTGTGCTACATTGATACCGATGGAACCGCCTAGGGGGTGATAATGTTAACTGTGGTCGTCAGATAGAAGATTCTAGTGCACCCGGAGTCCCCTTGCTTTGTAAGTATTTTTTTGCCTTCATTGTTGTATAGTCTTGCGGTAAAAATGGTTGAAGTAGAGCAAGTGAGTGGGTTGACACATGGCATAAAATTTTGTGTTTTCAGGAGGGTTTACCTGTGTCTGAGCACCACTCGCGCTGTTGCCTAGAATGCATTGCAAGAGAGATCCAAGTAGTCGGTATTGACCAAAGAAGCCTAATCCATTGTTAACCTCAGCAAACTTTGAGGAGTGGGCCGACTTGATCTTTAGCATTCAATTCTTAGCACACCGTGCCTGAGTAAGTTATTAAACCTAGCCTTCTGTATTTGATATTCTTAAAACAAATTTGTCCACAACGTAAAATAAATAAAAATGTGTACTTGTGTATAGAAAACTAATAACCTCAGGTTCCATAATTTCAAAATACAAATGACTAAGTTGTACACAATAGATCGGACGCATAGATGAACACACCGACCACGACCACGCAGACAAAGTCCAGTGCTCAGTTTTTCGAAAGACTATTGTGTAGTTAGTGTAGTTAATATTACCGAACAATCGATAAACCATAATAAGAAATCATCAATGAACAGAAAAAAAAATTTTCACACTATTTGATTAAATTCCAATTATAATATGTGCAACTTTTAATTGAAAAAATACATAGTGTTTCATACGTCCTGACCATTCAAGTAAAAATTTATGGCGTTTTCAGGGCTAAATAGTGCTTGAAAAACAAATAAAGTAAAATCATTAAATTCTAAAGCCGTGTTTAGTTGAATTTGAGATCATAGAAACTATTATTATTATTTACTTAGTGTCTTATACATATGTGTGTGTCTGCCCTGTAGTATTTTTAATTAACCGATACACATTCCCAATTTCAAATTTACCCAGGACATGTAAGAAAATGAAACGTAGCTAACATACTAAGATAGTGCCAAAAATAAATAATCTGTTTAGGTCCATTAAGAGTGGGGTATCAAAAAACGCTGCATTCTGTTCTAACTCACTAAAACTAAGTTATCTTCAGGAGCCCTATACACAAGCATGACCTCAACTCCAGCTAACACAAAAATGTAACATAGCAAACAATCAGTGCAATAACATCAAAAACCATCTAACAATGCAAGCAACAAAGGAATAGAATAGAAGAAAACCCCCTGTCCCCACCAGGCAAAGGGTTCTGGTTTAATGGCAAAAACTAATATAAGATTAGTATGTAATGTAGGAGTGAACCTGTGCAACCACATCATAATGGTAAAATCATAATCGCCAATAGAAATCAACACTGGCAACGATCATCTTGCTTATGAGACATAAGGTGTACCTAGCCACTAGTGGTTACACCATCAGCAATTGTACTCTATATCTTGAGTGTAAACAGAGGAGATGATGAATGAATGCAAAAGCATAGGGTAAAGCAAGTATCAGAACAATTGCTGATTAAGATGTGAGAATGTAGAGACTAGAACATAAAACAAAAAATTGTAGTGGTCCTTCGACGATTATTATAAGAGAGTCATGCAACAGCGTTGTCTTAAGACAGTACAAGAGAACAGTAACACTGTGTAACCTACTAGCTTGGTCGCCTGGACATGAATAGGAATATGGGCAAGTGATTGTTAGTGAAACGTTTGAGTCTATGGAGCCGGTTCTGCCCACATGGTCAGCAGCATAAAGCCAAAAAACTTGAACAAAATACCATCAAGTTCAAACAAAAGAGCGAACATTTATTTCAACTTTTAATACATTTTTTTAAATTTAAGTTATATTCCCCATAATAAAAGCCCTACCCAACTCTGATTCTTAGTTACCAACTATGAACATGCCTGGGAAGTTACAGTGCGTGTGTTATTCTTTGTCTTCCCTTTTTTTTGGAGCACTAGTACAAAAAAAGCTTTTGTATAATAATTAAAAAAAAACTTCCAAAAAAGTATCTGTGCCTTAAGAACTGTAAAAATAATTACAGAGATGAAAACAGAAAAATATCTAAAAAAACAATAAATATAAACAAATACTGCACTAGCTATCATTAGTAAAATACAGTGAACTTTGTATAAATTAATTTTTTAACCTATGATTTTTAGAAATAACATTATTTCGTAACTTCTTTAAATAAAAGTTTTTGTTCGTGGTATTGTCTGCAAGTTATGGTGCACTAAAATATGTTTAAAGGGATTTAAACAAAAACACACAGGTCCGCAGTAGCACTATTGGTTAGTGCACTAGGCTTTCCTAAGCTCAGTCTGACAATAACGAAATAAAGTCCATGGATTTTTCATATCCCCCGTATAATGTTGGGAATTTATTAAAACCGCCAAATTGGCTCTAGGTGATTGACCCAGCCTATTGATTGGGTACCTTGAAGGCAACTCTCTAGTGAAGGTTTAAGAGGCGTCTCGGTCAATAGATGCTGACAAACATCATCACCCCTTAGTGTGGCCATATGGTAGCAAAAGAAAAAATATGATGGCCTAAACACCATACTTTTCCACAATATCTGCCATCCAATGTTGTGAGCATGTCATGTGATTCCTCCCCTCATCATCCTTTAAAAAACAAAACCAAACATATGCCAAAAAGAAAATGGTGATGATTCGGCGAAAGCGTGACATAAGAGAAATGTGTTTAATATGTTTGTGGGTGGGGATTTTATTTTGATTTTTTCGATGTTTGGATTTGAATTTTAAAATTTGTAAAAATTTTTCAATTTTATATAGCATTATATTGTTTAATTGTAATTGTATCAATGTACCTTTATGAAAGTTACAAATTAAACTATTTAATTTTTTTGCCTAGTAGTCTATTTCTGCAATCAATTATGAAGATACAGCGAGAAATAGTCTGAATTGACAACACAGATTCATCAGTTTACAAATTCATGTCTTGTGACTTCTGCCAAGCTCGCTATTACACCGTGAAAAAAATACAACCATGGGTCATACGTAACTGCAGTAACAATAAATACTTAAAAGGTAGAAAGTGGATGACAAAGAACACACAAAATTAAACACTCCGAACCAATCCCGCTCCTAGTTGTGCTCAATTCGTGCTGTTTGATGTCCATACCAATCCTCAATAACAACAGGCCCTTGTGTTTTATGTTTTAGATCTATACCAATCTCATACATCTAGCTGCCCCTTTGGTGGTTTACTCCCTTATAAAGTTACCAACCTCAAACATCTCCCTTTTGTGCCATTTTTACATGTTCTTGTTTACCTCATAAGAAATCTCATATATCTACTCCTGTGTGGCTAATATTTAAAAAGAAATAACTCCATTGTATCACAGGTAATAAACCCAAAGGTCAGCAACCACAGGGAATCGTTTGGGGGTCTAGTTACTTAGGTACCACTGAGAGGAGCCCACTAAAGATCTCTACAGAACGTTTGTTAGGTATAATGAATGTTTTATGTGGGAGTTTATTGTGATTGTGATGATGAAACCCCATAAAAAAGAAAGAGTGATCACGATTACCTATCTCATAATTAGTGAGTTCACGAATATATTATTTAGTAGTTCCAAATGGAAGAGTTTTCATTTGACAGATGGTAAAAAAAGTAGCAGAAAAATCTCTACCATTCTGATCCTGGGGACAAACAAGTGTGTTTTAAAATCCGCAAGTGTGAGGAGGTCCTAGGTCTAAAATTTTACCCTATTTTAAAAAAAACTCCCACCCCTCCCCATTCACCTTAAAGAGTCTACCAAATTGATCCAACTGGGTTGCGATCAGGATTAGACTAAGTAGACCACTCCTGATCTATCACATTCCCCCATTCATTGAGTATCTTATAATCAGTATCTGTGGAAACCAGTCCAACACTCTGTTTTTTAAAATAAAGGTTATAAAGATTTTTTCCATGATGCTTTAATTTAGTTTAAAGTAAAATTACTTCACACTTTATCTGCGCACTTTCCTACACTTTTACTGCACTTCAACACTTATACATGCACTCACACTTTTACACTGGAGCACATGTCACACTTTTAAAACGTGTCGCATCTTCAAAAATCATTTTCAAAAGTGCCGCAAGACCTAACTCTTTTACAATTACACGTCTGCCTAGTTGTTACACAAATACACTCAAGTTAATTTATTTACCTGTAATTTTATATAGTATGTGCAGGGGACAATTCTCAGTTTCAAATCGCCCAACGTAAATTTCTGTGGAAGTGTGCAGACTTATTTACTTTTTATCGTGAGTTTAAAATGAAGTTATCAATTTAATATTTTTGTTTACAGTTAGCAAACTTAAAAGAGTTTAGCTTTAAATTTGATTACTTTTAAAGTGAAACTAACTTGATAATTACAATGCATTTGATAAAAAATCTAAATAAATTTTATAATACCGTGATTGTATTTTTCTAATGTTTTGAGAAAGAAAAAATAGTAAGGGCTATTGATGATACAAATATATTTCCAAAAACCAATACAGTTAAAAAAAAGAAACCAAAAGGACAGATATCACTGGAAATATGCAGGGATTTCAAACCTTCAATATTTATGTTTGAGTTAATTTTTTTTTTCTCATATACAGTGAAAGACTCAAACATACATTGTTATTTACTGCTATAGATCCACTATTATTTAAATAGATTTTTATACATGTTTGAGAAAAGGACTGATTGTCTTGAAGGTTACAAATATGTGTCAATGAGGCAGAAAATCAACAGCCGATCAGTGCAGATTTTTATTGAAGTAAACCTATTTTATCATAGGTAGAATAAAAGCCAAATCATTGCAGGTCCATTTCAAACCTTTTCCATATGTACACATATAAATAATTGGCCAGAAACAGTGTACATTTTCGTTGGTGATAGACAATACAATGTTTGACTGAAATGCAACTTAATGAAAGATCTATTTTTCAAATCCCCTCACCTCTTATTAATGAGTCTAATACTGTAAAAATCTCAAAAATGTGAGTTATTTCGCTTTATAAAATATTTGAACTTATAAAACCATTGATAATTTTGCGATTGGCAATATAACACCTTTTATTTGAATTTTCTTTTGTTTTTTCTAAAGCCAATGTCCCACATTAAAACAATTAATAAAGACCCTCCTGCCCAAATACCCACTAATATATGTATCAGTATTGAATACTATGTACACACCCCTATAAAACATGTAACGGTATGATTTTAAGTGATTTTAACAAGCCATTATTAAAATCTATATTGAATAACAAATATGTCAGAACCGTTATGTGATCTAACCTGACTGCCTTTATTAAGAGAGTCATTAACCTAGCGAATTCTGAGGTGAGAAAACAAAGAAGAAATAAATAATTAGATCTTTTTTTATGATGAGTAAAAATAAACACACATGGGTTAATAACATCTTATCAGTCAATTCCTCTGGTTTTCCTTGGGTACAAAAGCCCAAATGGCAAAATAATTCTATTTAATTCATCTCCTTGGCCGACTCTCTCAGCTCTCCATTGTTTTGAGTTCATTGTTATTCTTCATTTTGTTTAGTCAGATACACTATGTGCATCTTTCACCGTGCAGTGTCCAAGTCAATGACATAAAGCCATAGGGCTTGTTGCTTATCAATGTCTTACGCTATATTCTCTACTTTTGTCTATTCTTTCTTTACCCTTTGTCTGAGAGACCTTCATTTTCTGGTTTTATTCTACTAGGCCATGTTTTTAGGAGCCCTTTTCATACAACAGTCTTTGAATGTCCAGGTTATTACTGCTTTTGTGTAGTTTTTTCACTTGTTGTCTATATTTTTTTTGTTTTTAAATTAAATAAAGAATAAACAGAACAGAAATCCCGATTCAAACCTCTAGATGGGTTATATTAATTAGGATAATAATATTTGTTTCAATCCGAAATAAATATGAACAACTGAGCCACAAAACAGTGAGAAGTTCGTCATCAACATTTGAAAATAAGGGATACTCACAATTGTGCATTAGGCATATACGTTTAAATAATTAAATAAAAACAAACAGAACAAACACAAACAAAAATCCAAGAAGAAAACTATGAAAACAAGTGATAATATTAAAGTGGAGGAGTGTCTAATATGCCCGGTGGATTCCTAGTTTTATCATGAACAGACATTACCAGATGTTGTACTATTTCTGCACCACATACAAAAACAGGCCTCAATACATTTGTGATTAAAGTTCCTTGTGTTATCCTGACAACTTTAAACTAGCTGAAGATATTTTCATAGTAGCATTTAGAAAAAACAAAAAAACTCAGTAACTGTGCATTTCATATCCATATCTTTACGTTCCTCTGTCATGTTCCCTGTTGAAGTGGGAAAAATACTTATGCAATGACCAGAAAAATACTTGAAAACAAAGGACTAACAGTGTACAACACACTTCACTTTCATATTATCTTCGTGACAATCCAAAATAAATATCTAGACTGTGTTCTTCTACTCAGTTTAAGCAGATCAAAAGTTAGCAGACTTTCATAATGGAGTGCTTCTGTGATAGAATTGAATGATTATACTGGTATTAATGTCCCTAAGCATAAATAAGAAGAAAATGGAATGACAAGATCAGTTAATGTTGAACTGATAGACAATACCCATTGAACAAGAAGATAGGAGATCTGGTGTTGCACTGGTCACACATTGCGAAAGAAAAACACATGTAATGGGGAACTAGAATGACAAGACCCAGTGGAACAGAGAGATGAGTAAAGGTGCTGGGTAGTTGCACTTGGAGGTTCCCCCCCACACCACAACATTGCAGAAACATTGTAAGTGGGGAACTAGGATAGACGACATACCCAGTCTGATAAACAAGAGATGAAGACATGCTGTTGTTGCAAAGCTGGGCCCAACACAATGAGAAAACATGTAAATGAGAGACGATGACAAGAACCCAGTGGAACAAGAGATGAGCAAGATCTGGTGTTGCACTGGGACACACATCGAAGAAACATGGTAAGTATATAACATTACAAAACAGCCATTGTTATTGTTGTATCCCTGGGGTATGAGAGGTATCAGAGAATACAGAGCAAATACCACAGATGGAGTAAATGAGAACTGGAGACAGACACTGACAGGCATGGAAACGGTTGTATGCGCGAAGAAGCTGCACAGGACGAAGGCATAGATATATTGTTGAAGGCCTATGCTCCTTTACAGAGCTGAAAGAGGTATATCTACACAGATAAATAAAAAGACTACATCAGAGACAAAATCAAAAAAAAAATCATATGTTAAAATGTCAGTATAATCTAATGTAGAGGCCAAGAAGCAACAAAAGAATCCCCTGTAATTGGTTATTAAATATATTTTTTAATTGCGGTTTCTATTTGTCTATTTTACATTGAAACTATTCACTTCTATGACATGTCTACTGGCAAGGAATTAACTGGTGACGAAAAAATTATGGTCAAGAATCTTAACCACATTTTGGGCTAGTTTGTTGTCAAATACTAATCTTATCCACATTCTTCTTGTAAAAATATTTCTGTTTTGTATGAGGCACAAACTAGAATCTTTATTGACAAGGTTAAATGTTGACCAAAATATTATCTATAAAAACACCTTATTGGCAAGGTTAAATTGTGGCACATAAATGTATCTAACATACATTATAGTATAAATGTTGCTGTATGCATAAATATATCTAACCACCTTTTGGTAAGGTATAAGTTGGTGTGCCTAAGAGTGTAACCACAATTATGGCAAGGTTATGTATCGTGAATATAATACAGTAGGAAACAGGGGTTTGGAAAACAAGAGTCTGTATATAAATAAGATGTCCACCACTTCTTTTTGGAATAGCTATTGATTGGGGTATATGAGAAACTATACCCCCACAATGAACAATTGGGTATAAAAATGGACAAATGGAAAATTTCCTGGTGGGGACCTGGATTTCGCAGATGATGTAGCAATTCTTAAGTTCAAACTACCAAGCAAATCCCAAGAAAGCAATAAATAATTTGTGTCATCTCTCGGTTAAAATAGGTCTCCAAATAAATGCCTCTAAAACTAAAGCTATGAACTTTTCTAACGAGACCTTTGATATCATCTTGAACGGGGAAAAACTACAGAAAGTTGAAGTTTCAATTATTTAGGCAGTAAAATGACTCAGGATGGTGACACAACAAGAGAAATCCATACTAGAATTGCTTTGGCAGCTAGCGCCTTCAATAGATTATCTAACATTTGGAAATTACGATCATTGAATATACATACCAAGCTTCGTCTGTTTAATTCAACATGTTATCTCAGTGTTAACATACGGCTGTGATGAGTTGGGAAAATACCAACAAAATCATTGGAGAACAAGCTGAATACATTCGAGAACAAATGTCTTAGAAAACTCATGAACATCAGTTGGAAAGAATTCAAGACTAATCGACAAATAAGAGAAGACTCTAGGCAGAAATATGTCTCCGACTATATAAGGAAAAGACGATGGTCATATATCGGTAGATCACATGGTCCTACGTAGAATGCAAAACAATACAGAATACCACTTACAGGGCGCTCACTTGGGTTCTCTGAGGCGTAAGAGGAAAAAAGGAAGACCAAAAGAAAAACACTCAGAAGAACAATAATAAGGAGAAGGAAGAACTGTTGGGCCTAAAAATAAGGTGCAAGAGAGCTAAAGAGGATAGGAGGTGGCGTGCACAGACGAACAAGACCTGTGAGGGGGATGCACTAGGTTTATACTGCCATGTAATTGTCGCCAGCTGTCTTGGCGTTGGCTTAAAGAATTTGAATTAATTATTTATTATTTATATTATGTATGCGACAGAAAGACTTTCATCTTAACTATAATTGATGGCAAGGCGTTACATACTACTTAGTTCATTATCCTCTTCTGAATCCCTGGGGTATAGAGGTTTCGCCAGAGATGAGCACCATAAGTGTCCATGGCGGTGTATTTACCTCCTGGGCCTGGTTCCAGTCCTAATCCTCTGTTCCTTCAGGAAGAATTGTCTTAATGTTGTTTCCCTCTTGGTCAAAGCCTGGGTACAGATCCTGGACAGTATGGATCCGTGGCTTCTTGGTATTCCCATAATTTTTTTTGTGCGGTTAGCCTGATCTTCTTAATCTATCCATTCTGCAGACTATGTACCAGAACCATTCATAGATGGGACTGTTTCTAACTTGGATCCAAGCAGAGGTCTCGGGTTGATTTTTTGCGAGTGCTTTTTCCAATCGTACCAATGGTTGTGGACCATGTCACGAAAGAAGGTGATGTATTTCTTGGAAATCAAAACCACACTTCCTCTGAATACCCTTCATTTATAGATGAGTTTGGATAGCTAGCTTGATTGTGTGGGTTGTAAGTCCATTGGGGCCAATGACTCGCCATCTCATATGTCCAAGACTTAGAGACTTTCAGGTCGGTTGAGGAGTATGTGTAAACAGCCAACTTTCAACTCTTTAGCCAATGGTCCTCTTTTTTGCCTGAGGTAATCCTCAATTTATTGTCCTGAAATATCTCGCTCACGCTGTTCGCTCCTTTGGTAGAGGGACAACCATGTCTTTTCTTTGTGCATGCCATGTTCCCTACCCAGTCTAATGACAGCTCCAATGGTAATTTTACTAAGCTGGTTGATCTGTCTTCCAGGATCTGTTTCTCACCTCAGCATAGTCATAGAGATTAGGTAATTTATGTTGCTCTTCTAGATCTCCCATGGTTTCTTGTTATTGGTGCTGCTGATAACCATCCCTTTCTTCACATCTTAGTTTGCTTCCTTCGCCATAGCTGTTGCAGGCTGGACTTGATGATGTGCTTCTCGAATTTTGTGCAAGTGTTACATGATAGCAGGAAATGATCTTTAACAGCACATTTTGTTGAGCAAGTCTTGTGTGACTAATATTATAAAACGAATATATTGGCAACGATAAGGTATCGGGCAAAATATATACATAATCAACATTGTTGGCTCAAGGTTTAGAAGTTGTGTGCAAAAAATTATCGTTCACAAATATGGCAAGGTACAATGTGCGGCAAAAGATATATCTACAGTTCACGATTGTGTTGTGCAAGGTTACATGAAAGCAAAATTATGTATATTAACCACATTTTTCTGTATACAGGGCTAGTAAGTTGTGGCAAAAAATGACATCTTAACAAAAAACATTTATACAAAGGACACATAAAAAAGTGATCATCGGGCCATTGTTACATGTCATATGAATTGCTTTATCATCAAAACCCAAGATTTTTACAGAACTGGACCTAAACAGGAAATCAACCAATTTTTAACAAACATGAGTAGATACTGTAGGTCACTGATGAAATCAAAGATATCGAATAGGACACACAATGATTTCAAGTAAAAATCTGTTGTCATAATGTTATTAAACTGTAAAAAACAACACCGAAGAGTCAGGTTTTTTCTTTAATGTTACTTTGCATTTGAAGATATATTCTTAATGCGCAAACTTCCTCCACCCTAATTTTGAAATTAATATTCTAAGATTTCTTATGTGTGAAAACAGAGGTGAACAAGAATTTAGCTTTTATTTATGCACAGGATGTACCAAACTGAATAAATAAATCATCCTTACAGACTTTTTCAGTGGTTCTTTTCTATTCTTGCTGCGATTGTACCAGTAAAGATAGTAAATGGTGCGGTCCCATAGTAGATACAGCCTAAAGGAGGAGTAGAAGTGTTAGAGACTGTTGATTTGTACTATGTTCAGCATCGAAAGGTAGATTGACCCAGTTCCCTTCCACTACTGCCTATTTCTTCTTCGCAAACTACAAGCTATCCGATACCAGGTACTCAATTACAGCTGTCTGGTAACGGACTGAGTGTGATAATACATGTGAATTGAACCCAGACCTTTTCAGTGAGAAAAGAGTCGATTGCTGTCTAACCACTCTGTCAAACAGAATGTATCATATAGAAGTGTGCATACTGTATATATTTAATGCTGTCTTATGTGTTCTTGATTTTTGTTGAAGCACGGCGTTCAAAATCTCGTCTGTACGTTCTTTCTCCATTGTAATAGAGTATAATTTTTTTTTCCCAGGATGAAGGAATCTCTGTGAGATTAAATACTTATCGTACAACAAGCAGCCAATGTTTATTCATGCGTCAAGAGGAAGGAGGTCCTTAAGTTACACAAGATTGGAACAGTGTCACCTACCAGATGAATAACTTCATGAGTCCTCAAAATCCCAGCCCCTGCACAAGACATAGCGATTGGAAAATGTCCCCCAGTTGTTATCAGCATCTGGAGTAGAAGATAGAAAGGAAGGAAGTGGGAGAAAGATGCATGTCTGCAGATGGGATAATACATGCTCTACTCATGACAAACATTAGAATGTAAAGAGTCGCCAATGTGATCCACCAGACCTCCAGGATAGTCGTATGATTATATAGAATAGGTTTAAGTAAGATGAGTATATGTCCCCGTCAGAGCAAGGTGTAGTGGAAAATTATGTGAAGAATAGAAGGTGTAAGACAAGACATAAGATTTCATTGAGTGAATAGTTAAGGAGAAGATTAGTTCTCGTGAATGCTGAATAGTATATACCAAGTCCAGCCTATCCTATACACCTATAAATTTAGTGTAAAGACAATCTTTCAACCCCTTATTCATCTAGAAAAGATCGAGTTAAACAGATAAACACAACCCACTAAATACACAATTAAAGTGTGACAACAATACCACCAAACCCGTTAAGAAAGCTATGTTATACTGTGGAGGATATTGGTTCCCTGACCAAACCACACACATTTTAGTTCGTTTTTTTTGTTTTTATAATCATAAAAACTTATTACAACATCCAAAAAATATAGAGAAAACAATAAACATCTGCATTGTTACTTACGAGAACATATGAAACATAACCGAATAAAGAGACCACGTCTACCATTTTTATGTAGGGAGGGGGGGGGGGGGTGAATTGTGTGGGGGGGGGGGGGGGGGGGGGGTGGGGGGGGGGGGGGGGGGGGGGGGGGGGGGGGGAAAAAATAACCCAAAGTAGTCAAAAGATAAAGCACTAGGTTTTACAAAAATAAGGAATATGAAGAACAAAGTGCCCCTACTAAATTACTACTAATCCAGTAATAAGTACAACAATAATAAAGCATCGCAATAAAATCAACAGAAGTTATACAATGATTGTAAGCAAAGGAAAGATATTCCTCTCTCAAAACAAGTAAAATCGGTCTCTCTTTTCTGGTCTCCGCTCTGTCATACTTTGGCCTGACAAACACATCACGCGCTTACCCTCACCTCGTGTGCATTTTAATCACCTTGATAAAAATTACAATAGTTCTCCTGAACCCTAGATACTGTCGAGGTAGGGTTGCCGAAAATATGAGCCCCCCACAGTCCAGCCTATTATATACTAATAAATAAGGTTACACAGGGTCTTAGACGCCTAAGGGAGTGGGGTGATCATGTCCGCCTGAAGGTAAACAATGGGTGTCAGCCAGACTAATAGGTTTTTACTTAAGCAAGTCAGTGCCTCATGTGACGTTTTGACTGCGTTGCAAATAAGGAGAAAAGTTAAGATCTCCATATTGCATGAAGCATGCCTGTGTTTGCTAAGAACAATACTACAAATGGGTACAATTAATGTATAAACCTTGAATAGTATGATGATTGAAAATATCCTCAGCGGTTGGCCTCGATTGTTAGTGGCCGATAGTTTTTTAAACCAGCGTAATTTTCTGATATGCACTACCGTTTGCTCACGGCTAGTCAAACGGTCAGGAATTATATGTTCTTGAGTCCATATGCCCAGTGGGGCTGGAAATATTGTTAAACATAATGCTGGCTGAAGTACACGTCCAGTTAAGATTTTAATATTAAATGTTATATTAGTGTCTCAGATTGTGCCCCTATCCGGTTTCAACAGAAGAAAAATTGAGACTGTGGTAGCCGACGAAGAAGACACCATTAATGCCTTCACTGAATAAAGAAAGGAGGACACCGTAATCTATCCAAAAAAGTCGAAGATCACCAAACGAAGTGATAAATAATAATGTTACCTGAGTTAGATGTAAAGAGACCGCTGGTTTTGATCGATGTACTTATATTAAGGAGGAAAAGAACAGTTATTATGAAAAAGGAACTGGCTACATATCCTAGCCTCGCACACGGTAGAGTTTTTTCCGGCTATGGCATGTCGGCAGGAAAAGTGGTGTATGCGCGCACTCCGCCGCTTGGTATGGCCGGCGCGAGAAAATGAATGCAAGCGCAACAAAGTCAATTATCTATTTAATCTTATTCCATACGGCGCACCGTTAACAAAAATCGGCCTGTCACTACTTAATATAAATGTGCCGGGGTCTTGTTTTGTTTGTCAACATGATGTTTAGGACACTCCCGAAGTCACATCTATGTAAATTTTCACATAATGAAGATATAAAAGCGAATTCTGATTCTGATCACTCATCAAAAATCGCGTCACGGCTATTAGATCTCAAGTCTGCTAAAGCCGTAGGCTTCTTGTGTAAAGAAAGTGGGTGTTGAATGGAATTTAACATTACACTGAAACAGATACTGGACGACAGAAATATCTACAGACGCGTTAATGTATTCTCACTAGGTTGTTTTAAAACGCTAGGGAAGTTACAGTGAATAAAATGGTTAAATCTTAACACATCTTAAAAAGCACTTAAGGCACAATTTTCTATTAGCGCAAACAAAATCAGAAAATGAAATCCCCATGAGACACTGTAACACATTTAGCGAAGAATGGGTTTTTTTTCAAGTCTGGCGTGTTTAGAATTATCCAAAGAATTTCTGAGCGACCAAATTAACAGAATTTGAGATGAGCCTGTATAGAGTATAGCATATCAAGGTGTTATTAGTCACTAATAAGATGTTGCAATTCACGATCCTTCTGTAATAGGCAGAGAAATCAGTAACTGCCGTTTCCCGGATCAAAGGTTGGTTCGTGTGTCATTTCCTACTCATCGATGCTGAACCTACAACAGAATACATTTCAGTGGTCAACGGTCCACTCTTAGATTACTTCCCCTTTCGCAGATCAAACATTTATCACCCCTGTAAACCTACGAACATCAAGGTGGTCAAGAAAATATTAATTCTCCCTTTTATTTCTCCAAACCGATCCTTTATTTCTCGCTCTCGCATCTGTCTAATGACCGATAATCGGCAAATCAGCTTTCGTGTGTGGAAAACTCAGAAAACAAACCGTTATTTGGCATCCCCTGTTAATAAATGGCGGGTTGCGAAAGTTGGTGAAACACCTCTGTTGTATATGTTTTCCCAGAAAGAAGGGCGTGGATTCAAAAGATGAGTCCATACAAACACAAAATTGGGCGTGGGTTTGTGCTTAGCCAGATGGTAGACACTAATGGAAAGCAAAAGCTTGTCAGATTACTGTATCGGATATTTCCAATTCTTCTACTGTTCCTAGATGACAAGAGTTTTGCTGGGAGTACAACCATCATACAACCTCCAGGATGACCAAGAGTTTGGCTTGGAGGACGAACAACTGACAATCCTGAAGTACCGAGAATCAGGGTCTAGAACAAGGCCAATAGAAGAAAAGCAAACATGATAGCAAATAGCACTCTCTCTGGCTGACACCTCTACCAAACCCTAGGCATGAAAGAGAAAAAACTAAGTAAGTATAAAGAGGAACTAATATGAGATTAAAATGCAATTGGGCTGTGGCAACTTTATCATGTAAAACATACTGCAACAGAAAACAACCTACTGCAAAAAGCACATTTCATAATCTTGGTGGAGAGGCTTTCTGCCATGGGGACCTGTCTGCAGTTGTGACTTCAATCTTCATAAGGAGCCAGAAAGTGAAGATCATACAAGTAACTAAATTTACTGTATATATGAGAACCAATGACCTACAAGGTGAGTGAAAAGATCTCAAGCACTTAATTTTTAAATGTTGATGGGTATACATAAACAAATATCAAAACAAAAAGCTACAGACTTTTATATGGATGTTGTTGTAGATTAGAAAAATTGAATGTGGAATGGACACAGGGAAAAGACAAAAATATTGAGAATAAATGCAGGTATGATAACAGGGTTGAACTTGATAGAAACAACCAATACAAGATGTACAGAATTGGTACACATATCTATGGCAGCAATATAGACAAAGTTGGAGTGACAGTACAGTGATATCAAAATAAAGAATTACAAAAAGTAAGAGGAGCTTTCATTGCATTTGTAAATAATAGTGGAGATCAAGAGGAAAATCTTATCCACCAAACGAAAATAAGAATCGTAGTGTGAACTCCAAATGTGAAGTCAGTCCCCCTATTGCATGGCTTGAGACATGGAGAAACCAAAGACAAACAACCAAAAATCTACAGACTTTCATAAATGGATGCCTATGGCGGTAAATAATAGTGGATTAAAAATGGTATGACAAGGTTACCAAACGTGGAACTTGGCGAGGACAAGAACCATTACAAGTGCCAGTGGAACAAGAGATGAGAATAGAAGATACACTAGATGGCCGATGGATAGGACACACAGTCGAGGAAGCAACCTGTTTGATAAAGCATTCACAAGGCAGTCCTTTGTTCTGGGCAACCCCCCAGGTTGCATAGAGAGGCAGAGGTAGACCAAGAAGCACATGGAGAAGAGAGCTGGAAAAACAGAGTGAAATTATAGAAACGTGAGCGAGAACTTTGAATGAATGGGCATGTACAATGAGGACTTGCATGTATTGTGTTGGAAGGCCTATAGCTCCTTTGGAGTGGAGGGTTATGAATAAGAACATAATGACAACGTCACTAATGTGGAACTAATGACAAGATCCAGACTAAGTGAGCGGGTGGGAACAAGAAATGATAAGAAGATACTGGAGATGGGAAAAGGACACACAAACAGTGATGAAAATCTGTAGATAGACAATCTGTGTTCTGGAAATCCCTATTAAGTGATATGTAAGGAAGACCAAATGAACAACAAAGCAGCAGTGGAAAAACATAAAACCACATCTCAAACAGCCAAGCAGGAATCCAAAACCGACACAAAATAAGGTAACTAAAAAAAATAAAAGAACAGTCTGATTGTTCCCTCACCCCCCTCTCCCTTTCTCCCTCCCAATCCTAGCGTACTTTGCGCATGTACCGACCTATCGTGCCTATTACACCAAGACATGCCTACCTTGTCTAAGTTTTGTTTGAAGTCCTATTTATCCCTTTTGTATTAGAATAGAAAGAAGTAAATGTCAAACCAAGGAACTTCATTCTTCTTCCCTTCTTCGTTATTCCTGAAAATTGACTTAGGTTTCATTGTGTCATTTTTAACAGTGTAGCTTCTATAGTCTGTGCCTTTTCGGTCCGTCACATCCAACTACAGCAACAGCAAATTTTAGGTTACCGACTGGGTTTTGCCTTCCCTCTTCTATCCTACTCTCTCCCCAGACTGCAGTGATGCAGCCTTTTCTTTTCCAGTACCCCATGGGAGGTAAGTATGGTCTTGTGTGTCAGCTCTTGTGTTTTCTGACCCACTACGCAATCCGTCCAAGCTATGGATCTCTGAACCTGCATTCTTATCTAATGCGGCCGTCTATTGTCACTAGGAACCATAGCTGCCATTTGAACTAATAAGATTGTGTTTTTTTAGAACAAAGTCTAAAATGTCTAATATGAAGGAGTTTACAAAATACAGAATAAATTTCTTCTGCCCTGCTATGGACACGTCATCTGTTGAAAGGCTGTAACTCACCGTTGAGTTGACTATGTTATTGTGATATTGGCATCTTGTGCAATAAAATGGTTCTTCAGTTTCTCATCCATCATTTGACGAATTTGTTTTCGTATAAATTAGAATGGATTGGAGTGAAGTGAAATAATTTAAAATACAAGAAGTGACTTTTCAGTCCACCGTGTAATTAATGTAATGCGCGGATCGTTAGGGGGGTACTGGATTATTTTTTTAAGAGTTGGAGTGAAATTTATGATCGTCATGTTAAAAGATTTTTAGGGAGTCTGGATTGGTTAGTAGGGGGGGACACTAAGTGATGAGAACCAATGGTTGAGCGAATACGGACACACCA